>OX031006.1:96039683-97239683 GCA_943735925.1 Pollenia amentaria
ACACTAATGAAGAGAATTCTAGTGGTGTTAAAACAAACGATTTTTTATCGAAAATGTGGCAATATCATACATCAGTATTTTACCTTAAAATTAGAAAATTAGACATTTATTGAGTGTCTATTAATAAGACGATATTTAATCATAATAAATAAGCAATAGTAAATTTATAATCAATAAAAAAAATTTTTTTGGAAAAAATTTCCTAAAATTAGGTTGGCCCCCAAAGCAAGCTTAAGACTCATGATTTATTTCGGCCCCGGTCCCCAAACCATGCAAATGACCTTAAAAAAAGCCAAAGAACGAAAAACGGTCCCCAAACATACGCCATGACATATATATATGTATATGTATATATACATAAGTATATATACTTAAGTCAAATTTAAAAAGTTGAAAAAAATTTTGCTTATCATACGAATTTTCATTTAGAAAACATATTTGTTTACGTTTTTAAAATTTTGTATTGAAAACTAATTTTTTTTAATTTTGATTAATTTTTTTATTATTTGATAAAACTAATTTCTTAAAATTTTTTAAAAATTTTTTTTGCTATCTTATCTCAACTAAAGATGTTTTGTTAAAATGCCACAGATATACACATATATATAATTATGTTTATTTATTGCATAAATATGTATATATATATCGCACTTGTTCAACAATAGTCTATTAACTCAAATTTTTTTTATTTTTTCACTTTTTGGAAAAAACGACACGTAATATTCATATCTAACTGCTGTAAAAAGATCGTGCTATTTTGTCCACTTTTTTGCAATTAATCGCCTGGTTTAAAATTCTTTATTATATGCATTTAATGTAAAATTAAAATTTTTTTTGCTGATACCGAAAATTGTTAAATTTTGAGGTAATTCAGTAAGGTAACTCACGTCACAAGTTACACCCTGCAAATGAGCAAATACATAACAACAACCACATAGAAAATTATTTGTGTACAACTAGCTAGCTGATTGTCTATGTGGTTGTTGTTATGTTTTGCACGTTGGCTTTTTCGCAAGGATGCAACTTGTGACGTGAATTACCTTAATAATGTTGTAAAAAAAAATTACATATAAATATCGTCACCTAAAAGGCAAAACAACGTATCACCAAAAACTCGAAATTGAGTTTTTAATTGAATAGGATTTTCTATAACGTAATGTAATGTAATTTAAACTTTTCAGATCAAAAACTACCAAGTTATAACTAAAAAACTCAAAAATTAATCCTGATTTAAAATGTTGGTTTCAAAATTGCAAGTAGTTTCCATTTTAAAACGTTTTTTCCTTGTCCTGGAATCTCTTACAAAATGATGATACGTTGTTTTGGATTTTAAGTGAAGGTGTATACAAAAAAAAAAAAAAAAAACAATTTGTCATATTAATTAAAAATTAATTAAATTTGCACCAGTAAACAAATTAATAGTATCAATTAAATATTTTTTGATTTTAACAACAATTTCTGCAGTAATGTTTTTGATATAAGTAATCGTTTTATTCACATGATAACATTTTAAACTAAAATTGATTTTATTTCTGATTAATGGTTTAATTTAAAAAAATAAGCGAAAATTTTTTCTGTGTATTAACTTTTTTTTAATTTCAAATTATGAATTAATATTAAATTGTTTAAATAAATATTGTTTATATATATACGAGTACATATATGGCTAATTTGGTTATTTTTTTTAAACTTATTTAGGAATCAAGGTTAAAGTTTGTCTTTTAAAATTATAAGCCTTAAGTACATAATTTTTTATACGGACATAAGCTGCAAGCAATTTTAAAGCAATTTATTTACAAGATGCCATCACGAAAACATTTAACAGAGACAAATTGTCGTGCCGAATTTATCTTGACGTATATCATAAGAAACTATTATGGGAAATTGAATCTTAACAATAGCTTTGTGTTAAGCGTTCAACTCTGTTTTGTTTAATACGATTTCAAACTACAAGGTGTGAGGGTCTTTTTGGTATTTTTTTATATAAAGTAATGAATCTGCTGAAAGAGAGAGATATACTTTCGTCAACTGTTTTATTCTGGTTGATTTAACACGCGTGTTTACTGCAGATATTTGTGTGAATTTTCAACCACAGCTTAGTAAATAAAAGTTAAATACATTTTGTTGTTGTGGTGTTGTAAATGTTAGTACGTTAACTACATTAAAAATATTCACAAAGGTACTTTACTACCAACAGAGAAAGCAGCTTATATCAAACTTCTGCAAGGGAGTACGAACTTAAAACATCAACTTTGGCAAAACAGGAAACGGATTTTGTGATATACTTAGGCACGACGAAATGAAAAGTTGGCGTGGCTCAAAATATATTTCTATCTAAAGAACGGCATTTATATAATATATATAACTTTCTGTTCTTATCGCACCATGGTGAAGGGTATATAAGATTCGGCATCGCCGAATATAGCACTCTGACTTGTTTTTTATTTTATTTTGGCGAATCAAAAAAAAAAAAAACAAGCTGTCAAAAACATATGAAAATTTGTAAAACTTAAGTTGCATTTAAGTGTACCACATCGGTGACTTAAGTTTCACTTAAGTATTTAAAACGATTTTAAAGATAAATGTGTTTTAAAATCAATCCTGAAAATTGGCCATTAGTCAATTTCATTTGCATTTAAATTATTTATAATATTACCACTTTTTTTCTTCTTCATATTTGACTTCTTCAGCGGATTCTGGATCCCTTCCCTCTTCAATCATGTTTACATTTTCCTAAAAATATATTTAAGTAAATAACTTATATAAATGAAGAACCTGCTTATATAAAACACAGGGCTTTGGTTTGCTTCCACAAGTTCGGAAAAGCTGTTGTCCAGGCAGAATGTGTTAGTATGTACCTAGAAAAAGTTTTAAGAATACTTTAAATATTATTAAAATTTAAAAATACTTGTACAAACTATTGGCATGATATCTTTCTCGAATGCAGAATAGCTACGTGGAAAATTTTCAGACGTATCGATAATTTTAAAAACGGTCTGCGACAGTTCCTCCAAAGATATCTTACAACAAACGTATTAATTAAATTAATATTAATAGGTTTACAAATGATCAACCGACGTGTACTTACGAATTCATTTTCTTCTTTCTATAATAATTGTTATATATCACGCAAAAAATAAAAATTATTCACGATCCAATTAAAGTACATTCAGAAACTAAAGAATAAAAGTTGATACAATTATATCAATTAAGTCGTTATATTTATGAAAAAGCTCATATACCTTCCGGTCCAATAATAATAAAAAATTTGCTTAAAAGCACATACGGTAAATAAAAGATTTTTTTTTTTATAAATAAACACTATCTGACGTATTCATAAAAAAATTATTAAAACTTGAAATCTGTTTTAAGAAACATTTGTATAAACATTATGTTTTAAATAAATTTCAAACGTACTTAAATTATTGATTATTAATCTCGCCCTCACCCTGGAGTTGAAAATTGTTTAATTGGTGTATTTGTTTAACGAAAGAGAAAAAAGGTTATCCCAATCAAAAACAGCATGAGTTTTTTGACTTAAGACCTTTTGGCCTAACGCCAAAGAATTGTTTAAATTACATATAAAATTATCATTTTTTAAAACACTTAAATATACACAGAAATTTAAACACAAATTAATACAAATAAATTTTTTTCCAACTCTTTTTCACGTGGTCGCACAGCTCCGAATGATTTTTTTTTTTACTTGCTATTTTTTGTATCGGATTTTTTTAGGATTGACTGAATGAAACAACAAATGCGAGAAAGAACAAGAAATACAATACAATATTAAATGTAAACAAAACAAACAATATTGCCCACGTTTTGTTCCCACAAAAACCGTCAAAAAAAGCTATAAATCGCAAAAAAAAAAAGTTAAAACCCGCTACTTTTGATCAAAAACTAAAAAAGTTAGCAGCAGTGCTAACATTTAATCTGGAAATGTCAATTTTAAGTTACAAATTTTTATATTTTTTTTGACAGTCTAAGATTATTTATCGATAACACACGTATATTTTTTTGACATTTCAAGATATTTTATGGTATAATCAAACTCTTTACACTTAGTCAGTTTTCCTATGCAAATATATTTGCACTGTTCTCCAATATAGAAAAAATACAAAAAATAGCAAGTATCATAACGCCTTAAGTGTCGCAGAAAAAAACTAACTGTAAAAAATTACAGTTTTTATAGTGTTAGAAAGTTGTTTAAAATTAGTTTGTCGCGTTGATTTTTTGTAAAAACTGTATACACCATTTTTTTTACTGCACCCACACGTCTTCGTGACACCCAGTCTACAACTGATATGAAACGCTTAACGTTAACACTAACATAATGTTAGTGTAACACCCAGTCTACAACTGACTGCTTAACATTAAAACTAATACGATGTTAGTGTTAAGTATAGACTCGTCATGGTAGAGTTTTCTTCATGTTTTAATACGGTTGTTAATGCATATGTTTTAACAACACTTTTATAACATCGTGTTATAAAAGCAAATCATGTTTGTTGTAGACGCGAAGTGACGTAGGCAAGGGAATAATAAACCACACAAATTGCTTGGCAAACATGTCAAAATATTACGTTTGTACAAATATTTTGTGTTGTTAATTGGGGTGTTCGCTGTTTGGACAAACATTTGGAGCAATGTTTGTATAAATATTAAAAAGTTATAATATTTGGCAGTTATAATATTTGTTGGATACTTGTCAAACTTTTTGTGGTGTCTAGTGCTAAAAGTAATCATTTAAGCGAAAACTTTGCAGGAGCACTCTTTATTACAAGTTATTATTCTTTATTTTATATTTCTTCTGCGTTTTAAGCAAATAGCGAGCAAAATTGCCGCAGCACAATCATCGTCAGCATTCATTGAAAGCAAAACAAAAATGAAAAATTCATGTTTGTACGAAATATGATTGTGCTGTTTATTGGCAAACAGAAGCAAAAAGAAAGTACATGTTTGCCAAGCAATTTGTGTGGTTTATTATGCCCTTAACGTGCATGTCGCAGTGCAAGTTTGAGCTTAACGTATTTTACATGAACTTAACAAATTAAAAATAGCATTTAACAACTATTTGAACATAGATAGCATTTATGTAAAACATACAAAACGCAAAAATAATTTATTAATTTTCTTTTAATTGTTGATTTTTTTTTTTACTTCTGCGAACAAAACTTAAAATTAATGTCAGCAAATGTCAAATTACTGTCCAATTTTACTGTCTGTGAAATTTGCAAGACAGTACAGAAGATAGTTGGAAAAGTGTACATGTATTAGTGATAAAGTTTGCATGTATTGCAACTGGCTTGCCAGTACTGGCAAATGTACTCACCGTGTTAGCTTTCAAGTTTTTTACGCATACTTTACTTACTGCCCTATACGAGAAATAAATATTGCAACATATATTGCAGTAAATTTCAAAACTATGTTATCTTTTATTATTAGCGGCTTGCGAAGTCAATTTTAAAAATTTTAGAATTAATCAGAACTCTTTTGTTGCCTACGGGTATTGCACTGATTTAGAATGCAATACATACGTTTTTAATGGCAATAAAAATGGAAAAATTTCTGTGTTCAGATCGCAAGAAGAAATAGTACATTCTTTAAATAAAACAAAACAATTCCAATGTCGTGGAGTTCAAAGGTTTTTACATAAAGCTGAACTTTCCACTGACAGTGTCTTAACGTTTCAAAAAAAAAAAAAAACATGTTAATAAACAGTCGGACGAGCTTCGGGTTGTTGGAAAAACTCAAATGGTTAAATTACTTTCTAATATACGTAACATTAAAGCTGAATCTGCTGCTGAGAATGACAGACATCTAGATCCATTTGTTGACACCTATTTAAAGTTAAAGAGTGATTATAAACATTATATTCAGCATCTTTCAACAAAGTTAGAGGTTTTAAGACAGAAAAATGACTTTATATTGAAAAAAATTAGGTACACACTCCATGTCGATGCAACAGGACATGTAGTTGATGAAATGCCTTTTGAAACTAAAAGAATATTTTTATATTCTCTTGTTGGGCATATTAAAGAGACAAATATTGTTTTTTCTGTTGCAGATGCAATATTATCTAATCATACTAATTATGATATTGGACGATTTTTTAAAGGTATAGAGCACTTTTGCATTAAAAACAAAATTATGTGGCCAATTTGTAAAAGAATTGTTACCGATGTTAGCTTGGATATTATTGGTGCTATTAATAAAGACATAAATAACATAAATAGTCTTTTAGAATATTTAAACAAATGCTATGAAATAGCAATTAAACAGAATGCAGAAAAACAAAAATTTTCTTTTGTGTGCATTCAGTTTTGCGTCAGTCATTATTCAAAAATAATTTGCAAGGATATTGACAACATCGTTCCTTTAACGAACGTAAAACTTAGAAAAATTTTACGTGAAGCATTCGGTAAAGTGTTTAATTTAAATAATCTTGGTGAATGTGTTAAATGGTTTGATCAACTTTGTACTGTGCTCTGCACAAAGAAACACATAAAAAATGTTAACGAAGCGCTCATTTACCTAAAAGGTATATTAAACCATAATAAAGTTGACATTGATACAAGATTGAAAAATTATGAAAAAACTAATTTTTTATGTGAAGAGGATGAAAACATGGGTACTATATCACGTCGAATTCTATTCGAAAAGTAAAAATCAGATAATAATACTTGCGATGAAATGGATGCGGAAGAAAACATATTCTTTTGCCCTGAAGTAATGAATTTATTATTGGAAATATACATACCATTTCTTCCAATGTGCTCTAATGTCATGGGATCAATTATAGATTTAAGTTTAAAACGTGTAAGTAATGGTCCTGAAACATATTTTAAAGACATAAAACATAACGAATTAAAGGGAAGAAAAATTAAACTAGGAAGGTTTGTGAGGACTATGGAAAACTTTACAAAATACAAAACAAAAAAATTAAAATTGAATACATGAATGTTCTTATAACTCCTTCTAAGAGTAAAACTCTTAAAAGACAAAAAAAAATTAAAAGCAAGATTTTAGAAATAGATTCCAAAAAAAAGCTTTTAAAAATTTGCGAATCTTGGAATAAAAAACTTAAGAGACTTCCTCACAGTTTATTTAACAACAATTTCGAAATGTTAAATAAACCCATGGAGGAATTTCAAAAAAATTGTAATTCTTATGAAACCCATAGCGCTACTGACATAATAAATAATGTTGAAAGCGACAACATTAAGTCGGATTCAAATTTATGTAATAAAATTGAATCACGATCAAATGTCTGTGATGAAAACAAGACTAAAACTCAATATATTAATGATTTAAATAATTTGGAAATATCTGATCAATGAGAACTATGCTAGCACTGATTTTAATAGTTCCTTTAAACAACTTTCAAATGAAATTATTAAACCTAAAAAGTGTATTTCAATAAAATACAAAAACCTTCAACGTTTTGCCAGCTCCGAAATCGAATTTTATCTCCTTAAATTGGAGAATATTTTTCAAAAAACTCACGGAGAACATTTTGCTCTAACTTCATATATAACTTTGAAAGATTTAGATACTTTAAATGATAATAACTGGTTATCGACAGTTATTGTTGACGCAACTATAACGTGTTTAATATTTGAAAGTAATATTGATAGTTGTTTATACATTCCATGCCAAACAGGCAGTTATTGCTTTAAAAATGAGCAACTATTAATAGATTATTTATCTGGGAATCCAAGTGCCTTCATCATCACTTTTATATTGTATTCATCGACTTTGATGAAGGTTATTTGCTATGTATGGATCCGAAAGGAATTACAGATAATATTTCTCAATTCAAAAACTATTATTTAAGCTTTTTAAAAAAGCATATTCCACATATCAATTGGGTGTCAACAAATGTTGAACAGGATACCCAACATGATAGTTGGAATTGTGGTGTATTTATAATACAATTTGCTGGACGTTTTATACAATCTGCGAATTATACAAACCTTATAGATCAAAATACGCGAAGACTTACTATTATGAATATGCTTAATAGGCATGGTGATGTGTTGACCAATGTATGTTTGCATTGTGCACATGATACATCAAAATCTTTTAGAAAATTATGCTGTCAGCTTTGTTTAAGATATGTTTGTGTTACCTGCAAAAAATACTATAACAGTAACCAAAATTTAATACTCGACACAAGTCGTTTCATTTGCAAACTTTGCGAAAATTAAAATAAGTTCCTATTTTAATAAATATACCCTCATTATCTTTTCAGAAATGGAATATAAATATATATATTGTGCACAACACACATTTACGCATAAGGTGTTACCATGGTTTATGCCTACTGGGGATGTCAGCCATGTAAAATAATTGGCAACGCACATTGTGTAGTACCTCAAGGGTTGTGTGGAAATCTACACCATAACATTCAAGATTAACAAATGTTAATTTGTATTTGTTTGTAAAATATGTTTTATTTAAAAAATGTATGGCCCAAAAACTGACTCTAGGCCAGATAGAAATTTTTTTAAAATCAATACGTTCATTGACTAAGGTAAACAGTTGTTTCAAATTTCATTGACATGCATACATACGAGTATATAGTCCAGATCGCTGTGGGCATAAATGGGTTAAATTGAAAAAAGCATTTAATATTTAATTTCTGGGTTAAATAATGCAGTTTTTAATAATTTAAAAATCTAGGCATTTCAAGCAATTTTTGTTTTCAATTAATAAAGAATAATAACTTGTAATAAAGAGTGCTCCTAGACACCACAAAAAGTTTGACAAGTATCCAACAAATATTATAACTGCCAAATATTATAACTTTTTAATATTTATACAAACATTGCTCCAAATGTTTGTCCAAACAGCGAACACCCCAATTAACAACACAAAATATTTGTACAAACGTAATATTTTGACATGTTTGCCAAGCAATTTGTGTGGTTTATTATTCCCTTGCCTACGTCACTCCGCGTCTACAACAGACATGATTTGCTTTTATAACACGATGTTATAAAAGTTTTGTTAAAACATATGCATTAACAACCGTATTAAAACATGAGAAAAACTCTACCATGACGAGTCTATACTTAACACTAACATCGTATTAGTTTTAATGTTAAGCAGTCAGTTGTAGACTGGGTGTTACACTAACATTATGTTAGTGTTAACGTTAAGCGTTTCATATCAGTTGTAGACTGGGTGTCACGAAGACGTGTGGGTGCAGTAAAAAATGGTGTATACAGTTTTTACAAAAAATCAACGCGACAAACTAATTTTAAACAACTTTCTAACACTATAAAAACTGTAATTTTTTACAGTTAGTTTTTTTCTGCGACACTTAAGGTGTTATGATACTTGCTATTTTTTGTATTTTTTCTATATTGGAGAACAGTGCAAATATATTTGCATAGGAAAACTGACTAAGTGTAAAGAGTTTGATTATACCATAAAATATCTTGAAATGTCAAAAAAATATACGTGTGTTATCGATAAAAAATCTTAGACTGTCAAAAAAAAATATAAAAATTAGTAACTTAAAATTTACATTTCCAGATTAAATGTTAGCACTGCTGCTAACTTTTTTAGTTTTTGATCAAAAGTAGCGGGTTTTAACTTTTTTTTTTTTGATATATAGCTTTTTTTGACGGTTTTTGTGGGAACAAAACGTGGGCAATATTGTTTGTTTTGTTTACATTTTATATTGTATTGTATTTCTTGTTCTTTCTCGCATTTGTTGTTTCATTCAGTCAATCCTAAAAAAATCCGATACAAAAAATAGCAAGTATCATAACACCTTTAGTAATTTCATTTTAAATAAAAAAAAATCATTCGGAGCTGTGCGACCACGTGAAAAAGAGTTGGAAAAAAATTGATTTGTATTAATTTGTGTTTAAATTTCTGTGTATATTTAAGTGTTTTAAAAAATGATAATTTTATATGTAATTTAAACAATTCTTTGGCGTTAGGCCAAAAGGTCTTAAGTCAAAAAACTCATGCTGTTTTGGATTGGGATAACCTTTTTTCTTTTTCGTTAAACAAATACACCAATTAAACAATTGTCAACTCCAGGGTGAGGGCGAGATTAATAATCAATAATTTAAGTACGTTTGAAATTTATTTAAAACATAATGTTTATACAAATGTTTCTTAAAACAGATTTCAAGTTTTAATAATTTTTTTATGAATACGTCAGATAGTGTTTATTTATAAAAAAAAAAATCTTTTATTTACCGTATGTGCTTTTAAGCAAATTTTTTATTATTATTGGACCGGAAGGTATATGAGCTTTTTCATAAATATAACGACTTAATTGATATAATTGTATCAACTTTTATTCTTTAGTTTCTGAATGTACTTTAATTGGATCGTGAATAATTTTTATTTTTTGCGTGATATATAACAATTATTATAGAAAGAAGAAAATGAATTCGTAAGTACACGTCGGTTGATCATTTGTAAACCTATTAATATTAATTTAATTAATACGTTTGTTGTAAGATATCTTTGGAGGAACTGTCGCAGACCGTTTTCAAAATTATCGATACGTCTGAAAATTTTCCACGTAGCTATTCTGCATTCGAAAAAGATATCGTGCCAATGGTTTGTACAAGTATTTTTAAATTTTAAAAATAATTAAAGTATTCTTAAAACTCTTTCTAGGTACATACTAACACATTCTGCCTGGACAACAGCTTTTCCGAACTTGTGGAAGCAAATCAAAGCCCTGTGGTTTATATAAGCAGGTTCTTCATTTATATAAGTTATTTACTTAAATATATTTTTAGGAAAATGTAAACATGATTGAAGAGGGAAGGGATCCAGAATCCGCTGAAGAAGTCAAATATGAAGAAGAAGAAAAGTGGTAATATTATAAATAATTTAAATGCAAATGAAATTGACTTATGGCCAATTTTCAGGATTGATATTAAAACACATTTATCTTTAAAATCGTTTTAAATACAAATTTCTCTTCTTCACTAAAAACTTAAGTGAAACTTAAGTCACCGATGTGGTACACTTAAATGCAACTTAAGTTTTACAAATTTTCATATGTTTTTGACAGCTTGTTTTTTTTTTTTTTTTTTGATTCGCCAAAATAAAATAAAAAACAAGTAAGAGTGCTATATTCGGCGATGCCGAATCTTATATACCCTTCACCATGGTGCGATAAGAACAGAAAGTTATATATATTATATAAATACCGTTCTTTCGATAGAAATATATTTTGAGCCACGCCAACTTTTCATTTCGTCGTGCCTAAGTATATCACAAAATCCGTTTCCTGTTTTGCCAAAGTTGATGTTTTAAGTTCGTACTCCCTTGCAGAAGTTTTATATTCGCTGCTTTCTCTGTTGGTAGTAAAAAACCTTTGTGAATATTTTTAATGTAGTTAACGTACTAACATTTACAACACCACAACAACAAAATGTATTAAACTTTTATTTACTAAGCTGTGGTTGAAAATTCACACAAATATCTGTAGTAAACACGCGTGTTAAATCAACCAGAATAAAACAGTTGACGAAAGTTTATCTCTCTCTTTCAGCAGATTCATTACTTTATTTAAAAAAATACCCTCACGCCTTGTAGTTTGAAATCGTATTAAATAAAACAGAGTTGTACGATTAACACAAAGCTATTGTTAAGATTCAATTTCCCAAAATAGTTTCTTATGATATACGTCAAGATAAATTCGGCACGACGATTTGTCTCTACGATTCATAACCGGGTACCCGTGTACCTTTTTTGACTTTAAAGTGCTGCTGTGCCTATAATTTTTGAGATATGGACATAAAACTCCGAATCATGAGAGATTTTGGCTAAACTAAGATTTAAATACGAAAAAATTCAAAATATTTTCAATATTTTCTTTAAAAATGATTTTAAATGTTTTACCCCCATAAACACACAACCGGGTCCCCGGGTACCCTAATGCAATTCCTATGTAAATGCCTGACATGTAAATGAAAAAACATTTTTTTTGTGTTGTTTTTATTGGAAATAAATGTCTTTTTTATTTATTTTATCATATTTTATATATATTATATTATAATTCATCCGAATCACTATCGTTGTTATTGTGGCAATTGTAGCATTTAGTAATTGTTATAGCGTGCTCATCGCATATCGGCGTGCTACATATGCTGCAATTTTTTCTAGTTTTTCTTCTGCGCTTATTTGGAAGAAGTTTGCACATGTAGCACACGCCCGTATGTACTTTTCTGCCCCTTTGTCGTGCTGACGGAGATGTTGACGGACCTGCAGCACAAAGCACACTCTCCAACGGCCTTCCGATGATGCTTTCAATTGCATTTTTTGTTGAAAATTGGCGCACGCTTTGCACATTTGAAATTATATTTTCTATAACAGGAATGCACAGGTTTTCTGCCAGTTGACGCAGGAAATTCTTCCTGCGCGTCGTGGTGTATCGTGCAGTTGGATTATTTCCATAATATATGATGTGTGATGCAAATGCGCTCACATCAATGATGTTATAGAAAAATGCCATCGGCCATCTTCTTGTTTGTCGCTGGGTCGTGTATTCTTGGAGCGTTTGGTCCATTACGTCCACCCCACCTTTTGTTTGATTATAAAAATTTATAATTTCTGGTTTCCCATTCTCGTCAATTTGTGCATCATCATGCATACTAGAAAGAAGGATGACCGAGTTGGACTTCCGCTGCTTATATGAGAGCAGTGTTACGTTGTCGTAGAAGCCAAATAAACTTGAACCAACGTCTTTTTTTTTGTCTTCTTTCATCTCCGCAGGGATGTAAGCTTTGTTGCGGCGGAGTGTACCCACAATGCTGAGCTTTTCTACTTTTAGTTGCCTAGCCAACGGCAGCGTCGTAAAAAAATTATCCATTGTAATATTTCGTCCGCTACCGTAGTATGGCCCAACTAAATCTCTCACCACTCTTTCGCCAACACCAACTTCACGACCAGTTTCTTGTTTGCCAGTATATATTTGGCCATGAAGTGGATATGAGTTTTTGGCATCGCAAATCCACCATACTTTTATGCCATATTTTGCTGGCTTCGAGGGTATATATTGGGTGAATTTGGTTCTACCACGGTATGGATATAATTGTTCATCAATGGTCAAATATTCTGATGGCACATAATATCTGGCAAGATTTGCATTGAGCATTATCCAAATATCGCGAATTGGCGCCGCTTTGTCTTGACTCTGCCGCTCTACCCGTGTTCTGGGGTCGTCAAACCGCATAAAACGCAGCAAATCGAAAAACCTGTTTATTCCCATGGTGGCGCGGAATATTGGGTGAGCCTGTGACGTCCACAAATCTCTTGCGTTTTCGTCATTAGAATGATTTGTGCCAGCCATCAAAATCATTCCAATGAACGCATAAATTTCGTTGATTGTCGTGTCTTTCCACTTCAACTGACGTCTATTGGGATTCGCTTCATTGTACGCATTATATGTGGCATGCGCTTTTCTATTTGTGTGGCGCACTATTATATCCACCATTTCCACTGTGAGGTATGATTTGAAACACTGCAAAGGCGTCATATTTTCAGTAATCCGCGCTGGACCACAGCGGTCTCTGAATATATTGTGGCTTCTCACTTGTTTGGCAACTACGTGGTGTTCGCTGCCATTGTGTGCCGTCACGTGCAGTCATGTAGTCTGCTGGGTTTGTTGTTGGTGCATCTTCTTGCATATCATCATCTTCACTTTCATCATCAAAGAAAATTTCCTCTGGTGCGTCAATAGCAGCTGCAATTTCGTTTGCGTTATCAACATTCAAATCTTCATTCTCTGATTCCGAAACTTCGCCAGTGTAGGCCAAATTTTCTTCATTTTGGTCTTCCACAGGGTCCACTTCAAGGTCCTCATCTTGAGTCGCTTCCTCAAATAAACGTTGAATATATGTGCTTCTTGCTTCATCACTCAAATTCCAGTATTCCCTTGTAGACAAATATCGGTCGTTGCGGCTCATTTTTCACCAACTTCACTGTTCAAATATTCAACACAGACTGGCGAAGCAAATGAAATATTTCAATTTTACGACACAAATGAACATCTGCTACCTAATTCAAAAGCAATTAAGCAAGTAGGTACCGAAAATAAGCAAATAAACAACCCTTACATAAAACCAGTTTCTGCCTACTTGTGTCGCTTTAGGTACTTATATACGAACAGAAACCAGTTTTTTTCCAAATATCAAATTTGTACAGTTGAGAACGCAAAATATAATCAACAACAAAAATATTTACAGGAAAATATTATTTTATTTCAATAAACGCAAAACAACCTACTTCGGGTACCCGGGTACCTGGTTATGAAATTAAAGGAGTTTTGCTGGTTATGAATCGTACGGTTAAATGTTTTCGTGATGGCATCTTGTAAATAAATTGCTTTAAAATTGCTTGCAGCTTATGTCGGTATAAAAAAATATGTACTTAAGGCTTATAATTTTAAAAGACCAACTTTAACCTTGATTCCTAAATAAGTTTAAAAAAAATAACCAAATTAGCCATATATGTACTCGTATATATATAAACAATATTTATTTAAACAATTTAATATTAATTCATAATTTGAAATTAAAAAAAAGTTAATACACAGAAAAAATTTTCGCTTATTTTTTTAAATTAAACCATTAATCAGAAATAAAATCAATTTTAGTTTAAAATGTTATCATGTGAATAAAACGGAAATAAAACTTATATCAAAAACATTACTGCAGAAATTGTTGTTAAAATCAAAAAATATTTAATTGATACTATTAATTTGTTTACTGGTGCAAATTTAATTAATTTTTAATTAATATCACAAATTATGAGTATTGTGGTTATTTTGTTGAATTATTCACAAATTGTTTTTTTTTTTTTTTTTTTTTTTGTATCATCATTATGTAAGAGATTCCAGAACAAGGAAAAAACGTTTTAAAATGGAAACTACTTGCAATTTTGAAACCAACATTTTAAATCAGGATTAATTTTTGAGTTTTTTAGTTATAACTTGATAGTTTTTGATCTGAAAAGTTAAAATTACATTACATTACGTTATAGAAAATCCTATTCAACTAAAAACTCAATTTCGAGTTTTTGGTGATACGTTGTTTTGCCTTTTAGGTGACGATATTTATATGTAATTTTTTTTTACAACATTATTAAGGTAATTCACGTCACAAGTTGCATCCTTGCGAAAAAGCAAACGTGCAAAACATAACAACAACCACATAGACAATCTGCTAGCTAGTTGTACACAAATAATTTTCTATGTGGTTGTTGCCAAGAATTTGGTCATACTAGGGCATACTGCCATTTACCCCCTGTTTGCGTCGTATGTGGAGAATTACATGGTACCGTCCGGTGCGATAAGTCCAAAAATAACCCTAATGTAAAAAAATGTAGCAACTGTGGTGGTAACCACACTGCCAACTATAGAGGATGCCCGGTATATTCGATTGTCAAGCGTTCTGTCGGACAGAAACTTAATCCCCCTCAAACGCAGGCAACTAATCAAGCAAACACGTACGGCGTCCAGATGCCTCAGCCAAATAATAACATAACCTCGTACGCTAATGTATTAAAATCTAATCCTATGCAACTGCAAGGTGATGTACCAAATAACGACGAAATTCCCATTTCTAATTTAACTCGGCTAGAAAAAACTATGGAAACATTAGTGCAAACAGTTAACAATTTTACTAACACAATGGGTAACATGATGCAAGAAATGTTAGGAATGCAATCGATGTTATTGCAAGCTGTACTAAACAAGCCATGAACTGTTTAAAAATTTGCTTTTGGAACGCAAACGGCATCCGCCAACACAAAAATGAACTAGAATACTTCCTTAAAAATAAACAAATTGATGTTATGATGGTTTCTGAAACTCATCTGACCTCAAGAAATACGTTTAAAATCAATGGTTATATATTATATGATACCAAGGACCCTCGAGACAGAGCTTGTGGCGGTTCTGCCATTTTGATAAAGAACCGAGTAAAACACTACTTAATGAGTGATCATCGTGAAGACTTTCTCCAAGCAACGAACATTTGCGTTGAGGAATTAAACCGAAACATAGTAATTTCATCATTATACTCCCCACCTAGATTTTCTATATCAGAAAGCCAATATCATAAATATTTCAAATCATTAGGACCTTGCTTCCTGGCTGCTGGCGATTATAACGCTAAACACACTTTCTGGGGTTCACGACTTATTACATCTAAGGGTCGTGTTTTGTTTAACACAATTTGTAAAATGGATCTAAATGTGGTCGCGAGCGGACAACCAACATATTGGCCTTCTGATCAGCAAAAAGTTCCAGATGTTATCGATTTTGGAGTGGTTAAAAACATCCCCGTAGAAACGATTTATGTTGAAGCTTCCTTAGAACTATCTTCTGATCACACACCTACAATTCTTACAATAACAAATCCTAATAGAATTGTATCTCCGTCTGATAACTTAGTGATGTCAGCCACTCAAATAAATTGGTTAAAATATAAAAAATATCTCAGTACCCACTGCACTGAAAATATTCCGCTTAGTACACCGGAGAATGTGGATATTTCTATTGTAAATTTTGACAGTTATCTGAAACTAGCTGTTCAACATTCTAGTATAACCCTCAAAAAAACCAAAAATAGTAAAATATATTCTGCAGATGTTGAGCGTCTCTTGACTGAAAAAAGGAGAGCTCGAAGAGAATGGCAATTGCATAGATCCCCTCAACTCAAGAATTTACTAAAAGAGTGCACAAAAAGGCTAAGAAAGTTACTGCAGTCTCAGAAAACGGCTTCCCTGGAAAAATATCTTAAGGAACTTGATGCAACTACTCAATCAGACTACTCATTATGGCGTGCAGCTAGAAATCTTAAAAGACCAGTTATCACTAAACCACCATTAAGAAACTTAAATGGAAGTTGGGCACGAAATGATGAAGAAAAAGGAAATCTTTTTGTTAATCATTTGAAAAACGTATTTACCCCGCATACATCTCCCGATATTGTAGTCGAGTTGCCACCAGTTGCTGTTAGAGCTGCTGTTCCACTTAGATTTGAGATAAAAGAAATCGAAAAGGCTATTCATAATTTAAACCCCAAGAAAGCCCCTGGTTTTGATAAGATCAGCAACAAAATGCTATTAGAGCTACCCAGCATAGCAAAGAAAATTATTCTTTTAATTGTTAATGCCATTTTACGCCTTGAATACTACCCACAAGAATGGAAAGTATCCTTAGTTACAATGATACCTAAGCCAGGAAAGGATCCTACAAAAGTTGAGTCATATAGACCTATAAGTTTATTGTCTAATATATCAAAGCTGTTTGAGAAGCTGTTAGTGTCAAAATTAGCCCCAATTTTAAATGTAAATAGATGTATTCCTAACCATCAATTCGGCTTTAGAAGAGAACATAGCACAATCGAACAAACCCATCGTATAGTAAACGCCATAAGAAAAGCCTTTGAAGAAAAAAAATATTGTTCCGCCCTCTTCATCGATGTTTCCCAAGCTTTTGATAAAGTCTGGCATGAAGGGTTATTACATAAATTGAAGCTAAACTTACCAGTAAACACACACAAGCTGTTAGAGAGCTACTTAGTCGGCCGAAAGTTTATTATTAAAGAATGTGATTTTATTAGTTCTCCTCAGCCAATTGACGCTGGAGTCCCTCAGGGAAGCATCATGGGCCCACTCTTATACCTTATATATACCTCAGACATGCCAACAAACAACCACACCCTAACTTCAACATTTGCTGATGATACAGCTTTTATAAGCGTACACGAAAACTGTCATGAAGCATCCCGTTACTTGCAGGATCATATATTTGAACTGGAAAAGTGGTTAAAACAATGGAGGATAAAGGTCAATGAGCAAAAATGCGTACATATAACATTCACCTTGCGTCGGAAGTCATGTCCCCCTATTAAAATCAATAATCAATTAGTGCCCCAGCAATCGCATGTAAAATATCTCGGTATTCATCTAGATCGGCGTTTGACATGGAAATGCCATATAGAAACAAAACTAACACAAATGAAACTAAAAGCAATTCAAATATATTGGCTTATTGGAAGAAATTCTGTTCTTAGCCTCGACTGCAAACTTCTACTTTATAACTCTATATTGAAGCCAATCTGGTGCTACGGTATTCAGCTATGGGGCACTGCCTCGGCCTCAAATATCGAAAAAATTCAAAGGCGCCAAAATAAACTTCTTCGAATAATCACAGCCGCTCCCTGGTATGTTAAAAACTCTAATATTCACAAGGATCTCAATGTGCCATTAGTAAAAACTATTATAACGAAGTACGCAGCAAAATATTTAAAAAGGCTTGAGTCGCACCCAAATCCACTTGCTCGAATTATTTTAAATGACAGTGGACACTCTAGATTAAAGAGAAGAGACACCGCAGGACTCATCCGAAGGGAAGACCGCTAAACATCTACATATGTGAACAGAAACAGTGAGGAGAAAAATTTTCGTCTAGCATTGGCAGGACAAAAATAAAGTATTAGTATAAGATTTGATTAATTATTGTTAGTTCATATTTAATATATGAAGATTCAATAAATAAATAATGAAAAAAAAAAAAAAAAAAAATGTGGTTGTTGTTATGTATTTGCTCTTTTGCAGGGTGTAACTTGTGACGTGAGTTACCTTACTGTATTACCTCAAAATTTAACAATTTTCGGTATCAGCAAAAAAAATTTTAATTTTACATTAAATGCATATAATAAAGAATTTTAAACCAGGCGATTAATTGCAAAAAAGTGGACAAAATAGCACGATCTTTTTACAGCAGTTAGATATGAATATTACGTGTCGTTTTTTCCAAAAAAAAATAAAAAAAATTTGAGTTAATAGACTATAGTTGAACAAGTGCGATATATATATACATATTTATGCAATAAATAAACATAATTATATATACATATGTGTATATCTGTGGCATTTTAACAAAACATCTTTAGTTGAGATAAGATAGCAAAAAAAAAATTTTAAAAAATTTTCAGAAATTATTTTTATCAAATAATAAAAAAATTAATCAAAATTAAAAAAAATTAGTTTTCAATACAAAATTTTAAAAAGTAAACAAATATGTTTTCTAAATGAAAATTCGTATGATAAGCAAAATTTTTTTCAACTTTTTAAATTTGACTTAAGGTGTATATATGTATATATATATATATATGTATATATATATATATATATATATATATATATATATGTATATATATATATATATACATATATATTAATATATCTTTGGCATTTGGACAAAACATCTTAAGTTAAGATAAGATAGCAAAAAAGTTAAAAAAAAACTCGGTGAAAAAATCATTTTTATGAAATAATAAAATAATACAAAATTAAAAAATAAAGAAAAATTTCGTTTATAATACAAAATTTTAAAAACGTTAACATAAATGTCTTTTGAATGAAAACTCATAAGATTAACATTTTTTTCAACTTTTTAAATTTGACTCAATATATAAATTTTTTAGCAACATATGCTTATATATATATATATATATATATTATATATATAGCTACTCCCACTACCAATGAGACACCTAATAAAAATAGTTAATTTTCATCTTTATGTAAATTATTTTGTGTAGGTACGAAACAAATTGGGATAATTTATTTCATATACATATGTAATTCATATGAAATGCGGTATATTTAATGAAAATTTTTAAATCAAACTAAGGCTTTTTTGTTGAGTTCCAAACGTATCAAGATAAGACTATTTCTATATGTCCCTTTTGAAGTGTGAGTAGCCGTATATTAAATATAAAAAAGTTCTTATTAGTCTACTGGAATTAATGATAAAGCACATACAATAAAACTGCAATAGAAGTTACGGAGTTGGCAAAAAAGCAGCAGCATCTGGTTTGTCTGTGGGTGCGACAGTTATTAATTACTTCATTAGCCAACTAAAAATTAACAACAAAAACTAAGAAGTTATTCTGAAATCTTAATATCGTTTAATAAATTAACCGATTCCTTTAATTTTGCATGCAGTTCCTTGTTGAGCGATTTTTCGCCATATACTAACATTACCAAAGTGCAAAGAGTGCTAGATAAACATTTTTCATTGCAACCAGCTGCTAATTTAGGATCGGCCGAAGTAATTTTGTATCGCCAGTACAAAAAATTTAATATTTATTTAATTTTTTTTAAATTTTATTTTAATATAAAGAATAAACCGTACAAAACTGGCGCAATATGGCAGGCTCTTCAGACATTCTTACAAACAAGGCATCAATACCAGCTGGACTTAAGTCTTGGGTAAAATCCGTGAAACCAATTGCTATAAAATCTGGATTGTATCTGTTTTTGTTTTAGTTTGTATTATTTTTTATTTACAAAAATACTTATATATGTATTGGATAAAAATTCATAAGTCCTATAATTAGGATTATGAAAGGAGTAAGATGTTAAACTGCCACCATTCCATAAAATACCCATAGCATGACCCTTTTCCCAATAATGCAACTTCATTTCATCTCTGTAAGTGTGGCCACCAAAAATAAGGCTAAAAGGTTCCATAATACGCTTATTATCGCGAGCCCATACATTGCAACACTCAAAATAATCCGGGGGAGTATGAACTACAACAGAGCATATTCACCAGCTTCTTCAGCGACCAAAAAAGTTCATTGTAACCAATCCAATTGAGGTAGGCGGTGGGTGGCATTACCATCAAAATATGTGCATTATTTGTAAACATTACAATCATTGTCGTTCAAAAATCTCTTTTTTAACCAATCGGACAACAAATGTTTTTAAAACCAATTGACATTGAACTCATGGGGGACACCTGTGTGACCAACACTGAGAAAATTAAAGAGATTCGGAAATTTTTAAAAAATAATAAGAGTGCTATATTCGGCTGCGCCGAATCTTTAATACCCTTTTGTGTTTTATATTTGTTAGCTAACAATGCCAATGTGCTTTATATTTATAATTTTTAGTAGAAGTAAAAAAAATTTTAATTTTTTAACTTTAAAGGCATATGAAAATGAATTTTTAAACCAACCGTTTCATTACCAAAAAGTTGACATAAAAGTACGATATTTTTGCAGCGGTTAGAAATAAATAAATATTACTTGTCGATTTTTTCCAAAAAGTAAAAAAATTAAAATTTTGAATTAATACACTATTGTTGAACAAATGCGATATGTATATAAGGAGTGTATTTGTTTTTTCTTTATTATTTCTAGATGTATCGAACTTTTTTTTTTAAAAATAATACACATCAAATTGAATGGAATGACAAACAATTTTGGCTTTGTTAGCTCACAAATTTCGTGGCATTTAAAGTGTAAAAATAATTTCGGCAAATGGCATCCGGGACTGCGCCTTATGAACGCCATCCTGTCAACGTCAATAGTGCGACTAATGTTGGCTTCTAAATGATCAATCGTTGCTGGTTTATCAGCATACGCAAGAGATTTGACGCAACCCTACTAAAAAAAAGTCCAAAGTGGTGGTCAACTCTTGCACCGCTTTTTCGAGAACACCCAGTCTTATTTTGTCAATAGCGCGTCGAATGTTGGCTTCTAAATGATCAATCGTTGCTGGTTTATCAGCATATGCAAAAGATTTGACACACCACTACAAAAAATATTCCACAGGTGTCAAATCACACGAACGAACGTACACTGTAATTCCTTTTCGTTGTCGGCAGTTATCCTCTGCTATTTTGTTGCTAAAAATATTCCATCATGATAGCTATGTACGGTAGGATAAACTTTTGCTTCATTTTCATTCGCATCGACATTCGAAAACACCCAATCAATATGTGTTCCTTGCTTTGTAGTTCCTTCAGTTTTTCAATGAGGGGAAGAAATCCTTTTCCAATCAGAAATGCTTCAACTTCACTTTCCTCTGTATTTCGACAAATGTTGAAATCTCCAACTATGTGAATTTTTGCGGTACTTTCTCCAAGACGAGTCCATAATTGATCCATTGCCAGTTGTAATGTTAGTATTAGTTGCTGTGCAGGAAAATTAGGGCTTTTGTACAGCAAAATAGAATAAATATCCCTAAAACGAAAAACTATATGCTGTAAAGTTTTATTATTAATGGCATACTCTCCTCCGAATAAATGTTCTGCATTTTCCATATTGCTGGTTTTTATGTATACGATTACTCCTCTCTTATGCCGATGTCTTTCTTCTCCTTGAATTGTATTACAACAATCAATTCGACTTAGTACACTGAAACCTGTAAGTATTATGTTATCCTCTGGAGAGCACCAAGTTTCGACTAAACAAATAATCTCAGCACGTAAAATTGTGGGATCCGTTAAAATGTCTTGGTAGTGAGCATTTAAGCTTTGTATGTTTTGGAAGTAAAGTTTGAACTTAAAAACATCACTGCTCATAAAATCATACTGTGTCTTTAAAAGCTTTTCAGATCGTAGTCGCTAAAGTTCTTTTTTGACTGGATCAGAATTGTTGAGTGGCCTGGGAGGGTTAAAGTTTCCAACAATGTAAAGTCCAGATGCACTTGTTGCTCTGCTGCATGCTACGTATAGAGCTGATCTACTCATTCTGCTACGGGTATGTACTACAACTTTAGAATATGTAGAACCTTGACTTTTGTGAATAGTTATCCCTTCTGCTATCACTAATGGGAATTGAGTTCTTTCAATTGTTATGCTTTCATTACTTTTATATTGAAAAGTCCTAACACATTTTTCAACTGGTCTCCAAGTTTGTTCGATCCTATGAGGTTTTTTGCTGCGTCTCAATTCTAACATTATCATCCGAAAACAAAGCCCAAAGAGTGGTTGGATTTCCTGTTTGAAAATTTATTTCCACTTCCATTAAGACTCCTGCTGCTCCATTTACAAGACCATCGCTTGTGTTGATATTAACTGTCATCATATATTTAGCAGTTGTTTTTAATTTTAAATCACGGCAAAGTCCTTGTGTTTCTGAAACTTTCAGTTTTGATACCATATTTAGAATTCTATTACGCTGTTCTATTGGTAAAGTATCAGATTTTATTAAGTCGAATGATTTTGAAGAATACTCTGTGGTAGAAATTTGTTGTAATCGTAATATATTATATTGTTCGGCTTCTGCGTTAGACCAAAATAAATGAATTGCTTCTGCTGGTACATTGATGTTATTTACTTCTCTAGATTTTATTAGTGTTATGTGTGATTGGTCCATTTCTCCAACAGCCATTGAATTTAATGCCTGTGCAAAAATGCGGTTGTCTCGTTGCCGCATTATTTAAATTAACTCGTAAATGCTGAAAAGATTCCAAAGGCTTTCTCCTGCAATAAGACCATATGGATTTGATGAATTGATGGTAAATACCCATCTGTCTCCAACTGGGGGTAATTGTTTCAAGTCTCCAAACACAAGTATTGATACTCCGCCAAACGCAGCTGCGTTCTTAAAGATTTGCTTTAACCTCGCATCTAAATAACCCATCATTCTAACTCCAACCATAGAAATTTCATCAATAATAAAAATTTTTAGGTCGATAAATTTAGCGACCAGTGAATTAACATCATGACTAAGAGGGCGAATTTCTCCAGAATATTGATTAATTGGTAGAGAAAACAATGAATGAAGCGTTGCACCACCTATACCAAATGCAGCTTTTCAAGTGGGTGCACTTAATAAGACTTTTATTAAATCCAGGTTAGATCCTGGAATACTGTTAAAGAGTTGAGTTATTGACTGATAAATGGTCTTAATTAATCTGCTCTTCCCAACACCCGCACCGCCACTAATAAATTCGCAGAATTGATTTATATCCAATACATTTCGCAACAAATGATGTAGATATTTTCGTTGTTTAACATTTAGTGTTCTGACTGATTCCATTAAATCGTCTTTATTTATTAAAGGTGGCAGTCTTATTACTCGAATATCATCCAAATTATCATCATTATTATTTCTTTCGTTGGCATCATTTATGTTTAATATATTTATATTTTCATCTATTAATGGTACTTCTAATGCCCTGAACTCATCATCGAGAATTTGAGTTGTGGCTATATCGTCCTCCTGATGTTGAATGTTTATTTCTTCCTGAATAAGGTCAATAACATTTTCTAGTTCTCCTTCTTTAAATTTTTCGAATAATATGCTATTGCTTTCAATAACATCCATGTGAGTTATACATGTTTGCTCGTTGTTATTCTGTAACAATTCACTCTGTTCAGTACGCCATGGTAAATATAGCATGACGAGATTTCGAAAATATTTATCTTTTGTAACGTCAACACTAAATTTCGGAAATCTGATAATTGCAACATTTTTTCGTTTATACATATATCCCGAATTATCTTTTAATCGCAATGGTATTCCAATTTCATTAATATTAATATCTTCATTTTCTTGATAATCGTCATCTGCTTCGTTAAATCGCGTATTTCTGCGTAAAGATTTACAAAAGGTGTAATAAGCTGCAAATTTCGCTAAGCAAACGTCATCTATTACATCTGTTCGTTGAATGTAATGATCCAAAAGATTACTTTGAAATATATTTGTAGAATCTTCGGGTAAGTTTTGTAGTTCCAATCTTGATTTCAATATTCGAACGCACTTTTCCGGAACCATAGTATTTATAAATATTTCAGCATTGCTGCATTGCGAGAGATTCATTCCAAGAATATTATACGAAGCTTCTTGGCCTGACACTTCTGAAGCAGAAATAAATTTATTTCCTGTGTTGCAATCTTTGCTTTATGGTAAAGTTTCCCGCACGTATTTCACTAATTGCCTCTTGCAATAATCTTGATACTCCTCTATTTGACTTATTTATATAATTAACTATATATGATACACAAGCGTAAGCATTCAAGATGAATGTATGTCCATATTTGATCGTTGCATCTCGAGAATTTTGGGATTAAATGCATTTATATATCTATCTCTAAATGATCTTTTTAAGAAAACTCGTGGTTTTTTCAAGGAAGACCTTAACGCCAAAATGTAATCCACAAAGGTCATGCCAATTTTTTCGTCTTGTAAAAAATTCTGGAACGATCCAAATCGAATAATATCCTCATTTGATAAATTGGCATTTAATAAGTCAACAATTTTGTTGTAATTATTGCGATGTTTTTCCATTAAATTTAATTCGGTATCATCCGGTAGTGGCAACAAAATTTCTGTGTTTGGTAAAGGAGGATATGGAATATAAAATCGACATATCTTTTGTCCACGAATTTCCCTTTGAGAAGATCTACTATGGTTATGTATTTGATAGGACACGTAATTAGCTACTTCTATTATTGTTGAATCTGTTGTTACAAATTGATCAATAAAATTTACTATGGTAGGAAAAGTTGTAGGTTCATTTGCATTAAATATTGGAGCATTTTCCATCCAATAAATACCATGAACGTGTGGTGATCCTCTTTGTTGGAATTCTATTCTCCAATAGAATTTTATTACCTTATGTTGACCAAAAATGCCTCTATCAGTTTTAAAATGTTTAAAAATGTGACGAATCCTTTGATCGAAATATCGTGAGCATGTAATAGGGTCCGTTCTTACTAAATTATATTTTTCTTGGGTAGTGTAGATCATCGCTTCCTCTTCAGTAACAATTCTGTTTTGAACAACTTTTACTAGAATTACTAATAATTCGGGCCATTGAGATTCTGCTGCCGATAAAGTTATAAAAATGTTGGTAATCCGTATTGACGAATCATAGCTAAAACCTTTTTTTTTCTCCTTCCCAGTGTGCTGGCGATGACCGAAGTCCTTTTAAAATGTGAAATCCTTCGTCATGTTGCACGAGGTTTTGAAGGAAATTTTCATCCAATACATTTGGAGCTGTATGTCGATTAGGTTCTATCTTTTTCCGTAAACAGGTCGATATACTGTTCTTTATTCGTGATAACTCTAATTTTTTATATGAATATAAAACCTTATCCACTCGAGCACATCTTCTGTCGTATCGTCTTGCTTCTGATTTAATAATTTTACCCAATGTCGCTGTGCAAGTTCTTTTAACACCACAGTATATTGATGGATATGAAAGCTCTTCAAAATCTTTGTCAAAAAGCATATCTAGTGGCCGTTGTCCCTCATCGGGTGCAATAAAAATCCTTTCCAATGGAATGTTTTCGACTGGAATATTTTCTAGAAGGGTTTCTTGTGGATTAAATTCTTCTGGAACTGTATTTTCGAAACCCTCTCTTAATAGCTCTTCAACAATGCTTTGATCTTCAAGATTAGATATAAAGGGAACTTCTTCATTTTGACCTACATTACCGAGCCAATCATTTGAAATAGTAACATTATGCTATTTGTATAAGTCAGTATTCACTAAATATCGTGCTGCTTGTATTATTTTTTGTGGTCTAATAGCTTCCGTCATAAAACTATGGTTAAATTCCAATCTCCTTTTCAAATGAACCTGGATTACTTCGGTTTGGTCAAACCTTCTTGGAAGAACATTAACTGTTTTATCAAGATGAATTGGAACATTTACCACTGCTCCTCTAACAGCGCAATGTCGATTATATCCTAGTGATACTATTCGCATAAAGGGAATTCTTGGTGCCGCAAATCTTTCTTCTAAGGCTGTTAAATCTTTCAATTCATCAGGAATTTTTGGAAAATGTAATCCATTGTTTAAACATATTGTTGGCGTTTTCCCAGTCTTAACAATTCTGCAACATGTATGACAAAATTTATATATATTATTTTCGGAACGAAAAATTTCTCCTAAATAGAAAACGTGTGGCATGAACTGAAAGTCATTTCTACATAATTGACTCATTTGGTTTGGAAACCAAAGTCCACCGCAACATACGCAAATTTCAGTCGGACCACTTTTCATATCTTTAGAAAATTGTTCTAGTATTCTATTCACATGTCTCCGTGCATCAGCTTCCAAGTGTTGAGTTCTTGATTCTGGAGAAAGTAATAGTCTAATATTTCTATTTCTTTCAGCTTGTCTTGCGTTTTCATTTCTTCGATTATTTGGATTTATTCGATTAACCCGAATACGAAAAGTTTGTAAGCGATGAATATCCTCAGCCCGAATTGTAGCAAATGTTCTTGCTGATCGATGCAACGCCGTATTAAACCGTTGCTCATTGGCTCTAATTACAGGGTCAGATCTCCTTAAAGTGTGAGCTAAATTATCTCTGTCACGTTCTAGTTCTCTAAAATGTGGAACTTTCCGTCGTTGCAAATGTTCCAATGTGTTTCGTTCTTGTTCAGCAGAACGATTAAGTGGATCCGATCATCGTATAGAATGTGCCAAGGCGTCTTGTTCTTGTTACACAGTTCTATACTCAGGTATTTCCCGTCGTTGCGAATGTTCGAATGTGTTTCGTTCTTGTTCAGCAGAACGATTAAGTGGATCCGATCGTCGTATAGAATGTGCCAAGGCGTCTTGTTCTTGTTCCACAATTCTATGCTCAGGTATTTCCCGTCGTTGCGAATGTTCGAATGTGTTTCGTTCTTGTTCAGCAGAACGATAAAGTGGATCCGATCGTCGTATAGAATGTGCCAAGGCGTCTCGTTCTTGTTCCACAATTCTATACTCAGGTATTTCCCGTCGTTGCGAATGTTCGAATGTGTTTCGTTCTTGTTCAGCAGAACGATTAAGTGGATCCGATCGTCGTATAGAATGTGCCAAGGCGTCTCGTTCTTGTTCCACAATTCTATACTCAGGTATTTCCCGTCGTTGCGAATGTTCGAATGTGTTTCGTTCTTGTTCAGCAGAACGATTAAGTGGATCCGATCGTCGTATAGAATGTGCCAAGGCGTCTTGTTCTTGTTCCACAATTCTATACTCAGGTATTTCCCGTCGTTGCGAATGTTCGAATGTGTTTCGTTCTTGTTCAGCAGAACGATTAAGTGGATCCGATCGTCGTATAGAATGTGCCAAGGCGTCTCGTTCTTGTTCCACAATTCTATAATCATGTATTTCCCGTCGTTGCGAATGTTCCAAAGTGTTTCGTTCTTGTTGCAGGTTTCTTTGCTGCGATGTTCGATTTGATCTCCTTACTTGTAGATTATTTCGACCTCTGCGACTTTCATTTTGCCGGTATTCCTCATTTTCTCTTCGCAAAGATAACATTTCCGAATTCGATCTGCCTCCCTATTTATTTCCCTATAATTCAACAAAGACTGTCGCGCTGCACGTCTTTGTTGCTCAGCTGATCTCTTGCGTAGTCGAGGCATAATTTACCTTTCTGTAAATGAGAATTAGCTAAATATTGCGAAGGAAGGATAAAATAAATTTGTTCATATAAATATAATGGTTATTATTTAAAATGATGTGTGGTTCCCATACGTCAATAAATGGTGGCAATACTTATTTTACGCGAAATGCAGCACTGTGGTGCAAGAAATTTCATCAGCTGTGTGCTAAAATAGAACTGCACAAATGCATACATACATATTTTACAAAAATTAAAAGATTTTTTTAAACAATGTTTCAAACCTACATGGGCATAATGCATTAAATAAATACTGCATTAAAAATTTTAAATCAACTGCTTGAAAATTTGTATATGTTACTGCCATTTTTTTCAATACCCAGTAAAATTTTACTGGTTTTTTCTTAGTCTATTCCTCTTGGTTTAGTTTGTTTTTGACTATTTTAGAACTGATATAATTTTCTTATATTTTTTAATTTTAAACGCCTTCAACGTCTTTACGGAGAATGTAAAAGAGGTATAAAGATGAATATCTATATACATAAACATATACATACACATATGTACATATGCATATACATAAACATATACATACATATACACATACATATACATATACATAAACATATACATATACATATGCATATGCATACATATATATACATACACATGTCCATATACATATAGCTCATATTCTTCAACAACTCATTAAAGTACATTTCGAAATAAACGCCTTCAACGTTTTTACGGAGAAAGTAAAAAAGGTATAAAGATGAATATCCATATACATAAACATATGTTCATATGCATATACATATACATGCATATACACATACATATGCATATGCATACATATACATACACATGTCCACCCTGCAAACAATTTCGATCGAAAAATAATCTAAATAGTTTCCCCATTTAGCAAAAATCTATCGCTTTTGCTATTCAATTCTTATTGATGTAGTTACATCGTTCGGGAAGAAGTGTCCCACTATGGTAATATTTACTCTAAGAATCCACTTAGTGTCTATATTATATGACGAATTAGAGCGCTTTGGAAGTTTAATATCAATTTAATTTAGTAGTATCGCTGTTGGCTCCAAAAAGCACTCTTTTGAAGTTACATTTTTTCTTATTGTTCTTTATAATAAAAAGTGGGTCATTTTACTGTTTATCGTTGTTTGATTTTGTAAGGGAAATCTAAGTAAAATATAAAATAAAGGAGCTTAAAGTTAAACAAATACTAAAAAATCTACGTTACATTTTATCAAAATAGCTGTTAATATTTTAAAGTTAAAAACCTAATGTGGACAAATTTTGTTAAAGAAAACTACACAAAATCACAAATTTGTTCAAACACTAACTTTGTAAACTTTCATCATATTATAACTAGCATATCTTTTTATTGCTTTACAAAACTTATTTTACAAATTTTCTTCACTCAACGTTATTGTTGATCTTCAGTAGAAAAATTTAACAAAAACACTAATTTTCACATTTAAATTTTTAAAGTCATTTAATAAACAGACAGTTTAAAAAAACTCACTAATATCCTTTGAAAAAAGATAATTGTCAAATTATTATTTTTAATTTCATTTTCATTTGCTCTAAAAAAATATGCATGAGAAATTATTAAAACTTTAACCAATCTAACCGATGAATAAGTTTGGGCTGTTTTGTGCACTCATTTATACAACTTTCGCGAACATTTTTTTCCGGTAACATTTGGATTCCGAGGAGTCCTAATTTAAAGTACAATACTATAACTATTTAATTTTTCAAATATTAAAAATTTCACTCTATTTTCTTAATTTCATATATTTATATTATTTTACACGCACGTAGCACCGATCACATGGCAACTTAAATACAAACTGTGCTCTTTTACGCATTTTGCATTTGTAATATTCACTATTAAACAGCAAATCGTTGCGAAGAAGTCAATATAATATGTGAAATATTCAATTGTGCCATTGTTGCAGTTGTATAACTGTTACAATTGTCTGAACAACTCATTAAAGTGACGAAAAAGTATAACTTAAGAACTCATAATGCGATTCTACCGTATTTTGTTGTTGTTAAATTCCGAAAAATCTACTGTTTAACTACCAAATGTGACGAAGTAGTCAAAATTCGTAGACAATCGAAAAACACTCTACCAATTGCTTGGAGGGCATATACATATAGCTCATATACTTCAACAACTCATAAAACTACATTTCGAAATCAACGTTTTTACGAAGAAAGTAAAAAAGGTATAAAGATGAATATCCACATGCATAGGTAGATATATACTTTCATATGCCCATACGATTGGGAACCACGCAGTTGGATGGTGTTAGAATTTTTACTTACTTTATTTTTTAAATAAGTTGTAGGTTATGCACTATATAACACTATATATGGTGTATCTAGGTCTGAGATCGGTTGTCTATTCAGATTTAAGTAAAATTCCTTTAGTTTTAAAAAAAACTTTTTTAAATGGCTTGAGGTTTTAAGAAAAACTTTTTGAATTCCTTTAAATTAAAGCAATTATTTTACAAAAAATTGTTATGTCTTCTACCACTGCTGACAAACAATTGAATTTATCCCAACAATACAATTGTTTTCTGCTTTATTCTTTCACCTTTCTATAACACTTGTTGTATTTTTTTATTTCTAACTGTAAAATAACAGGCAAAAAGCTTTTTACGGCCAAGACTGTAGCACGATCTTTATGAAGGTAGCCTCAGATTTGCAACAACTATTAAGTTGAAAAACAACAACATGCAAAAGGTACAACTAACAGCTGACAAACGCGTCAACCTTTTGGTTGTCTTGCAGAGTGTGCTTTTATATTTTAAAAGCACACATATAAGGTGTGTCTGCGTACACATATTTTGCATTATTTTGTACAAAATGTCGCAAAATCTTGCAAAATGTTGTCTGCGTGCTCCATCTCTTACAGCGAGAGAGCCAAAAAGAGAATTTTTTGACAGTTGGAAGTTAGAGAACTTGCAAAATGTTACTGGAGAAATTTCCTCTGGTAAGATTTTGCAACTAGTTTGAACAGCTGTTTTTATATACTGTTTGAATGGAAGAGTTTACGTGTGCCAAGATAGCGTCGACGAAATAGCGTCGAATTTGGGAATTTAAAAACCGGGAACCAAATAATGGGGATTTACAGTATATGAACAAAAAGTTAGCGTCGAATTTAGGAATTTAAAAAGGGGAAGTAAAAATATATTTATATTTTAAATAAAAATACTAAAAATATTTACCACAGGCTTTTGCACGGTATAAACTATATATTTTCTGAAAGTAAATAGTTTTCTGGACAAAATGAGCGATGCGTGCAAAAAAATATGTAGTTTATACCGTGCAAAAGCCTGTGGTTCATTGCATAAGTCAGTAAAGATTTTTACTGACCATTTTGGATGAACCCAGATTTCTCGGAAACTGTCCGAACGATTTTTTGCACGCATCGCTCATTTTGTCCAGAAAACTATTTACTTACAGAAAATATATAGTTTATACCCTGCAAAAGCCTGTGGTAAATATTTTTTGTATTTTTATTCAAAATATAAATATATTTGGGCTTAAATCTAGTTTACCAAATAAGAAGAATAGATTTATATACCGAAGTTTTAAGGAAGAAATAGATATGTATACATACATATACGTATTGATTTGATAGATTTATATACCGAAGTTTTAAGGAAGAAATATATATGTATATATACATATACGTATGGTTACATATGCATATGTGCAGATATTTTAACAAACTTAATTATAAATAAAAAGAGTAATTTTGGTATTTCAGTAATTTGGTCATAACCCGGGCATTTTTTAATTGATTTGATAGATTATACACCTACGTCTTTAGGAAAAAATTTACCATTTACTTTGGTAATAAAACTTGGCCTCGGAAAGATCTACGGTTCCCGAAAATAGGTATTTTTATTAAAAAAAATATTATTATTATATATATATTAAAAATTATTTTGGTAATTACTTTTTTGTTTCTGAACCGATTTTTTCCGAGTTTTTCAGCATATATGTTCTACTAAAAATCCGATCTTTTGATATAAGACGTATCCATAGGTCATGTTACAGCTCTAAAAATTTTGATGCTTTTTAGGACATTTTTTGGAGTATTTTGCTAATAACTTAACCATTTCTTAACCGATTTGGCAGATTTATATACCCACGTTTTGAGGAAGAACTTAGATTATAAAACTTGGACTCGGAAAGATCTATTGTTCCCGAAAATGGATATGTTTAAAAAAAAATTATTTTGGGCATTACTCTTCCATTTTTGGGAGAAAGGTTTCAGGGTTTTCGGGAAATATATGCTGCTAAAAATTTCTGACATTTCGGTATATAAAACGTGTTTATATGTCATACTAGAGCCCTAAAATTAAAAATTTTGAGTATTTTCAATAATGTCTTTGTACGGGAGGTACCACGCCCACTTTTCCAATCGCGCCCATATTTTGTGGGATACTGTGTATTGATGTTTGTACCTAATTTGGGAACTTTAGCTCGTTTCGTTCTCCAGATATACAGAAATGTATAACGTCTTTGTATGGGAAGTGCCACACCCACTTCTCCAATCCCGCCCATTTTTTTTAGAGAGTTTGTGTATTGGCAAGCAACATGTTTGTACTAAATTTGAAAGCTGTAGCTCTTACCGCTCTCGAGATATGCAGAAAAAAAGAATTTAAAAAACAACAACAACATGGGATTTATGGGAAAAATTAGAGGTAGTCGTGGTTTTTTGCTAATATCTCAGCCATTTATGGACCGATCTTCCTGAATTTCAATAGCAAACAATTCCTGACTATATGTGACATAAATGTATAAAAACCTAGCCTCCATCATATCTGGGGTCTTCGGAAAACCCATTTCAACGGACGGACAGACGGACAACCGGATTTGAACTTCCCTTCTCATAAGAAGCCAGAATATATATACTTTATATGGTCTTAGATCAATATTGTAGAAATTACAAACGGAATGACAAAGTTATATATACCCTTTTACCTTCGGTGAAGGGTATCAGAAATGCAAAAATTGTCATTGATAGCGTTTTACATACCACTTTCAAATAAATTAATAAATAAATTCTTTGTAGTAAACGAATAAAATGAATTCTGACGAAGAGGACATATGTGATGCAGAAATCTCTGTAATACTTCAAACAACAATTTTACGGAGACCACGCACAATACGTACTACACGACCAAACCATTTCCTAATTTATGAGGACGCTGAATTTTATCAACGATTTCGTATGTCGAAGAAATCAGCTTATAGTATTCTGGAACTAATAAGGCATCATATAAAAAAGCCAACCACCTGGTAAGTGTAACAGCTTTATGCAAACGTTAAGACAAACGTTAAAACCAATACATTTCAGGAACCAGTCTCTAAGCGAGGAGCATATGCTTCTTATAACTTTAAGGGTGCACGCAACAGGTGGGATGTTGAAAACAATTGGCGATGTATATGGTGTCTCAACGACAACAGTTTCCAATGTTGTAGCTAATGTTACACACCATATAGCACTACTGAGGAATCGTTTTATAACGTTTCCAGAAACACACCAACAACTTTCCAATAATAAAAAAGACTTTTACGATATTGCAAAATTTCCTCATGTAGTTGCGGCACTAGATTGTACTCACGTTAGGATAATATCTCCAGGTAACTTGCTATAAAATTTACTTATTGCCATCGAAAAGTATACAAATGTATTTATGTATCAACAATAATTTTTATTTGCTAGGTGGAGAAGATGCCGAGTTGTACAGAAACCGAAAAGGGATTTTTTCCATTAACGTACAAACTATGTGCGACGCAAATTTACAGATCTTGGACATTGTTGCTAGATGGCCTGGATACGCGCACGATTCAAACATCTTATTACACTCTGAAATATTTTCCAGATTTTGCAAAAATGATTTTGGGGAAGTCTTATTGTAGGTGACAGTGGCTATCCTAATAAAAACTTTTTACTAACACCATTATTAAACGTCGAAAATGCTGCAGAAAATCTGTATAATGAGTCCCAAATACGAACACGCAATTGTGTTGAAAGGAGTTATGGTGTTTGGAAAAGAAGATTTCCTATTTTATCATTAGGCATTATGCTAAATATAAAAAAGTAGAAGCTGTTATTATAGCTACTGCTGTTCTCACATAATATATGTTGTTTAAACAAGGAAAGCGAACTTCCATCCCTACCAGACAATTTAGAATCGGCTGTACAATTCGTGAATAGCGTACCAAGCAATTTTGTCGCTCAAATTACTAGCACAAACAACACTACACGGCGCTACTTAATATATAAGTATTTTAGAAGTTTATTGTAAAATGTATGACCAGCCTTCATTAGGTTTTTGTCCCAAAAATTTTCTCAAGACATAATTGCCCTTTATCTCCAAACCTTTTTAAAATTCTTAATGATTTAAAAAAAAAAAATTATTAATTCAATATTAACCAAAACAAATGAAACTTAAAAAAAACTTAAAACAAAAGAAACAAACATAATATGTACATTATAATAACTAAAAATAAATAAACATTTGATAAAAAATAATTCAATTAAAACATTGAAAATAAATTCTTTTTGTACTATGAAACTTAAAAAATAAATAAACATTTGATAAAAAATAAAAAAAATAATTCTATTGCAACATTAAAAATTCAATACTTGCACTATAAAACAGACATGGCGCTGAGGAAAAACTAAATGTATGGAAGTACATATCGATGCCTTACTTTCTCAACCTCGTATCTTAAAAAAATACGGTTTGGACTTTTTCATATAAAACGATTGTTTTTTTTGTGTTATATTACTGCAACAACTTATTATTTCAAGAATTTATAAATATTTACAGAATTGAGACAAAGTATTGAAATAATAAGTTGTTGCAGTAATAGAACACCAAAAAAACAATCGTTTTATATGAAAAATATGTGATTTCATTTTGCACCTTTTTCATTGGCATCATAGTCATACGTGGAAGATTTTCCCAATATCTGTGTCTCCTGGCATATTTCCAGTATTGATTTGTCCGTCTTAGTTGTTGCTGTTGGATGTGGAGGCCCCCCCCTAAGTAGCATACGTTTGTCGCTTATCAAATGCAAAATTTTGTTTTGCAGTTGCCTTCACGTTGCTGTATTTAGTTTTTAAAACTTTATAGTTCCTAAATGTATGAGTGAATTTACTATTGAATTCCCGCTCCACATTCTTCCATGCATTTCGTTTTTCCTCAGCGCCAAACCTGTCCGTCTTTTTGCATTCAATGGTACTGCTGTACTTTTTAACCGCTTCCAATAAAAAATCAACTTCGGTAAAATTCGGGCTTCTTTTGTCCATTTTTTGTGTTTATTTATTTAATTTTTTCACAAATTTTATATTTTTTTTAATTAATTGACAATTTTTTGTTTTCTTTACTTTTCTAAACAAGTGTTTTTAGAAAAATTATCGATAATTTTTTTGACATTTTGTAGTGCTACCATACTTTTGACACAATTAAATAACAACTACTTAACACGTCTCAAAAACAGAAATTGTATTTAAATCAGATTTAAGTTTTTATGAAAATTAACTTAATATAGATTTAAATACTATCCTGAAAATTGGGCATTATAGTGTTTAATTTAAATAATCTTGGTGAATGTGTTAAATGGTTTGAGCAACTTTGTATTGTGCTCTGCACAAAGAAACACATAAAAAATGTTAACGAAGCGCTCATTTACCTAAAAGGTATATTAAACCATAATAATGTTGCCCAATAAGCACTAAAATTTTTGAAATTCAAGTGCTTTAAATATTGCTGGAATTCAGCTTTAATTTATGCCTAATTTTCAAGTCAAATTCCAGTTCATACAAAAATGTTTGAAACTCTTTTTTTTTAACTTTTGTATTGCTTAAGCTATCAAAAAAAATATTTGGGAAAAAATATTTTTAAAAATTTATTTCTGTGCGCTGATAGGGAGGAAAAGGATTTTAATAATTTCGAAAAAAATTAAATTATTAATTTCCTTGGACTTAAATCAAACGTAACGAGGTCTTCAACAAAACAAATACAAATATACATGCATACATACTATGTATAAACAATGTATGTAATATTTATGTGGTATTACGGAAAAATTTTAAAGGTAACTCGAATGGTACCGTTTGCGTTATTGTCTTCGATACCGTATTATATTACTCTAGCACTAAAAAAAATGTACCACCGTATATCACTTTTAAATTGCGTCCCAATGATATCACATTTATATGCAGATGCTTTATAGTATAATGTGAAAAAACCACAAACTATTAAGGAAGATCAATAATTTCATACACCATTATTTTTTTTCTTTCTTCAATATTCAATTTTTTTTAATTTGATTTCCATTGGAATTGTAGGCTTGATTTATATTGGTTTTATAGGTCTGATTTATACTTGATTTAAATACTTGAATTCAAGTTTAATTATTATGTGTTTGAGGCTGGAATTTTACTGTAATTCAACGATTGAATTACACTGTATTTACATTGTTATGTTCGACTGGATTTCCAGTACCCATTTTGCTGGAGTATGCTATTGAATTACAGTGTAATTCAAGCATAATTCAAGGCTTGAAAATGGAAAACAGGACTGGAGTTACACTTGATTTATACTTGGATTCCAGCAAAATTGCTTATTGGGTGGCATTGATACAAGATTGAAAAATTATGAAAAAACTAATTTTTTATGTGAAGAGGATGAAAACACGGGTAATATATCACGTCATAGTCCTAAATCAGATATTAATACTTGCGATGAAATGGATGCGGAAGAAAACATATTCTTTTGCCCTGAAGTAATGAATTTATTATTGGAAAAATACATACCATTTCTTCCAATGTGGTCTAATGTCATGGGATCAATTATAGATTTTAGTTTAAAACGTGTAAGTAATGGTCCTATTGAAACATATTTTAAAGACATAAAACATAACGAATTAAAGGGAAGAAAAATTAAACTAGGAAGGTTTGTGAAGACTATGGAAAACTTTACAAAATACAAAACAAAAAAAAAATTAAAATTGAATACATGAATGTTCTTATAACTCCTTCTAAGAGTAAAACTCTTAAAAGACAAAAAAAAATTAAAATCAAGATTTTAGAAATAAATTCCAAAATAAAGCTTTCAAAAATTTGCGAATCTTGGAATAAAAAACTTAAGAGACTTCCTCACAGTTTATTTAACAACAATTTCGAAATGTTAAATAAACCCATGGAGGAATTTCAAAAAAATTGTAATTCTTATGAAACCCATAGCGCTACTGACATAATAAATAATGTAGAAAGCGACAACATTAAGTCGGATTCAAATTTATGTAATAAAATTGAATCACGATCAAAATTCTGTGATGAAAACAAGACTAAAATTCAATATATTAATGATTTAAATAATTTGGAAATATCTGATCAATGTGAGAATGAGAACTATGCTGGCACTGATTTTAATATTTCCTTTAAACAGCTTTCAAATGAAATTATTAAACCTAAAAAGTGTATTTCAATAAAATACAAAAACCTTCAACGTTTTGCCACGGAGAACATTTTGCTCTAACTTCATATATAACTTTGAAAGATTTAGATACTTTAAATGATAATAACTGGTTATCGACAGTTATTGTTGACGCAACTATAACGTGTCTAATGTTTGAAAGTAATATATGCCAAACAGGCAGTTATTGCTTTAAAAATGAGCAACTATTAATAGATTATTTATCTGGGATTCCAAGAAAAGTTATTGTGCCGCAGTGCCTTCATCATCACTTTTATATTATATTTATCGACTATAACAGTAACCAAAATTTAATACTCGACACATGTCGTTTCATTTGCAAACTTTGCGAAAATTAAAATAAGTTCCTATTTTAATAAATATACCCTCATTATCTTTTCAGAAATGGAATATAAATATATATATTGTGCACAACACACATTTACGCATAAGGTGTTACCATGGTTTATGCCTACTGGGGATGTCAGCCATGTAAAATAATTGGCAACGCACATTGTGTAGTACCTCAAGGGTTGTGTGGAAATCTGCACCATAAAATTCAAGATTAACAAATGTTTATTTGTATTTGTTTGTAAAATATGTTTTATTTAAAAAATGCATGGCCCAAAAACTGACTCTAGGCCAGATAGAAATTTTTTTAAAATCAATACGTTCATTGGCTAAGGTAAACAGTTATTTCAAATTTCATTGACATGCATACATACGAGTATATAGTCCAGATCGCTGTGGGCATAAATGGGTTAAATTGAAAAAAGCATTTAATATTTAATTTCTGGGTTAAATAATGCAGTTTTTAATAATTTAAAAATCTAGGCATTTCAAGCAATTTTTGTTTTCAATTAGCCTTTTTTGAACAGACGGGTTGGCAGCCTTGCATCTTACTTTAATTAAAAGATTTAAACTTTTTTTGAATTGAACTAATTTTCTAAATACATTAATTTTTTTTCTAAAATTGTTGACTTGTTTATTACTCTTCTTTCTCCTATAGGTTATTTTTACTATATCAACATTTAAATCAAAACTTTCTTAACTTTAGTGGGCTTCTTCCTATAAAAATATTCTTTCTATCAATAAAAAAAGATGTTTTATTCGGTTCCGAAATTGTAGTCTATGACATGACTGTATATGCCCATATATATAGCAAAAAAATAACGTTTTCAGTCCTTGATTCTGTGTGTCAGAAAATTATCCGAGGTAAAAGGCTTCATTATAAAAACAGTTTTAATTAATGTTTTCTACACCAAAAAAAAAAAAAAAAAAAACCGACCTGAAAATTACAAAAAAAAATAAATTTTTTTACTTTGCCAGTCAATTTAGTAATTACACTGCACAGTTACCGTTTGGTTTTTTAGTTTTCTTTAGCAAAATGTTGTTCTCTTAAAACGGGTATCTTTTTATCATTGAATGAATAACTTTAACTCGGGGTTTTAATTAATCTCACCAGCCAGCACTTATTACCCCTGTGTGGGTTGGATAAAAAATACTTTTACTGGAATAATAAGATATTGCTAAAAGAGATTAAAGAAAAGTTATTCAATAATTAGTCTTGTGCTTAATTTATTGCACTGTTAATGGTTTTTAATCCAAATTTTCATATATTAATCAGGCTTAAGTTCATTAAATTTATTTTCATTAAATTATTTTTATGAAGAAAGGAATTTAACATGAAATTAATTAAAATTTATTGCTAAATTCTGACACTATCCTCTCAGAATTTAAAATTATTTTAATTAATTTCATGTTGTAAAATACTTTTCTTCATAAAAATAATTAAATGAAAATTAGATTTAAAGAAAAGTTAATTATTTTAGTTTAATATAGTAAAATACTGTTTCTGTAAAATAGAAATTTCAATTTCTTTAGGGTGCTTGGTCCACATGTACGTTTCCTGATAAAGCTGGATTTCACTCCCACACTGATTACGAAAAAAAATGATTATAATGGTTACTAAAAAATTGTATCATTTTTTTCAATAAATGGTATATTTATTTTTAATTAAAAAAAGATCTACAACTTTACCGTCTCAAACAACGTGTAAATTGTAAAATGTTATGTGCTTGTCATCGTTGGTCCAGTGTTGCCAAAAGGTTTTTGAAAAACACCTAGTCCGCTTTTATGGTGCCCATAGACGAGGCAACATTAGTCGAAACATGTGTTACTGCTTATGTTTCAGTTTTTACCACAGACGATGACACTAAAAATGAAACATCAGTGTTGCGTGTTTTGTATCAGTGGATTTTTTTAAAATTAATATGTATAGTTCTTTCAAACTAAATTTTTAAAAGATTATTTCCATTAAAGTCAGGTACTAAAACCAGCATTCATTTAACAATTTTTATGTGCATTTGAAATTAATGCAGTACCTTTCGCTGTTTTCCTTAAATTATCTTATAACACAAATTGAACTTAAAGTTGTGTGTTTGTTTCGCTTTTTGGTGCGAGCATCGGTTATTATTAAAAAATTCTCTTTGCATCGGTATTTGCATGAGGTAAGCAAACAAAATCCGTCCAGTTTCGACAAATTTGGAAATGCAAACTCGTCATTATAGCTTCTCATTTCTATTATTTTTATTCAAAACTGTTCCACAACTACTTACAAAAAAACACAAACAATTTAAAAAAATTAGTATGGCCACTTTATAACAAGCAAATACTTTGCGCTCATTTACAGAATTGCTGAAAACTAATTCGCGACATTTATGACATCGATGCTAATTCAGAAAATACTGTGCGCCCTTTTACAAATTTGCTGAAAACTAAAGCTTCGTACAGACGATGGTTAGATCTAACAATATTGTCAGTAAAATGTGCTAAAATTATGTTACAACCGTGTGAACTGGCAATTATTGTCGGACGCCGTTGTCAGAAAAAGCATTGTCGGACTATTGTAAGACAACAATATTGTCAGATATCTGACAATCGTGTGAACACCCATCTTTGCAGTTGTTAGATAATTCTCAGACGTTGTTAGCTTATTTTCTATTGTCAGATGCGCGAAGTTTGTGTATCTTACAATATGTGACAATGGCATCATCATTTTTGCAAAAAATTATTTCTAGTGGCTACGCTGCAAATACATACATGTGGTAAAAAAAAACTAAAAGTCAAATAAAAATTATAATTTGTGAAAAAAATGGAAAATAAAAATATTAACCTGGAGTTTGATGAAATCGAATTTATTGAACTGCCATTTATAGACCATTCGCCAACTGACTCTAATGCCGGGAAGAAGCCAAAGCAAAAATCCTACCGAAAAAAGGTGGAAACAGTTTGGCCAGATGAAAATATAACAAAATTAATAAATGAAGTTGAGGTGCGACGTAGTTTGTGGGACGCTGGTTGCGCTGAATATAAACTTCCAAAGGATATATTATGGCAGGAAGTATCAGATGCAATTCCTGTTAGCATCAATGATTGCAAAGGAAAATGGTCGAATCTCCGCACCACTTTCAATTACAATCTTGAAAAGCTGCGCAGAAAGAAGTCGGGCCAAGGGGCTGATGAGCATTTTCAAATTACTTGGCGATACTTCAAACCCATGATGTTTTTGGAGAGAACAAAAGTCTGCCAAGCTACGCAATCAACTTCATCCATGGAACTGGTAAGTATTAAAAGCATTTGGAGATGAACTTTAAAATTATGTAGTTATTTGTGTACATATGTATATGTTTGTCGCTTACTATTTTGTTTCTACAGAAATCTGCAACCACAGACGAATCGATGCTTGGCGAATTGGATGAGTCGGCAACGATTTCGCCATTTTCGTCTGTGCAAAAACGCAGCCGAAAATGTACAACGTTGTCAACAGCATCAAGAAATTTTGATCTAAAGGAGATGGCTGTAGAGGCACTCCATTCATTGAGAACTGCCGACTCACAACCAAAAGACGCATGCACGCTCTTCGGGGAATATATTGCCGCCGAATTGAAAATACTGCCACCAGAACTAGCTACATTTGCTAAAGCAAAATTGAGGCGTTCATTTAACGAGATAATGGATGAGGTGGCTTTGATGGTAAGTAACATAATTTTCATTCTTCTAAGTTTTTTTATTCTGATGTATTTGTTTTTACTTTTCCATTTAATACAGGTACCATAGTAGCAAAACAAACAATAAAAGTGCCACTTATATGACTAATCATTTTTATTGTTGCATTTTATTAAAACGAAAACAACAAAAGCATTTAAAAAAGCACACATTAACTTCCTATTTTACTAAATTCAAAAGAAATGTTTCTTTCGCGCAACTACATTAAATTTGCTGTTTTCACAATGCAAGTGCTTGGACGTGTAGTAAAATTCATACGAAAAGAACTCAAAAAACTTTGCATACAAATTTTACTACACGTACATACATATCGCTTCTTTATTTCAACATAGTCATATCTCAAAAAAATCGAACATGGCAAAATGCGATTAAAGTTTTCAAAGTGTACCTTTATAGGAAACAGATTTAAAAAATTATATTTCGCTATAACTTCAGTTTAGTTTGTGGTATAAAAGTGATAATTTTGTTACATATAAAGAAGGTATAAAGGGACACTTTTACTTTAGAAACTTAAAATTTTTTAATTAGATATGACTATGTTGCAATAAAGGAGCGTATCCAGAATCATATATATAATTGAATTAGATTTTTTTAATGTGTGCAATTTTAAACGTTTGTTTTTTTCCATTTTATATATTCAACAATTAAGAAAGTTATTGTGTAAGACGTTTAAATAGACTCCTAAGTCGTTTTATGTTTTTTTTTTTACCAGTTAATATTGTTTTTATAAAGTATTGTTTTTTAAATTAGGTTTAAACATATTTGAGATGCCTATTATCTTTTTATTGAAATGTTTTTTTGTTATTTTTTTCTTTTTATATACTGAAGTATTACATATTTTTTTCATGAAAACATTGTCACAAGCATCAACCAAATGCATCTAGACATGCTTAACTATTACAAACAACGCGTATTAAAAACTTTTTTTGTTTTTTTATTTATATGTGGAAATACATATGGTACTTGCTTTATTTACTATGAATTTTAAAATATTTTTGTTTTCTTTCAACATGTTAAATTAAAAATTTATCTCAAACCACAACTTGTGTTCAATAAATACATATATAATTTGTTTGTGTTCATACTTACATACATATCTTTTAAGATATCAGACGGACAATTTGTTCGTATATAAATAAATTTTCGAATAAGACAATGTATATTTATATAATATTGAAGTATGTATTGATCGCAAGCTACGAGTGCCTTATACTATTTACATAGTATGTATAAAAAAAATGTAATAAATAATAGTTCATGCAACTAAAAAATAATATTAAAAAATTTGCGTTTTTAATTATTGTAAAAATAATGTAGGTATAAGTATATGTATAATGAGAGTTCTACTTCAAATTTACCCAAAAAGCCATTAAAATCACCCAAAAGCCATTAAAAAGCCATTAAAATTACCCAAAAGCCATTAAAATTACCCAAAAGCCATTAAAATTATCCAAAAGCCATTAAAATTATCCAAAAGCCATTAAAATTTTTTCAAAGCCATTAAAAAGCCATTAAAATTATCCAAAAGCCATTAAAATGAACACGTGTTAAAGTATGTCAAATGAACACGTGTTAAAAAAGGTCAAATTTTTAAAAAAAAAAAAATTTTCAAAAACAAAGTAATAAAAAAAAGTCGTTAAATTTTATAGGCACAGGTGGTGGGTGCATTGTTGAAGCCTTTCTTTTGTTGTGATCGATAGACAGACAGCCAGACAGACATAGAGATATGTAGATAGATAGACATACAGACCTTGTAGAAGCAATTGGAAAATATTGTTGATAATTCTATCTTTTTATTTTCTTGAATTATGTGAAGAAAAAATTTTTAATGAACACGTGTTAAAAAAGGTCAAATTTTTAAAAAAAAAAAAATTTTCAAAAACAAAGTAATAAAAAAAAGTCGTTAAATTTTATAGGCACAGGTGGTGGGTGCATTGTTGAAGCCTTTCTTTTGTTGTGATCGATAGACAGACAGCCAGACAGACATAGAGATATGTAGATAGATAGACATACAGACCTTGTAGAAGCAATTGGAAAATATTGTTGATAATTCTATCTTTTTATTTTCTTGAATTATGTGAAGAAAAAATTTTGTTGAGGAAACACACAAAGCTGATAAGCGCATTTTTTTATTTTTTTTTTTATGATATTAAAATTAATAATTTATGGGGTGTGAGATGATAAGGGTATTGTATTGGAGTGTGTCTTGAATATAGATAGATAGATACACAGACAGACCTTGAGGAAGAAATTGGAAAAATATTTTTTTTTTATTTTTGTGTGTGTTTTTGTGGATTGTTGGGAGAAAATACACATTTCTGATAAAAGTCCTTTTTGTTGTGTGTGTGTTTATGGGTAACCAGATGGAGGGTTGTTGTTATTTTGTTTGTTTGGGTGATCGACGAAAATATTATTGGATGGATAGACAGACATACAGACAGACTGGCTTCGTAACAGCAAATGGTTTTTCAATTTTATTTGGGGTTGAAGAATAAATTCAAAGTATCTATAAATTATGATTTTATTTAGTTATTAAAAAAAAAATTGTATAGATGCAATTGGTGTTTCTATTTAAATTTTTATTTGGGTGGAAGAAAAATTCAAAGTAATTATTTATGATTTTTTAAAAGAAAAGAGAAGATAAAAAGGGGGAAAAGGAAAGTTAGTCAGACAGACAGATATACAGAGACAGTCTGGCATTTTATTTGTTGATAAGTAAATTTACGATTGTATAGATATTTGAAAGTATATAAAAGGTTTTAAATATATTCTATTCATTAGTTTCTAAAGTAGACTTGCTTAAGAAAGTTTGTTTTTTTGTGAAAATAAAAAAAAGAAATTAATATTTTAAAATAATAATAATGGCTAGTGTACTAATTTGTGAAATTTGCCAAAACCAATATAAAAAGAAACAAAAATTAAAAAAACATATTCAAATTCATGTGCCATGTGATGTGTGCAATCATATATCCCTAACATCAATGGAGAGGAAAAAACATATGGAAATCCATCTAGATTTCCTTCAACAGCAACAACAGCAACAAAAACAGCAGCAACAACAACAACAACAGCAACAACAACAACAACAACACCAACAAGAGCAACAACAACAACAAGTAGAAGAAATGGATGAACATCCTTCAACATCGGATGCATCTAGGAAGCGTCTATCGATGTTACAATCAAATATACCATTTAAACAACAAAAGCCTGAGTCATGTTCAGAATCTTTTATTATGTGTGAGGATTGTAATGTTAAAATTCAACCACAACAGTGGTTTATTCATTGCTCCCAACCCGAACACAAGAAAAATGTACAGGAGAGAATTGGAAACCGGATTCAATTGATAAAAAATTCATTTAAATCTCGACTTTTGACGTACCGTTTCCCGAAAGGAGATTTGAATTTGAATGTAAATGAATATTTGAAAGAGGGTCAAATGTATGTTCAGAAATTATTAAATAATTGTCTGGCTGAGCACATAATTGTGAAATTTAATTTGGAATTGACAGCTCGATATAAGCTACCAGCACATCCTCTTAAACCAGAAACTGATATGTACCACAATACGGAAATGATACGCTTATCAAGGGCAGACAATATTGGCTCAGCTCTCACACTTCAATTTGAAAAGATTAAGGCGAAGATGTCTGAGTTTCAAGAAAGAGATTCTGGTTGGACGCTTATCCAAATTAAATGGCTGGAAATAAACATAAATAAAGCATCACCATTATCAGGATCCCAATATATACCTACACCCGTAGAGTTGGCGAGGAAGAAAGCTTGTGTCAACATTCAAAACAATGATGTATTTTGCTTTAAATGGAGTGTAATAGCAGCATTTTATAATGGTGATAATATTAATACACATAGGCAGACAATTTACAATATACCAAATATTGCTGACAATAATATTAAGCTTGATTGCGGTAGAACACTTAATTTCACATCAATGCAATTTCCTACTGATGTGAAAGATATTAAAGTATTTGAAAGAAATAATACTGATATAAGTGTAAATGTGTTCGGGTTTGATAGGAAATCCAAGGCTGTTATTGGACCATACTACATTACCAAAAAGGAAAAAAATATGCATATAAATTTGTTGCTGTTGGAAAGTGAATGTGTGAGTAAAATGCACTACATACTAATAAACAATATTTCAAGGTAGTTATCAAAAACTTATATAAAATTTTTTTTTAAAAAAAAAATCTATTCAATTTAATAAATTTATTTCTTTTTTTAGACTACTTTCAAGTCAAATATCTGCGCATAATGGAAGAATTATATTTTGCAACGCATGCCTTTACCACACAGATATACCGGAAAAAATGATTTTTCACAAAGAAAAAGAATGTGGAGAGTGCATTCCCAAGATGCCGGAGGGAGACAAATCCATCATAAAGTTTTCCCATCATGAGCGACAAATGGATCTCCCGTTCACTGTGTATGCGGATTTTGAATGCGTTCTCGAGGAAGTAGATGTAAGTAGTATTAATGAAAATAGTAGATTTACAAAAAAACATGTTCCATGTGCATATGGTTTTAATATTAAGTGTAATTTTAATGAAAATTTAGATAAGTTTAAAATGTTTAGTAGTAGTAGTAGTAGTAGTAGTAGTGTTAATGTAGGGCAACATTTTGTAAATAATTTAATAAATGAATGTAGACAAATTTATAAGAAGTATTATGAAAAAATTGTCCCCATGCATTCATTAACACCCTTAGAAGAAGAACAATTTTTAAACTCTATTAACTGTCATATTTGCGGTTTAGCACTAGGCGATGAACTAGCTGTGAGAGATCACTGCCACTTATCAGGAAAATATAGAGGGGCTGCACATAATTCGTGTAATTTAAATTTTAAAATTCCAAATTTTATTCCTATATTTTTCCATAATTTTTCGAAATATGACTGTCACTTATTTATTAAAGAATTACTTAGTATTAAAGGGGAGACAAATGTAATTCCAATAAATAAAGAATTATACATTTCTTTGTCGCATACTGTTCGGGTATATACTGATGAAGAAATTGATGATTATATAAATGAGTTGTATATAAGAAAAGTGAAGCAAAATATTCCTCAGCATATTATTTCAAAACAACTTGAAAAGGTGCGAGTTTATAAAACTGGAAAAAAAATTGAGCTTAGATTTTTAGACTCTTTAAGATTTATGGCATCTGGTTTGGAATCATTAGCTAGTAACCTCAATGATCAAGATTTAAATGCAGTTAGAAAATATTTTCCAGATGCTGAGAAGTTTTCTCTTATGAAGCGAAAGGGTGTTTTTCCTTATGAATATTTAAATTCATTTGAAAAATTAAATGAAAAGAAACTCCCACCAATTGAAGCATTTTATAGTAGGTTAAATGATAAAAAATGTTCAGAAGAAGATTATTTGCTAGCACAAAATATATGGACAAAATTTGATTGTGAGACTATTAAGGATTACATGGAGCTGTATTTAAAAACTGACGTGTTGTTACTTACAGATATATTTGAAAACTTCAGAAAGCTCTGTAAGAAGATTTATAACCTAGATCCTCCACATTATTATACCATCCCAGGGCTTTCTTGGGATGCAATGTTAAAATATACAAGAATTGAGCTAGAATTATTAACAGATCTAGAAATGTATAATTTTATTAAACGAGGAATTCGTGGTGGTCTTTCACAATGTAGTAAGAGGTATAGTAAGGCGAATCATAAATATCTTAATGATTATGATCCTACAAAACCCTCCGAATACATTTTATATTTAGACGCAAATAATCTTTATGGTTGGGCAATGTCAGAGTCACTACCATATGGAGGCTTCAGTTGGACAAATGACTTCATTCACCCCAAAAATATTCCACATAACTCAGATGTTGGTTATATTTATGAAGTCGATTTATCATACCCGTCTAGCTGTCATGATTATCATAATGACCTGCCATTCTGTGTGGAAAACAAAATAATTGGTGGAAGTAAATATGAAAAATTAATTGCTGATCTATCTAACAAAAAGAAATATGTCATACATTATAAAACATTAGAGCAATGTTTAAATAATGGATTGGTTTTGGAAAAAGTTCACCGAATTCTGAAATTTAATCAAAAGCCGTGGTTAAAGACATACATAGATTTAAATACGACACATAGAACAGAAGCTAAGAATCAATTTGAAAAAGATTTCTATAAATTGCTCAATAATGCTGTGTATGGTAAAACCATGGAAAATGTCGATAAGAGAAAAGACGTTCGTTTGGTTAGTGAATGGGGTCGTACTAATCGCAATAAATTGGGTGTAGGTGAACTTATAGCAAAACCAAATTTTCACAGTATTTCACAGTTTACTGATAAATTATGGGCTGTACAAATGAACAAAACTTTGACATATTACAATAAACCCATTTATTTAGGCTTTTGTGTACTTGATCTATCAAAATGGAAAATGTATGATTTCCATTATGAGTATATGAAACCTAAATTCGGAGATAATATAAATCTCAATTATATGGACACTGACTCTTTTATTTACTCAATTAAAACTGATGATTTCTATGATGATATAAGAGGAGATTTAAAAACACTCTTTGACACATCAGCATATTCACAAAATAATCCATTTAACTTTCCTCAATTAAATAAAAAAGTACTTGGAATGATGAAAGATGAAACTGAAGGTAAATTCATCACTGAATATGTAGGCTTAGGACCCAAAGTTTATTCTTTCACAGTTGAAGATGATAAAGATGTTAAAAAAGCTAAGGGGGTTAAAAAATGCGTGGTAGACAATTATACTATAGATCATTATAAACATGTCTTATTTAATAAGAAATCAGTAGGGGCATGTATGTACACATTCACATCTAAGTTACACACAATACTAACAAATAGAGTTAATAAAATAGCTTTAAATTTTATTGATAGTAAACGTAAAATAAGAAATGATGAGATTAATACACTTGCATGGCACCATTATCAGTTAGATACTGATAATGGTGATTTAGAATTAAGTAGGTTAATTAGTGATATTGAGTCACTAAATAATTAGTATAGAATATGTAAATGTAAATATATGTAAATATATACACCTATATACACATAAAATAAAAAAAACCAAAATTTATTTAAAAAAAAACCAACAGTTTTATTCTTTATTTAATAGAAATTAAATGAAAAAAAAAGTAAGTATTAGAATGTATTTTAAAATAGATTATATAACTTTTCGAACAATTCCAGTTAAAGGTGTGTACTCCATCATACGATCGTGTAGGATTAAACAATAAGCATTTGTATTTTTTGATACTGGACTACTTGTCTCGAACTCAATTTTCACATCGATAGGCCCATTTTTAACAATTTCATTTTGATAACTAACATCAACTACTGCAATTGGAATATTTTTAAATTTCTCACATGAAAGAAGAGGTTGTGCTTCTCTCATATAGTAATTTTGTTGAAACTTAGCATACATATCATACAAAATAGCGTATCGATTCTCCTCAAATTTTAAATTTAAATCATCATATGGATACGATTCTGAATTTAAATGCACTTTAACATTTTTCAAATCTGAATGTATATATTTATTATCGTTTTCTAATACGAATAAAAGAAATCTTGGCCTTTCTCTATTCACTGATAGTTTAATATTCCAGTTGTGATTTCTGCCTCCGGAAAATGTTGGATTAAAATAACAGTCCCAACTGCGAAATGCTATGGGTAATGAAACACCCTCCTTTATAATCTTCATTATTTGTATTTTTCGTGTATCTGATAGGTGAATATGTGGTATTCTCCATGTTATGTTTTTAATCGATAAACTTAATTTTTCATTAGCATCTGTAGAGTAATACGCCTTATCATCATTTGAACTTCGTAAAAGAATAAGTTCATGTTTACTATTTAAAATTATTTTATTGAAATCCTCAGCAAATCCCAATAGTAGTTTAAGGGGAATATAAAAATTAAATTTTCGCATTGACAGGTCTTCAGAAATATTCCACCCTGCATTTCTCATCATATTGCTTTCAAATTCATTTAGTGAGACATAATTCTTAATTGTACTGGATATTCCCAAGTATCGAGTACGATCAATTTCAACACCATTAATCTCATACCGTATTTCATCAAATAAGTATGCAACACAATTATTCCTCAATCTAGTATTTTCTGACGCTTCTTCACCTTTAGTGTTTTTTATGTTTCCTTCTATATATAAGTAGCTTTCAGACGGAAGAACATATAAGTCTTGATTTTGTAGTGTAATTCGAATTTCATCATTGTTTTTAAATGATTGAATATAGGGCACATAGCTGTGATAATCTTTTTTTATTATATTTTCATCAGAATACGGTTTTTCAATGACATTGAGTATATCAGACATTTTTCTTTATTTTTAACTTAAGCAATTTTAAAAAGGTGGTGTTTTCTTTCGATAATGATGGTCTTATAGCTTTAATATGATTAGTAGGAATGACCCTATTAACTTTAATGTGCTTAGTTTTATTGTAAATTATCATTTTTTTCTGGGTCTTAGATGTAATCTAAGTGTTATTTCTTCTCCTCTGAAATTAACTGCACGATTTTCTTGGTCAACAATCCAAATTTTGAGATATGTTATTTCTTTGACGTTTACTGGTAAATAAATTAGGTTATTAGCAATAACATCTAATTTATAGCCTGGTGGTACGTCTAATGCGAACTCTTGTAGTATATGTGCGGGAGAATTATTCATATATGCTCCTGTTATGATGTTACACTGAATTTGTATAGCATTCACTTTTAATATATTTACAGGTTGATTTGATATATGTTTCATACCAGCCTTTAAAATTTCTTCACTAAAACCTAACAGCGTACCAATGGATCGTTTTCGATTAAATAAAATTGCATCGTGGGATGAAGTTATTTCAATTTGTAAAGTATTATTATTAGCTTTAATGAGAATAGATTTATTATAATTTTCTGCTTTATACTGCCCAACTATATAATCAACAATATCTTGTAACTCGTATGATCCAATAGGAATTTCAATTATTTTATCTCCTATATGAAATAAATTATTATCATAATCTACATTAGGAATAGAGTTATATGAATGAAAATCAACTAGAGAACATTCATAGTCATCTTTTAGATCTATTGGTGGGAAATAATTTGCCGTTAGGATTGATGAATTTCCACTTAAAGCTAAAGTAATTGACATCCTGAATGGTAAATTGTAAATGAAATGAAAATGCTTGAGTTTTTTTGTTTTATTAAATTTATACATTTATTAGAAAAACTTTTTTTTTTGTATTTGTTTTCTTATAATATTTCATTTTTACTTATCCAAGAATTATGTTGGTTTGGAAAACCTAACCATTTAACATACGCTTTATCACCTTTTTCTTTTAAAATTTTTTCCACCAGAAATGTATTAGGATAACGTGTACGACGTATTTCTTCCTTGTAAAATGCGCCTTTTATAGGATTTCCTTGATAGTCTTCAAGTAAAAATGTTATTGGGTAGGTGTTCTGTATCGATTTTATTTTAAATATTTCTGTAGTCCAATTTGGTGTATAACCTTTTTCAAATATATGTTTATATTTACTTATGCGAACATAGTCCCCAACCTTAAACCTTGATGATTTAAACATTTTTAAACTGCTAAATGCAGTTTTCAGTAGATGTTGTTCATGTTCACGTTTTACATCAATAGGCGCCATTTTAATTTTACTATGAGTTTTTCTGTTATATTGATCAACTAGTTTTTTATAAATATCAATCCAGTGAAATGTTCCATTATAACTAAATTCTCTCCACATCATACCTTTTAGTGTTCGATTAAAGCGTTCAACAATTGAAGCTTTCATTACACTATAAGTAGAGTAATGATTAATTGAATATTTACGCATTAGTAAACCAAACTCCTTATTAAAAAATTCTTTTCCGTCATCTGTTTGTAAATTTTTAGGTATTCGCCCCTTACTTAGTATTTCCCGGAAAGCTTTGGAAACTTCATTTGCAGTTTTTGCTTTAATTGCTGCAGCCCAAGCATATTTTGAAAATGTATCAATAACTGTTAGCATATATTTGTATCCGTTGTTTATAATGGAATAGTTACCCATTTCTACTAAATCTGCTTGCCAAAGATCATCAATTCCCTTTGTTATTACTTTCCGTCTTAAGAAATTTTTGCGTGCTCTAGAATGTAGTTCATTTATTATCGTTCTTTTTTCCATTATGTTGTTGTTGTTGTTGTTGTTGTGATGAAAGTTTGTTGTGATGAATCATTGCACTATATATATCAGAAATTTTCTTATTTAAATCCTTTATTTCATTTCTTACAATTAAAACTTCTTTGTTTATACCCCTTTTTAAATGTTCTTGCATATGGGTCATTTGTATATTCACATAATTTTTGTTAACAGCATCTGTCCCATTCATTGGAGGTGACAAATTTAAAATTCTTTTATTCTCTATATCAATATTATTTACGTTGAGTTTGATACCGAATTTTTTTGAAATGTTGTTTCTTGTTATATCTCCTATATATTTTTGATTATAGTAATGACCAAATTTGTCAACAGTCATAATTTTTTTTTATTTATTTATTTATTTAAAAGTTATTCAATTATATTTGCTTCCCTTAGTTCTTCGATTATAGATATTATTTCATTAGAATGATTATTGTTACCAGCATGTTGTGATGCTATTAACAGCCTCAATCGGTCTACAATTTCATTAGGATTATCCCAGTATATATAGTTCGGTTTATTAAGATTTACCTCCATTAAACCCTTACCAACGTGAGTTGCTGTAGTAAACAATTTATTTATTATTTTTTTATATTTATAACCTCTGTTTCCATTGATTTGATTATTAGGATCATAGTTTCTTCGATGTGCATTTGTATCAAGTAAAATATTTTTATATATTGCTAGCTCTGACGAATCAAATTGTTTTGGATTTTTATGAAAAAGTAATGAGTATAACCCTGGGGTTAGTGCCCAAGATTTTTGACCTATTATTATTTTATCATCGGTTAGCTTTAAAATAGAATTTCCAAATTTCCAGTCTCCATTTTCCATTTTATGAGGTCCAAATATAGTGTCAAGCTTTTTATTTCCATTTAGGGTTGATAAATCAAACTCCCAATCGGATGATTGAGAATAAAATTGTTCATTTTTCGATTTATCATTTACTTCATCTTCACTATTACTATTATAGTCTTCTTCTTCTTCTTCTTCTTTATCCCTTTTTATTTTATTAGGTGCTGAATTAATGTTTTTCTCGTTCAATAATTTTTTCTTAGGAGTGCTGGTGAATATAGTATTATTTTCCGTTTTTATTTTAGTATTGTGCTTACATTTATATTTTTCGTCTGTGGGTATTGTTAGATTTGACGAATCTGACAATTTGACTAGTTTCTTTAGAGGTTCTGTTAAAGGTTTAAACGTTCTTTCTAAATTATTAAATTTTTCCAATTCTCCCAGTCTTATGCTTTGAAATTTTTTCTTTAAAATTTTTTTGGATTTCACCAACTCTTTTAAAATATTTTCTTCCATGATTATAACTTTGATGAAAAAAAAAAAGCTAAACAGCTTCTTTAAACAGCTAAACAGCTTCTTTAAACAGCTAAACAGCTTCTTAAAACAGCTAAACAGCTTTTGAAAACAGCTAAACAGCTTCTTAAAACAGATAAACAGCTTTTGAAACCAGTTAAACAGCTTTTGAAAACAGCTAAACAGCTTCTTAAAACAGATAAACAGCTTTTGAAACCAGTTAAACAGCTTTTGAAAACAGCTAAACAGCTTCTTAAAACAGATAAACAGCTTCGTGGAATAATTTTGACAGTTTCCAAGTGGAAAAAAAAAACGTATTTAATATTAATAGGTATACGTCTGATGTAGTTAGTAGTATTTATATGACTAAATCTGAATGAATAGATCAAAGCCTTTTCTATAACGCCCTTGCTTCATTTCATCATCTTTACTTATTATAAGAAATCCATATTTATCCTTCCAACATTCTCCGCAAATGTAACGAAACATATTTAAACTCATGTCACTGCCAACATGATCATTGTAGATGTGCTTTAAATTTAATTCATCTTGCTTGAATAAAATAATCATATTTGCATTATCACGTACTAAATGTTTTGGAATATGTGTATAAGTCTGACATAAATAAAAAGAATCAATATCCTTATGTCTCCCCATACAGAAATATGATCTTATATTATTTTGTTTTTCACAAGCGACATCGTCAAATATCATAATAGAATTTACTTTAGCTTTTTCGGGTGGTATGACATGTTCATTGTCTGAAAATGTATAAAGTCCCATACCCTTTACTGATGAAATTAATCTTGACAGATATTTATATTTCGGTTGATTTAATGATTTTGAGTATATATAAATATTTTTAAATTTTAAACCATTCGGACTTTCAATTAAACTTAGCATTATATTTGTTTTGCCACAGTTTGAGGGACCAACTATTAGTGCTCTGATAGAATTAGGTAAAAGACAGCTATGTTTAAAACCATTTCTGTTTTCCATTAAATCCAAGTTTCTCACTGAAATATTCGATTGTTGTTTTACCAAACGCATCTTAATAACTGAAAGCATACGTTTGTTTAATGTAACGTTTTATTTACTTTTAGATTTTTTATTTATTTTTTATTTTCAGAAAAGCAATTTTTATATATATATAAATGATTGTGTATAAAAATAAAGAATTTAGTAGAAAACATTTCGTCCTTGGAAAAGGACTTGTAAATAGCTTAATTAATTCACTACCACTTGAACTTCATTTACCGGGTTATACATTTTGTGGACCAGGCACTAAATTGGAAAAACGATTACAAAGGGGTGATAAAGGTATCAATCCGTTAGATGCAGCTTGTAAAATTCATGATATTGCTTATGCCCAGAACACTGATATTCATAAACGACATTACGCAGATAAAGAACTAGCAGAAAAAGCTTGGAGTAGAGTTAAAGCTAAAGATAGTACATTTGGAGAAAAACTCAACGCATACCTTGTCACTAACACAATGAAGTCAAAAGTTAAATTGGGCTTGGGAGTAAAAACTGACAAACAAAAGAAAAAGTGTAGACGAAATATTTTTAAGAATGCCGTTAAATCAGCAACCGATATTTTAAAAAAGGAAAAACCAAATGACATCAAAACCGCTATTAAAACTGCACGAAAAGCTATCCAACATTCATTTCTTGGAAAAAAATCTATAGTAAAAATTCCTAGAATTATCAACATACCTAAACTTGGCGGTTTTCTTCCACTTGTCCCTATTCTAACAGCACTTGGAGCATTGGGAGCAATAGCTTCTGGTGGGTCAGCAATCGCTAAAACTATTACTTTAGCTAAAAATGGTAGACAGCAGCTCGAAGAAAGTAAGCGTCATAACAAAACATTAGAGGCAATAGCTATGGGTAAAGGTCTATATCTTAAACCCTATAAAAAAGGCTATGGAATATTTTATACCTCATCAAAAAACTATTAAAGCAGCTACCTAATAGACCGCTAACAGATGTGGACTTGAGAACATTTGGGAAGAAGTATATTCCTTATTTTAGAGGAGTATATATGAGGGATAAACTTCCTAAAACTCCACACCGAATAGAGAATGGAATTATAAACTTGGATTCAAATAGAGGATATGGAACGCATTGGGTAGCATTTTATAAAAATAATGACAATGTAGAATACTTTGATAGTTTTGGTAATCTCCAACCACCTATAGAAGTTTTAAGATACTTGGGTAAAAACATTAAATATAACTATTTAAGATATCAAAAATTTAATACTTTTATTTGTGGTCATTTATGTTTAAAATTTTTAATAAATTTCAAAATAAAGAATTAATAAAAAACTCAAATATTTTGTTTTTTTTTTTATTATATATTTTTTTTTTTTGTTTGTTTTTTATTTATTATCCATTCTTAATAATAATCTATAGATTTTAACATCTGTTTTAATTTTATTTTGCATTTTTTTTCCAAACTCATAACAAAGTCTGGTTAAATCAATTTCTATATCTCTTTCATTTATATTTTTAATTTCATAATATTGTACATTTGTTTTATTTAAAATAGAGCAATTAGGAATATAATGTTCATAATAAAAATATAAGATTTGCTTGCGAAGAATTGTATTCCAGCTTAAAAATGTCGTCAAGAATATTCCAATTTGAGTCAGAGATTTCCAAGTTTCAGGATCAATTTTTATTTTATGGTTTCCCTGTTGTAGGATGAGATAGCAAATATTATTCCTATACTGAAATGTATATTGAACATCCTTCTTTTCATCCTTATTAATTAGATTCATACAATCTTGGAATTCATACTGATTAAGTGTTGCCTTAATATATTCCTTATAGCTCATAAGGTTTATCCATTCATCCCGGTCCAATGCAATGAAGTTCCTATCCTTATAATGCAACCAGACAATAGGCTTAAAACCAAGAGCTGTGGAAAATCCGCAGGATATCTTTAATTTTAAATTTATAAAATATTCCAACTCAAATACACAGTCGTATATTTTCGGGCTTCTTACAAGATTGAACATTCTCGATGAATTTTAAATGTAAACTAATAATATTTTTGCTTTGAAACTCTCTATTTAAAGAAAAAAAATGCTTTTATCTTTTTTTTTTTTTTTTTTTTTTTTTTTTTTTTTTATTTTTATTTAATTATTTTTGTTTTCTTGTACATAAATTTAGACTTCTAAAATATTTTAATATCTTTTTATAATTTTCTATAATTCTTATAACCTCCTTTTTCCTCTTATAGAAAAAGTAGCATCCACACAAACCCACGACATCTCCACTTGTACTTTCGTGAGAGCAAGGCATATTATATACATTAAAATTTGTATATTCTCTTTTGAATGTACATAATAATTCCAAATGTTCTTCAAAGATTACACTTCCAAATTCTTGTAGAAAAGCTTCAATAACCTCCATCTTTCCACATTAAGATTTCAGTTACAACTTATTAAAAATATTAATATTTCTATATTATATATATATATATATATATATATATATATATATATATATATATATATATATATATATATACTAATAAAATAAAAAAAAAAACACTAGAATCTATAATAATTTTTTTTTATTGTTCAATCATTTTTTTTTTATTGAAAAAATTATTTTATTTAAATGTATTAAAATGAGTATAAGGGTAATATCCTTTCATAGGAGCAGCCGTCTTAATTTCTAGCTTATAATTAATGCTATCCTTTTCGTCATCTAAAGGAATCTTTGAAATTATATATGAGCCAGTTGATAGGCTCCCAACATCGTTTTCAGTTAAGACATTAAACCTTTTAGGAAGATAAAGCATAGCTCCATCCAATTCCAAGACAATGGCATCTCCATATTTTGTAGTTACCCGTTCAGCTCCTGTAATAGGATAGTCCTTTCCACCTATCATATTTTTAACACTTAAAATATGTTTTATATTTAATTTGTTGAATGAAGCAATTAATTCCGCGTTAATATTCATCGTTTGATAATTTATAATGAAATGTAATAAATTACTAAATAAATTCACAATTTATAGAAAAAATTTTTGTTTTTTTTTTTTTGGTTACACTTAGTTTTAACATATGTTGTTTGCTCTAATTCATTAAAATTATCGATAATGTTTTTTAATTTTACCCACCACACCCATTGTAAAAACAAACAAATTCTAATTTCAATTTTATTAGTTTTTATTATTTATATTTATTTATTAATTTCTTAAAATATATTTTGAATTAAAAAAATCACTACTACATCTATAAACATAAGTCTACTTCCCTAATATAACGATCTCCATCTTCGTCCAAATAAAAACCATCATTTGCCTTCAAAATGATGGTATCTCCCTCTTCATCGTCCAGAAAATCCTCAATTTCCCACAAAAAATCATAGTATGCCAGCTGGTTGTTGGGGATTTCAATTCCTGGGGTTTTTAGCATATTCGCTATAGCTTCGTCGATTAACGCATTTGTACGCGTCTGTGTAATGTCTTCTTCTGCTGCTTCCATAGAATTTTCGTCCACAAATTCAATTTCCAACAGGCTCGAATTCATTCTTTATATCTTCAGTGTTCAAATGTAAATAAAAGTAGTTTTCAGAAGTATACTCCACTAAGCCTTTTTTTACTTTTAATACTTACATAGGAAAATCCATGCAAACTAGTATAAATACTATCTGTCTGTCTGACTAACTTTCCTTTTCCCCCTTTTTATCTTCTCTTTTCTTTTAAAAAATCATAAATAAATACTTTGAATTTTTCTTCCACCCAAATAAAAATTTAAATAGAAACACCAATTGCATCTATACAATTTTTTTTTTAATAACTAAATAAAATCATAATTTATAGATACTTTGAATTTATTCTTCAACCCCAAATAAAATTGAAAAACCATTTGCTGTTACGAAGCCAGTCTGTCTGTATGTCTGTCTATCCATCCAATAATATTTTCGTCGATCACCCAAACAAACAAAATAACAACAACCCTCCATCTGGTTACCCATAAACACACACACAACAAAAAGGACTTTTATCAGAAATGTGTATTTTCTCCCAACAATCCACAAAAACACACACAAAAATAAAAAAAAAATATTTTTCCAATTTCTTCCTCAAGGTCTGTCTGTGTATCTATCTATCTATATTCAAGACACACTCCAATACAATACCCTTATCATCTCACACCCCATAAATTATTAATTTTAATATCATAAAAAAAAAAATAAAAAAATGCGCTTATCAGCTTTGTGTGTTTCCTCAACAAAATTTTTTCTTCACATAATTCAAGAAAATAAAAAGATAGAATTATCAACAATATTTTCCAATTGCTTCTACAAGGTCTGTATGTCTATCTATCTACATATCTCTATGTCTGTCTGGCTGTCTGTCTATCGATCACAACAAAAGAAAGGCTTCAACAATGCACCCACCACCTGTGCCTATAAAATTTAACGACTTTTTTTTATTACTTTGTTTTTGAAAATTTTTTTTTTTTTAAAAATTTGACCTTTTTTAACACGTGTTCATTAAAAATTTTTTCTTCACATAATTCAAGAAAATAAAAAGATAGAATTATCAACAATATTTTCCAATTGCTTCTACAAGGTCTGTATGTCTATCTATCTACATATCTCTATGTCTGTCTGGCTGTCTGTCTATCGATCACAACAAAAGAAAGGCTTCAACAATGCACCCACCACCTGTGCCTATAAAATTTAACGACTTTTTTTTATTACTTTGTTTTTGAAAATTTTTTTTTTTTTAAAAATTTGACCTTTTTTAACACGTGTTCATTTGACATACTTTAACACGTGTTCATTTTAATGGCTTTTGGATAATTTTAATGGCTTTTTAATGGCTTTGGAAAAATTTTAATGGCTTTTGGATAATTTTAATGGCTTTTGGATAATTTTAATGGCTTTTGGGTAATTTTAATGGCTTTTGGGTAATTTTAATGGCTTTTTAATGGCTTTTGGGTGATTTTAATGGCTTTTTGGGTAAATTTGAAGTAGAACTCTCATTATACATATACTGGTATACAATTATATTCATATGTCAGGGGCTCCAAATAAAGACTTTTTTCTTCAAATTTAAACTTAAATAAAAGTGCTACTTGCATAAGAAATACACAAAGATAATCCTTGTAACATGGACTACCTTTATTATTATTTTCTGAGTTTTATTTATTCCTCAGAAATAAAAGTTATTTCTTCAGTTTTATATAAGCGAAAAATAAAATTAAAGAAATGATTAAAAACTAATTTTTTAAATAAAACTTATAACCGTGTATTTCTCACGTTACACATATTTAGAATACGGTGGTGTTTAAAGCTTTATAATTTATTTTGGGTCCATGCTCATTGTCGACTTATTTGTGTGTACTGAAAATCCAATTCACCTTCTTCGACGAAATATTCCTCAAATTCTTTTTGGACGTCTTTGGCATTGAAAGTGTCATTACGTGTTCTTTTCAATGGAAACAGTGATTTCTCCACTGCTGCTTCGCTACGCCAATCACCAGTGATGAGTGTGCCATTAGCATCGTAATTGTCAAATACATTAGCAGGTGCATACTTTTTTTTATTTGTTGCCATCAAAAAGTTGTGGAGCACGCAACACGCAAGTGTCACCTTAATTGTTTTTTCCGGGTTCAGACATATTGGCTTGCGCAGCACCCGGAATCTTGCAGACATGATGCCAAATACATTTTCGATTATACGCCGAGCACGACTTAGCCTATAATTGAAGACACGCTGTACCATTGTTAAACCGCGTTGGCTATATGGCTTCAAAAGGTTTTGTCGCATAGCGAATGCATCGTCAGCAACGAGTACGTGTGGAACAGGCCGCTGCCGACTGGGTAGTGCTTTGGGAGGTGGCAAACATATCTGGTTAGTATCCAACGCTTGTCCAAATGTGCAGCGATTAAACACACCGCCATCGGAAAATCTGCCATTACGGCCTACATCTACATAAATAAATTTATATTCGGCGTCTGCAATGCCCATTAATACGATGCTGTGCGTCCCCTTATAGTTATAAAAGATACTACCAGCATTCGCTGGTGCATCCATCACGACATGTTTACCGTCCACTGCTCCAATGCAATTAGGAAATTGCCACAATTCATTAAATTTATCAGCAATGTCTGCCCAAGAATCTGCTGTTTTTGGTGTCTTAAAATAAATTTTAATGTACATACATATTTTATAATAGTACGAATGAAGAAAATAAATTTACCTGGATATACGTATTCACAAGCACTTTGTAAACGGCATCTAAAACTTCGGGAATAATATACGAAATTGTTGATGCAGGAATGCGAAATATGTACTGCAGTGAGCGAAAGCTTTCGCCAGTAGCTAGGTATCGTAGGGTTAATACGAGTCGCTCACCTGCTGAAATACTCTTTCGCATGTTTGTTTCCTTCTTTTGAATATATGGAGTCACTAAATATAAAAGATGGTCAAATTGATCGGAGTCCATTCGTAAAAAATTGCGATACAACTCCGGCTCATTACTACGTAGTTGGGTGAGCAATTTGGCATAACATCCTTCCTGCTGGCGTTGCATCACCCAATCCTTCACCCAAATTTTGCGGGGTTTTTTTAAAATTGGTTCTTCATCTTCGCTGCTTTCCAATACATAAGCAGCTAAAATTGATGCCATTGCATTTTGTGGATTCATCACAACAATATTATTTTCACTTTTTCAAATTTTTTCAAATTAATAGAACACAAACAATTGAAATTAAATAATGTCTCTCAAATGCTTTGAATTTTCATCAGACAATATCTACAAATAGATGCGGCAACTTTTGCCACGCAATTATCTGACATCCGTGTGAACTGACAACTTTTGTTGGTAGATAAATTTATTGTCTCACAACTGTCTGCCAATGAAATTGATAGGTTTTCTTACAATCGTCTGACCTGACAATTTACTTTTGGTGACAATTTTTCTTTGGTACTATATTGCCAGCTAATTGCCACACCTTACAATATTGTTAGATCTGACCATCGTCTATACGAAGCTTAATAGGCGCCATTTATGACAACGACGCACAGTGGCGCCCGTAGAGCAAGCGAGGTTGCAAAAATCAAAATTTTCATGAATGCCGACGAAGTTTTGAATAAACCCATGTTATAGGAAACTTTTCAACGATTTCAAATATGCCACTCTTAATAATATCACATTTTTAGTTTAGAAGATATAACCGTTCAAAGTTGACCGACTTTCGGTTTTCAAAAAAACACACAATTTTTAGTAAATTTGTTGCGATTTCAGGTGTAATATCACGAAAAATAGGTAACGAATCGCCTTATTTTTTGTTTGTATTGATTGATGTATTTATTAAATGTATAATGATAAAAAAAAATTAGCTGTTTGCTTTGTGTTTCTCCTGGTAAATCACTATTTAAAAACTATCCGTTTTTTCACTATTTTTCAACTTTGACGGAAAATAAAAAAAAACTATATTTTTCTATATTTGCCATATTTGCAAAACCTGTTCTTTGATTATTTCTTTACATAATTCAAAAGGTTTTATCTGCCCGTACGTGCCCGTTTGGCTTCTAGAGGTAAAAAAGTTTAAAAAGACATGGTTGCAGAAATTGTATGGCTTCCATCCCTTATATGTTTTGACTGACAGTAGTTTGATCTAATAGTTTGAAAAAAACTACTCATTGAAATTAGCAGGTACGTACCTCACATAAACAATACTTTGGCGTACAAATGGTCAGGAACAATATTGACTTATGGTCCCTACAGGTAGGCACAAATCTTATTTGGACACGTGCATAATATCAAAATTGCATTATTCAGCCTAAATCCATATGTATGCAGGGAACAGGTAAATTTTTAGGCATGGTAGCATAAGCCTATATATTGCAAAATAAGCATAATGCCTGGATTAGTCTACGCCTGAAAGTTGGCGCAACAATTACTGAAACCATTTAACAATTTAAGTACTGAAAACATGGCGTTGTACAATTTAAAATTATTTGAACTGTTTAGAAAGTCAACCACACCAAAGTTTTTCACGGAAGTGAAAATTCTTCCTGAGAAGTTGACATTGATCAGCAAATGAGGCTGCGATGGATCATCCGGACAAAGCGTTTATAAGCAAAGGATATCTCCCGATGACGCTACAATATCGGACGGAAATATGTTTATGGCATCTGTTGTTCCTTTGCGGCTAAAATCGGATGATTCCCTACACTGGAAAAATCCACGTCCGTCATCAGTGCATTATTGCCGACCAATAATGTTTCAGTTTGCAAGGGAATCGGCAGAACTCATAAGGACTACGGTGAAGGACATTAAAGAACAAATAAGCAAGATTAAGCCTACAAAGCTGCAAATTGGAGAAGGAAAATATATTGAATGCAATTACGAGTTCCACCTGACCATGGTTGACGGAAAAGTCGTAAACGAACTGACAGGAACAACCTCAACAATGTCATGCCCGATTTGCAAAAAGAGTCAGAAGAACTTTTTTCAATTCAATTCAATTTATTTCATATATAATATGTTACATCTCAATTTTATATAATTAGTTGTAAAGAGTTTAAGATTAGTATCTTTTTCTGCTTAATTATAACATATTTCAATTAGTTATCATATACATATATATAGACAGAATTATATTGGACGTAAAAATTTTGCAAAAACCTATTTAAACCCCTTTTTTCGTTTTATTTTTATATTTTTTTTATCGATTTTATATTATTATTTGTCAGAAGAACTTTGGTAATTTAAACGATTCTACAAATGAGGAGAATTACGAATATGGAATGTCACCATTGCACGCAAGGATAAGGTGTATGGAATTCTTGCTAAAACTGGCATATACCCTACCACAAGAGGAAAAAACTTCGATGAAAATACATCAATAAAGGATAAGGAAAAGATCAGAAAGAAGCAAATACAGGAAGCTTTTTTTAAACAAGTTGGACTAAAAGTAGACTGTCCCAAGCACGGATACGGTAACTCAAACGATGGAAACACTTCTAGGAGATTTTTTGAAAATGATGAGGCAGTAACTAGAATCATTGGAATTGACAATCAAATCGTGAAAAGATTGGGAACGATCTTGGATGTTTTAAACTGCAAAGAAAATGTCAATTCTACAAAATATGGAGAATATGCGTCGAAAACTGCATCTCTTTTAGCAGAAATGTATCCACAGAAGAAGTTGACCCCGACCGTCCATAAAATATTGGCGCATGGTAAAGATATAATTGAGTACCAGTCTTTGCCAATTGGAGAGCTTTCTGAAGAAGCACAGGAGTCTCTTAACAAATTTTATAAAAAATATAGATTGCAGAACACATTCAAAGCAACAAGGGTAAGGCAAAATGAGGACCTCTTCAACATGTTGGCAGCATCTTCCGATCCACTTATTTCTTCCCTGCGGCATGTGAAGTCACGAATAGAGTTACAAAATAATTATAGTTTAGAAATGGTTAGTCTTTTAGATATACCTTCTCTTACGAATTGTGATGAATATTTTACAGAAAATTGAAAAAATAAATTTAAAAAAAAAATAATTTTTTTTTTTAATTTGTTGGGTAATAATTTAAAACATAAAACCCTTAAGAAAAAAAATAAAAACAATCTAAAAATGTAAAAAAAATTTTTTTAGTTACCATAAAATTGATTTTTCTACTAATTTTAACTTTGATAACCCATAAGTAGGCCCCTACAAAGCGTAGCACCCTTTCCAAACGCTCATTTCATAGGCTGAACAGTTATCTATCATATGCTGTTTAAACTGTTCAATTATCTTATTCGGTTCAAAAGATATGATTTTTGCAACGAAAAAACTCAAATGGCGCCACTGTGCGACGCCAAATATGGTGTCAGTGATAAATAAGTACTACAAATTTAGCGTTTTTTTACTGACCATTTTTCCAGACCATTTTTGCTCACCATTTTGGATGAACCCACTTTTCTCTGGAACGGCTCGGGAAATTTTTCCAAAATTGATGTCATTTAATCTTTAGGTGGTATTCTTCCATAATCAGTTAAGTTTATGCCCTGACACTTCCTAGTTTGGCTGGCAACGATTTTTACTGACCATTTTGGATGAACCCACTTTTCTCTGGAACGCAGGGTTGGAAAGTTGATGTTTTTTAATCCTTTTCCACTAAATTTCTAAAACATTAAATCCAAAAAATACATTCATTTTCAATTCCGATGTTGCCACTAAATCCCCTGATTTTTTATTTCCGCCGTTGCTATCTTGGTGGACGTAATAATTTGACTTATTTGATTGGCAGCAATTTTCAAGTCAGCTGTTCATCATATAAAATACGATTTTTTTTAGCACATTGCATATTTTTAGGAGTTCTATTTGTTCAGTTATTTATTACTGTTTTTTTTACAACCACTCTCTCTTGCGCTATGAAACTTTTCTTGCAGAAAGTCTGAGTTTATTTTTTAGCAGGATTTTCGGCGTGTAAAATAGGTGTTTGGTATTTCTTGGTTTAAGTTTATTTTCTTATAAATGCCAATACTTTTGAAAAATGTCTGGTTGTGTTACTTCAATAAAAGGATTCTAAACGACATTTTTTATTTTAATTAAAAAACAGGTAGAAAATATTAGAATTTTATTAGCAACGGGAATTTAAAATAACAATTAATTTTTAAAGCTTATTTGTGGTTTTTTACAATGACGATTTTTGTGACGATTAAGCTTAGCCAATTTGACGATTTTGACATTTTTTTTCCTTAAAATATTACGATTTTCGACCAATTTCATCTGGCAGTTATGCTACCATTTGCTGTAACACAGGGTCTCCACCTGAGATAAGATATAAGATTTTTATATTAGCAACCGTCAAATTCATTCTCAAAGAGTATTATCTTACGTGTAGACTCTCAAATTGTGTTAGTATTAACCCTATAAGAACTGTGACGGTCATTTTACCTGTCATTTGACTGCCATTGATGATAGAATAAGGGTCATCGCGTAGAACAAAGTTTCTATGACTTTCTTAAGGCCAATATGAAAAAAATGACCTAAACTTTTGTGTACGTGTGATTTTGCATCCTTCTCTAACCTATCAATTTTATCGTTCGTAGTACATATTTCTGAACTGCTTACTCTAATGTTGCTTAACGGCAGTCTTGATGAATTTATTAGTCACAGTTGACTAGTCAGTCTGGATGAATACATTAGTCACAGTTGACTAGTCAGTCTGGATGAATATGTTAGTCACAGTTGGCTGGTCAGTCTTGATTAATTTACCAGTCACAGTTGACTAGTCAGTCTGGATGAATATATTAGTCACAGTTGACTAGTCAGTCTGGATGAATATATGAGTCGCAGATGACTGGTCAGTCTTGATTAATTTACCAGTCACAGTTGACTAGTCAATCATAGTTGCGAATAGACAACTTTAAATAAAACACAATTTCTTCCAATTCAATATATACTTTTTATAAAATTTCAATAATATAATTTTAAATAAAAAAAAAACCTTAAATTAATGTTTTTCATACATACTTTAATAATAAATAATAAAAAAAAACTTAAATTAATGTTTTCCATACTTTAATAATAAATAATAAAAATAAATAAATAAATTGTATATTGTATATTTTTAGTTATGTCAGTTTTATGTCTTTTTTTGCAGGAAAAACCAAATTGAAATATTTATTTAATTTTTTCAATATTTCGGTTAGGTTAGCATCTTTTTTTTAATTAAAAATTCTAAAAAATGTTTGTAATAAAAATAAAAATATTATAAACAATGTACATATGTATATATTATATTATTATGATATCTTCATCATAGATCTATGCATATAAACTAAACTTATTTTTCATCTAACATTCATATAACACATATACATACATACATATCGTTCATGTACATCAATAGTGATAAAGCTAATAATTATAGAAATTTAGTTACTTCAATAGTGTCATAACTCAAGGAAAAACATAGCGAACAATACTGCATGATATGTATATGTGTTATATGAATGTTAGATGCAAAATGAATTTAGTTTATGTGCATAGATCTATGTTGAAGCCGCCATAAGAATATATATATGTACATACATTTGATATTTTTATTTATGTTAATATGTTTTTCTGGATTTTATGACAAATATTTTTCAGAATTTTTATAATTTTTATTAAAAAAGATGCTAACCTAACCGAAATATTGAAAAAATTTAACCGCCTCTTTTTAAAAATAAAAAAAATTTTACTTGGGAATTAATATTGTTTTCAATATTAATTTCTAAACGAAAATTTTTATTTTAGTTTGAAAAACAGGCAGTTAATAAATAATTATTTCAATTTTGTTTTTCCTAAAAAAATACCTAGAACAAGGCGAATTCATGTATACGGTGGTGTCATATGTATGTCAAAACACAAAGAACTTTTGACATTTCTCTCTCTTATTAAGAAAAACGTAGCACAGCTGTGCTTTCAACGCCACCTAAAAAATGAATTCGCCTTGACCTAGAACAATTCAAAAGGAAATTAAAAAAAACAAAACAAAGAAAGTAAATAAAACTAAATATTAATTAATTTTTAACTTTCAACAAATATTTTTTTGTTTGGATCGGTGGTGAGCGCGTTCTACGGCCTTCTTTTACGCTTTTTTCAAATTTTAAAGCGCTTTGTTTTTGGAAAATGTCTGTAATTAACACATTAGTAAGTAAACATAGTATATGTAAAATATATATAAAATTATGTATATTATATGTACATACTTCTTAGAACCTTATTTGTTATATTAAGGCCTGCCAGAGAAAGCTTTTCGCTACGCCCATCCCAATTGTAATTTGCCAGTACGTCGTCCGTAAAAATGGCACGGATGACGCTTCCAACGTCCTCCGAAATGCCTTTAATTTTGTAAATGTAGTTATTCTATAAAGTGTAAAAAGTATTTAAAATTGAAAAGTGTGCAATATTTTTACGTTTATTACCATTGCTTGAGCAAACACCGAAGAGTTTAGCTTCTCTTCAACTTCCTTCACATTCTCAGGTGTTCGAAGGGGAAGCATGCTAGCGACCTCATCAATGTCGCTATCACTCTTCTCCCCTGTCATGCGAAATATGGAATCTTGGGTTCTTTTGATGCCCACCTTACACTCCATTAGTAGCTTGGACTGGGCCATCATTTCTGGTTTTGATACGCTCTGTAAATATTTAATTTTTAAAGACAAATTAGCAAGAACAAAAATGTCTGATACTTACGTTGTCCTCGACCGCCACCAACTTATCAGCAATTTGTTCTTGGTTTTTATTTAGAACAGCCTGCCCGTTCCTCAACATTCCTTGGTTAAGCTCTATTCTTTCGAGCCGAGCCCTTAGGTCGTTTTGCCCTTCGATCAGCTGCTGAAGAAGCACTATAATGTCTGGTATAAAAAAATTATAATGGCAATATTTACGACTAAAAATATATTATTTAATATTTTTGGTTTTTGGCATTGTTTGGTTCTTGATGAGTTGGCTCCTCACTTAAAACATACGACGATCTCGGCAGTATTTGTTGAGCTGCGGTTAACTCTCCTGTAGTTTCTTCTGGCTCAAAAAGGTTTTCTAAATTATTCATGTATAATTTGAGTTAGTATTGCTACATAAACATATATATATCAATCAAAAAAAGGGTATTAACTCAAAATTTAAACATTTTTAGTAGAAGCAAAACAATTTTTTATTTAACATTGAAGGTGTTATATGAAAAATAATTTTAGAAACAACCGTTTCATTACGAAAAAGTAGAAATTTGAGGGTATTTATCAATGTTAAATTAAAAACTGTTTGTCTTCTACTGAAAATGTTTAAATTCTGAGTTAATACCCTTTTTTTGATTAAGTGCGATAAGTATATATATACAGTGATGTGGACAATAATAGAGACACGAAATAATATTGACACCTAACATTAAAATTCAAATGGGCGTATATTAAAAAAGAAATCGAGTATAACAAACAAATTAATGTGCTTTGTGGATAATTTATCTAGCCTTTTTTATCATCTAATTTAGACTAGATTATATAGGTAATGAATATGCTACGAGGTTCGAACTGGAAAATAAAATTATTCTAATATATTCAAGTTGTTAATTTTGTATTTTTAAAAATAATATAGTTGCTCATTTTCAGTTTTCTTACAATATTATTACTGACCAACAAAAAAGTTGTTGTACTGATTCAAGTATACCACATTGATCCATATGAACTTTTCTATGATAAAATATTATGATTTTTAAAGTTTTGATTTATATTTTTTCGATCAAAAATTAGTTATTTTTTTGGACAAAAATAACAGTTATTTTTTGATTTTTATTTTTTTGAACAAAAATAACAGTTATTTTTTGATTTTTATTTTTTCGATCAAAAATAACAGTTATTTTATGATTTTTATTTTTTTGAACAAAAATAATAATTATTTTTTGATATTTATTTTTTCGAGCAAAAATAAAAGTTATTCTTTAAAGAAATGTACGTGTTATAATTATTGAGTTGTCTTTAAATATTTATTTAAATATGTGATCATCATTGGGATATCTTATGCGCATTAAAATAAATATTTATAGTAAGTAAATAATTATAACACGTATATTTCTTTAAAGAATAATTTTTATTTTTGCTCGAAAAAATAAAAATCATAAAATAACTGTTATTTTTGATGGAAAAAATAAAAATCAAAAAATAACTATTATTATTGTTCAAAAAAATAAAAATCATAAAATAACTGTTATTTTTGATCGAAAAAATAAAAATCAAAAAATAACTGTTATTTTTGTTCAAAAAAATAAAAATCAAAAAATAACTGTTATTTTTGTCCAAAAAAATAATTGGGATTTTCCTGTCTTCGCCACAATTGTATTTCTAGACTAGTTATATACACAATTGTAGTTATAGACTAACTAACTAATGAACTAAGAAAATATATTCTTTATAATACAATTCATAATTTCTCAGAACATTAAAATACATAATAATACATAGAAAATTCAAGAAATGTGTACAAATTAAAATTGATTAGTTCGTTTTTTACCTTTTGCTGCATTTTTCATATATATCCTGAATTTTTGATGTAAAATAAAGCTGGAAATTGTGAAAAAGTATTTTACAGTATTATAATGTTCTGAACAATTATGACTTATACTATGAAGAATATTTTTTCTTAGTTTATTAGTTAGTTAATTTATAACTACAATTGTGTATATAACTAGTCTATTGCTACAATTGTGGCGAAGACAGGGCAATTCCAATTGGCTTCCGAGAAAAATTGCATGTTCTTCGAAAAAATCAAGTTTTATCTAATTTATTCAATAGGCCGTAAAATTAGAATGGCAGCTGAATGGGCCAAACCCAAATGGAGTTTTGTTAGTTTAAATGAGTACGCTGAAAAATTTTATACGAGAAAGAGTTTGCACATCATTTTAGAATTATACATTCTCAGCTTGTGCTGGAACTACTAGTTAGAAAATTCGTGGAAAAGGTGGTGTAAAAGTGGTATTAGAAGAAATTTATTATTATGTGGAATACAAAAATACTTATGGTCTATATCTTCCTTTATCACTGATTTGGTTTCAGTACTTAAGTTACTTGCAATAACTATGCGTAGATCTTTAAAGGACTGAAATGGTTGATCAAAAAAACTTTGGAAAACTTTGCATAGAAATGCATCAGATTCAAACAAATTATCCTTACTAATAATTTTCATTACCCCTGACTTTTTGCTAAAATAAAAGCTATCTTTTTCTTTTTTGTGATTTAAAGTAAAACTTTTTAAGCTACAAACATTTTGAGAATCCGACTTAAGTCCATGCGTTCCTTCGATCCTACGATGTATCTGCTGCAGAATTTTGTTGGGCTTCTTGACAATCTTTTTGATGTATTGCATATAATTTTCGAATTTATATGCTGAAAAAGGATCCAGTTGTCCAAATTGTTTGACACAATCCGTTAAATGCAGTAATCCATGAACATTAAAACTTGCTAACTCATCACCATATAATATGCCAAAAAAGTTCACGAAATCTTCTAATAGCTTTTGGGAAATATCTGCCTCTATTATATGCGACCTTTCATTAGACAAAAGCCTAACAGCACTGGGTAGCAGTAAAAAGTGGAAGCATTGATCACTACTGACACAATCTTTCAGAATAAAAATACCTGTATATAACAAAAACTGCCTAAACTCAGTAGATTTCCAATTACTTATTTCATCTAAATTTCTAGATGCGCCAGAAAATTTCCGAAGGAACATATTTAGCGATTGAATTAAATTTTTCGTTAATTTTTGTTTTATTTGTTTTACAAATTAAAAGTTTAACCCTTTCAGTGTTTTTGTCGAATATATTCGACATTGCATTGTACTCTCTTTCTACGCACTTTTACTGTATACAAATGTACAGTTAATTATATTTTTTTTGTTTTATATGAAAGAGGGACACTTTTGATATTTTAAATTGTTATTATAGTAGACATTGACTTTCTTTTCTTTTTATTGAGTGCATTGTCGTACCCAATTCAGGAAATTTGTAAAAAGCTTAGATTTAGGAAGAAAGAAAAAAATAATAATTTCGGGTATCAGGCGATATTAAAAAAAAATTTAAGTATTGATACATGCGTAAATAAGTATTTTCTTGAAAAAAAATATTGCAAAAATAAATTGCAGGTTCTTGTGTAGACATTTGAAGGTAAATTTTGATTCGGCATTCCCTAAAAACCAGGGGAGCTGCATGAGGCAAAAACTATTATTTTGCCGGCCTCAGCGCCATCACATTACCTTAAATACAAATTTTCAGATTTTTATCTCGCCAAAAATTATTTTTGACTCTGGAAGGGTTAAGCAGTTTTTTAGTAACTCCTAAGTTAACTATATGCATGCTATCCATGGGAAACTGAGAAACCATCCCAAAACCTGTATCTTCTAAAATACTTTTTTTGCCTTGAAATTCTTCTGTGTGGTGAGAAGGATTACATCTCGATTGAAACGTCACATCGGATCTTGGATGACCGACTTCTTTTAAAAAACACACCCTTCTCTCCTTGTAAAACCCTTGCTGACAACATTTAGAACAACCATTCTTTCCATTATGTGACACAACACCTGTAACAAATGCCCTAGCAGGAGAATCACAAACAAACAACCGAACATTGAACCGCATTAACTTTTCATTAAAACCTACTTTTATACCATTTTCTTTAAGCTCCTTCACCTCTGCACAAAAATCTTTCATAAATGCATCCAAACTTTTTGGCTTCGTAAATCCTGAAAAACACCCGATACAGAATGGACTGGCGTTAGGAAAGCCTACGATTGCTCCAAGAATAGGCCACAAGGCCCTGTTAGAACTTTAAAAGGGTTTTAAACCATCAATTCCTATATCGATTAAAACTTCCTCTTTTGCATCTAAATAGTTAAATGTGCTTGAAAGAAAATGTTTCTGTATACCTAACTACAAAAATTCTCCATCAGGAATAGTAGAAATATTTATTTTTTCCCTACTCGAACCTTAAAGAGTTTTGGCAGACAACGGCAAATCTTCCACTCCTACCCTTTTTAAAGTATGCAACAAGTCTTCTAACGCAATTTGAGATATATTATTTCTTAAAGCCCATGACTTTATTTCTTTAAATTTTTCTTTACCATCGCTCTTTTCTGCAGCTTCTACGAAAGGAGAAATATTACCACCTGACATACTATGGAGACTATCACTTGACTCATTTAAAACAAAGCCTGCGGGCGTGGATGCTTTTACTTCAGGAGTAACAATTGGCTTCCTTTCTATTTTTTTTGGAACATTCTGCACTTTCACGCTCCTTTTCCATAAATTTTTTATATTTTTTTACATTGGACTCATATGTCCTTTTTTCTTTTGAGAGGCAATTGTGAAAATGGCTTTTATTCATTTTTAAAAATTAAACAAACACAATTTAAACAAAAACACAATTTTAAGGTATACATATCTCTTATGTTTTTCTTTACAAAAAATATACACAGTTTTTTTTATTTTTAATTTTATTTAGGTTTTATTTTCACAAAAACTATACACAGTTTTTATTTTTAATTTTATTTAGGTTTTTATTCCACACTTTGTGTACAAAATTTTAATTTTCAATTTTATTACGTTTTTATTTTGTACTATTTATTATTTCTTTATATTTATTTTGTTTTTATGTACTTTTATGCAATTTTTTTAAACTTAGCTCGTCACATAAAAATGTAAACTTATCTTCTCGGGGATTCACGTTGATATAAGTTTGAACGTCGAAAAATGTCAAAAATAAAACTGCAACATACATTGGTCAACGATGACGGATATTTTATCATCAATGACAGTCATATGTTTAGAAAAGTAGAAAATATCTGCACATGTATTAGTAAAAAAAATTGTGTGTGTTAGTATCGGTCAACCATTTTTTGCAGGGAATATTATAATAAATGTTATGAGACAGTTGTTATAAGAAATCTTATAACAATTATCTTATAAGATGAGCTGTCAAAAATACACATACATACACACATATAAAACAATAATAACCCACCATTATTAAAATGTGTAATTTATTAATGCAAATAGTGCCAATCTTGTGAAAAATATTTTAAATTAAAAAATCAAAAAACTAAAATAAAAGAATAAAAACGATACAAGTTTACTGTACGAGAATCAGTCGATTATGAAATCTTATAAGATACGTGTTCCCCTTGTTTAATATTAAGATTAACATGAAGAAATTTGCTCTCTCATTCTGTCGACGTCTTCTCAGATATTATATCAGATATTATCTCAGGTGTAACAATGACATGAAAAAAAATAAAAAACATGTTTGGCAGAAAATGAGTTAGGTATCGCTATACCCATGGTGAAATAAACAGGTGGCATTACTACGCCAGATGACGATTTTTCTCTTGCATTGTTTGTCCATTCCTTTGTCAAAGTTTTGTTTATGTTTACAAAAAGTCCACGTTTGTGTTTTCATTAGTTGTTTTTATTAAAGTTTTTGATAATTTTAATTAAAATAAAAAAGTGATTGACTATAATTAAATAAACATTGGCTATAAATTTATATATTTCATCACGTTCAGCAGCACGCTTTGATTTTTATGTAAAATAATTTTTGACATTAGCTGGGACTAATTTCCATTTTTGTTGTAATGTTGTATTTGTTGCCATAGCGATGCAACCAGTATTATTTCACCATGGGTATACCGGTATTAAAATAACATAAAACACATACATAAAAAAAAGTTTAAAAAAAATATTTATTTATAATAAATAAGATAATTCACTTGATCTAAAAGCTAAACCTTTTATTTTTATACATATGTATAAGAATATTAAAAATATTTAATGCAAATTTTTTTAAAATTATGTTCAGTGCTGCGTTAAAAAATTTAATTTAATTTTTAAGATTTATCTTAAATGAACATAATAATTCTTTTATATTGTTCTTATTTAGCGTTAAAGACATCTATTTTTTTTTTTCTAATTGTATCTATCTTCACACACACTCCTTTGGTACAATCAATTGAATGTTCAACGAAAATACCCTTAAGAAAGATATTTCCACAGGGATCAAAAAGAAATGCACTTAGGAAGGCTTTATTCTCAGAAAGCATCAACTTTTACCCCTTTAAGCATATTCCGTACGGAATCAGCTGCTTGTGTATTGTTAAAAACAAAACTAAATTGTAATTGATAAAGAAAAAGAAGAGGAATCAGTTTCTATTTTTAATTTAATTGGAAATTTTTTTTTCAGTATTTATTTATTGAATCTTCATATATTAAATATGAACTAACAATAATTAATCAAATCTTATTCTAATATTTACTTTATGTCCTGTTAGTGCCAGACAAAAAAGATTTCGTCATCACGGTTTCTGTTCATATATGTATGTAGGTGTTTATCGCTCATCTAATTGGGTGAGTGCTGAAGTGTATCTTCTTCTTAAGCGAGTGTGGCCGCCATAATTTAAAATATTTCGAGCTAATGGATTTGGGTGCAGTTCCAGCCATTTTAAATATTTTGCTGCACCTTTCGTTATCATAGTTTTTACTAATGGCACATAGAGCTAATTGTGGATATTTGAGTTTTTGAACTACCAGGGAGCGGCTGTGATCATTCGAAGAAGTTTGTTTTGGGCCTTTGAATTTTTTCGATGTTAGAAGTCGAGGCAGTGCCCCATAACTAAATACCGTAGCACCAAATTGGCTTTAAGATAGAGTTGTGAAGTAGAAGTTTGCAATCGAGACTAAGAACAGAATTTCTTCCAATAAGCCAATTGATTTGAATTGCTTTTAGTTTCATTTGAGTAAATTTAGCTTATTTATGCCATTTCCACGTTAAACGCCGATCTAGATGTATACCGAGGTATTTTATATGCGAGTGTTGGGGTATTATTTATTGATTTTAAAGGGGGCATGTTTTCCGACGCAATGTGAATGTGCTATGTGCGCGTTTCTGCTCATTGATCTTTATCCTCCATTGTTTTAACCACTTTTCCTGTTCAAATATATGATCCTGTAGGTAACGAGATGCTTCTTGACAGTTTGCGTGTACGCTTAGAAAAACTGTATCGTCCGCAAATGTTAAGGTTTGGGTGTTGCTGTTTGTTGGCATTTCCGAAGTATAAATGCAAGAATGCTGCCTTGTGGCACTCCAGCGTTAATTGGCTGAGGAGAACTTAAAAAATCGCCTTCTTTAATAAGAAATTGACGACCGACTAAGTAGCTTTCTAACAGCTTGTGAATGTTTGCTGGTAAGTTTTCAGTAATAATCCTTCATGCCAGACTTTATCAAAAGCTTGAAAAATTTCGATGAAGGGTGCTGAGCAATATTTTTTTTCTTTAAAGGCTTTTCTTATTACATTTACTATTCGATGAGTTTGTTCAATTGTACTGTGCTCTCTTCAAAAACCGAATTGATGGTTTGGAATACATCTGTTTTCATTTAAAATCGGCGTTAATTTTGACACTAGCAGTTTTTCAAATAGCTTTGAAAACTCAACTTTTGCGTGATCCCTTCCTGCCTTTGGTATCATGGTTACTAAGGAAACCTTCCATTCTAAAGGGTAGTTTTCAAGGCGTAAAATAGCATTAAAAATAAAGTAATAATTTTGTTTGCTATTGCGAGGTAGCTCCAAAAGTATTTTGTTACTGATCTTATCAATACCGGGTTGCTTCTTGGTGCTTAAGTCACAAATATCCTTTTAGATTTCTCTTAATTCAAATCTTAGGGGAAAGCTTCTCTAAAATTAACAGGCGGTAACTCTATTATTAACATACATTCAGGTTTCTTAATAGTGGCTTGGAGAAAACTGGTCTATTGAGATAATGAGTAGTCTGATTGTGGGGTTGCATCGAGTTCCCTAATATATTTTTCCAGGGAAGCCGTTTTCTAAGACTGCAGTAACTTTCTTAGCCTTTTTGTGCACTCTTTTAATAAGTTTTTAAGTTGAGGGGATCTGTGCAATTATCACTCTTTTTGAACTCTCCTTTTTTCAGCCAAGAGACGCTCAAAATCTGTAGAATAAATGTTATTATTTTTGCTTTTTTGGGTGTTACCCTGAAATGTTGAGCAGCAGCTAGTTTAAGACAATTGTGAAAAGTGCTTCATTATGAAATAATACCACAAATTTTGTAAAGGAAATAAAACCTATTTAATATTTTTGGGTCATATTTCATATATATGTATTTCATTAAAATTGCATCTAAGTCATCGCCCACACTTGCAAATTGTGTTGTTGCAATTTTTAAAAATTCTGCTTTGAAATTGCATAAGTGTACAGATTATGAAATTATAGTTATGCAATTTTTGTATTTTTATCTTTTCTTTCCTCTTCTCCTTTTTATATTTTGTATATAGATATAAATTCACCTACAGGCAACTTCAAGTTCAAAACTGCGAGAATAACAAAACAGAATTGCAGACCCCTCCCTAATCATCTTACCGCTCACACCAATGAACTCAAAAAATGCTGCAACAAAAATTGCATGTCTGGACGATGATTAACTTTTCAAATACAATTGATATATGCCAATTTTTAAGGGTTGGGATCATATGCCTGAAACTTCAAATCCAGTAGCTCGTTTCTGTATTTTTCGCATCGCAAATTTTCTCATATTTAGTGTGAAACAAAAAATTCCATCGTTTCTCGATTTGTGAGAAAAAAGTGTTTCTGTATTTAAATGCGAAAACAGACAACACAGATTATGTTTTAACTGGAATACTTCCAGTAATTAATGCAAGCGAAACGTCAACGAAAGAAATATATATAATAAAAATAAGGCTGCCACATTTAAAGATTTATCGACATCTTGACGATTTTTTTTGTTCCAAAATTGGCAAAGTGACAATTTGCAGTTTTTTCTAGTGACGATTCAGTCTTCGAAATAAAACCATTTTAAATAGTTTTATATGTTTGTGTATTAGGCACCACAAAAAACCGATATCTTTAAAAACAAGGCAGATTAAAAAATGTATCGGCAAAAGCAAAATTTCGAACGAAAACTCTTTAATTTTTATTTGCTTGGATTTTTTAATTTAATACATTTGTTTGTGTGGTCAAAAGATTAAACTATTACCCCATTTTTCAGTCAATGCAATTTTTGCCTTTTACTTTGTCCAAAAGTGTTTATTTTATTTCAATATGGTATTTTGTCACTCCTTTGTGTGGTTTCTGCAGGGAAAAATAACAATCTGAAATTTTAAACTCTTATCGGATTAAGGAAAATAAAATAAATAATTTTATTTATATAGACCTCAAGCTTATGTATGTATAAAATATGTATTTTACCCATGAACTTAATGTTTTTTTTTTTTTTTTTTTTTGATTATGTGTTTATATGATAAAAATTTGTGATTATATGATAAAAATCGAACAAAATTCGTCAAAATTAATTTTAAATTGTACGAAAAAAATAGACGATTATTTTATTTTTTCTTAGGATATTGAAGTTTTTTTCACAAATTTATCTGGCAGCCCTGCATAAAATAAACACAATGAAAGGCTAAAAAAATTTAAATAACAAAATATAACAATTGTGTTTTATATACTTATTTTCATCATTTAAATTCTTTCTTTTAAAATAAAATAAAATAATACACATTCTTGTGTACATACATACATAATATGGGCTCCATTTTTTTAAATTTTTTTTTCTCGCATCAATTTCAAATATGACTTATTTTGACAGTTCTTGTGAGAAACTTTTTGCAAAATATTGTTACAGAAACACTTGTTCTCACATCCTTCCAATAATTGCTGGAAAATTATTTAAATGACAGATAATTCTCGCAAAGTAAAAGTACAGAAACACTTATGTGAGAAAAACCATTTTTTGTTTCATATTGCACTGTTTTTGTCATAATTCACTTGTTTCATGCGGGAAATTTTACGATGCGAGAAATACAGAAACGGGCTACAGAATTTCCAAATTTCGAATAGTAACTAAAGCTCTTCTTCATAGCCGGCCCTCGGCCGGGCGCAAAAATTTTGTACTCTATGGAATGACTAACACCGGCTTTGCTAACTAAACATTTTCTGTATAGCTGAGTATCAAATAGGGTATTCATTCGGTTAACCGTTAAGCGGTTAACCGATTAATTACTACCCGATACACTGATCGGTTAATTTAAAATTGGCTATTTTCGATTAACGATTAAACCGGCTAATATCAGTCGATTAACCGACGTAACAAAATTTTTAATTTTTTGTAGTATTATAACAAATTTTTTGAGTTTTTAATTATTTGTTTTGTCTCATATATAAAAGGTATTTGCTTCGAAAATATATTTTCATACAAACAAAGATGATGTTCAGTGATCTTCATTTTAAATAAGTGTTTGCTGTCAACAGCTTTTCGTTTCACGTACTTTTTATGTGTATGTGTGTAATTATTTGTTTCTTCTCATATCTGCTCCCATCAATATTTTAACAGAATTAACCGAAGCAATTAGAAGTGTTAAAAATTTAAAAAATTAAAACAGGACAGGAATGGCATAATGGAAGATTTTGTACGTTTACATAAAACCAGGAAAAGGACTGAGAAATAAGATATTCTGTATTATGGGTTGCTTTCGATTTCTCTAACATCAACGATAAATGAAAGAATTTTTTCCAAGTCAAGTTTTATCAAAAATAAAGAAAAGAAACATTTAAACCAAATTATTTTTCTAAAATATTATATTTTAAGGTCTTCTTAAACTATATAGTTTAACTAATAAAATTATCTTACAGTTTATTTTTTAAACAAAATGTACGTGGGTTACCTTTTTTTAGTTTTTGTAGCAAACTTCGCACTGCGTTTTTAGGTGCATATTATGAACTTAATTCGATTTTCGACAGCAGTCGAATAAGTTGATCGAACGAATTTTCATTTAGTATTATGGCACACATTCGATAAAAAAGTACTATTGTGATTTAGTTTATTCACAGTAGTACATTTTCTATCAGCTGTCACTTTAAATAAAAAAATTTTGTCAACAAATTTAAAAAATTAAAAAATAAAACTGATATTAATCATGACTACGACGGACTTATGGTACGATGATTCATCTGATGATGATGAGCTTACTGGCACTGGACTGTACCTGTAGCCTGAACTTTTGTAAAAATTCCTTTTGCCTACAAAGGATTTTGTTCCATAAGGGAAACAAGCTTTTCCAACTGCTGCTTACTACTGTCGACTTTAGACTTGCATAAAATAACCAACAATAATTAAGAATGTGGAATTTGCACACCAAAACTAATAAATTAACAAAATCTTACATTTTAAACAATTTTTTTAAAATTATTTACACCGTCGAAAGCAAATTTGTTTTCGTTGAAAAATTCGATACACACCGAAATTTTCGACAGTGCTGCCAACTCATAATACCAAATTAACATTCGATAGTCGATGTTCGATAGCCAGCGAAAATCGTTTATCGAATGTAACTCATAATAGGGGCCTTAGATATGTTACCCCAGTCCTACACCAAATATATTATTTCAGCAATTACGTCGGCAGAATAACAGACGAATATTTCTTATTGCTCAGTTGATGTTAATGGCATGGGAAAACGTATTTATGTTAACTCATAATTTGAAAAAAAATCAATTATTTTTTGTGTTAATAAAAATAAATTTTTTAAGCTTGAGGTATTTTTTCATACAAAAATATTACTTTTTTATTATTATATATATTATAAATTATGTATATATTTATATAAATTAATATTTTTATATAGAAAAGACCTCAAGCATAAAAAATTAGTATAAATTTAAATAATAAATATCGAAAAAGAAAAAAATTATATTAACAAAAATAATTTTAGGTTCTATCTTTTTCCGTAAACAGGTCGATATACTGTTCTTTATTCGTGATAACTCTAATTTTTTATATGAATATAAAACCTTATCCACTCGAGCACATCTTCTGTCGTATCGTCTTGCTTCTGATTTAATAATTTTACCCAATGTCGCTGTGCAAGTTCTTTTAACACCACAGTATATTGATGGATATGAAAGCTCTTCAAAATCTTTGTCAAAAAGCATATCTAGTGGCCGTTGTCCCTCATCGGGTGCAATAAAAATCCTTTCCAATGGAATGTTTTCGACTGGAATATTTTCTAGAAGGGTTTCTTGTGGATTAAATTCTTCTGGAACTGTATTTTCGAAACCCTCTCTTAATAGCTCTTCAACAATGCTTTGATCTTCAAGATTAGATATAAAGGGAACTTCTTCATTTTGACCTACATTACCGAGCCAATCATTTGAAATAGTAACATTATGCTATTTGTATAACTCAGTATTCACTAAATATCGTGCTGCTTGTATTATTTTTTGTGGTCTAATAGTTTCCGTCATAAAACTATGGTTAAATTCCAATCTCCTTTTCAAATGAACCTGGATTACTTCGGTTTGGTCAAACCTTCTTGGAAGAACATTAACTGTTTTATCAAGATGAATTGGAACATTTTCCACTGCTCCTCTAACAGCGCAATGTCGATTATATCCTAGTGATACTATTCGCATAAAGGGAATTCTTGGTGCCGCAAATCTTTCTTCTAAGGCTGTTAAATCTTTCAATTCATCAGGAATTTCTGGAAAATGTAATCCATTGTTTAAACATATTGTTGGCGTTTTCCCAGTCTTAACAATTCTGCAACATATATGACAAAATTTATATATATTATTTTCGGAACGAAAAATTTCTCCTAAAAAGAAAACGTGTGGCATGAACTGAAAGTCATTTCTACATAATTGACTCATTTGGTTTGGAAACCAAAGTCCACCGCAACATACGCAAATTTCAGTCGGACCACTTTTTATATCTTTAGAAAATTGTTCTAGTATTCTATTCACATGTCTCCGTGCATCAGCTTCCAAGTGTTGAGTTCTTGATTCTGGAGAAAGTAATAGTCTAATATTTCTATTTCTTTCAGCTTGTCTTGCGTTTTCATTTCTTCGATTATTTGGATTTATTCGATTAACCCGAATACGAAAAGTTTGTAAGCGATGAATATCCTCAGCCCGAATTGTAGCAAATGTTCTTGCTGATCGATGCAACGCCGTATTAAACCGTTGCTCATTGGCTCTAATTACAGGGTCAGATCTCCTTAAATTGTGAGCTAAATTATCTCTGTCACGTTCTAGTTCTCTAAAATGTGGAACTTTCCGTCGTTGCAAATGTTCCAATGTGTTTCGTTCTTGTTCAGCAGAACGATTAAGTGGATCCGATCGTCGTATAGAATGTGCCAAGGCGTCTTGTTCTTGTTCCACAATTCTATACTCAGGTATTTCCCGTCGTTGCGAATGTTCGAATGTGTTTCGTTCTTGTTCAGCAGAACGATAAAGTGGATCCGATCGTCATATAGAATGTGCCAAGGCGTCTCGTTCTTGTTCCACAATTCTATACTCAGGTATTTCCCGTCGTTGCGAATGTTCGAATGTGTTTCGTTCTTGTTCAGCAGAACGATTAAGTGGATCCGATCGTCGTATAGAATGTGCCAAGGCGTCTCGTTCTTGTTCCACAATTCTATACTCAGGTATTTCCCGTCGTTGCGAATGTTCGAATGTGTTTCGTTCTTGTTCAGCAGAACGATTAAGTGGATCCGATCGTCGTATAGAATGTGCCAAGGCGTCTTGTTCTTGTTCCACAATTCTATACTCAGGTATTTCCCGTCGTTGCGAATGTTCGAATGTGTTTCGTTCTTGTTGAGCAGAACGATAAAGTGGATCCGATCGTCATATAGAATGTGCCAAGGCGTCTCGTTCTTGTTCCACAATTCTATACTCAGGTATTTCCCGTCGTTGCGAATGTTCGAATGTGTTTCGTTCTTGTTCAGCAGAACGATTAAGTGGATCCGATCGTCGTATAGAATGTGCCAAGGCGTCTTGTTCTTGTTCCACAATTCTATACTCAGGTATTTCCCGTCGTTGCGAATGTTCGAATGTGTTTCGTTCTTGTTCAGCAGAACGATTTAGTGGATCCGATCGTCGTATAGAATGTGCCAAGGCGTCTCGTTCTTGTTCCACAATTCTATAATCATGTATTTCCCGTCGTTGCGAATGTTCCAAAGTGTTTCGTTCTTGTTGCAGGTTTCTTTGCTGCGATGTTCGATTTGATCTCCTTACTTGTAGATTATTTTTGCCGGTATTCCTCATTTTCTCTTCGCAAAGATAACATTTCCGAATTTCGAATTCGATCTTCCTCCCTATTTATTTCCCTATAATTCAACAAAGACTGTCGCGCTGCACGTCTTTGTTGCTCAGCTGATCTCTTGCGTAGTCGAGGCATAATTTACCTTTCTGTAAATGAGAATTAGCTAAATATTGCGAAGGAAGGATAAAATAAATTTGTTCATATAAATATAATGGTTATTATTTAAAATGATGTGTGGTTCCCATACGTCAATAAATGGTGGCAATACTTATTTTACGCGAAATGCAGCACTGTGGTGCAAGAAATTTCATCAGCTGTGTGCTAAAATAGAACTGCACAAATGCATACATACATATTTTACAAAAATTAAAAGATTTTTTTAAACAATGTTTCAAACCTACATGAGCATAATGCATTAAATAAATACTGCATTAAAAATTTTAAATCAACTGCTTGAAAATTTGTATATGTTACTGCCATTTTTTCAATACCCAGTAAAATTTTACTGGTTTTTTCTTAGTCTATTCCTCTTGGTTTAGTTTGTTTTTGACTATTTTAGAACTGATATAATTTTCTTATATTTTTTAATTTTAAACGCCTTCAACGTTTTTACGGAGAATGTAAAAAAAGTATAAAGATGAATATCTATATACATAAACATATACATACATATACACATACATATACATATACATATACATATGCATATACATAAACATTCATACATATACACATACATATACATATGCATATGCATACATATATATACATACACATGTCCATATACATATAGCTCATATTCTTCAACAACTCATAAAAGTACATTTCGAAATAAACGCCTTCAACGTTTTTACGGAGAAAGTAAAAAAGGTATAAAGATGAATATCCATATACATAAACATACGTTCATATGCATATACATATACATAAACATATACATGCATATACACATACATATGCATATGCATACATATACATACACATGTCCATATACATATAGCTCATATACTTCAACAACTCATAAAAGTACATTTCGAAATCAACGTTTTTACGAAGAAAGTAAAAAAAGGTATAAAGATGAATATCCATATACATATACATATACATGCATAGGTAGATATATACTTTCATATGCCCATACGATTGGGAACCACGCAGTTAGATGGTGTTAGAATTTTTACTTACTTTATTTTTTAAATAAATTGTTGGTATATGCACTATATAACACTATATATGGTGTGATCGGTTGTCTATTCAGATTTAAGTAAAATTCCTTTAGTTTTAAAAAAAACTTTTTTAAATGGCTTGAGGTTTTAAGAAAAACTTTTTGAATTCCTTTAAATTAAAGCAATTATTTTACAAAAAATTGTTATGTCTTCTACCACTGCTGACAAACAATTGAATTTATCCCAACAATACAATTGTTTTCTGCTTTATTCTTTCTCCTTTCTATAACACTTGTTGTATTTTATTATTTCTAACTGTAAAATGACAGGCAAAAAGCTTTTTACGGCCAAGACTGTAGCACGATCTTTATGAAGGTAGCCTCAGATTTGCAACAACTATTAAGTTGGAAAACAACAACATGCAAAAGGTACAACTAACAGCTGACAAACGCGTCAACCTTTTGGTTGTCTTGCAGAGTGTGCTTTTATATTTTAAAAGCACACATATAAGGTGTGTCTGCGTACACATATTTTGCATTATTTTGTACAAAATGTCGCAAAATCTTGCAAAATGTTGTCTGCGTACTCCATCTCTTACAGCGAGAGTGCCAAAAAGAGAATTTTTTGACAGTTGGAAGTTAGAGAACTTGCAAAATGTAACTGGAGAAATTTCCTCTGGTAAGATTTTGCAACTAGTTTGAACAGCTGTTTTTATATACTGTTTGAATGAAAGAGTTTACGTGTGCCAAGATAGCGTCGACGAAATAGCGTAGAAAGCAACAACAAAATTACAAAATATTTATGACATTGTTTGTGCTTTCAATGTTATTCTTTGGCGTTGCGTTAGTTCTGTGGCGTGGCGCTGCGTTGTACATGATTAGGGCCTAAATGTATGGAAGTACATATCGATGCCTTACTTTCTCAACCTCGTATCTTAAAAAATACGGTTTGGACTTTTTCATATAAAACGATTGTTTTTTTGTGTTCTATTACTGCAACAACTGATTATTTCAAGAATTTATAAATATATACAGAATTGAGACAAAGTATTGAAATAATAAGTTGTTGCAGTAATAGAACACAAAAAAAAAACAATCGTTTTATATGAAAAAGTCCAAACCGTATTTTTTTAAGATACGAGGTTGAGAAAGTAAGGCATCGATATGTAAATTGTAAAATTAATAATAAACTCAGTCACATTTAAAAACTAAATAAAGCAATGTGAAGGCACAAAATTTTGCATTTGGTACACGATATATGCTACTGGTGGTGGGCCTCTACATCCAGCAGCAACAATATCTCAACTTGCTTTGACTTCAACTTTTCAATATTGAGACGAACAAACTCTATTTCCATCCGAAGTTTTTCCACTTCTAGGACGTGCTTCTATTTTAAGAACTCCATTTCCATTTTCTGCCTTTCTAGTTTGGCATCAGCGACTTTCGCCCAAGAGTCTTTTGTTGCTCCTTTTGCTTTTTTTAGTGAGGAATGTATGGGCTGTTTTAGCATTTTGGGGGTGTATTTTGCCCAAGATGTTTTAACTACAAACACAGAAAAATAATTAGTAGTTATGTATATATCATAACAGTATCTTGTCAATGTATCAATACGGTATTAATAGTGTATTGATACTTTGTAAACATACTACTTACCATCATCTTTCTTTTTAATCGCATCTTCGACAACTAAACTATTTCCGCCGGCTGCAAGACCCTCTTCTTCCAGGATCTCAAATTCATCCAATATTTCAATTGCTGTAAAATCTAAAAAATATGTGATTTCATTTTGCACCTTTTTCATTGGCATCACAGTCATACGTGGAAGATTTTCCCAATATCTGTGTCTCCTGGCATATTTCCAGTATTGATTGGTCCGTCTTAGTTGTTGCTGTTGGATGTAGAGGCCCCCCACCAGTAGCATACGTTTGTCACTTATCAAATGCAAAATTTTGTTTTGCAGTTGCCTTCACGTTGCTGTATTTAGTTTTTAAAACTTTATAGTTCCTAAATGTATGAGTGAATTTACTATTGAATTCCCGCTCCACATTCTTCCATGCATTTTGTTTTTCCTCAGCGCCAAACCTGTACGTCTTTTTGCATTCAATGGTACTGCTGTACTTTTTAACCGCTTCCAATTTTTGTGTTTATTTATTTAATTTTTTCACAAATTTTATTTTTTTTTAATTAATTGACAATTTTTTGTTTTCTTTACTTTTCTAAACAGGTGTTTTTAGAAAAATTATCGATAATTCTTTTGACATTTTGTAGTGCTACCATACTTTTGACACAATTAAATAACAACTACTTAACACGACTCAAAAACAGAAATAGTATTTAAATCAGATTTAAGTTTTTATGAAAATTAACTTAATATAGATTTAAATACTATCCTGAAAATTGGGCATTAGGCAATAATAAATTTAATGAAAACTTCGCTGTGAATCTATGTATATGAAAGTTCACAAAATGATAATGGGAAAACTGTTGATAATTTTATTAATGAGTCAAGTGTAGATAGAAGGGATTTTGCCGAAAACAGTTTTTCTGTAACTTTATTGAAATCTATCCGAAATAAGTACCTTACACCAGAAGTATGCACTCACTTAAATAGCAAAGTGCGAATGGCAGAAGGGAAAAAAGGTTAGACATTTTAATTTCATATGTTCAATACAAGATACAAAAATGCAAACACCTACAGATCTTTTGTAAAAATCGAACACAATTTCCCTTAACAAAAGTTTTAGAAGATTTCATTAGAATTGTTTATACGCCAAAAAATAATGCTTGCGAAGTCAAATTTTAAAAGTTTTAGAATTAATCAGAACTCTTTTGTTGCCTACGGGTATTGCACTGATTTAGAATGCAATACATACGTTTTTAATGGCAATAAAAATGGAGAAATTTCTGTGTTCAGATCGCAAGAAGAAATAGTACATTCTTTAAATAAAACAAAACAATTCCAATGTCGTGGAGTTCAAAAGTTTTTACATAAAGCTGAACTTTCCACTGACAGTGCCTTAACGTTTCAAAAAAAAAAAAAAAAACAAGTTAATAAACAGTCGGACGAGCTTCGGGTTGTTGGAAAAACTCAAATGGTTAAATCACTTTCTAATATACGTAACATTAAAGCTGAATCTGCTGCTGAGAATGACAGAGATTTAGATCCATTTGTTGACACCTATTTGATGTTAAAGAGTGATTATAAACATTATATTCAGCATCTTTCAACAAAGCTGGAACTTTTTCTTTGGTTCAAAAAACAATTAGAGGTTTTAAGACAGAAAAATGACTTTATATTGAAAAAAATTAAGTACACACTCCATGTCGATGCAACAGGACATGTAGTTGATGAAATGCCTTTTGAAACTAAAAGAATATTTTTATATTCTCTTGTTGGGCATATTAAAGAGAAAAATATTGTTTTTTCTGTTGCAGATGCAATATTATCTAATCATACTAGTTATGATATTGGACGATTTTTTAAAGGTATAGAGCACTTTTGCATTAAAAACAAAATTAAGTGGCCAGTTTGTAAAAGAATTGTTACCGATGTTAGCTTGGCTATTATTGGTGCTATTAATAAAGACATAAATAGTCTTTTAGAATATTTAAACAAATGCTATGAAATAGCAATTAAACAGAATGCAGAAAAACAAAAATTTTCTTTTGTGTGCATTCAGTTTTGCGTCAGTCATTATTCAAAAATAATTTGCAAGGATATCGACAACATCGTTCCTTTAACGAACGTAAAACTTAGAAAATTTTTACGTGAAGCATTCGGTATAGTGTTTAATTTAAATAATCTTGGTGAATGTGGTAAATGGTTTGAGCAACTTTGTATTGTGCTCTGCACAAAGAAACACATAAAAAATGTTAACGAAGCGCTCATTTACCTAAAAGGTATATTAAACCATAATAAAGTTGACATTGATACAAGATTGAAAAATTATGAAAAAACTAATTTTTTATATTAAGAGGATGAAAACATGGGTAATATATCACGTCATAGTCCTTTTCGAATTCTATTAGAAAAGTATAAATCATATATTAATACTTGCGATGAAATGGATGCGGAAGAAAACATATTCTTTTGCCCTGAAGTAATGAATTTATTATTGGAAAAATACATACCATTTCTTCCAATGTGGTCTAATGTCATGGGATCAATTATAGATTTTAGTTTAAAACGTGTAAGTAATGGTCCTATTGAAACATATTTTAAAGACATAAAACATAACGAATTAAAGGGAAGAAAAATTAAACTAGGAAGTTTTGTGAGGACTATGGAAAACTTTACAAAATACAAAACAAAAAAAAATTAAAATTGAATACATGAATGTTCTTGGTAAAGCTGTTTCTCCTGCAACTCTTATAACTCCTTCCAAGAGTAAAACTCATAAAAGACAAAAAAAAATTAAAAGCAAGATTTTAGAAATGAATTCCAAAAAAAAAAAGCTTTCAAAAATTTGCGAATCTTGGAATAAAAAACTTAAGAGACTTCCTCAGTTTATTTAACAACAATTTCGAAATGTTAAATAAGCCCATGGAGGAATTTCAAAAAAATTGTAATTCTTATGAAACCCATAGCGCTACTGACATAATAAATAATGTTGAAAGCGACAACATTAAGTCGGATTCAAATTTATGTAATAAAATTGAATCACGATCAAATGTCTGTGATGAAAACAAGACTAAAACTCAATATATTAATGATTTAAATAATTTGGAAATATCTGATCAATGAGAACTATGCTAGCACTGATTTTAATTGTTCCTTTAAACAACTTTCAAATGAAATTATTAAACCTAAAAAGTGTATTTCAATAAGATACAAAAACCTTCAACGTTTTGCCAGCTCCGAAATCGAATTTTATCTCCTTAAATTGGAGAATATTTTTCAAAAAACTCACGGAAAACATTTTGCTCTAACTTCATATATAACTTTGAAAGATTTAGATACTTTAAATCAGGGGTTTCCATTTCTTTGCACAATTGTGCGCACCACTACTAACACATATTTTTATACTCTTCAATTCAGTCGTCGATGTGACTTCGACAAGTGTGCATGTCTAGCGGATGCTGTATTATTTTGTTTCAGCTTACACTCAAAAAATATTGTGCGGTCAAAAATGCTTTTGGTAACATCCAATGCCTTGCGTGCAATTTTTATTTAGAGTTTAAATTTTAAGACTAAAATGTAGAATAATGTAACATTTCATAAGTTTACATGCAAAGCAAAGAACTTTGTAAAATGGTAATTATTTGAGATTTAAAAGCAATTTTTAATATTTCAGATAAAAAATTTCAAAATGTCTAACAGTCCTATGTGGAAGAAGCTGATAGTCACATTTATTATAGGTTTTATTTTACATACGTATATGGATTCGGTTCTTATTATTTTACAGCACTTTTTTATTTTTTCTTATGCAATACTAAAAATTATTATTATAAATTATTATCTGATCACTAATTCCACTAACACCGTGGTAATAGTTATAAAACAGATTACCCAGTTTTTTGTTTAAAAATATTAATGTGTTCTTATAAAAAGAATTAAAAACTCTGCTAATTTTTTTATTGAGTTTGATTATACATTATGCTGTTAAAAAAAAATTATATATTTATTTGATGATACGTCATTTATAATTTTGTAAATAACTTAAAATTATAAAAAAATACATATGTAACGTAAATCCTAACCAACAAAAATTTCAAATTTTCAAATAATATCTACATTGTTTTTCATTTAAGCTAACGATATGTGTTTTGTTTGTGAAAAAAATGCTTTGATGCCTGTAAAAGGGTCCATTTTTTTTTCGTAAAAAAGACGTACCTAAATGCAGAAATTATTAAGAAAAAAAATAGCCACAAGAATTTGTTGGTATTTTGTGCTTGTAAAAATATTTTTGTTTCTGTACCAATCGCGTCGGTAGGTTTTTTTCTTTGAAAACACTTTTCCTAAGTAAAAATATTTAAAAAACAAGTTAAAAAAGTCTTGTTTTCCTACAATTTATGTGTAAACCTATACATATAAAAGCAAATGTGACAGCAGGTAACATTTTTGGGTAAGAAGATGTGTTTTATTGATGTATTAATGAAACTTTATTGTTTAGCACTATTTTTATTGCTTACTTTTTTATGCAACAATTATATGACCGAGTCCAAAGAGTTAACCTTACTAATTTATGGTATTTATTTAACGTAACTTTGACCTGTTACAATGACTATACATTTTTGCAGGCAAACTCAGGTGCGCATTTGGTATTTTGTAAAAAGTTATGATATACTATTAGCTAGAATTAAAATGTATGCACAGATGTTTGAAGTATGAGTAACCCAACAACGTGAATACCCTTTCTATTTTACTTACCACTATGAACCCCCTAACTTTTTACTAAAATAACTTTTTCACGTTATAATTCTCATGTAATTTATTTTATTTTTGAAAAAATAGACCAGGGAAATCCATTTCTATGCACAATTGTGTATACCACTACTACAGGTACGTTCAGACTGGTGAAATATTTGAAAGCAAACATCAAATATTTCATTAACGTAGTCTGAACACAAAATATTTTTGAGTATCAAATAAAATAACAGCTGATTTTGAGCAAATAAAAGTATTTGCCGGCAAACAAATATTTGTCCAATGTGAACATAGTGTGAACACAAAAAATCAAATATTTTAGTAATTTTTGAGCAAACATTTATTTGATATTACAAAAAAATTGTAAGAGCAAACAACGACAAATAATTTTAGCCATGTTCCGGATAGAAGCAATTTTTCCTGTAAGTTTTTGGATTCTTTACAATTTTAAAGATTTTTTATAATTATTAGACTTTGTATCGTGCCGCTATTAGCAAATTTTTGCCATTCCTTATAGTTTTAGGCACTTTTACTAAATTTTATGGCTTGTTTGAAATATTAAAATGGTTCGCGATTTTCGCTATTTCTGCAACATTTTTTTTTTGTTTTTCCCCTACATTTTGTTTTTTAACCGATTTAGCAATTTCAAATATATTTTAGGGTTTGTTTCCAAGTTTGCAATTTTTCGCGAATTTTAGCCATGCTCGCGAAGAAGCGATTTTTCACTGTAAATCTTTAGAGCTTTAACGATTTTTAATAATTATTAGGCTTTGCTATCATACCGCTATTATCAAATTTTTGCGAATTTCCGCTAATTTAGCAATTTTTATCGAATTTTTGCCATTCCTTTTAGTTTTAGGCACTTTTAATAAATTTTATGGCTTGTTTGAAATATCTAAATTTTTCGCAAATTTTAGCCATGTTCCCGTTACCCATTGTCTTCCAGTTTTTTTTATATTTTACATTCTCCTGTTCTAACACTATGAAAGATGCTGCTCCACAGAATAAAAAAAAATAAATTAGCTTTTGCGCTCATTTTTACTATTTGTGAAATATATTATTATTTTTGAACACTTTCATTAAATAATTATTTGATGCAAATATTTATTTTAGTCTGAACGCATGGCAAACATGAATTAATTTATTTTATTTAACACTTTTTGCCAACTGTTTCATCAAACAAAAATTGTCAAATGTTTGAGCTTAGTTTGAACATTAAACAAAATATTTTTTTGTTTCACACAGTTTGAAGCAAATATCAGAACAAATATTTTCGTCAAATATTTCATTAGTCTGAACGTACCTCAATACATATTTTTGTTTCAGGTTAACAGAAAAAACTTTATGATGGCACTTAAAAAATATTGTGCGGTCAAAAACGCTTTTGGTAACATCCAATGCCTTATATGGTATGCAACATTTAAGGAAGGAACGGAATATGTTATTAAACGTGTGATTTGCGTGCAATATTTATTTTTTATGAATTTTTAAAAATCTTTAATTTTTTTTACAATTGTTTGATAAGATATTTAAAACTGATTTAGAGTCAAAAAGCTTCCGAATGAAAAAAAGTGCAGTTTTAAAATCAGCGACATTGAATTGGTAAAGAATTGCTACAAATTTTTTATCAACACAAAAAATTTTTAATTTTATACCTTTGTGTTATACAACTTATAAAATATATTACTAACATTTTATTTCGCCTGTAAATGAATGCATTCTCTCAATTTTTTTACTCTCTGGTACTCACTAATACACAACCAAAAAATTTTTGGAAATCCCTGGTGTAAAGCCATATCCTACACGAGGTGATGCTGTTTATAGCAAAACATGATGGATCTAGACCAGATAAGGTCGAAAAAAAATCTTTTATTTCCACACAATTTTAAAATGTTTTTTTCTAACAAAATTTGCCACAAAAATCTACTAACTCTTTTCAAAAATGAATTCGTTGTCGACAGGTTAGTATGGCATATCCTATACATCTAACACACTTGACCAAAACGACAGACTGAAAAGACAAAAAAAAAAAACATTAAAAACTTTTAATAAGTTTTATATTTTCAGGTACTTGAGGATACTTACCAACTATCCCGGGAAGAAGTCGGCCACCAAAATGGAATTGCTGCAGGTTAGTATGTCGTACAAAACAATTAACCAAAACGACAGTCTGAAAAGACAAAAAAAACATTAAAAATTTTTAATTTTTTTCTTTTTTTTATATTTTCATTCACTTGAGGGAACTTACCACTGATCACGGAAAGAATTCTGCCGCTATATCCAGTTTCCACAGGTTAGTATGCCATACACCATCCCTCTAACACGCTTGACCAAAATTACAGACTGAAAAGACAATAAAACCATTAAAAAATTTTAATTATTAATTTTGTTTCTATATTTACAGACACTTACGGGAAAAATTACATAAACCTCTGACTGAAAATCCATTGTTCGGTCCATTTTTAGCAATTTGTGTGGCTGGATGCAAAGCGATTTCCGCCTGGAAGAAAAAAAATACAAAAAAGGAAAAAAAAAATTAACTTCAAAAATTTTTTATCTTTTCAGCGTTTACTTACCCATGCAGCATTCAATATACATATACCCTGCAAACAATTTCGATCGAAAAATAATCTAAATAGTTTCCCCATTTAGCAAAAACCTATCGCTTTTGCTATTCAATTCTTATTGATGTAGTTACATCGTTCGGGAAGAAGTGTCCCACTATGGTAATATTTACTTTAAGAATCTACTTAGTGTCTATATTATATGACGAATTAGAGCGCTTTGGAAGTTTAATATCAATTAAATTTAGTAGTATCGCTGTTGGCTCCAAAAAGTACTATTTTTCTTATTGTTCTTTATAATAAAAAAGTGGGTAATTTTACTGTTTATCTTTGTTTGATTTTGTAAGGGAAATCTAAGTAGAATATAAAAAAATGAGCTTAAAGTTAAACAAATATTAAAAAATCTACGTTACATTTAATCAAAATAGCTGTTTATGTTTTAAAGTTAAGAACCTAATGTGGACAAATTTTGTTAAAGAAAACTACACAAAATCACAAATTTGTTCAAACACTAACTTTGTAAACTTTCATCATATTATAACTAGCATATCTTTTTATTGCAAATTTTTATTTACAAACTTTCTTTACTCAAAGTTATTGTTGATCTTCACTAGAAAAGTTTAACAAAAACACTAATTTTCACACTAAAATTTTAAAGTCATTAAATAAACAGACAGTTTAAAAATATCACTAATATCCTTTAAAAAAGATAATTATCAAATTATTATTTTCAATTTCATTTTCATTTGCTCTAAAAAAAATATGCATAAGAAATTATTAAAACTTTAACCAATCTAACCGAAGAATAAGTTTGGGCAGTTTTGTGCACTCATTTATACGTGAAAATTTTTTTTTTCGGTAACATTTGGATTTCGCGGAGTCCCAATTTTAAGTACAACACTATAACTATTTCTATTTTCAAATATTAAAAATTTCACTCTATTTTACATAATTTTATATATTAATATTATTTTACACGCACGTAGCACCGATCACATGGCGACTTAAATACAAACTGTGCTCTTTTACGTATTTTGCTTTTGTAATATTCACTATTAAACAGCAAATCGTTGCGAAGAAGTCAATATAATATGTGAAATATTCAATTGTGCCATTGTTGCAGTTGTATAACTGTTACAATTATCTGAACAACTCACTAAAGTGACGAAAAAGTATAATTTAAGAACTCATAATGCGATTCTACCGTATTTTGTTGTTGTTTAATTCCGAAAAATCTACTGTTTAACTACCAAATGTGACGAAGTAGTTAAAATTCGTAGACAATCGAAAAACACTCTACCAATTGCTTGGAGGGTACATACATATATACGCATTGTTTTTAATATATTTAAATTACATTGTAATATTTAAATTTAAATTGTTAACAAAATTTAAAAAAATAAAAAATTTTTTAAAATGTTTGTTTATTTATTTTTTGTTTACATTTGTGGTAATGAGTAGTTTATTCTTCTTTCTCATGAAAATCACAATGTTGCGCTTTTTCCCCCTCGCTTAGAAAATCGTGGTAATCACACATGATAACACGATTTTTGTACGTCAAAGTTGCTATATCTGGTTACATTTTTGGTTGCAAAAGCACCTCACTCAACAACTGCTCTCAACAGAATGAGAAAGAAAAAACAGTCAACATCGCCAAACACGATGAAACATTGCGTTTGGAAACATAAAATATCAAAAATTTTTGATATTTGAGAAACCAAAACGGTAACAAGAATTTCAACCAGAAACATCCCCACACACGTAGCAAAATTTGTCAAAACATTACCATGTTTCGACAAATGTTGCCTCGTGTGTGGGTAACTTTACGCTGTGTTTATTTATGTCAAATATATTTTGAATGTCAGTAGGATCACTATTTAATAAAATAGCATCGCCTTCTTCACATGTACTTACAGCTACATTCCTTACTGTGTATTCCTTTAGTAGGCAATATATATGTATACATTTCCATTACATTATGGAAAATGTGTTGCGGCGGGATAAGTGACTCAAATTCATGCAAATATATTGCAGATGTTTGGAAAGGTTTTCGCTCGGCACAGTAATCTATTAAGTCTGTGTAAACTCCAATAACAAACTTCGTGTTTTTTAACGTTTTAGGTAGCCCTTGTAGAGTGGCATCTCTATCATATTTTAATACTTTTTCACCTAGAACAAATATTTTATTTAATTTTTTCTTTTTTTTGGTGTAGATTTCCAGCTTTACTCTAAACGCTTAGGTTTTTTAGCTTTTTTACATTTGTTTACTGTGTAAATGTATTTAAGTTTAATATCTCTTAACTTGGCTTAAACATATTCAACCGAGCTGCGAACATATTCCAAAGCTCTCACATTTCGAGCTCCTTTAAGAGTGATATTTTTCATAATAGAAAAATATCCCTCCGCAGGTGCATTTGAAATTCTTGTAGAAAAATTATCCACATATGTACCCACTATATTGCTCCAAAATACAACATATGGCATCCATTTAATAAGTAGTATGTTAAGAAATTTCTCATTATAATAACAATTTGGAACAAAATTTTTTGAAACGGACGTAGTTTTTTTCTTAATCCTTAACACTTTGAGCCCCACGTGTCCCACCGGTGGACATTTGTATTTTGACGATTTGGGACAATGTGACCACCCGTGGTCATTGGTGGATTTACTTTATGTGACAGCGTGACCACCCGTGGTCACACGTCGTGTGTCATTTCCCGACATTGTGGTAACCAGTGGAAACGTTCTGCATACATTAACTATTAAAATAAAATTAGTTGGGTCCCAGGATGTAAACCTATTTGACTTGGACTTTGTAATTAAGTCTGCCAATGCCTAAAAAATAGTGAGTTACATTTAGGTAAGAAAACTTCATCTTAGCATTTAAAAAGTAAGCTCTATTTTATTTTGCTTGTAGAGTATTACAAAAAAGAAATAGATTTTCTCAACTAAAACAAGTCCAATTGAATACAACTATTCCAAAAATTCAAAAAATATAAAAAATCAAAAATATATGAACATAAAACTATATTATTAGAATATGCCCACTGGTGGCCACTAAGGCCCAAGATGTATTTTGACATTCTGGGACAACGTGACCATCGATGGTCACAAAAAAACAGGACAAAAAACAACAAAAATACATTTGGTTTATCAAAAATAAATATCACAAAGTCACACCAACTGCAAAAAATCAATAAAACTAAGTAAACCAATTTTGGTCTCAGCTTGTCAACTAATTAATAACCACTTGTCAGCACGCGGTCCACCGGTGCAGAAAAAATGACCACAGGTGGGCACGTGGGGCTCAAAGTGTTAAATATATTTCAAAACTTTTTTGTAGACTGGGCTATTTTTGTATTGAATTTTTGAGTCTTTTAATACAAAATTAAATTCGTTATTTTTCTTGAGCACATCGGTTTCACATGCATCTACAAAAAACTTTTTCCACACATTCATGCTGTGTTCAAAATAAGTGTTAATCTTAGAATTCAACAAAATTCCACAAACAGAATCGAAACATACCCATATTTCATCAAAATTGGAAATATTTATCGCTTTTAACATTATATATTTAAAAAAATTTCCCGGTTCTTTATTTTCCGAACATTCATCAATATATTTGGCAACAATTTTAATGAAATGCCAGCAACATATCTGGACCATTACAAAATTAAGTGGAACCTGCTTTTTTTTAAATAACATTTTGTAAGGTACCCATTAATGGTTGCCACTAGAGATGAGCGATATTTCTGTACCTGTGATTTAATCACTATTACTGAAAAATCACGAATCACAGTTGTGACCTAATTTGTTAAGTAACAGGTACTTTCTAAGTCGTTCTTTTTGTATTTTGTTACATATACAAATTTATGATATTTCACTGTTTGTGTGGGTAATAGCGTTTCATTCTCTCTTCTATCTTATTAATATTTTTTTAAGCCAAAGTTTATTTGTTAAAGTATGTATGTATAAGTAAACAGATTTGAAAGCTCTTACAATTTGTTGTTGTTTCTTTGCAAAGTGCTTACAAAAGCTTTTGCGAAAGCTCGCGCATTGTACATATAGCTTGGTCGCAATTGCTATAAAAGAACAGAAAACTGTTAAACCGTGATCACAATAACAGTTTAAAGGAGCAGTGATTTTTAAATCACTTCACTAATCACGATGATATTTAAAAATCACGGGATCGCTCATCTCTAGTTGCCACATCTTTATTAAAAGTTTTTAAACTTGCATTGATTAGTGCCCAACTCCAAACTGTCAAAACTCTTTTGCATGGTGGCCATGAAATGCTATTTATAAGACAGAATGTTTTTAATTCTATAAAAAACCGTTTAATATCATCTTTGTAGTGACGACAAGATATTGATTCCGCAATTGGAATCAAAATACCTTTTTTTGTGCGTCTTTTATGTTCATTATAATACTATAAAGAATTACTCTCTTAGAATTTTTGTCGGTTTTCGACACCACACTACCTGTAGCATCAATAAATAACGAATTGCTACTCATCTTTAATTATTCAGATTTTATTTTCCTACTCGTTTCGTTTAAAATAAAATTACTCAAGTTGCCTACATTCCGTTATTTAGTTGACAGTTTTATAAGCTTTTAGTTTCTATAGTTAGTAGCGAATTCATACTTATGTGCTGTTTTCAAAACACAATAGATTGAACGTGTAGTAAAATTTATTGAAAAGCACTCAGTTTTTTGAGTGAAAACAGCATATTAATTTTTTGCTTTGCAATTTTTCTTCGTATTACACGGACTTGTTGTGTTTTACGTATGTGGCGAGGATGAACTATGCTCTTTTTATTGGTAAAAACATTTACTAACATAGGAGAATAATTAAGTTTTACAACAAACTTATATTTTCTGCAATAATTATTGCTATATATATACAATAACCATACAGCCTTAAGGTTGTTTTGTTTATATTAGATCCAAATGATTTAAAACTAACCGGACACACATTGTTTAAACGTTTATAGTTTTCTCGAACAATATCTTCCAATAATTTTCTATATTCTGCGCTATTTTTGTATTCATGTCCTAAATATTCCTCCAAGAAATTATTTTCTTGGGTTTTAATACAAAAATTCCCTTCACTGTATATATACCCACACTGCTTCTTAATGTTGGATTTTTTCTTTGTTGTTAGAACACAACTCAGGTTAGAGCTTTTTGGCACATCTATTTTATTTCTTATAATGGAATATTCTTGGATTTTACCGCTCTCTTCTGTTATTTCAATATCAGAAAGTTTGATTGACGAAAGTGGAATTTTTTTATGTAAAATATTGGATAAATTTAAGTTGAAGTTATTTGGCGTTTCGTTTGAGACATTTAAACCAAAAACTTCTTCGAATGCCTCTATTTCTGATAGCTCGAAATATATGTAGCTTAACTAATTCATCTGTTGGAGGGAATTTCTGCTTTTTTCCTTTGTGGTTCTTCATTATACCAAAATAAATATTAAAAGATTAAGATTAAGATAAAAAAAATTAAGAAAAATAACTACTAACATATTTATGTATACAAATTGTGTTACAATTTTATGTGCCACAAAGTAACGAAGAGTGGAAAGCTGTCGCAAACGAATTTTACGGAAAATGGAATTTTCCCAATTGTCTTGTCGCTGTCGACGGGAAACATGTTGCTATTAAAAAACCACATGGTTCCGGGTCTTATAACTACAATTATAAATTGTTTTTAGTGTGGTGCTTATGACTGTAGTTAAGGCCAATTATGTATTTTAAGTTGCTGATGTTGGCATTAATGGCAGAATTTCTGACGGTGGAGTTTTTCGGCAAACCTTTTTCGGCGAATCCTTTTATGAAAATAATCTCAACCAAAGTTAGCGCCTCGCGGTAAAAGGACACTTCCGTAAGATTTTATTGGGGATGGTGCTTTTCAATTAACTGAAATCTTCATGAAACCGTTCGCAAAAATTGGCTCAACGGAGGAACAAAAACTTTTTAATTACCGTTTGAGCAGGGCGTGTCCTGTTGTTCAAAATAGTTCTATTCCTTAAATTTTTAGGAATGACTTTATACACTGCCAGACTATTATCTTGTATCTTCTTGTTACATTTTACCTTTGGATTAGCAATGAAGTATATTGTATGTTCAGAAAAATTTACAATTATTAGACACCAGCAGAATTTAATGCATTTTCTGGCCCATGCATTTCATCCTTTGATTGGTATATAATAAATGTCCTAAAAATTAATTTTCAATGTTAATTTCTTTAAACAATCCCTTATGATATCTTACTTTATTTTCATTTAGAAATAATTCTTCTATTTTTTTTTTGAAATATTGTCAAAAGTTTTTGGTGTTGGGAAAATTTATTTCCTATCAGATATTCGACAACACAACTTGCCAACAATTTTCGGTGAGTTAAATTTAATTGTTTATTTTTGTCATAATAAAATTGAATCTGCTTTCCACTTACAGAAGATCTTAAAAGCGTTTCAACACATATCTAAATTTTATATTCATCAATATTTTCAAAAGCAATTATAAATCCCTAAAATTTATTGAAAAAGAATTTTAATGTATGTATCGAAATAAGAAATAAATTAAATATCAATAAATAAAAAATAATAAAAAACCTTCGAATAACTGATCTTTCTGCCACTTTTTTAAATAGTACTCAAACTCAAGTCTTGGTCCTTATAAGTTTTTTTGGGATAATCTCGTCAAAGCAAGCCTTAGTAATGAATTTTAAGTTGTTGATATCGAAGTTATGTTCTAAAAAATGTAATGTTAAAAAAATTTTAAATTATTTTTTAATATTTTCGTGACCTTGCCTTCAAAAATTGATCGAAATAGCTCCCGTTTTAAATATATCAGTTGCTGCGTAAATTCTCCATCCATAGCTCTGTAATAAAGCCAAATTATTCGAATGAAGAAAATGTTCGAATTTTTGTTTATGCTAACCGAACAGTAGCAAAATAAATTCTATATACACCTATATAAAATTAATTTTAATGAAATTAAGCCCTGTTAAATATTTTTCTATGGGGATTTTACAGAAAATAGTAAAAATCATGAATGGTAAGACAAAAAGGCCAAAGGTTGTAAATGTTGGTTTTAAAAATAGCAACATGTATTCTCAATTTTGCAGACAATTATATGTACATACAGCAGAAACATATCTCTAAAAAGCACCTCTTAAGGTAACGGCATATTATTCCTTGACTTTGTTATTGGTTAAACTGATTTTACCAATAAATGTGCTTGGATCAAGAAACAGAGTTTTGGAAAAATATTTTTTTAGCGACTAAGTAAACATGCTTGGCTACGATGGAAATAAAAAAAGTAATATGTTTATTAAAAAATATAAATAAATATACATATTATTAAGATAGGATATCACGATGTATGTAGACTTTATTGGGCTACTGTATTTACAAATATTAAAAAAATGCTTATACGGTATATAAACGAAGACTTTAAAGTTTGATAGTTTTTAATTGAGGGTTAAATTGTAAACAACGGTGTTATTATTGGTTTGAATTTGCTGTTTTAAATGATTTAAACCTGCCAATTTTAAATTTAATTGAAAATAAAACGCCATATTTGTATGGAAGCCCGCCTAAGGGGTGGAGATAAATGACAATTATGTTTGAGAAAATGAAAAGGACAAAAAACTAATAGAGGTCGGTCATACATTATATCCCCCTAGGGGCGACTGCTAGGCAGTTATGGGACTTTTTCTTCAATATATGAACTATATTCTTTATATATATTTTTCTCTAGGCAGTTATGGGACTTTTTCTTTAATATATATCTTATTAATAGAAAAAGTCCCATAACTGCCTAAAGAAAAAATTATAATTTTTCCGGTTTTTGCACAAATTTGCCATTATATAATTACTTTTCAATTAAATGTAAAAGCATCGAAATGTGTACGAAATTATGGTTCAAATGAGATATAAAAGTCAAAATTTAGTTTCAAAATTTCAGTTTTAAAAATTGCCCCTGGTCATTAACGAGTTTTAGACCACTTGAACAAGAAATGTAGAAATAAAATTAACATTTATAATGGTAAAATTTGTACAAGAACCTAAAAAAATATAATTTTTCTTCAAGGCAGTTATTGGACTTTTACTTCAATATATATGAAGAATATTATTCAGTAGTCGCCTTTATCGTCGTTTTCGATTTATGAATGCACCAACAACTTAAGGCAGGATGAGTCAGCCCCCGATATGTGATCAGTCCCATTGTTTGTTCAAACAACAAGTGTATTTGTAAACAGCAGTGGTGAAAATAAAACCTAGTACAACGCATTGAGCGTATGTCTTTATTTTCCTAAAGTACAAGCAAACAAATAATTTTGAGTTAACATAGCACTCGAAGTGTTATATTTTTTGCACTTTTGCAAAATAAATACACTCATAATCCGTTTAAATTGATACCTATTAATTAATTTTTGAAAAAAAAAACTTAATGTTTGCAGATGGATATGTATGATAAAATTTGTTGGTTGTACTACTTATTATTTTAACCACTGCTGTTAACAAACACACTTCTTCCTTGAACAAACCACTATGACGAGTTGTAAAAAAAAGGAAAAATGTAAAACTCGCGATTTTAATTTCATATTATGTTACATGTATCCCGAAATACTTAAACAACTTTTTTTATTAAAAAAACTTTCTTTTATACATACATATGTACAAATTTACACAAAATGGCGTTAAATTAGCGGTCAAAGTCAACTGAACTATTGGGACGCCACTAATAACGTTAAAAAAGTAGCAAGACCTACTTTTCAAATTCCAAGCATCAATTAGAATGCTTTTGTTAGACCGTATGTAATTTACAATGGTGAAATGTGTAGAATTGGCTTCTGAATTCAGAAATCAATATGATTGAATTTATTTAAAAAAACTATAATTAAGAAATTTGTTTGTGATCAGGGATGCTTATATTATTTCAACGCCATATTCTTTTGTGTGTACCATATGTATGCAATTTTCACATTTCTTTACACATAAAATTTTATTTAGCACTTTAGCAATGTAAATTTGCGTTAAATTTTATTTTTTTAATAAAACAATTATTTTGCATCAAATTATGACTTACCTGTACAATAAGACTTAATAAAAAATTTAAATATGTATAGATTTACATATGACCGAAATAAATTTAAAAAAAAACACTCACTTTTTAACACAAACTTTTAATAGGTATGAACTTTAAACACTTCCACTTTGGTCCGCGATTATATTATAAATGGCAATAAGAATTTTTGTTATGTTTAAAAGAGCAAACTCAATATTCTTTATTTCGTTCTTATATATACACAAATTTAGTTAACAGTTATTTCCCTTTAAATAGCCGTGTTGTCAACTTAGTGCTTTTTAAAAACTTTGACGTGAAAATTTTTCGAGTTTGTGCTTTTTATATTAATATTAATGTAATGCTTTTTAAGTTTTTTGTTGATAAACCAAATGTTTATTAAAAGGTAAAATGTACAACTTAAATATAATGCAAAACTTTTATAAGTAAAAATGAAGTAAAAAATTAGTCATGGTCTGCTGTTTCAATACTTTTTAATATTTCTTAGTAACTTTTACATCGTGTTTACTTAATTTTAAACATTTTATTTTTTCATTACGTTTGTTGTGTTACCATTTAAGCATATTTTCTGCTAGAATTAGCAAATTGAATTGGGGAATTGCATATTTTGTATTATATTCCCCATCTTCCCGCTGTACAAATATCGTGCTATTTTGTCAACTTTTTGGTTGAACAAGATAATTGCCTTTTTAAAAAGCGTGTAAATGAGTTTCTTTTAAAAATGAAACTCTATATATAATAACGTTTCAGCCTAACCAATTAAAAATTTGAAAAACTTTACTTTTTCAACCTTAATTTAAACATTTCAGAGTAATTCAATTATTTTTTAAAAATAAATTGACCTGAACATTTGCCTGTAAAAAATAAATTCTGTAAAGTTGGTCATTTCCTAATCTAGAAAATATTCTTTTTCACTTCCTCATTCAAACTGAAAAATTTTTCAGTATATTTTTTTTCTTTATACAGAAAAGTGAGAAGTTAACTTTTAATTGAAAACTTCGACAGTGAATTAATAATAAAAACTAACTTTAAATACACTTTCCGTATTCATAAACGATTATAAAAGTTAACAAACGTTTATTAAGGAAATTTGTCAAAGAAAATTTGTTCGGTAAGTTTTTATTATATTAAAAACGTTTTTATCAATACAGGCAAAAAAAATTACAAGTCTGGACGATGACTATGTATTTTCTCTTAACCAAAATACGATTTTCGTGCAATATTATTGTTTAACTACACGTTTTCAATACGCTTGTCGTATAAGCAAAATACCAAAAAGCTGGAGGTCCACACCACGCGTTTTAGCCTCCACGCATTGCATGCGTTTTATACCTTACTTGCGTTCTACGTTTCAAGTTACATGCAACGCTTCTGATGCGGCATCACCACAAGTAAAAATAAAATTTCATTTGTCAAAATCAGCTGATTTATTCGAACGCTGCTTGTGACGCTTGCAAAAGTAGAAAGTAACCCTACTTTTCGCGTTCAACGCCTCAATGCATCCTAGGCTAATGTGCATGAAACTTGTTACATACAACTACACAGATTCTACTTTTTTGACAGCTGCGTAGACTGCGAAAAGGCGTGTAACGCGTGGTGTGGACCTCCAGCTTAACAAGCCTTTTTAAAACATCACAAAATTTGTCTGCGCAGCGCTGCATTGTTTCTATGTTTATTTTTAACAATAACGTGATTTTTTCCTAACACGGTGTCCACCTGAGATAATATATTTTTACCCTACGGCCACACGTGCAATTTGTGATGTCTTAACACAAGAAATAACGCCGGCAGAATAACTTCGTCAAATTGCCACTGTGTTTTAGGTGGAGAACACGTAAATATCTTACAACATAAGTTTAAAAACAAGCTAAAGACAGGTTGTGTGTTATATTCATAGCGAAGAAAAATTTTAGCGCTTAAACATAGTATACATCGCTAAAAATAACAATATTAAATATTAACGTGATTGTTATATTTTTTTTTTGCTACCGTACCGCCAAGTTCTCTTTTATTTTTTGAGAAAATTTTTATTTCAATTTAATTTAAAAAAAGATTGCATATATTACTACTACTTACAATATTTAACGTAATCAAAAATGTACACGTATAAGCAAAATGTAAACAACTTTTGACATCTTTAAAGAATAAACATCTGGATTTTGCTCAGACCTAATGTTTTGTTGTAATTTCAGTTGTCAAATGTCAAAACAGTTTGTTTAGTAAGTTGTGTTTTGCTCACTAAACACACCTGTGACAGGGTTGCATATTAATTTTACTCAATTTTTTTTAACCGATTTCGTATTAATTGAGCAATAACTAAATTGCAATTTTATATGGATAGTTGAGCTCAACAATGTCATTTATTGCGTAAAACTCAATTAAGGTGCATACCTGAACACGGCATTAGCCGCAAAATCTTCTTTGAACGATTTTTTGTTCAGATAAATCAAAAATGCAGTTATCTTAATGCATTTATCGGCCTTAATGTTCAGGTACACAATTGGTGCTACCTTAATGATATATATGAAAAAGTGGCCATATTTTTTTTTCATGTGTGCAGCTAACTTTGATGTTTTATATGAAAATATTTTAAAGCTGACCAAAAATATGATAAATAAGAAGGTATACAAAAAGCACGTAAGCAAAGATTTTTTAAAATAATTGCAGAAAATATGTATTTTTGGCAGTAATTCAAAGTGCAGCTAACTTTGATTTTTTGTATGAAAAGAATTTTAAAATGCCAAAAATTTTGGACATTTATCTCAAATGTGCAGGTATGGAAAGTGCACTTAAAAAAGAAATTTGTATGGGATTTTATAGAATCATGACAAAAATTATTCATTTTGTGCAGTTAATTCAAAAGTGGACTTAAATAAAAGGCAGTTAAGTCAAAACTACTGTACAAAAAGTGATTCCAGAATTTAAAAAGGGATTTCCCAACGAGCACCTGATAGTGTATTTATTATAGGAAGGGTTCGTAATGTTTTGCTTAAAAAAACTACTTTTTAAGGATTATTTCGTTCCTATGTGTTTATTATGCTAAGAAATTCAAAATAGTTTTTAACGTAAATACCTTTTTTTCTTCTTTTTGTGTTGCACAAAAATTAAGTACATTTCTCAAACAAAAAATAACTAGTATTCTTTAAGCGATAAAAAAAAATTTACGAAATAATTAACCCAAGAATCCACGCTATTTAAAGTTCCATTTACCATGGCTGATGTTAAAACAGCTCTCATTCTTGCAACAAAAAAAAAAAAAAAAAAATAGTTTGATTACTTATATTCATTAGGGTGGTAACTTTCTGCATTTTTTGCAAATTTCTAATTCTTCATCGCATAATCGTTTATACCATTATGTGCCCCATGCATGTTTTAATTCAATTGTCAACTGAGTCTTTCAACTGAGTTAATGCTTGGCCACACACTTCATCAACTGAATTGAAAGATTAAAATTTAATGAAATAAAAAACCATTTTTTAAATAGGTACTTAACTTTTTTTTGCAAAAGAAAACTGCAAACATTAATTTTGGCAGTTAATCAAGAGACTCGAGCACACACAGTACAATCGAATTGAAAGACTTAGTAGTCTACTTGAAAAAAAATCAAAATCTTTTGATTTTTCTTTAACCAACTGGACAACAGTCGATCTAATCATTTGATAAAGCCATATACGCTATGATTTGACAACAACCGACTCAGTTGACAATTGAATTGAATCATGTATGGGCTGCTTTAAAAATATTAAGAAATATGTATTGCTTTTTCGCGGTCATTAAATTTTTAGTTGTTACCTACATAAGCAAAGTTATGTTAAACAACTCTTACTTTAAACTTAAAATTTATTTCATTGAACTCAAAAACATAGTGATACCTATGTATATGTATGTACCTACATATATAGATTTTTATTTAATATACATAGGTACTTACATTTATACATAATAGCATATACATATATTATAAATGTTCCAAATACATATGTTCGTACATATACATAAACATATGTATAATAAACAAATTAAAAAAATTTTCAAAAAATAAAAATTCTTGGGAGAAACTTTTTTCACTAAAATAACCTTAACATATGATTTTTATTATCAGTAGAACATTGCCCATAGCGTGGTGGGATGAACAATTTGGTTAAAAAAAAGTTATGCCTTAATGTACATTTAAAGTACATATATATTATAAATGACTATAAAATTTATAGTATTATATGTAATATATATATATAATATATATATATATTACATATCTGTTCGTGTCACTTAGTATACAAATACATACATAATTATAAAATTTACCAAATTGTTTGCTTCTTTTTATTTGGTGGTGCAGTAAAAGAAAAACAAAAATTGTGTGCTCACACTCAAAGAACTAAAGAAGCCAAAATAATTCTTTTAAACGTCATTACCCTGCAGATATCGAGACTAGTCCATACATGCGTGTAAAGAGAAGTCCATAAAGGAGTAGGAGTACTCTAAAACTACTCCAATTATATGGTAAAAATGTGGTCTATTTAACATTACGATGTCTTAGGAGTGGACCATATAACCCACCGAGGTAGTCCCTAAACTACTCCATGGAGTACTCAAGTGGGTTAGTTGCAAAAGTACTCCATGTTACTACTTTTTCACTAATCGCCTTTTAAAGCGTGCCCTGTTATCCATTATTGCTATTATTATATATATTTACTTGGTATTTTTAATTTTTTTTTATTTTTTTTAACAAATCTTAAAAAACTGTCCTGTTTCACTTTTAAATTAACAATTAATAATGGACAACATCAAGGCTACCAATATGTAATACTGTAAACTATAGTATAGTATACCTATACATCATGCAGTTGTTGGCAGCACTGCATGTTAATTTGTCTAATATGGTCCATACTACAGTACATTGGACCATGTTGTAAGTAGTCCATTTAAGCCACAATGGACCACGTAGTGGGTAGTACCCTGCATATAATAGGACTTGTCCAAACACGCGTGTAAAATGTAGCCCACAAGGGACTAGGACTACTCCAAAAGTAACCCAAAAGTATGGAAAAAACATTTAACATTACGATATCCTAGGGCAGGACCATATAACCCAGCTTTGGATTACAGAGGAGTAGTTTTAAAACTACTCCATTGTATACACAAGAGGATAAGTTTTAACTTCGTTTAACTTCGTTCTAACTACAAACACTTTTTAACAATGACATGGTCCATGCTTGCATTACATCGGATCAGTCCATGGAGTAGTCTATTTAATCAAATTGGATCAGGTGGTCCAATATTATTTGCAGGGTACATGCACAAGTTGGCTGTTAAAGTGTGCGTGTTGGTTTTTTTGAGAGCATGCTTTTGGTATTTTTTTACTTCATTGTGTTTTGTTTTAAAACAATTTATCTGAAATTAACCTAAGTAAGAGCTAATGCGGCCGATTGTGTAAGTGTAGGGTAAGAACATCTATTGTATTGCTGTCAAAATTAATCGCTATATCGATTTGCACCGAACTATAATTTCATGTTTAGACAATTCAATTATTATACAAAAAAAAATAAGTTTAATATAAAACAAGTGTTTTTTCTTAAGTCGTGTGATTAACGTGAGAAAAGTAGTATGTACTTACATATGTATTGTAAATAAAATGTTAACATACCTGAGGTAAATAAAATTTCACTAACCCTGGTACAATATTTGACACAACCAGCAAAACTTCTGACAAGCAGTAAATAAGAAGCTTAAATCGAAAAAGCCAAATAAAGTCGTTTAAAAAATAAATAAAAACAACATTCGCGTTCTAAAAACAGGCAGATAGCCTTTGGTATTATCTAGAAACATAACCATGTATGTACCTATGTATTTTTATTATTTCAGGTACCTAAGTATTTATATTCTCATGGCAAGTTCATTTAAAACTTGGTGTGATGAAATGCTTTAACTAAAATTTAGTTCACATGCAACTTAAATTTAGCAAACATTTTCCTTGCTTAACTATATCTAAGAAACAAATATTCTTATTTGAAATCAAAATTTTTTTAAATTGTAGTATTCCATACATTATGCCTAACATGTTAAAATCAAGTAAATGGTATAGAAACACAGTAAACTTCCTTTATTTTAAAGTAAGTTTGTCCATAAAACCAATAACTTGACATAATTCTTTCAAGTTAATAAAAAAGTCAAACTAGATATAAGGAAGCTTTTTACTAGATTGCATATTTTTCGTACAAAACCTAAATTACTTATTTTAAAGATAAAATATTTTCACTGTAACGAGGTTTTTAGTATATGTATGCAAATTAATAATAAGATTATATAATTATATCATTCATTTAAGTAAGGATAATTAAGAAAATTTTTGTAAGTTTTTCAAGTTTATAAGAATTTTCTGTATAGGTACTTCCGTGAAGTACAATTTCGTTGTTTTAAGTTAAAATTCTTATTTAAGTTAAATTGAATTTAATACAAGAAAATTTCATGAACTAAAATTAAGTTCATTTCTAACTTAAATCTAGTTCAAACATTTTTTTGAGTGCATGAATTCAAATTTAATTCATTTGATTCAAAATTTTATTAAAATAAATTTTAAATATTAATAATCTCTTAAACTTTAATTTTTTATAATAAAGAAATTGCTCTGCTTGAGTTTTGTTAATTTTACCATGAATATAAATTGAATATTCCTAACGGAATCGCTGATATATGTATCTTTTTGAGTATCGGTATTGCATCGGCCAAAAGGCGTCTGATTACTTCCCTAATATATGTACATATTTCAAATTCGAGGGTTTTTTGCAAATGCAAGTTAAACTTGTGAGATTTATCATTATTTTGGTTATTTTTAGCAACTTTATAACAGACAACAGTATTCTTACTTAAACATCAAAAGGTCGTATAAAACACTTATGCAAAACCCGGCAATGTTTTTGTTAACATTTGTTATATTTTAATATGCCTAAAAGTATGCTTTTCTTAGAGATGATGTAACTGTGGTTTTCATGGGTAACCGCGTATGTCTTAAAATCAAAAACATTATGTAGATCAAACTATGGGCTAAGGTATTGAAATTTTTGAAATTGGTCATAACGTAAAAAAATCGAATATTTTTAGAAATTTTAAGAACCGTGTAAAGAGCGTTTAAAATTAAGCAATATGGCATCACCATCTCAAAATCGAAAAAATGGACATACGAAAACCACATATTATATTGTATGCTCTTTTATTAGACGTTCGGTCAATTTTAAAATTAATTGTGGGTAGTGCAGGTATTGAAAGGCCAACTATACTATGCTTAAGTTGGCTTAAGCAACTGTGCGAATAAATACATGTATGTAAATCATATGAGTAGGCGAATCGCAAAACTCGTTCGTTACACTTAATCTACTTTGTAGAAAATGCAAAAAACATACTGCACCTGCTTAAATGGTGCATTACTTGACATAATAAAATTTATTTTACTCGCCGTCTCTTGACTGAAAAAATGAGAGTTCGAAGAGAGTAGCAATTGCACAGATTCCCTCAACTTAAGAATTTATTTAAAGAGTGCACAAAAAGGCTAAGACAGTTACTGCAGTCTCAGAAAACGGCTACCCTGGAAAATTATTTTAAGGAACTTGATGCAACTCCACAATCTGACTACTCATTATGGCGTAGGGATGGGCAATAAATATCGATATATCAAAATATCGATATTTAAAAAATTATAATCGATATATATCGCCGATATTAAAAATACCCATATATCGATTCATCGATATTTATCTACGACTATCGAATTCGTTATTTTTAAGATCTCTTAATAATAAAATTCAACATTTTAACCGTTGCTCAACTGCTTACAATACGGTTGTTTTTTAAGAATTGCATCATATGTTTTTAGTTTTGTTCAGTTTTGTCTCGGTATTTTAAGAGATGACAACAAAAAAATAAACGCGTAAAAAATATTCTGGAAAGGGTTCCTAGAATTATGCAAAGAATCGCCTTAATTATGGCATATTAGGAGCAATAGACTCATGAAAGTTGGAATGTTAATAATAAAAAAAAATATTTTGTTTGTTCTTATATATTAAAAAAAAAAAAATATTGCACAGTTTACTAGCATAGTATGTGTCACAAGTTTTGTTTACTGGCAGTATATAATCCGGCATTATATAATCCAAATAATTTTTTTTTTTTTAGATTTCATATGGCGAATAAAAAGAATGTTTTTGTATTCTTTTTTTGAATTTTTTTTATTGTAGAATTAACTGCTGGTCCCTCGATTTCAAACTAAAACTTCGTTCCCATAACTTACCTTAAAAACTAAATTTTAAAATTGGTTTTTGCTTTAAATAAACGTTAAGCGAATGAAAGTTTCGTTCGAAATCGAGTGACAGGCAGTAAATTTGAAATTAAAAGAAACAATAAAAAGTTAGAATGGAATTACATGTAATATGTTTGTACATATCGCTCAATGACTGCAAAAATGTCATAACTAAAAAAATTAAATTTTGGAGTTAGTGATGCAGAATTGTTCGCTATGTTTTTATCTTTATTGTGTATAAAATTCATCTTTATATATTTTATACTTTTCCCGATTGATGAGATGTATCTTTATTTTTTCTATGTGGTTAAAGCAAATTAAAAACTTTAAGCGCGTTTATATCGAAATGGATGTTTTTAATTTATGACGTTGTTGAAGTAAATGAGCGATATGTAAATATGTAGTGACATAGGTATATTAAGTTTTTAAATTTGTTAATAATTTTAACTTAATACGCTCGATACATCGATATATCGATATTTTTAATTAATAAATATCGATACTCTTAAAAAATATCGATACGATATATATCGATATATTTTTTCAATTTGCCCACTCCTATTATGGCGTGCAGCTAGAAGTCTCGATAGACCAGTTATATCTAAGCCACCATTAAAAAATCTGAATGGAAGCTGGGCGGGAAATGATATTGAAAAAGGAAATATGTTTGTTAATCATTTGAAAAACGTATTTACCTCAAATATATCTCAAGCAGTCGATATTTAAACACCAATAAGGCACCCGGTATTGGTAAGATCAGTAAGTAAATGCTTTTGGAGCTACCTCACTTAGCAAAGAAATTAATTCTTTATTTTAATGCTATTTTACGCCTTGAATGCTGCCCGCAAGAATGGTAACCATTACACCAAAGATATTTGAGAAACTACTAGGTCAAATTAACGCCAATTTTAAATGAAAATTAAAAGCCTTTGAAGAAAAAAAATATTGCTTTGCACTCTTCATCGATATCTCTTTAGTTTTGTGCCAATAACCTTTCCTCTCAAAAAGTAAGAACACTTTAAAAGCATTATTACCAGCTAAATGATATGTCTTGTTTTCACCTATTACAATTCGTTCCTTTTTATTAAAAGATTTAATTCACTGGCCTCGGGAAAAGTGATTTAATTTAACGATGTCCGCCTGTCCCTGTGTCCGTTGAAATGGCTTTCGAAGACCCGAGATATGATAGGGACTAGGTAGTTATATATTTATAAAACAAATAGTCAGGAATTGTTTGCTATTGAATTTCATCCTGATCGGCAGCGTTATCGTTACCGTAGCAATTTTATAGTTTTTATATATCAACGGATTGATAAATAATACAATGTTAAATGTTTATTTCAGGCATATGGTCAATTCGCTTAACAATTTCACATAGAACCCTGTACAATATAATGAGCAATTGCCCGAGTGATCAACTGATGGAAAATTTTGAGTTTCTTAGGAAAGAAATAAAAAAAATTCACCGGAAGATAAAAAAATTTGTATTTGGCTAAATAACTCAATAGCGAGCAGTATACAGAAAAGAAAAACACTTAATTAGTTTACCAAACGATTGACTTGATTCATTCATAAGTTTTTTGTACACGGCAATGAACAGAAGTAGTCGAAAGTAATTTTCTTTTATTGAATGCAATGAGCAAACAAAGCACAAAAAATGAAAACATTGAGAGATACTGCATCTCTGCCTACGTTACTTCCGGCTACTCAAGTGAAAATTTTGTTCAGAAATGCAGCAGGAAGAAGCCCATTAAAGTTACGAAAGTTTTGATTTAAATGTTAATATAGAAATAATAATCTATAGGAGAAAGAAGAGTAATAAACAAGTCAACAATTTTAGAACAAAGATAAGTGTATTTAGAAAATTAGTTCAATTCAAAAAAAGTTTAAATCTTTTAATTAAAGTAAGATGCAAGGTTGTTCAAAAAAGACTAATTGAAAACAAAAATGGCTTGAAATGCCTAGATTTTTAAATTATTAAAAACTGCATTATTTAACCCAGAAATTAAATATTAAATACTTTTTTCAATTTAACCCATTTATGCCCACAGCGATCTGGACTATATACTCGTATGTATGCATGTCAATGAAATTTGAAACAACTGTTTACCTTAGTCAATGAACGTATTGATTTAAAAAAAATTTCTATCTGGCCTAGAGTCAGTTTTTGGGCCATACATTTTTTAAATAAAACATATTTTACAAACAAATACAAATTAACATTTGTTAATCTTGAATTTTATGGTGCAGATTTCCACACAACCCTTGAGGTACTACACAATGTGCGTTGCCAATTATTTTACATGGCTGACATCCCCAGTAGGCATAAACCATGGTAACACCTTATGCGTAAATGTGTGTTGTGAACAATATATATATTTATATTCCATTTCTGAAAAGATAATGAGGGTATATTTATTAAAATAGGAACTTATTTTAATTTTCGCAAAGTTTGCAAATGAAACGACTTGTGTCGAGTATTAAATTTTGGTTACTGTTATAGTATTTTTTGCAGGTAACACAAACATATCTTAAACAAAGCTGACAGCATAATTTTCTAAAAGATTTTGATGTATCATGTGCACAATGCAAACATACATTGGTCAACACATCACCATGCCTATTAAGCATATTCATAATAGTAAGCCTTCGCGTATTTTGATCTATGAGGTTTGTATAATTCGCAGATTGTATAAAACGTTCAGCAAATTGTATTATAAATACACCACAATTCCAACTATCATGTTGGGTATCCTGTTCAACATTTTTTGACACCCAATTGATATGTGGAAAATGCTTTTTTAAAAAGCTTAAATAATAGTTTTTGAATTGAGAAATATTATCTGTAATTCCTTTCGGATCCATACATAGCAAATAACCTTCATCAACGTCGAAGAATACAATATAAAAGTGATGATGAAGGCACTGCGGCACAATAACTTCTCTTGGATTCCCAGATAAATAATCTATTAATAGTTGCTCATTTTTAAAGCAGTAACTGCCTGTTTGGCATGGAATGTATAAACAACTATCAATATTACTTTCAAATATTAAACAAGTTATAGTTGCGTCAACAATAACTGTCGATAACCAGTTATTATCATTTAAAGTATCTAAATCTTTCAAAGTTATATATGAAGTTAGAGCAAAATGTTCTCCGTGAGTTTTTTGAAAAATATTCTCCAATTAAAGGAGATAAAATTCGATTTCGGAGCTGGCAAAACGTTGAAGGTTTTTGTATTTTATTGAAATACACTTTTTAGGTTTAATAATTTCATTTGAAAGTTGTTTAAAGGAACTATTAAAATCAGTGCTAGCATAGTTCTCATTCACACATTGATCAGATATTTCCAAATTATTTAAATCATTAATATATTGAGTTTTAGTCTTGTTTTCATCACAGACATTTGATCGTGATTCAATTTTATTACATAAATTTGAATCCGACTTAATGTTGTCCCTTTCAACATTATTTATTATGTCAGTAGCGCTATGGGTTTCATAAGAATTAAAATTTTTTTGAAATTCCTCCATGGGTTTATTTAACATTTCGAAATTGTTGTTAAATAAACTGTGAGGAAGTCTCTTAAGTTTTTTATTCCAAGATTCGCAAATTTTTAAAATCTTTTTTTTTTTGGAATCTATTTCTAAAATCTTGCTTTTAATTTTTTTTTGTCTTTTATGAGTTTTACTCTTAGAAGGAGTTATAAGAACATTCATGTATTCAGTTTTAATTTTTTTTTGTGTTGTATTTTGTAAAGTTTTCCATAGTCCTCACAAACCTTCCTAGTTTAATTTTTCTTCCCTTTAATTCGTTATGTTTTATGTCTTTAAAATATGTTTCAATAGGACCATTACTTACACGTTTTAAACTAAAATCTATAATTGATCCCATTACATTAGACCACATTGGAAGAAATGGTATGTATTTTTCCAATAATAAATTCATTACTTCAGGGCAAAAGAATATGTTTTCTTCCGCATCCATTTCATCGCAAGTATTAATATCCGATTTATACTTTTCGAATAGAATTAGAAAAGGACTATGACGTGATATATTACCCATGTTTTCATCCTCTTCACATAAAAAATTAGTTTTTTCATAATTTTTCAATCTTGTATCAATGTCAACTTTATTATGGTTTAATATACCTTTTAGGTAAATGAGCGCTTCGTTAACATTTTTTATGTGTTTCTTTGTGCAGAGCACAATACAAAGTTGCTCAAACCATTTACCACATTCACCAAGATTATTTAAATTAAACACTATACCGAATGCTTCACGTAAAAATTTTCTAAGTTTTACGTTCGTTAAAGGAACGTTGTTGTCGATATCCTTGCAAATTATTTTTGAATAATGACTGACGCAAAACTGAATGCATACAAAAGAAAATTTTTGATTTTCTGCAATCTGTTTAATTGCTATTTCATAGCATTTGTTTAAATATTCTAAAAGACTATTTATGTCTTTATTAATAGCACCAATAATAACCAAGCTAACATCGGTAACAATTCTTTTACAAACTGGCCACTTAATTTTGTTTTTAATGCAAAAGTGCTCTATACCTTTAAAAAATCGTCCAATATCATAATTGTATGATTAGATAATATTGCATCTGCAACAGAAAAAACTATATTTGTCTCTTTAATATGCCCAACAAGAGAATATAAAAATATTCTTTTAGTTTCAAAAGGCATTTCATCAACTACATGTCCTGTTGCATCGACATGGAGTGTGTAGTTCTTTTTTTCAATATAAAGTCATTTTTCTGTCTTAAAACCTCTAATTGTTTTTCGGACCAAAGAAAAAGTTCCAGCTTTGTTGAAAGATGCTGAATATAAAGTTTATAATCACTCTTTAACATCAAATAGGTGTCAACAAATGGATCTAAATCTCTGTCATTCTCAGCAGCAGATTCAGCTTTAATGTTACGTATATTAGAAAGTGATTTAACCATTTGAGTTTTTCCAACAACCCGAAGCTCGTCCGACTGTTTATTAACTTGTTTTTTTTTTTTTTTTTTTTTTTTTTGAAACGTTAAGGCACTGTCAGTGGAAAGTTCAGCTTTATGTAAAAACCTTTGAACTCCACGACATTGGAATTGTTTTGTTTTATTTAAAGAATGTACTATTTCTTCTTGCGATCTGAACACAGAAATTTCTCCATTTTTATTGCCATTAAAAACGTATGTATTGCATTCTAAATCAGTGCAATACCCGTAGGCAACAAAAGAGTTCTGATTAATTCTAAAATTTTTAAAATTGACTTCGCAAGCCGCTAATAATAAAAGATAACATAGTTTTGAAATTCACTGCAATATATGTTGCAATATTTATCTCTCGTATAGGGCAGTAAGTAAAGTATGCGTAAAAAACTTGAAAGCTAACACGGTGAGTACATTTGCCAGTACTGGCAAGCCAGTTGCCATACATGCAAACTTTATCACTAATACATGTACACTTTTCCAACTGTCTTCTGTACTGTCTTGCAAATTTCACAGACAGTAAAATTGGACAGTAATTTGACATTTGCTGACAATAATTTTAAGTTTTGTTCGCAGAAGTAAAAAAAAATCAACAATTAAAAGAAAATTAATAAATTATTTTTGGGTTTTGTATGTTTTACATAAATGCTATTTTTAATTTGTTAAGTTCATATAAAATACGTTAAGCTAAAACTTGCACTGCGACATGCACGTTAAGGGCATAATAAACCTCACAAATTGCTTGGCAAACATGTACTTTGTTTTTGCTTCTGTTTGCCAATAAACAGCACAATCATATTTCATACAAACATGAATTTTTCATTTTTGTTTTGCTTTCAATGAATGCTGACGATGATTGTGCTGCGGCAATTTTGCTCGCTATTTGCTTAAAACGCAGAAGAAATATAAAATAAAGAATAATAACTTGTAATAAAGAGTGCTCCTGGACACCACAAAAAGTTTGACAAGTATCCAACAAATATTATAACTGCCAAATATTATAACTTTTTAATATTTATACAAACATTGCTCCAAATGTTTGTCCAAACAGCGAACACCCAAATTAACAACACAAAATATTTGTACAAACGTAATATTTTGACATGTTTGCCAAGCAATTTGTGTGGTTTATTATTCCCTTGCCTACGTCACTCCGCGTCTACAACAGACATGATTTGCTTTTATAACACGATGTTATAAAAGTATTGTTAAATCATATGCATTAACAACCGTATTAAAACATGAGAAAAACTCTACCATGACGAGTCTATACTTAACACTAACATCGTATTAGTTTTAATGTTAAGCAGTCAGTTGTAGACTGGGTGTTACACTAACATTATGTTAGTGTTAACGTTAAGCGTTTGATATCAGTTGTAGACTGGGTGTCACGAAGACGTGTGGGTGCAGTAAAAAAATGGTGTATACAGTTTTTACAAAAAATCAACGCGACAAACTAATTTTAAACAACTTTCTAACATTATAAAAACTGTAATTTTTTACAGTTAGTTTTTTTTCAGCGACACTTAAGGTGTTATAATACTTGCTATTTTTTGTATTTTTTCTATATTGGAGAACAGTGCAAATATATTTGCATAGGAAAACTGACTAAGTGTAAAGAGTTTGATTATACCATAAAATATCTTGAAATGTCAAAAAAATATACGTGTGTTATCGATAAATAATCTTAGACTGTCAAAAAAAAAATATAAAAATTAGTAACTTAAAATTGACATTTCCAGATTAAATGTTAGCACTGCTGCTAACTTTTTTAGTTTTTGATCGAAAGTAGCGGGTTTTAACTTTTTTTTTGCGATTTATAGCTTTTTTGATGGTTTTTGTGGGAACAAAACGTGGGCAATATTGTTTGTTTTGTGAATGATAATTTTATATGTAATTTAAACAATTCTTTGGCGTTAGGCCAAAAGGTCTTAAGTCAAAAAACTCATGCTGTTTTGGATTGGGATAACCTTTTTTCTTTTTCGTTAAACAAATACACCAATTAAACAATTTTCAACTCCAGGGTGAGGGCGAGATTAATAATCAATAATTTAAGTACGCTTGAAATTTATTTTAAAACATAATGTTTATACAAATGTTTCTTAAAACAGATTTCAAGTTTAAATAATTTTTTTATGAATACGTCATGTTTATTTATAAAAAAAAAATCTTTTATTTACCGTATGTGATTTTAAGCAAATTTTTTATTATTATTGGACCAGAAGGTATATGAGCTTTTTCATAAATATAACGACTTACTTGATATAATTATATCAAATTTTATTCTTTAGTTTCTGAATGTACTTTAATTGGATCGTGAATAATTTTTATTTTTTGGTTAATATATAACAATTATTTATTGATTTCTATATTTTGCATAAAAATAATCGTTTTTATTTTAATTGGATCGTGAATAATTTTTATTTTTTGCTTTATATATAACAATTATTACAGAAAGAAGAAAATGAATTCGTAAGTACACTTCGGTTGATCATTTGTAAATCTATTAATATTAATTTAATTAATACGTTTATTGTAAGATATGTTTGGAGGACCGTTTTTAAAATTATTGATACGTCTGAAAATTTTCCACGTAGCTATTCAGCATTCGAGAAAGATATCGTGCCAATGGTTTGTACAAGTATTTTTAAATTTTAATAATATTTAAAGTATTCTTAAAACTTTTTCTAGGTACATACTAACACATTCTGCCTGGACAACAGCTTTTCCGAACTTGTGGAAGCAAACCAAAGCCCTGTGGTTTATATAAGCAGGTTCTTCATTTATATAAGTTATTTACTTAAATATATTTTTAGGAAAATGTAAACATGATTGAAGAGGGAAGGGATCCAGAATCCGCTGAAGAAGTCAAATATGAAGAAGAAAAAAAGTGGTAATATTATAAATAATTTAAATGCAAATGAAATTGACTTATGGCCAATTTTCAGGATTGATATTAAAACACATTTATCTTTAAAATCGTTGTAAATACAAATTTCTCTTCTTCACTAAAAACTTAAGTGAAACTTAAGTCACCGATGTGGTACACTTAAATGCAACTTAAGTTTTACAAATTTTCATATGTTTTTGACAGCTTGTTTTTTTTTTTTTTTTGATTCCCCAAAATAAAATAAAAAACAAGTAAGAGTGCTATATTCGGCGATGCCGAATCTTATATACCCTTCACCATGGTGCGATAAAAACAGAAAGTTATATATATTATATAAATGCCGTTCTTTCGATAGAAATATATTTTGAGCCACGCCAACTTTTCATTTCGTCGTGCCTAAGTATATCACAAAATCCGTTTCCTGTTTTGCCAAAGTTGATGTTTTAAGTTCGTACTCCCTTGCAGAAGTTTTATATTAGCTGCTTCCTCCGTTGGTAGTAAAGTACCTTTGTGAATATTTTTAATGTAGTTAACGTACTAACATTTACAACACCACAACAACAAAATGTATTAAACTTTTATTTACTAAGCTGTGGTTGAAAATTCACTCAAATATCTGTAGTAAAACGAGTGTTAAATCAACCAGAATAAAACAGTTGACGAAAGTATATCTCTCCCTTTCAGCAGATTCATTACATTATTTAAAAAAATACCAAAAAGACCCTCACGCCTTGTAGTTTGAAATCGTATTAAATAAAACAGAGTTGTACGCTTAACACAAAGCTATTGTAAAGATTCAATTTCCCAAAATAGTTTCTTATGATATACGTCAAGATAAATTCGGCACGACGATTTGTCTCTGTTAAATGTTTTCGTGATGGCATCTTGTAAATAAATTGCTTTAAAATTGCTTGCAGCTTATGTCGGTATAAAAAATTATGTACTTAAGGCTTATAATTTTAAAAGACAAACTTTAACCTTGATTCCTAAATAAGTTTAAAAAAAAATAACCAAATTAGCCATATATGTACTCGTATATATATAAACAATATTTATTTAAACAATTTAATATTAATTCATAATTTGAAATTAAAAAAAGTTAATACACAGAAAAAATTTTCGCTTATTTTTTTCAATTAAACCATTAATCAGAAATAAAATCAATTTTAATTTAAAATGTTATCATGTAAATAAAACGTTTACTTATATCCAAAACATTACTGCAGAAATTGTTGTTAAAATCAAAAAATATTTAATTGATACTATTAATTTGTTTACTGGTGCAAATTTAATTAATTTTTAATTAATATCACAAATTTTTTTTTTTTTTTTTTTTTTTGTATACACCTTCACTTAAAATCCAAAACAACGTATCATCATTTTGTAAGAGATTCCAGGACAAGGAAAAAACGTTTTAAAATGGAAACTACTTGCAATTTTGAAACCAACATTTTAAATCAGGATTAATTTTTGAGTTTTTTAGTTATAACTTGGTAGTTTTTGATCTGAAAAGTTAAAATTACATTACATTACGTTAGAGAAAAGCCTATTCAACTAAAAACTCAATTTCGAGTTTTTGGTGATACGTTGTTTTGCCTTTTAGGTGACGATATTTATTGCATTTTTTTGACAAAATACTAGAGAAAATGATGTAAGATTTTTACAGTGGGTATATATGGCCACTGTACATCGATTTCTTGCAAAAAGTGAAAACTGAAAAATTTTTGAGTTGACCCTCTTTAGAGTGCGATATGTATGTTGTATACATATATCAAAATATCAAATTAAAAAATTTTTTAACTGCATACAAAAATGTTTTTCAATTTCATCTTGATCAAATTTTAATTTGACATTTTGATATACATACATATGTTAAATATTTTTAAATTTGTTAAAAAAATTGTTAAATTTTGTTAAATAATAAAGGAAGAAAAAAAACATTGAAGAAGAAACACAAAGCAGTGCCGAAATATTGGATAAAAGAAAATTAAAAATTTGTATATAAAAAATAAGACCTCAGCTCAAATTTTTTATTATACATATGTTCTAAATACTTACAATAATTTTATAAAAAAAATACTTACGTTATTGTTTTGAAAACTAGCAAATAAAATATTTTTTTTTTCTTCAATAATATTTAAAACTGCCAGTTTTTTCTCCATTTTTATATTGCGGCTTATTTTAATAACTTCTATTTAGCAACGCAAAGTGAAAAGTCATAAGACAGAAATGCAAAGATGATTAAATACTTTGTGGAACACTTTATACACTCACTTTGCATGAAAGCGCAAAGACTTTGCAAAGAGAGCAAAGTTTTTGCAAAGAGGGCAAAGTCTTTTCAAAGAGAGCAAAGTCTTTGCAAAACTTTGCTTACTGCAAAGTAAGATTTGCAAAGAAAATTGTGGAACAGAAACACTTATCACTTTGCCAAAAAATTAAATTTGATAAGTGAAAAGTTGATAAGTTGTTTCGTGGAATAGGGCCCAGTTTCGACAAATTTGGAAATGCAACCTCGTCATTATAGCTTTTCATTTTTATTATTTTTATTCAAAACTGTTCCACATCTATGTTTAAAAACATATTAATTTCATAATTTCAGTAATGGTATTGTATTTTCTCCACTCATACAGGAGAGCATTATTATTATATAAATGAAAGGCAAATTCATGTAAACTACAAAAAGTACAATTTTAGTTCCATTGTGTATGGAAAAATACACGTTTCAACTTATATTGCATCGGCATGTTCTATCTTCAAAATATTAACTAAATATTTCGTTAAAATCACTTTAAACCTTTTTCTTGCGAATATAGTAACACAAAAAATATCTCGGGCATATTTTTCAATTATGTTCTAAGATATGCACGTATTCGCCATTTCAAGATATACTACACATTTACAACCTGCAACAGTTAATCTACCGGGGTTATTATATTAGTTAAGAAATCTAAAATTACCCGTGCGGTGGGGGTAAACAATGCATGCAAATATTTTTTTACCCCCAAATTATTTATTAAAAATATGTTTACAAAAAAAATTTATTATATTTATTAAAAAAAAACTATTTCTAGTTGTAGGCAGAAAGTTTGTATCCCCGACAGCAACTTACAAAAAAACACAAACAACTAAAAAAAATTAGTATGGCAATACTTTATGCTTATTTAAAGACTTGCTGGAAACTAATTCGCGCCATTTATGACATCGACGCTAATTCAGCAAATACTTTGCGCCCTTATACAAATTTGCTGAAAATTAATAGACGCCATTAATGACAACGACGCCAAATAATGTGTCAGTGATAAATAAGACCATTTTTGCTCACAATTTTGGATGAACCCATTTTTCTCTAGAACGGCTCGGGAGATTTTTCCAAAATTGATGTTATTTAATCTTTAGGTGGTATTCTACCATATTCCGTTGAGTTTATGCTCTGACACTTCCTAGTTTGGCTGGCATAAATCAGCAACGATTTTTACTGTCCATTTCGGATGAACCCACTTTTCTCTGGAACGGACGGTTGGGAGGTTGATGTTTTTTAATCCTTTTCCACTAAATTTCTAAAATCATTATATCTAAAAATACCTTCATTTTTAATTTCGATGTTGCCACTAAATCCCTTGATTTTTTATTTTCGCCGTTGCTAACTTTCGTTGCTATCTTGGCGGACGTACACACGACATGTACATATGTATGTATTTTGCAGTGGGGAATTTGACAAGTAAGTCCCCTTTTAGGCAGGCAAAGTTTACTTTGACAAAGTCTGTTGAATTCTCTTTTAAACTTCGTTTGGTGCTCAGACACACAAAGTTTAATTTGACAAATTTTTGTTTTCTCTTGTTTGAATATAATATATAAACAGCGTTGCCAGAATGATGATTTTATCATATTTTGGATTATTTTTTTAAACAAAAATATGATTAAAGATTTTTTTCTCAAATGATGATTTTTTATTTTTAGAAATTCTGATTTTTACTTTACTTTTTCTTATACAAAATACACGATTATTTAAACAGTCACTTTTTAAAACAATGAAGTTTTGCATCAGCTTGATGCGCATTGGTGCTGCACACTTTTGTACCCAGTATCTAGAATACACAAAATTGCATCATTATTTCTAGACATACAAAATATTAAAAAAGGCATATTATAACCTATTTCCAATGTGCGAAAGAATTCCTTCTTTCGAACAACTACATATAAAATAAAAACAAATTATAAAAACAAATTATAAAAACTTTGTTTTTGTTTTAAATGTATTTGTAAGAAGTAAATAATTCTTTCGCACATCGGAAATAGGCAGTTAGAATATTGGTAAAAAAAATATTTGTGAAAAGAAAAAATGTATTTTTAAAAAGTTTCATATACTAACGAATTATGTTTTTATGTATTGCAATTTAAATAATAAGAAGTATGTTTTTATAAAAAATTAATAATAATACAAATATGATTTCTTTCGCCATATGACAATTTTCATTCCAAAGATTCTGGTAACGCTGTATATAAATATAAAGTAGTAGCCAACTTCAGGTATAATCTACGAACGAAAAACAACACGAATTTGTGAGTACAGCAAAGTATGTACTCCCCGGCTATGCTCTTTTCCCTTCTCTTCTATAAACTCAAGACTTTGCAAAGTAAACTTTGCTTGTCTGAAAGGGGTCTAAGATGTAAACAACTTGTCGCGGAAGGATACATTTACCTGGTTAGAATTGGCGACAGTTTTCCGACGAATAAGAGATGTATCAAGAAAAGTCATCTCATTAATCCAAAACAAACTTGGAATGTATAGACAGTCTGTGTCAGATGCAGATTTTTGCTACTTTCCACTTTAGATTTTTCTGCTTTGTAGGCTGTTCATTTTTATCTTCAATTCTTCTACAGGAATTTTCTAACAACCTATCAATCAAATGTTTATATTGTACTTTTCGTTTATAGTCACTAACGTTTTTAGTCACATTAGCGATATAGTCATTTTTATCTGTCTATTCTGCCGCTATAAATAAATTTAAAATAAGGTATTTACGTTATAGTCCATTTAGCGATATAAGCACATTTGCCATATATACCCATCTATCAGCGGCTATCAAAGGCGAAAGTAAAGCAAATTATTGGCGTTATAGTCACATTAATAAAATTTACTAAGATCTTTTTAATTTTCGAAACCACAATCCACCTAAAGGACTAAGAATTAAGTCGCTTAATTTTTGCCATCAACTCTACTCCTAAAAAAATAGTTTTTCCATTGGTATCACTTATGAAATACTTAATTATTATTTGAACTATTTTTTTACACAGCATGCAAACAACTCTGTTGAAAAACCATAACCCCGCTATCGGTGCAATTTATATGTTTTATTTTATTTTCTATATTCACATATCGCACTTGTTCCTCTAAAGAGAGTCAACTCAAAAATTTTAAATTTTCACTTTTTGCAGGAAATCTATGCGCAGTGGTCATATCTACCCACTGTAAAAATATTACATAATTTTCTCTACTCTTTCGCCAAAAAATGATAGTTGTGTCCTTCTTCTTGATATAATAGTAGCTTCTTAAAAGGAAAACTCCACATTAATAAGCCTACAACCATCCAGCAATTAAAAAGCAATATACGCGACGAAATAAACAGTATAACACCTGAAGTTTTGAGAAAGGTTATGGAAATGTGTTGAAAAGAGGACGAATTTTCGAAGCAGAAAATGGTCACCACCTGCGAGACATTATTTTTCATAACTAAATTAAAAATATTCCCCATTTATATGCTGTATTAAAAAAAAAAAAAATAATTATTTCTTACATAAAAAGTTATAACGAATTCAAACCCCTTCGTTAATTTTGGGCCACCCTGTATAAGCTGAATTCATATAAATTTTGTTTCAACTAAAGAGAAATATTTTGAGTTGTACTAGTGTTTATGTCACAACGTTTTACTTTCATAATGTTCTATTTTGTGTTGTCTCTTTTTAGTTAAGTTTATTATGCCGTTATATTTCGTTTTGTTTCTTTTTTTATTAAATTATTGTGCCATTTTAAACTATTATAAAAAACCGAATGTGGGCTTGTATCATAGTATACAACTAGTATGCCGACTCTTTGACAGGTACATAACTCAACTGTCAGTGGTACAAATTTTATGTTTGTATTAGTAAGATTTTTTTCAAATGTATTGGTGTATAAAACTACCCGCTTGTTTTGCAAATAGTCAATTGTATTTTTTATATAGTTATTAATCTAGCTACATATATCAATTGCTATTTTGTCAGAAACTTTTAGAATGTAAATTGGAAAATTGGTAGGTTTAATCAATTATACTACTTTTTCTCAGGCTATATGTAGTGCAATAAGTATCAAATAAACTTTTTTATGCATTACCTATAGCTCATTAAGTTACTAGTAGTTTCCTTTTTTTTGTCTCCTGTTTTTCTACATCATATGTACATTACTGTGCATTACTGGATTTACAAATAAATAGATCAATCGCATGTTGTTTTTGTACAATTAACGTGCAAAACAAAAACAAAGAGATCCGTTATCGTCCCTTCAAATATTGTTAATTTTTGTCATTTTTCTTTCTTTATTTAATATTTTTTACAGATTTAAATAAGAAAGACGTGCGGTGCGGTTAATTTGTTAAAGTGATTTAAAACTAAAAAGGTAACAATGATAAGTAAAAGGCATTTAAAAAGATCAATAAAAAAAGAACAAGAATATTACTTGGACAAATTTAATCAAGTTGAAAAAGAATGTATGGAAAGTGCTACTGAACAACCTAAAATTGTAGATTTTGATTTTAAAACGAAAAAAGACATAGAAATTATTGAAAAAGCAGACGATGAAATTGTTAAAAGTGACATTTTAGAAAAGGTTCCAGATTTAAGTCTAAGTGAGAAACTAAAGGAATGGAGTATAAAGCATAGAGTGTCAAGAAATTGTGCAAATGATTTAGTTAAAATTCTGACAAGCGAACATTTGGTTGTAACACCATTTTATAAATTCAACTGCACAATAAAGCCTGTAATGGAAAATATTTGTGGAGGGTCATATATGCATATTGGCATTATATGTCACTTAAAAAAAATATCCCAAGTAACTGAGCTTCCGAAAAATATTATATTTGACATCAACATCGACGGTTTGCCTCTTTTTCGCAGCTCAAAAAAGTAGCTCTGGCCAATTCTACTAAGAGCAGTCAATGTTAAAAGTCAGCCAGTCTTTTCAATTGGAATTTTTTTAGGCACAAGTAAGCCCTCCTGTTGCGACATTTTTCTAAAAAAAGTGGTCGATGAATTATTGTTTTATATTCAGAATGGATTAGAATTGGAAGGTAAATTATATTCAGTAGAAATAAGAGCAATTCTATGTGATGCTCCGGCACGGGCCTTCATTACGGGTACTCCCTCTCATACTTCTCGCTATGGATGTTCCAAGTGTACCCAAATTGCAAGAAAGTCCGATGGGGTTTTGACATATAGTACAAAGTCTGGAGTGCTTATCACAGATGAGGACTTTCGTATGCGCAAATATCCAAATCACCATTCAAAAGTATATTTAACAACAAAAACTGCGTTGGAAAAGTTAAATATATCAATGGTAACACAAGTGCCTCTTGACTGTATGCATTTGGTTGATTTGGGGGTAATGCGAAAATTTTTATTAGGACATATAAAAAAAAAAATTATTTCCGATAAAAGTGTAAAAAATATATCCGACAAACTTAGAAGTATGCGCAATAACGTAACACAAGATTTTGTACGTAAACCTCGTTCATTGGACGAGATTTCGAATTGGAAAGCCACAGAGTTAAGGCAATTTTTGCTTTATACTGGACTGATTGCTTTAAGAGGTGAAGTAGAGGAAGATATTTATTATGAATTCCTGCTATTGCATTGCGCATATAGGATGTTGTGTTGTCCTAAGCAATGCATTTCAAATTTAGAAACTTCACAAATTCTCCTCAATACTTTTGTGGAAAACTTTCCAATATTATTCGCCGAAAATAGTGTGTCATATAATGTACACGGATTGCTTCATCTTAAAGAAACTATACAAAAAATTGGTTGTCCAACACAGAACTCTTGTTATGCTTTTGAAAATGAATTGCAAAATATTAAAAAGACTGTTAAAAAACCTTCAAAAATTCTTCAACAAATATATAGGAAAGTTATTGAGCAAAAGGTTTTAGTTTCGGACTGTTTGGACGGTCTAGACTCATTGGGAAAAATGTATACATTTCAAAATAGCATTTTAAGTAAAAAAATGCCAAACAATATTTGTTATGTTAAAAATACAATACCTGTACAAATTGATGAGTTTTCTCACGATAATGGAGGAATACTAATATTTCGAAGACTTACAAATATTGAAAGTTTTTACAATGACCCATGTGACTCGATATCATTGGGTGTTTTTTTTGGTAGATTTAGAACCATCGGAAATAAAAGAAATATTTTCATTGTCAGACATAGAATGTAAAGCTGTAGCCATTCCATACATGAACAAGTTATTAATATTGCCACTCTTACATGGATGTCGTTAAATTCATTATACTATTGTTACCTTATTTTAATTAAAAGAATATAATCACCAAAAATAACTATGTCGGACCCCATTAGTCCCCGTAAAAAACTACAACGATTAGAAAATGCAATAAATTCCGAAAGTAAGTATAATGTAATAGTTTTTTTTAAAGCTTTTGTGGCAGTTAAAATAATGGTCTCACAATTACAACTACTTCCTCCGTATATATGCGGAAGAAAACAAGGTTTTTGAGCATTTTGTACAAAAACGGTTGAAATATTAATGTTCTAAAAATTAGTTTTTAACCACCGATATGCAGGAGAAGTAGTCGGAATTCAGAGAAAAAATAATATCCTAGAGTAATAATTGAGATTACTATAATATATAAATTAAATTTCAGACAAAATTCCTACAAGCTCAGAAAATACCTCCATAACCAAAGGTATAAATGAAGTAAAAGACATTGTAACAAATATGCAGCAAGAAATTAATGTTATTCTAGGTACCTCATTTATTGTTGCTCCGGACGGCTTGAAGTTGTTATACATTATAATTATATTTTTGTAGGTCAAATTAAAATTCTTATGGAAGCAGTTTCAGAAATCAAAGTAGTGGTAGGAAATCTTTTAAAGAAACAATGTGCCGATTCACAAAGAATTTCCTATAACAACGGTTGAAAAGCTGATTCATCTGAATGAGACAATTAATGAAGAAAATAGGGATATATACGTGAGTATTTTTTCATGATCATAACTATAACATTCATATACTTATGTTATATTCATATGTTATATCAGTAATCAGATTATTTTTTGCCGCCCATTCCTTTATACTTTATTTTGTAAGCAACAGTTTTTCTGGGTCTTAAGCAATTAACGTACTTTTTATAAATCTCATAGGTTCAAGTTGTAACATCAATTTTAGAAACTGGTGGTGTATTAAAAAGTTTTAAGTATGTTATTGATGACAAGGTTTCATTAGAATTTAATGTTGAAGGTGTCCATAGCAAACATAGTTTGAAGAAATTGGAAAATATATATAGTGTCCTCATAGGTAATTGTTTATATGTATATTTAGTTATGGTTTTTTCTTAATCTAAAAACTCAAAAATTTAATAACATCTTTTAATTTCAGAAGCTGTGTCACTTCAAAACGACACTACTGTTGGATCACCAGAAGAAAAAATCCGCAAAGCAATGCAATGACAGAAAAAACGCCAGTTTAAATATAAATGTGTTTCAAAACCAACAGCTAATAATAGTACCTAATACCAAAAATAATTTTAATTTTTTTCTTCAAATAATGAACGTATTTGATAAAACTATTTTATTTGATAAAACTAATGAATTATTTTAAGTTTATTTTCTGATTCTTCATGACAATGTATTATTTTTTTAATATGTCTTCAAATTCGTATGAATAAAAATTTTATGTTTATTAAAAAAATGCATTAAAAGTACCTAATTACTATACTAGATAATTTGGGTCAATTACCTACTGAACTAGTAATTTGTATCTAGCAATTTAGCTGATTACTTATTACCAGAAATATCGTTAACTAGTACTTTTTTAATACTTAAATTATTGGCTACTGAACTAGATATTGGTAATGCAGAGAATAGCCAATTGACCCCCTCCAATGACATCCCCATGTTAAAGTAAACAGTATTTAAAGCTCAAAATAGATTTGGAGGTAACTAGATCTGGTTACTAAGTAACTAACGAAACTCCTAGTTCAAAACTAGTTACCAGAACTAGCGGGTATTTCTACCACTAAACATAGTTGCATAAAATCGTATAGAATGTGGCAACAATTTTTTTTCCAAAATAAAATTTTCTTAGTTCAATAAATTTTCAATTTATTGAATGCTGGCTGCATTTATAAACTTTTAAAAGCCATGTTTGCTAAATTTTTATTCTGCAATATCGGATAATATATAAAAATTTAATGATTTCAAATATTATTTTTATACCACAAAATGCTACTCTGCTGGCTTTAATAATAGGTCTGTCTGCGTACACATATTTTGCATAATTTTGTACAAAATGTCGCAAAATCTTGCAAAATGTTGTCTGCGTACTCCAAATCTCTTACAGCGAGAGAGCCAAAAAGAGAATTTTTTGACAGTTGAAAGTTAGAGAACTTGCAAAATGTTACTGGAGAAATTTCCTCTGGTAAGATTTTGCAAGTAGTTTGAACAGCTGTTTTTATATACTGTTTGAATGAAAGAGTTTACGTGTGCCAAGATAGCGTCGACGAAATAGCGTCGAATTTGGGAATTTAAAAACCGGGAAACCAAAATACCCAAATAATGGGGATTTACAGTATATGAACAAAAAAAAGTTAGCGTCGAATTTAGGAATTTAAAAAGGAGAAGTAAAAATATATTTATATTTTTAATAAAAATACTAAAAATATTTACCACAGGCTTTTGCACGGTATAAACTATATATTTTCTGAAAGTAAATAGTTTTCTGGACAAAATGAGCGATGCGTGCAAAAAATATATAGTTTATACCGTGCAAAAGCCTGTGGTTCATTGAATAAATCAGTAAAGATTTTTACTGACCATTTTGGATGAACCCAGATTTCTCGGACTGTCCGAACGATTTTTTGCACGCATCGCTCATTTTGTCCAGAAAACTATTTACTTTCAGAAAATATATAGTTTATACCCTGCAAAAGCCTGTGTTAAATATTTTTTGTATTTTTATTAAAAATATAAATATATTTGGGCTTAAATCTAGTTTACCGACGCAGCTCCAAATAAAAAAAAAAGTACCTAGGGTGATAGAAATTGGAAAAATAAGAAGAAAAAATGCAAGGAAGCTTTAGTAAGCGAAACCGGTGTTTATTATACCATAGAGAAAAACATCCTTGCGTCCGGCCAAAGGCTGGCTATGCAAAGATTTTTTTTGCGATGCTAGTGTTTGTTATTCTATAAAATTTGTATTACACTTTTATTTAAATAAACTACATTCTTTCCTAGTGCACTTCCGTAACATTTCGACGTAAAATGAAAAAAACTGTAATGTGATCTAAAGAGTTTAATATTTTGAAATAAATTATGTATATCCAGAAAAATGCTGTTCAAGAGCTTTAAAATGATACCAATATTGGCCATATACGTTTAGAATTGTAGTGGAAAATCACATATTTATATGAAAACTTTAAAAAACTAGATTTGTTCCTATATTTGTACTTCCCTATTTTAAATTCCTAAATTCGACGCTAACTTTTTCTGCCTGGCCCACAATGTCGACAAGGACATTTCTTTCTTATATTTATATTGAAAACAGAAACAAATTTTAATTTTTTATTATTGTTTTCAATATAAAAATTCGAAAGAAATGTTCTTGCCGACATTGTGGGCCTGGCAGTTTGTTTATACTGCAAATACCCATTATTTGGGTATTTTGGTTTCCCGGTTTTTAAATTCCCAAACTGGACGCTATTTCTTCAACGCTATCTTGGCTCACGTTTGTTATTTCAATTGTTTACACACCGATCAGCTGTTTTCTTGCAAGATTTCACTGGATACTGTCTGCGTACTTTTTGAGATATTCTCAGCCGAAAGAGTAAAATTTGTCTTACTCTCCCAAAAAAATTTACTGAGTATTTGCTACTGGAAAAGTACCCAGACAGACCTAATATTAATAACAGAAAAAATTTAGTGTTAAAAAAATTTATTTAAAAATTTTTAGTTTGTGAAAAATAAAAACATTTTGCAAAAGCAAATTAGCAAAATGTATTGAAAAAAATTATTAATTATGTGTTTAAGTCATAAAATTAAACATGAAGTGTTATATTGTGAAAAATTTTAAATTGAAAAATTTCAAATTTTGTTTTGTTTTTGTTGTTCTTATGTGTGTTGAATTCACACAGAACCTATATGTGTGATGAGAGTTATAAAAAAAAGAGAACGTTCTCACCAGTCGGCATACTAGTTATATACTATGGCTTGTATGTTGAATGCATGCATGTCTGAAGTCTATAGACTACAAAACGCTGGACCGATTTTCTTGAATTTATTACAGTAGGTATTTTCCCATCCGGGTTTTAGCTAGTCACTATACAAAAACATTTTGTTTCTATCGCGTATAGTCAGTAGTCCATGATTTTAATTCTTAGTTTTTGAAACAACCAACACCGTTGTTAATTTGTTTTACAATAGAAATAGCACAAAAAAAAAATAAATTATTATTTTCAACAATTCTCACCGGAATTACATAAAAACTAAAATTGTTGACGATGACGAATCCGAATCTGTAGCACTATTCAGCTTATTTCGCAAATGGAAACAAAGATAGCAAAGATAGTATTGCAGCTCCATTCAGGAACAACCCAGAGGGTAACATATATCGTTCTGCAGTTACAGAAAGGAGTTCATAGGACATCAAATTAGTTTAAAAGGAGCAGTTAGTGATTAAAGGACAAAATTTCACTATTCATCTTACTATTTGTCCGACAATAGCGGGATTCATTCATAGAAAATTCTGAGGACGAGTTTCATCCATCTACAGTTTCAGAAAGCAATTCTTCGGATATCGAAAATCAGGTCGAAGAAGCAATTTTTCAAAAAAGAAGCATATCCCGCTATAATTCCACAAAAAATAAAAAGCAAAAACAACAATAATGCTTAAGAGACTCTGGACTTCAGAATACATCATTATCTGAATCAAACAAAATTGTAAAATCAAGAAATTTGCGCCCACCTTGCGAAGAAAAGTGTCGTTTGCGACGCAGCGAAAAAATTACAAAATCAAAACGCATGCAAATTTTCAAAAAAATTGGTGACCTACAAAGACAAAGGGAGTTTATAGCTAACCATACAAAGCCAATTAAACCAAAATATAGGTACGTCTGCACACAAGACTAAATAATTCGTAGACTAAATAACTACAGTACTTTTCGCTTATAGTCTACTACTTTAGTTGCACAACTTTTGTGGACTAAAAGCGATTATGGACTATAACCGATTTTTATACGCCATTTTATGGATAATAAATGAATCCTAGTATAATCAACATTTTGGACTATATAAAAATTACTATATAAAAATTGCATAAAATATTATTACATTTGCATAAAATATTAGAAACGCATGAAAAGAAAATGTGGCTTTTAAGCAAAAATGGACTATAAGCGAAATGGACCATAGAACAAATATTTTGTATGAAATTCGAAAAAATCTGCAAGTGAATATGACAGTTTTGGCTTTAATCCGTTTTTCGCCTTTGAGCGGAATGGACTATAAGCGAAAAGTACTGTAACAGCTCAAACGACACGTGAATATATTGAAAGTGGAAAAAATATTGCAGGTCTAGGGACTACAAAGAGAATCGTGATTCAGAGAATTTAACGCCCGGAAGTAGAATGATGTTCTACAGGATATTCAATGGAGAATTTAAGTTATCTTTTTTTAAACCGAAGAAAGACCAATGTAAACTTTGCGAATCGTTTAAGAATTCAGATGAAAATGGCAAAAGAGATTTGATTGATGGTTACACTTTGCAACAGGAACAAAAGAAATTATGTAGAGAAGAAAAAGAACTAGATAAGAAAAAATGTAATGTTGCTGTATATGATCTGCAGGCAATCCTTCCATGGCCAAGAAGATTTACAACTTCCTTTTATTACAAAAGTAAAATAAACTGCTATAATTTTACCATCAGCGACCTTAATGCGAAAAATGTCGATTGCTTTTTGGACCGAAGTAAGGAAAGCGTGGCTCCAATGAGATTGGAACTTGTAAGCTTTTGTATATTAATAATCTTGTACAAAAGACAGATCATGTTCAAGATTTAGATTTAATATTTTATTCAGACAACTGCTGCGGTCAGCAAAAAAATAATTTTTTACTTTCAATGTACTTTTATGCAGTTCAAAATTATAATTTACGAAGCATTACACACAAGTATTTGATCCAGGGCCACTTTCAAAACGAAGGAGACAACGTACATAGCGTAAAAGAAAAACAAGTGAAGATATATGTATGTATGTAGGTAGCAAACCAATATATACACCAGATCAATGTACCACCTTAATAACAGCAGCTAAAAAGACCGGAACTCCATATCGTTACCTAAAACGCAAAAGGCCCTTACTAACCAAAAATTAAAAATCGACTTTTTCATCGATTCTGATGTATTGCATGAACACACATGTCCACAACAAATTTTGAAATCTTTCGACCAAAATTAGAGATTTTATTAACAAAAAAACAAAAAGCCCTATCTACAAAATAGTATACGATAAACACTAATAGACATAACTAACAGTTTTCATTATATGCAACATTGTTATTTGTCAAAACCACTGGTAGGTTGCAAAAGAAAAATAGAAGAAAAATTAATTATAAACAGTTTAAGGCAATTTATCAATTTACCATTTTAAATAGTTTTTTGCATCTCCTGTAATATTTTCAAAATGTTAGATAGGACCTTTTGCGTTTAAGGTAACGATATATAGTTCATCAATTATCGCATGATGCATTTTAAGACCTTAAGTCACTGCAAGAGCAATGGGGCCAAAATTTTGTTATTAATGATGGAATGGAATAACATTAAAGTTCTACGAATAGAAAAGGACAACTTAAAATCGTTTTTATAAAAAACATCTTATAAAGAAACAAAATTTGACAAGGTGTATAAATAAAAAAAAACCTAAAGTCTTCTGTCGATTGGCATAATCTTAAGTTGTAAAAAAATTAACTAGTTTTCCCCTTTCAGGCTTTGTTCTGCTTGTTCCGAAAACTTACCATTATCGGAAATTAAAAAAGCAGACATAAGTGAACTGGTAAAAATAAATCATCCCAAAAGAGTATTACGAATCGTACTACACAAACTTAATAGATATCTAATTTTCATAAAATTTTTCAATGTAAAAATATATTCATTTTATTACTATTTTTTCTTATGTATGTATGTAAATAAACATTAATTTAACCATTTCCAACTGAATAATATAAATTTTTAATACATTTCATTTACTTTATAAAACATAAGTTTGATATTTGTAACCATAAGTGACATATTTATTTTATCTAAACAGCATTTTCAGTTAAACTGGCACAACTTGAAATGGCACCACTATATAAATGAACAAATTTCACATAAAGGGGAACAACTCAAAAAACTTGTTATTTTTCGATAATCCCTCTAAAAAATTCAAAAACAACTTCCGTTGCATACTTCTTACTCGTATTTCTTTACAATGCCATAATTGTTTTCAACTTTCATTGTAAATATTTAAAAGTAAACAGTTTTTTGCCTCTACTGAAAATTTGTAAATTTTAAGTTGACTCACTTTAAAAGAACAATGTAATTTGATTATATTCGAATACGGTTATACGCCTCATAGTGGCATAGGTATATATGAATTAGGCTTATACACGCAGAGAAAAACATGTTTAAATATGGTCACCTACAACAAAATTATTTTAAAGAAAATTTTAAACATATTATGTTTAATTTAACCATATTATTGTCACCGACAACCATATTATAGTTAAATTAGTCCTCCATCGAGAAGCCACAACCATATTATGGTTGCCTCTAAACATGTTATGATTAAATATGACAATAATTTGTTTTTAAATTAACAATAGTATTTTCCTCTTTTCCAAGAGCAACATTCTATGGTTAAAAATCAACCATGCTATAATAAGTGTTAAACAAATTTTAGTTATTATTAACCAAAACATGTTTGGAGGCAACCATAATATGGTTGTGCCTTCTTGATGGAGGACTAATTTCACCATAATATGGTTTTCGATGCAAATAATGCAAATAAAATAACCATAGTATGTTTTAAATTTTATTTAAAAATAGTATTTTTGGAGGTGACCAAATTTATGGGCATGTTCAGAAAATCACGTGATTTTAAATCACGTGCTTTTAAAATCAAGCGTGTGATTTTGTGGTGCTCTGAAAAACATTTCTTTTTTAGGTTTCTCGGTATGGTTTCGGCAGTTGAAAATAACGACAAAACATACAAAAACGGAACACAGAAATATCAAACGTGTGATTTTAAAAGGCAAACATGTTTTTTCTCTGGGTGTAGTCACATAGGCAATATAGTCCACGATTTGCCTGCACCTAAATGATGTGACTATAAGCAAAAATTACTGTAATATCTGTATCTGTGTTGTGGGTTTCTTAAATAAAGAAGAATTTTTTCGGATACTTAATTTTTCAAATTTTCCTCGAAATTTCTCTTACCTGAAAAAATCCAATTTATCAACTTCTGCATTTATCCATTTTTTTCGCCCGTTTCTTTTTTGTTTTAACGTTTTTTTTTATATTAATTTTTTTTTTATATTGAATTAATTAAGTTAAAGAAAATTTTAATTCAATGCAATTAAAATGGAGTTCACAGAATCATAGTTGAAGAGCTGTAAATTTAAGTGCTTTTTGTGAAAAATGGCAACCACATTAAATTTGCGTGCAGCCTTTGTCCAGACTTGCAATTTTTGTTGCAACAATTCTTGAGTTTATTGGTGAGAGGGGTGAAAAGATTGGGGTGGAGTACACAGTTTCAAGCACTCTGCTATTCTGTTTTGTTTTGTTATTCTCGCAGTTTTTGACTTGAAGTTGGCTGTAGGTGTATTTGTATTTATATACAAAATATAAAAAAGCGAAGAGGAAAAACAAGATAAAAATACAAAAATTGCAAAACTTTAATTTCATAATCTGGAAACTTATGCGATTTCAAAGCAGAATTATTAAAAATTGCAGCAACAAAAATTGCGAGTCTGGACGATGAGTTATGAATTGCCAACGCTTAAAAAACTGCAATAGCGGCTTTCACCCTTGTTATTAACACTACAACTCTGCTTTATTAAATACGATTTCATACTACAAAGATTGAGTGTATTTTTCGTATGTATTGTAAATTATTTAATATTGTGGGAGAAAGAGAGAGATAGAGATTCGTCAACTGTTTTATTCTGGTAAATCAGAACACGCGCTTACTAAAACTTTTTTGTTGGATACAAGGGACTTTACCATCAACGGTGAAAACCGCTAATATTGTAATTTTCAAATCTGATATTTTTGCACATGGTTAAAGGTTGTTTGCATCGCAACTATTAGTCTTAAAGTTTTTCCTTGTGTTTGTTGTAATAAAAATTTGCATTTTTCCATCTTTCTAATTTTGCAATCAAAAAAATCTGAACTGAATGCCCTTAATATGTATCATTTTATCTCAGATATATAAATGGTTACACAAAAAAAAAAAAATTGTATTCATAATCACTTAAAAGGAAACTGATTCAATCATAATATGGTTGCTGTAATAAATTATGTAAATAATTTAATTAATAAATAAATAACGTTTCGAAGGTATTCCTGCAATGGATACCTAAAACACACAATTTTATGGGACACTGTATTCTTTAACAATGCCATTCTCAGTTGTTCTAAATTATTTATTTAAGGATTATTGAAATATTTTTTATATAGTCTAAGCAAGTTGATAAATTACCTTTAATGTTTTTAGCGTACATTTAAATCTGCGTTAGTTTTCAAAACACTTAATATCAATTTGATTTCATTGTATGTTTAAGCACAATTCACGCAAAAGCTATTCAAGTTCAGCAGACAGCTAGAAAAAAAATGAATTAAGCCCAACATCAAAGTGATTCATTGTGGTTTCCCAAAGCCAACACATCGACGATGGCCTACATAAAATTACGATAACTGTTGGCGAAAACAAACACAAATACTCTTTGCGATATTCAATAAACAACTTAAATATTTAATATTATTAATTTAGTTCTTGATGTATGTATATGCCGTCAAAAAATTAACAAGCAAGAAGGCTACATTCGGCAGTGCCGAATTCATGATACCCACCGCCATTCGTTCAAATAGTGACGTAAGATGGAAAAACACAAAATATTAAACTATCAGAAAATTAAAATAAAAATATACGATTTTTGTTACCGAGCAAAAGCCGGAGGGCTTTTTTTATGGGGTCTAGGTAAAATATGACTGTTATATCGGTCATATCGGGTCGCTGGGTGATAGGGACACACGCGATTATGATGGGCCTTGGTTATAATGACTACAGTAGAAGTTGTCACGATAGGGAAAATGAGGAAACGGTGTTTCACTTTCTTTGCCAATGCCCCGGTCTCGAAGATACTAGGATAAGACATTTTGGGAGACCAGAATTGCCGTGCTGGAATGCTCTATCTAGTATAGGACTAAGATCGACGTCTGTTTTCTGCAGGGATTCGAAATGGTTTGATGGTGGAGTGATGTCTGGATAATAATCTGCTAATCACTGGCATGTTAAGCTATTGATAGCGTTACGAGAGCCGCCTTAGAATGGAATCCCTAAGGAAGTGGTCGATCCAGTCGTTCAAAAATGCATGGCGTGGAACAATTTACTTTAAAAAAAAAGTAAACAAATCTTATGAAGAAATTAAATTAATTTGTAATGATGGAATTAGTTGGAGTTGGACTGAAGACGCCCTATGTTCCCAAGTAGAATAAATAAAGGAATAAATAAAATTGGCATGACTCTAGTCACTGACCTTCCTCATGTCGCTAGCCCATTCAACCCAAACATAGATGAAATAATGGGTCGACCACGGCAAAGGTCTTAAAATCGTTTTTACCAAATTGCTTCTTCCTAAGTCTTTTATTGCGACATCACTCGGGCTAAAAGCTGACTGATAAACTAAGCGACATAGCCAGATCGTCTTAGAATTTCGCAAGGAATATACATTTTATAGGACCTCCAATGATTATTTTGATTTGTTGCTAACGGAATGACAAATTCAAAATATCCCCCATTATTTTTTTTTTGGTCTTTGCTATGCACCAAAATAAAACACGCAAAACATTAATGAAACAAAATTGTCAAAACGTACAATTAAAACTCGTATTTAATTTTTGTGAAATCAATACTCAGTGTCCTTGCGGTTTTTTAGGGGGAATTTATTTAAAAAAGTTTCTGTTTAAGTGCTAATTTTGTGGAACAAATACTTTGAAAATTAAAAAAAAACTTAAATATAAATAATTTTTATTTTGAACCCGATAACAAATTAAAGACGAACAGTTCATACAATTCACAGAAGACGACTAGAATAGAAAGAGTAAGAGAAAAAACACATATGTCAGCAGTCTGAAAGACCTCACTCTATTATTGTGTTAGCAAGAAATGTGTTGACTTTGTTTCTGTAACTTTACATGTGTGGAATTTCGGTAAAGCATTTTTTATTTTAAATTAAAACAGTTTCTACTCTAATCGTTTTCCTATGATTCAATTTGCATGTAGGCAGGGATGGGAAAATCCAAATTAGTTGACACAGTTAAAGTTTATTTGTATTTGCTATTATTTTTTGCTTGCCTTGGTAATCGTTTTAAACTATTGTACTCAAGACAATAAAAACAATCCAACAATTTTTATTAGAGACGACTTGAGTAAAGGGGTACACAATAAATTTTGTCTGCAAATTTTTTCAATTAAACTATTAATCAAAAATAAAACCAGATCTAATTAAAAATGTAGTCAAGTGAATTGATCATTTACTTATATCAACAAAACTACGGTGGGAAATTTTGTTAATATCAAAAAATATTTAATTGAGGCAATTAATTTGTTTACTGGTGCAAATTTAATTAAATTTTAAATAAACATCAGAAAATTTTTAATTAAAATCAATTTCTATTTTTTTCTGCGTAGCTTAAAGTCTGTCAAAAACTAAAGAAAAGTTTGTCAATTTCATACACAGAAAAAAATATCAGTAGTTATTAATTAAACAAATTGATTAAAAAGTATTTCAATTTAATTAATGTGATAGTTTAATCAATAATTTTTTCAGTTGAAAAAAAATTTAAAATATAATTTTAATTTGATTAACATTTTAGTTGTTTTGATATAAATTTTAATTAAAATATTTATTAAATAACAAAAAATCTTTTGATTTTTTCGTTTAAAATAATATAATTTAAACTTGTAGAATTGTTGTTGGGTATAGTCGAAACCTAAACTGTATTTAATTAAATCAATTAAGACATTGTTTGAAACGGCAAAGTGTTTTGATCATTTTTTTAATTAAAAATATTATTTATTGAACAAAAAGTATTCACAATTTTCAATTTTTACAACTTTAGTAATCTATATGATCATTTTGGAAACAGGTGCAAAATCAACAAATTGTTTGCTTGATTCTATGAATTTGGTGATAAGAGACAATTTTTAATTTTTTCTGTGTAAGCAAATTAAAAATACTTTAAGGTGGCGCTAATGTACTTACATGAACTTAAGATTCATGCTACTGTTGTGGCATATTTGGGCACTTTTTTGTTTTTTTTTTAGGTTTTTTTAAAAAGTCCAAAAACGAAAGTCATGTATTTCTTTTTTATGTTTTATTTAATTTGCAAGCAACGTTTCTTAATGACAAAAATTGGTGATCGTTGTAGTTATTAATACAAATGGATGCAACATTAAAATATCTAAAATTATAAAGAATTCTCTAGAAGCATTGTGCACAATAAAAACCATTGGTGAAATAAAAAGGAAGAGAAAACGGTCATGCTCAGTTAGAGCAATTTATACAGGCACTAATTTTTTTCAACATTTCCAAAGGGTCGTGTTTTTTATAATACAATGGATTTAAATGAGGTCGCGAGCGGACAACCAACTTATTGGCCTACTGATCAGCATAAAATTCGTGGCGTGGTTAAAAATATCCCCGCAGAAACAATTCATGTTGAAGTTTCCTTAGAACTATCTTCGAATCACACACCTACAATTGTAACTTTAATGAACCCAAATAGAATTGTATCTACGTCTGGTTACTTAGCGACGTCAGCCACACAAATAAATTGGTTAAAATATAAAAAAAATCTTAGTGCCCATATCACAGAAAATATTCCTTTAGTACACCGGAGAACGTGGATCTCGCTATTGTTAATTTTGAAAATTATCTCAAACTAGCTGTTCAACATTCCAGCATAACCCTCAAAAAAAACCAAAAATAATAACATATATTCTACAGATGCCGAGCGTCTCTTGACGAAAAAAAGGAGAGTTCGAAGAGAGTGGCAATTGCACAGATCCCCCCCAACTTAAGACTTCATTAAAAGAGTGCACAAAAAGGCTAAGAAAGTTACTGCAGTCTCATAAAACGGCTTCCCTGGAAAAATATCTTAGGGAACTCGATGCAACCCCACAATCAGACTATTCATTATGGCGTGCAGCTAGAAGTCTCAATAGACCAGTTATATCTAAGCCACAATTAAGAAACTTGAATGGAAGTTGAGCAAGAAATGATATTGAAAAAGGAAATATGTTTGTTAATCATTTGAAAAATGTATTTACCCTTAATATAGCTCACGATATAGCATGTAAATGTTAGAGCAGCTATTCCCCTAATATTTAAGTGTAGAGAAATCGAAAAGGCTATTTGTGATTTAAACACCAAGAATGCACCCGGTATTGATAAGATCACTAATAAAATGCTTTTGGAGCTACCCCGCATAGCAAAGAAAATTATTCTTTTTATTTTTAATGCTATTTTACGCCTTCAATACTACCCTCAAGAATGGAAGGTTTCCTTAGTTACCATGATACCAAAGCCACGAAAGGATCACACAAAATTTGAGTCATACAGGCCTTTTAGCTTATTATCTAATATTTCAAAGCTATTGGAAAAATACTAGTGTCAAAATTAATGCCAATTTTGTCTGGCACTGATTTGATTAATTATTGTTAGTTTATATTTAAAATATGAAGATTCAATAAATAAATATTAAAAAAAAAAATGAAGCAATCCCCCTTCACAAAACTAAAAGTTATTTCATAAAGAATTAACAAACTCCTTAAAGTAATTGATGTAGTTGTTCTCTGTATAACAATTTGGGGAATTAGTTCATTTTTGCTTTCGGGACTTAGTTCGCAGCTCCAGTAAAGATAAGAGCAGTACGTCTTTGAATGAGTTTTGAATTTTCAAGCTCAAACGTCGCTTTTAGAATTAAATAATTCCAACTGAAATTTATGTATTATGAAAACATTGTCAGTAATTTTATATAAAAATTTTTTTTTTTTTGAAATATAAAATTATTTATAATTTGTGTTTTTTTTTTATCATATTTTTAAGCTTTTCTGAAGTCTTTGGAAATGCTGGCTTAATCCAGGCTTAAGCCACCAGTAAAATGCTCATAGAAACCAGCTTTCCCTCAACAATGATTTTCAGTGTATTTATCAAAATTTAGGAATTTAGAACGTCATAGAGAAATCCTATTTATAATATATTTTATATTGAAGTTTTAAAACAAATAAGACAGAAATGTTGCTTTAACAAAAATATTTTTAAAATCATGAAAATGTAATTAATCAAAAAGATTCAATTGAAATAATTGAAAAACTATTTTCTAACTTAACTTATATTGTTGACGAGCGCACGCCTTAATTAAATAATGCCGAAAGAACCCACCTCTCAACCACGAAACATTGGAGTTGAGTCCCGATTTAAATGCTCATGAGTATTGGGCTACAGTTTTCAATCTAAGAAACACTGCGAATAACCCATTGCTCCAAATTAAAAAAAACTAATGTTTTTAATTTTTACTTGCATTTTCCAACCGAAACTTATAAACCTTAACACCGTTTATTCTAAGTTGTGTTTTTGTGCAATAAATGAGTTTTTTTGTTTCGTTGTCACTAAAATATGGAAAAAATATATATTTTATATATATCATATAAAAATTAGTATTGTGGTTATTTTTTGATCTGTTAATGGTTTTTAATCCAAATTTTGATATTTTAATCAGGCTTAAGTTCATTGAAATTAATTTTCATTAAATTATTTTTATGAAGAAAGGAATTTTACAACATGAAATGAATTAAAATTTATTGATAATTTTTTTTTAATCTTGACTGAGCTGGGAATTGAACCCAGGTTTTCACGGACAGGCTGCCCAGACTAGTTTCGATTGTAACCACACAATCTCTTCAGTGGGGTTTGCCGTTTAGCTCTCACCGCCATTGACGACGGATCACGTCATAAGTCAAACATCAATCTTTAAACCAAATGGTATTTTACCTTTGTAGATCGAAATTCGCTTTTGAATGAATGATTACATATTTTAATTGATCTACCTTACTTCTTGTTTTTCGTACTTTTTGGCAAGAATTCTTATTGAAATCCAAAGTACATTTTTTGTTTTTCATGTTTTTGTCTTTCTTTTTTTCTTGTTGACATTTTTCAGCACAACTTGAAGGACAAATGTAAACATAAAGCTCGTGCCTTAGCTGTTAACAATAATAAATTTTGACGAAATACCTAACTTTTTTGAAACAAAAGCGTTACTTTTTGTATTCTTCCACCGGCAACACTGAAAGCAACATGCAGAAAATAAAAAAAACATGCAAACGCTACTGGTTATGTTACCAACAATGACCCCAGTCCTTTAAAACCCATTAGCTGCAAACTGCATCAACTGGAGGGTACATAGTTGTGCATGGTTCCATTGCACCTGTTTACCATTTGGGGGATTTTGGCATTATTTTTTATCAACTAAAATCATCTTTTAAAGTTCAATTTTTAAATGTCTTCGATTTTGTGTTAAGGATCAATATTCGCGTATCGTTAGCTAAAATGCAAAAAGGCGTAACTTACAAAACATTTAAAATCGAGTTTCTGATTGATTATATTGAATGCCATTAAACTACATGTCTTGAAAAATTATACACTTTTGCGATCAAAAATGATTATTAACAAAAAACAAAGAGACGTGACTACAAGTGTGGTTATTTGATAAATGCAAAACGTCGTAATTACACATATTTTTCTAACAAAATATAATGAAATTGTTTTTTTTTTTGCAAATTGGCTGAAAAATTTAATGGACGACTATTCAATGCACGTTTTTCTGACGTGAGAAAAAATTTCGTTAAAAATGTTTATAGTTTTCATTTTACAAGGGTTTGGCTTCTCCTGTAAAATTATATATTTGTTGCTTGCGCCTTTTTGCATTTTAGCTAACGATATATTTTGATTTATTTTAATTTTAAAAATATATTAATTTTTTGGATTTTATTTCCTAATTGAATTGTTAAAAACAATAAACTACTACTTTATACCGTGCTAATTATTTTGATCTGTCCAATTAAATCGTTTTTCTTTGTATTTTTATATTATATTTTTAGCTTTTTTAACTATTTTTTTTTTTATTATCTTTACTACGTTTTGGCAACATTGATTATGATCACCTTCATTTTTATTAAACATTCATAGGTCAATGCAGTTTAAACCGTAGGTTTTTTATGGAAATTTATAAAAATATTCCAAGAAATGAATAACCAAAACTAAAAAAGAAAAAAATTACTAAAGCCTCTAGTACACGGAATGTAAAAAGCCACATGCGCATGTGGTTCTGACGTAATTTTGACGTCAATGCAAAGCCACAATAAACATTACGTGTTGTGTTATGACGTCAAAATTACGTCAGAACCACATGCGCATGTGGCTTTTTACATGCCGTGTACTATAGGCTTAACACACTTGCAACAATTTTACATTGAATTAATAAGTTAGAGAGAGGCAAAATCACATGTACACAAGGTTTCGGTCAGTTTTTTCATTTTGCTCTTAATAAACTAATAGAAACTATAACCAATATATCGGTGAGCACTACTGGTCATATAACTAGTAAAATGACCGGTAGTGTTCTTGTAGGGTTGATTTGTTTTTCAAAATTTTGCCAAAAACGAGTATTGACCACTTTAAAGTTTTCAAATAGAAACCTTCAAATTTATATTTTGATAACAATTTGTTGTTTTTTTTTTTTTGCTCAAATTAAGCAATGTTATTGCTACCTAAACACGAGCACTTATAATATCACCAGGGCAGGTTTTTATATGCACAAAAATGTTTAAAATATGATTTTCTTTTTGCCAAAAACACACTTCTTAATTTAATGTATTTTAATAAAAATTTCTTAAAAAAAAATTAAGATTTTTGATAAAAAGTCAACATTTACATTCATAGCAAATACCGAATTCACGTAATCGATGACTTAATGTGCCAACGACTCAAAATTTACTTCGACAACGTCTTACATAATAGAGGTAAATATTTCTGCCCTACAAAAAGTATATAGTTTTAGCGTAGAATTCTAACTGGAGATAAACAATTAATTTATTTTGTAAATCCAAAGTGCAAACCGGCATTTTAAAACAACAATTGTATCAAATAATTTAGTATATTTCATAAATCGATTATGTGATTACCCTGATTTGTTTTTTCATTTAAAAATTATTTCAACTCCCTAATCATCATACCATCGATCGTTTTAGACTCACCTCGCTCTAACTAATCCGTATATGGTATTGGTTCGATAGCTACATCTCCATGTAATCATTTACTAAAATTGATGCTTCGGAGAAGTTGTCCATATTTGGTTTTTAGGGCACCACAAATTTAAACCGCAATGGCAGGAACTCACATTGGTCTTAAGCATATTTTAACTCCTGCCAGAGGCATTGTTGTGATGTTATCGATTGGCCTTTCTTACTCTTTTTTTAGTTATCTGAGTTGCATTTCAATCAAAGAATATCAAGCCAAATTTGTAAAAATTTTATGTCTGAAAAATAAGTTTTTGCTTGTTTTCCATGGACGGAAATAAATAATTATTAAGATACTATTGCCAAACTTTATTTAAATATTAAGGTTATCGGCCATATTCTGGAAATCGAAATCACTTGAAATTGAAATCACACAAACTTTAAAACTATCCTGTTTATAGCCTTTTTTATGGCATTTACTTTGAGGAACACTCACCTTTAACAAAACTACTTTTAAAATCAGAAAAATCATCTTTAATTTTACTGAAAATCTCCATCGATTTCAATTTCACGTGAATTCGATTTGCAGAACATGGCCGTATATGTCCTTTTTAAAATTCGCTATTGAATTGCCAGAATTGACGGTAATTTACTAAGAAATAACAATAGTAGTTTTTAGCATATTTCTTAATTTTTGAGGCTTTTTGCCAGCACATAAAATAAATATCGAAACATATCAAAACATGCCCCGGCAATTTCATTGGATTTTGTGATTTCAAGTGGCTTTTTTTCCTAAGAAAACATCTCTTTTTTAATTCTACTCTAATATTATTTAGTTTATATTCATATTTTATCGAAATAATAACTTAAAGGCGGTTTACACAACCAAACAAGTCTTAAGGATTTTGACGGAAATGCTTCCCTGATCTGAACTTTATCTTTATCTTAATTACACAATTTCGTTCTGGCGGGTCCATGATTGCCCATGGGTCCCAAATGGGGTACACTTGCAAAAATTTGTTCTTATATATTATCATATAGTATATCCTATAGTCGGGCTTGACCATACTTTCTGACTTGTTTTTATTTTGGGAGATTCAGTAGCCATGTGAACGATTGAGGAACGAGCAAAAATTTCGAGTTTTATTTTGCTTGTAAAAACTCAATAATTCAAACACAAAGACAATTTAGAAATTTTTTAAAAACCAGGTATTCTTATAAAATTACCATAAATAAGGAGGCTTGTCACAATGTAAAAACTATAGAGGAATTACGCTCCTATCTACACCATCAAAGATAATGACTAGAATCTTACTCAGCCGAATAAACGACTCGATAGAGACAAATCTACGAAAATAACAAGCAGGATTTTGGTAAAATAGGTCATGTGTTGACATTATTACCACATTAATGCCCGTTTTAACAACTTACCCATAGCTTAAGGTAGGATTTTGTCGGCCGTTTAAAAAGTGTTCCATTATTACAACTTTACTGTTATCTAAAGTGAGCGATAAGTTAAAGGAATGTTCATCCTACCTGATAGGTAAAAGTAAAGTGTTAATAACATAACACTTTTTATACGGCCAATAAAATCCTACATTTAGCTATCGGTAAGTTGTGAAAATGGGGCTAAGAATTATTGCTGAGCAGAACTCCCCCAAAGCGAAAGGTATACCGCTGAAACTAACCAGCCTCATAAAAACCGAATACGATGGCCTCCAATGTAGAGTCCTACACAACAGCCTTCGATCAGAACTATTTTCCCCGAAATCTGGTGTGAGACAGGGATGTCTACTCCCTTGCTTTTCCTCCTAGAGATTGACAAAGTACTCAGTGACATGTTTGCAGATAAATATCTTGGAATCCAATGGACTCAAAATAGCCACCTCCAGGATTAAGATTATGCTGATATCTGTTTACTTTCTACAAAACATTTAGATATGCAATCAAAATTAGATGAATTAGTAACCCACTCAGCGACTGTTGGTTAAAAAATCAATGAATCCAAAACAAACGCGTTAAGAGTGCAAGCGACGAATAATAAACCGTTTTCTATTGGTCGAAGTGGAATTCGTCGAAAAATTCAGTTACCTTGGAAGTATGGTTGCGTCAGATGATAGTGCAAAAGTAGCTATGTTTTACGAAACATATGGAAATCTACATTATTATCAACGGAAACGAAAGTCAACATTTTTAAATCAAATGCATTATCAATACTGCTTTATAGCTATGAGATATGGCTGGCAACAGATGCTCTCACCTCTAGGATTCAGAGCTTCACAAACCGTTGCCTACGGCATATACTGCGCATATGGTGGCCCAATGTGATAAGCAATGACAATTTATATAGGAAATGTAAAATTCAGACAATTGTCACAATTATGAAGGAAAGAAAATGGAAGTGGATCGGAAATTACCAAAGAAAGGATACAGGGAAAAAAAGAGGTCGACCAAAACCACCTGGAAGAACTGTCTGCAGAATGATATACAGAAGAGCGGAATATCGTGGAACGAGGTTAAAGTGAAGTTGTCCGACAAAAGAAACTGGAAAAACTTTGTAGAGGCCCTCTGCTCCGATAGGAGTTAAGCGGATGGGAGAAGAAGAAGAATGCACCATTACGAAATCATGTACGCGATATAGTCGCTCGTTTTCAGACATCGGGATCTGCTAGTGACTTAGACTTATATCGTAAATGAGAACTCTGAAACATCGACTCGTAAGCGTTCCACTCAGTTTCAAATGTCGAGAACTTCACTGCGGAGAATAATAAAAAAAATGTATTGCTATTTCCCTACAAGACTATGCAACCGGCTAAAGATTTTGTGAAAAATTTACCGAATTAATATCGGATGTTCAGTTGCTTGTGACCCACTTTCTATGTGGGTTAGCACTAATTTCGAGCATTATCTTGGTGAAGTTTTTTTGAATTAAAATGGATTCTTGTATCCATCTGCCCTTAAAGCCGAGTCACACAGAATCCTTTGTACTTTATACGTCGATTTTTTCAACTGACATTTAAGTTGATATACAGGTTTTCTTATGAGCTTATCCCATATCGTACGTCTTCTTTATCGCAAAGTACTAAACTTAGGCAACTTTTAACGTACGTTGAGTTATTGAAAGCTATCAGCGTGTTTTTTGATTTGATTAATTTAATTGCGTGTGTAGCAAAAATAGAAGAACAAAATTATTGTCATGATTTTGATATAGAGGCCTGGCCCAAAATCTTCGACCTCCATCTATTACATTAAGACACATTTGAGCTTTATAAAGCAAAATAAAAATATAAATCAAAATAAAAAAAAAATTTTTTAAATATCCTCGAATTCCGTTGAAAATGTGTATATTTTAATTTATTTTTGTTTTTAAAAACGGCTGATTAAATATCCGTCATCAAAGAATTCATTTTGTGTCCCTCCTCATTAGTTACGTTAGTGTCAGTTAAAAAAGACGGCTCAAAAAATACGACGGTTTCAATGTGCCTTAGTCTTTAGACCACCATACTATCCGTCAAAGTCCTCAAAATATTTTGCAAACAAAAACAAAAGATTTAAGAAACAAACGTTTTTGAAATACGATGGAATGTTTAGTGAAAATTGGAAACACAAAAAATTCTGTATGTAAGACCCCTTTCAGACTCGGCAAGTTATTTGCGTTAGCCTCTTGCGTAAAACTCTTGGCTTATAGATGTCAGCGGTAAGGTCGGGTTAAGTAAGTTGCGCAAGTCACAAGAGGTCTTAATGCAGTATGTGTTTTTTTTTTTAAATTAATACATATTTAAATATTTAAATGTATGAGTATGTATCAAATATTTTAATAAGAAATGCGTCATTGGCGACCGTGAATATTACCATGTTCGTGTGCAGTCAGAAAACACAAAAAAAAGTGTGGCGTGTGACCAGCATACGAGTATTTAAAAACGAAGACAAAATTACATTGTAGTTGCATTTAATTTGTTGAAACAAATAAAAAGAAATCCACCAGCTAAAGAAGTAATTGTCTATTGTTGTTTTTTTTTTCATCTGAAATTGAAAATTGAAGGAAATTTCAATAAACAATGCTAATAATGGTTAATTGGCAAAAAAGTTTGCACTGAAATTCAAAATAAAAAGCAAATGCAATTCGAACTCAGTTCAAAACTGAATGTGTTGAAAAACAAAACAATAGTTTGGCTTGTTTTGGCTTTTTATCTTTCCTGTGTTTAGTTTTATAAAATTTTCTTTTACTCTCACTTTTAATGTTTAATGTAATAAACAGAGAGTTGCTGGCTACTGATTATCAGAGTACTATGGGACTACAGTTGATAATAATTGCAAACTTTTACACAAATTATTTAAAAGATTTCTTAAACTTTTATTAATTTCAAAAGCAAGAAATTGTAATTACTTTCTAATCGATTAGCCCGCACAAATATTATAGTTCTAACGACAGAATACCTTGAAATTCAGTTTTTCTTATAAGTGACATAAACACCAAAACAAAAAGCCAGCAGAAGTAATATATAAGTTATCAGTTATCGAACTTTTATTAACTTCCCGCAAAACTTTTTTTAAATTTTACCCACAACTTCCAGAATCCTTTACCCTAACACATTGTCCTATTCAATGTTATGTGTGCACAAGAACAAAACGTTGGCAAAATTACCAATTGTTCATGTTCATTGATGTGGGGAAAATTTATGGTACAGCAAACCATATGAAATGCAACAATAACAACCAAAATGGCGTTTATTTATATGGCCTTACTGCGGTTATGTTAGACGTTGTCGGAACAAATTCATGTGTGGCCATAAAATTGCTTGTTGTTTAAACATAGCGATGGCTAGCCAGAATTGGGTGTTAAGAACAAATAGCTACTCGCAGCAAAACATTACACTGATTCTTTAAAGGTGAATTTAGACAACTTGTATATTGCAGTGGCCTTGTCAGATGTAAAATCCATATGTAATTGCACATGTCTGTCAAAATTAGCAAATGCAGAAGGTTTATTATTATTTACAAAGAATATGTATAAATAAATAGATTTAAATGTATATTTTCCGACACAATCAAATGACTTGCAAAACCGCTGATGTCAGATGGTGTGTGAGTTTTAAAAAGAACACACAAATTTGAGCTGACATTTACAGTAGAAAATTTTATTTGGCTTTTACAAATTATTTTCCTATGCTAATCCCGCGAAGCTCTAAGCTTGTGTGCAACATCGGCGCTGGTAGACAAGCTCACTTCCAACTTGCCTAGCGAGGCAGTGAGAAAATTGACAACACTGCTAAATACATGTCGTCTTAAACCACCTTACCTTAAATTTGATTGTTCCATAAAATTGCAACGTGTGGACCGCGTATTGCCAAATATTGTCTAGCAATCTGCTGTCAAATCAGTTGTCATATATCTTACATTTCATTTCTCTATACATTTAATGATGGCAAAGCAATTTCACGTGTTCTCCAGCAATATAGACCGCAATTATTGCGCCATTGTTTTGCCGACGTTTTTGCTTGTGCTTGTTAAAAAAAATTGCTACGTGGAGACACAGCGTTAAAAACTTTCTCGTAAAGCAACAGCAAAATTACATAATATTTATTACTTTGTTTTTGCTTTCAATGTAATTCTTTGGCATTGCTTTGCGTTTTACATGATAAGGGCCTTAATTTAATCATTTTGAAATTGAAAGGTCATGCTGAATTTCTTTTATTTTGCGGAAACAATTAATGTCTTATTTAACCGAGAACAGCTTCAAAAGGGTTTTGCTAGCCAATTTCACTTAGAACTCTTCTATAAAAACTAAAATTAAGATTTTCACAAAAATGAATTATTTGGCATTGGCGTTTTTAACACCAAGCTTCAGATATGTATAAGGACAACAATGTTAAAAAACAAATTAAACACTTGAAATAACGAAGCTTGTTATGTATTTATCTTAAAAATAATTTAAAAGTGATTTACAACTAATTTCTATTAATAATTGTAATTATTGCAAAAGGTACAATCGTTTTTCAGACAATTTTATACTACAGATTTTTATAAATAATATATGGACATACATAAATATTAACAATGTTACAAGTTAAAAATATGTATGGCTTTTTTGTACATTGTCCACAATTTGTTTCCTGTCTTCAGTCTACAAGAAATTGTAAAGCTAATTACAACTATAACTAAAGTTTGTCTTTATCTGCAACTCACTTTCTAGGTTTTATATTAGGAGCCTGTTTCTCTCTTTTCTTGACTTTGAAAACTAAAGACTCATTCTGTAAAAGCGTTTAAATGTAGAATGAAAGAAATAAAATTACGCATTTCCTCGCATTCGTAAACACACCACTATTTAGCAACACTTTCCATTTTTCTTCTACAGTCTTGTTTTTTTGTACTGACTCGGCAAAAATATTTAATGTTAATAACTCATCAATAAATGTATCGCAAACAATATGGCAAACTATATATTGAACAAACTTAATATATAATAACAGTACAAAAACAGTACATTAATGAAAAGATCAGTACATTTGCTACTACTTTGAACAAAAAACAGTACATGTACTGATATAAACAGTACGAATGGCAACATTAGGTATGCTGCTGGTGTCTAATAATTGAGAGTTCTTCGGTTAAAAAAGGGCGAAATACAACAAAAGTGAAACAAACATGTGTAACGGGTTAGTAAATAATAATATTCTCTCAATTCCAATGACTCAATTAAATGACAAAGCTCTCCTATGTTACTGAGTCATCGCACTGATTACGTTTTATTAAACCATTTCTGTGATGCCAATGATCACATAATTTAAATTTGTGACCCTGATGACAGTTTGGCCAAGTAATGTGAAGGCTGACATCTCAATGATGAAAAGTGTCATATGGTCAAAAGCGAAGACATTTGTCGTGGTACTGATGTCAATATACATCAGCAATTTGAAGCCTTTTCTATATGTGCACAAATAACGGTAATTTGCAATATCTCGAAAACTGTTCTACTTTTGAGTATTCTGAGTTCACATTCGTATTCAGCAGACTATTTCACATAAAGATTAGGTGTTACATTCATTTGGTCACGACTTTGTTGAACATTTGTGACAGAGTGTAATTCTTTGTTTTTCTTTTCATTTCAGTTTCGAAGGTAACATTTAAGTATTTTTTAGAAATATAAGACTATAAAGTAGGAATACCGTATGTGGTACAGTAGGCGTATGCATGAGAAATTGAAACAAATATTTTTTTTGCTTTGTAACCCATAATATTGGTTTTTGTGTTTCAGATGTTTCAGAGCATTAACGCTGCACGATATCACTACAACTCTAGAAGAAGAGGTTGATTTCGACAACCAGGTCAAAGATTTAGATACTTTTGTACTTCCTTCTGGCGACAAAGATTCTGTCAGCATACATACCAAACTTGCTTCGAGCTCCAGCAGATATTTCTCTATATAGCAGAGTTTTATCAGGATAAATATACAGAGCCACATGGATCTATAGAGCCTCTAAAGATTGGAAAAAGCCAGGCTTATAATAAAAGTTCATTATTTTGTTACCTCTTTTTCATGTTGCACTTGAACGAACTCCAATATAATGGTTCTCCTTATTTTCTTGTAAAGATGAATTTGAGCTGCTTTCGACTGAAAGAAGCAAGTATTTGTCACGAAAACTGCTCGCCAAAGTTCGTTCTTTGCCAAATTCTTATGTCTGTATTCATAAAAATATTTTAAACTTAATAAAGATTTACCAAACAAATTTTCCTTAATAAGCGTTTGTTAAATTTAATAATATTTTATGAATACGGGGGCTAGCTACGAATTTCCTTAAACACTGTCATCATTAAGAGAATCATAACATTTTTGAGGCAATGATTCCATACTTCGGACATTACGAATGTAAACTCAATATAACCAACCATGTAAAGTGGGCAATGGCATAAACAATACCCTACTATATATTTAAGTGCGACGTTAGTGTCCACGCCGATTGTTTTCTTATATATGAAATGCTTTCGGCTAAGAACATTTTGAAGCAAAATCTTTGAATTACTACAATTACTTAATAGCAGTTTTCTTGATTTTCAATTAGTTAAGAGGGCATATTTATCCATTCGCTTACAACATACATTTAATAAAGCGTTTTATGTCCACTGTCTTGGCATTGGTAAAATATGAATCATTTTAAAAACATATCAAAACTAAAAAAAAACAAGACTAAAATTACAAGGTAATGAAAAAAACCAATAAAAAAAGCTTAAAATATAATCATAATGAAACTCAAAGTTAAAGTTTTTACACTTCTGCTGGCACTACTCACTCACTCTTTAAAGACTTCATTTATTCATCCAACCAACAAACTGATAAAACTTTTGTACATTGATGGTATGTAAAGTTTCATCGATAAAAAAAAAAATAATTAACACAAAAATTGAGAGTACGAGAGTGTAGTAGAGTGCCTGTAGTGTGCAGCATTTTAGCTTGTATGGTGGTGGTGCGACTCTTTTTTGAAGACGGCAAAAAGACAAGACTTTGACAAAAAAAGCTACAAACTACAAGTTATTCAAAAAACATTTTTTCTTAGTTTTACTTGTTTTTATGGTTTATTTAATTTCATTTTGAGGATTGAGCTTGAATCGCAACATACAAAAATGTATTTTGGTTAAAAAAATTATAATAATATTTAAGCGCAGCTGATGCCAAAACTAAAGTGTTTAATACGAAACAGTCGAAGACGTGCAAGGCACGATTACGGAAGGAAAAGCGGATTATTTGAAAAAAAAAAATAATTTAAATATTTTTATCATAGTTCTCTAAAAAAGAATTTTAAAAAAATATGACAAATATTTTGGATATTTAACAAAAAAAAAGTGTTGAATTTTGTTAACAAAAAGTGAAATCAGTACAAATTTTGTGTTACAAAATAAAAAAAAAAAAATTATTATTATTACGAAAGCAAAAAATTTCTTAAATTTTAAAAGAAAGGCTTTACAAAATTTATATAAAAAAATGATTTTATAATCAGAAATAATTATTTTATAAAAAAACTTTTTTTATTATTAAATTACACAAATTTAATTGCAAAATATACCCAAGTTGTCGTTTAAAAAAAACCATATTATAAAAAAATACAATAACAAAAAATTAAAAAAAAAGTTAATTTAACACTTTCATTTTCATTTTAACCATTAACTCAAAGCAACAACAACGACGAAATCGACAATAATAAAGAAAAAAAAAAAACCAACAATAAAAAAAAAAATAACCAACATTTAAACTTCATGTCTTCTGCTGTTCGTCATTTCTGTAGTTGGTTAAATAACTGAATCCGTCAGCAAAACAAAAGGAAAAATCGAATCACATTCAACTTAAAATCTGTGTATTTTTATTAAAAGCGATTTTAAAAAGTGGCAATTTAAAGTGTGATTGAAATTGTTTTTAAACAAAAATTTATTTAAATTACTGTGTGATATTTACCTTCTTCTTCTTTTGTTTACACTACAACTTGCAAATGTTTTAATCGGTCCATTACAAGAATTCCTGATAAAAAACATAAAAAAATTTGTAAATTACAACCAATTCAATACGAAATAAAGTTACAAAAATATCTTTTAAAATGCGTTCAGCGGCTTTTTTGATTAGTTTTGGTAAGTTATAATTTTTTATTTTTTATTAATTCATTCCTCTAGGGGCCCGTGTTCCCTGCAGGATTATTCCATCTATTTCTAGCAAAGCACTGTCTTGATTTCTGCTAATGTGACTTACTTAATTTCCGTATTTCCATTAGGATTGTGCTCTATGGTCGTCCAAGTCATCAGCTGCCTTGCGAGGTTCCATTCTAGCGCCGTTCTATGTATAAAGGGTGTTTTTTACAAGACAGAAATATTGTTGGAATGAATTTTTCTTATTATTATCTAGATAATCGATAGTATCGATAGTTTCATTTTTAGCTGACTATCGATAGGATAGACAGCCAAAAATTTTAGATGTTACTACAAAGTTGAAAAATGAAAAAGGACTTAAGTCTACTTAAACGAAATTTGAGTTAATGGCACCTTAACGTTCAAAATAACACTAGAGTTAAGTTTCAATTATTTTGTAAGATCTGTTATAAAGTTATAGCAAAATGACTTTCAATGTAATGAATGACTGCCAGCCAGTGTTATTAGATGTAGTGTTTTCTCGCTTATGTGGCGACTTTGTCTTGCCTTTTTGTCATTTTTTTCTTTACGAAAAATCTTAAAAATATTAATGAGGTTATTTTGTAAAACACCTTTGAAAAATATTTTTATACAAATTTTTAAAAATTCATAAAATTTTATATGAAAAAATTTTCAACGCAAGGTGAAGGGATTTACATAATAACTTTTAAAATTTCTAGATTTAAGGTGAATATATTGCCGTCGAATAAAAAAAACTGACAACCCTGCTGCCATTTAACCGTCTCTATATCTGTATGACACTAAAATTTAAAGTGAATATGATGGTATTTTATACCTTTAAATGAAGTGTCAAAACTTTTTCATTGTTTACCACCTTCATTCACTACCCTGGCCACAGAACTGGCACATAAAAAACATTTCGATAGTATCGACAGTTTTTAAGTTAACTATCAAAACAATCGATTGGGTCGACTATCGATAGTTTTGCAACTCTACGTAGCATTGGACTCATAAACAGTAATCCAGCGTGCCAGTGAACAGGACCACTTCTGGAAATAAAGTTGTCACCAAATTGGTCTTGCAATAAATCGATGGTTTATCGGATTGTACGACAAGTTGCGCTGTCTTGTTGGAACCAAATGTCATTGATGTTTAGCTGATTAATTTTTTGAAACAAAAATTCAGTAAGCAAGGCTCAATAGCCCTTTCCGTTCGCCGTAACGGCAGCTCTTTGCTCATTTCGAAAGAGCATCAAACTGGCAATTTTTATGGATAATATTGATTCGTAATATTGATTCGTTGAGGGCTTGAGGATTGTCTTAACTCCAAACATGGCAAATTTGCTTATTGACGTAGGCATTTAACTAGAAATGAGCAGCGTAAAATAAACAAAGTGCTCCATGAACTGAGCGAACAGATGTATTTTTCTTTTTTGAAAGTTAATTTCCATACTAAGGCAGGGTTGTTCCAGCATTAACCGATACATACTGACTTGACAAAATTACTGAACAGAAATGTCAATACAGTTTGACATTCTCAACTGTCAAACTAAAGTTAGCTGTCAATTTATAGCTACCCAGCAAACAATTTTGAATAAGGTAATCGAGTTTAGAATTAAGAATTTTAGCCGGAAAGACTTCTAAACTGGATTACCATATTAATTGTTTTACAAGGCATGAGCTTAAACTAATAAGTTCCTATGAATTGATTACTTTCTTAACTTTTGTAATTTTAAAAGAAGTAAGTAGTCAATTTTTTGTACCAAATAATAACGTAGGTAATGCAGAAAGTCATATACTTTTCTCTTAATAATAAGTTTTAAAGCAAATATTTTCCGTCATACTTTAAAAATTAATTCTTAATAATTAATGATATAATAATTAACGATAAATAATTAATGATCTAATGTTATGCCTTTGGTAATCGCGTCTTTTAACTTGGCAACCAAAAAATAATAAATTATTATATGCAACGCCGTTCTTTTGGTAATGTGTAAATTTTTACTGGGATATCAATATCGAAAGGGGTTATGCAGGTCAAAAACACGCTATACTTTCATGCCGGTTTCAGAGCGTAGTTATGTCCAATCCACTTGCATTTTCTTATTCTTCTTATTTGGCTTTTCACTGGAATCTAGTTGGTTCTGTTCCAGAGTTCAGTGTTTGAAAGTGTATTCGGCCTTCTTCACCACTGTGCCCGTTTGAAGCCATGTTTCACTTCTATATAACAGTCCGGATTTACACAGGCATTGAAAATACGTATCTCGGTTTCGAGAGATATTTTTGGTGAACGCCATATATGGTATAATCTTCCAAATGCGGACCTGGCTTTGCCTAATTTATAATGTACAGTCACAGACATCATACGCACCAGAGATCAGAAAGGGTCTACATATTGGCTTTTTTGGCTTAAAAAACAAGTAAGAAAGTTTAGTCGGTCAAACCCGACCATATGATACCGTACACCACAGTATATATTTAGTATATTTACCACCAAGTTTGGAAAAAGGCATAGCTAATGTGGCTATATGAATAGGGATCTATCTATGTTCCAAATTTCTTTAAAATTGATTTGATAGTTTCTGAGAGGCAGAAATTGGCCCCTGTCTCCCCTTGTGGTCCGATTTTTTACAAAATGCATAGCTTATGTGTCCATATAAATATGGATCTATTTTATTTATTTATTTAATGATTTTGTAATACAACAAGATACATTATCTTATAATTAAAGTATTACCCCCATATTCATAAAAAATATTTTAGATTAATAAAAGGTTTATTAAACAAATTTTCATAGAAAATTCGTTTCATAAACCTGCAATAAACCTAAAATATTTTTTATGAATATGGGGGTTAGAATCAGAAAAGTTAGTTTAAACATATGTACATATGTGTCCTAATATTTAAAATTTATCTGCAAATATAGTAATAATAACAGATAAATAGATCAAGTATTACAATTAACAAAAAACTTAATTAAAATGACGGAAATATTTAGATTTTAAAATGTTAAAGTTAAGTTAATTATTTCTAATGCTATAGATTTTATTGAAAGTATTTTTAAATTTAGTTGCGTTGGTTGAATTTTGTAAAGATACCGGAAGTTGGTTCCAGAGACGGATTGAATATATAAACAATTGTTTCTCAGATGCTGCATCACGATGTCGAAGTTGGACTAGGCTGTTTACTCTCGAAGACCTCATGAACTGAAGATGGTGTTATGGATATTTTGGTTGCGTTGTCGTTATAATTTTGTATGAGAACAAAAGGTTTTTTAATTTTAGATAGCCTTCGAAGCTTACGTTGATCACACGACAGTAGTATTGAGATACGTGATCAAATTTTTTTAGATTATAAATTTAGCGTACAATGTTATTAATTAAAATGTATTAATTCAAATGCATTAATTTAAAAACGTTTTAAGTTTCATAATTCCAAGTGAAAATTATAGAATTTATGAGATATTCCACAGAACCACCAGAACGGTATGACATTGTGGCTCATGGTTAGTTATCAGCTTTTGCTTACGTAGCAAGCCAAGGTCACCTTGTATGAATTCGCCTTGTGAAATTGTACAGTTTTATAAACATTTTTAACAAAATTCTATTCTTTATTTATTGTTTACTTCTTTGTTTAGTAGAAGTAAACAAAAAAGTTCCTTGTTTTGTTAACTTCTTTGCTTGTAGAACGGAGCCGTATTTTTATGGCTTAATTTAGATGTTTTGCCGACTTGTATTTTCAAACAAGCATTAAATATGTGGAATAGTTGATTTAGCAATATTGTTACTAGACAATGAATAAATTAAGTAAGAAACCATGTTGAAATTACTACAAGGTGGCAGCACTACGTGTTGTTGTACAACAATACAACAAACACAGGCAAGTTTGTTTGTGTAAAGAACCCAATCAAGGCGAATTCATTTATCAGGTGGCGTTGAAAGCACAGCTGTGCTACTTTTTTTTCTAACTTAGAGAGAGAAATGTCAAAAGTTGCTTGTGTTTTTGACATATCGATCAACGAAAGCAACAAAAAAATACATTGCTGTGTTTTTGGTTTTGTTACTTGTTGTAGTATCGACACCACCGTATACATGAATTCGCCTTGAACCCAATGCTGTCAAAAATTATGTACAACAACATTGCCATGGTTTGTCTTTTGCGGCCAAACCTAAGGGGGAACCGTTACATGTTTAATATACACATCTATGAATTCGATCCAGTACCGCGAGTATTAATGGATCGCGATCCATATTGCAGAATAGCCTAATTTTATGTGATCCATGATCCTGATCGCGGATCACATGAAAAATATTGAACGTTTAGGATACTTTGTGATATAAATTTGTGATATCTTAGTATTAAGGGAAAATTCAAAATAAATAAGATATTAAAATATTTTTGTAAAGTTTGTGAATTAACGCTTTTTCGTTAAATCAAGTTCTGCAAGTTAGTGAAACAGGCCATATTAGGATTCAAATTTAAGGCCTTATTTTGAGTAATATAATTATATGTAAGATGTACTTATATGAAAAATTCTGATTCATATGACGTTATAAAAGTTTTAAATGTTACATTTATTGAAATTTAATGTCGATCTTCTTAAACAACCAAAATCAAAACTTTTCTTTAAAAGTGAATACATTAAAATATTACAGATATCTACTCCTTTTAAAGTGTTTGTTTAAGTTACAGTTTTATTTCTGTTATTTATTACATTTCGCACTTGTTCAACAATACTGTATTAACTCAAAATTTTTAGTAGAAGCAAAACAATTTTTAATTTTACATTAAAGGCAAATCAACTTCGGTTTCATTACCAAAAAGTAGACAAAATAGCCACTACAAATATATTTACAATTGTTGAACAAGTGCGATATATTTATTTTTAAATGTTTATAAGATAATAAAATTGTTCGGTTCCGAAGAATTTTGGTAAAAAGTTTGGTCGAATAGAAATTTTTCAATGGCACCGCTGATCTGCAACAAATAAAACAGAAATATTATGAAAAAATTACTTAAACATTATATTTAAAATTTTAATGTTACATGAATTAAAAACAATTATTTTTCCACTTTTTCTTCACTGCAAATCCTTTGGAGGTTTAAAGAAACAGGCGTACATGTGCATATTAAACATAAACAAATTTTTAAAACTTACGCACAACGTGTTCACAGACAAAATTATTTTTGTTTTTATTTATTATATAAAAAAATACATTAGCACAACTAAAGACGCACATAAAAAACCAATTACGATTTATTTTTTTGCAATTATTTTAACTTTTTTACACAATTTTCATTTAAAGACCGCACAAAAATGATTATTTTTTTAACGCACAATAATTTTTTTCAAGAATGTAAACATAAACAAAGCAAAGTGACAGAATGTGGTTGTCACCATAGTTCAAGCAAAAAATAACCAGATACCGTAGTGCTGCCACCTTCTAGTAATTTCACCATGGTTAGAAACGAAAGTTCTGCCGACCGGCAAGTCCATAGCAAGTGGGCCGCTTAAGAGAACGATAATGAGTGACTTGTTGTCTCTCGCTTAATTTGCTGATCGATATTGTGGGCCAGGCTTTTAATTTTTTGTGTTTAGTGTCAGCAAGAATAAAATAAATAAACTAAAATTAAGTAAATAAAATTGTCTTGGTCTTCATTAAACATCCGTCATCAAAGTATTCATTATACGTTGTTGCGTTAGTATCAGTTGAAAAAAGCGACGTATAAAGTACAACGGATTCTGTGTTACTCTGCTATTATTCTACATTTCAAACAATTTGATAAAATTGTGGATAAAACCTGTGACATATTTTTGATTTGTTGAGCGCCATTATTAGAGAATAACACATAATGCAACTAAAATATAAATTTCTTTTTAGAAAAGAACACAGAAAAGGTTAAAAGGCAGAATAAAGGCAACATTTATGCCAATAGAGAAAACGCTATATAATTGCGTTAGTTAGAAATGTGCTTACTTTATAGTTCACGCGTACAGAGTTTTTATAGATAATTTTTTTTTTGTTTTGAGAGTTTCCCTTCTAATCAATCGTCTATGCGTAAAATCTTAATTGTTTTTAACGCTTTTGAAATAATATTTTTATATTGAAAATTTTACAATATTCCGACTAACTTTTGTACTACATAGTAAAGAGAACCCGATATCGATAAGATAAATTCGATAAGTGCTCCAAAAGGAGCAGGTTTTTACTATTAAATTGCAAAATAATCGCTTATAAGCCTGAAGATGGGAGCATGATTTTTGTAAGGTGCGTTCCTCGTTTGAAGCACCACATTTTGCTACAATAAGCGTTTTTTTAAATAATGAATTATGCAACGGCCTTTTTTAATTTAAGACTTTGGGCTCATTAATATTCGTCTTGTAATTGACTTTCATACGTTTCTATGTGTATAGAATATTTCTAAATTTGGTTGTTTAATTTTACTGATAAGTTTTAACTGCACCATAATAGCTCTCTCATTGGAGCGCACAATCATGCGCTTTTATCTTAAGCGCTTTAAAAAAGCTCGATTTTTTACTGGTATATTAAAGCCAAAATATGTACTCTTAAAACCTTTAATCCTTTCCAAAGGTTAATGTGGTCCCTTTCTTAAAAAGAGGATTTACAGAACCAAAAAGGTCTTGAAAAAAACTGTATTTGTAGGGTATCCAGCAGGGTGTAGTTTGATTCGCCCTTATGTTCTTATTTTTTTTATTTTTCTGTTTACTGCTTTAATATTTTTTTATATTTAAGACTTTGTTATTTTTCGTAACACTTGGTGACTTGTGAAATTGGCATTTTTCGTATTTTTTGTTTCAGTAAAAAATTTGTTTAAAGTGTCTGTTTCTCTGACTCTCCTCTTGTTAATTTTTTTCATTATTCATTTTAATTTTTGTACAAAATGTATTTATCGTTATTGTATTAAGTGGAACATCACCCAAAAGTATGTGAGTTGTGACCTTAATACGCTCACTAAAGGCTTATTCCATTTGCGGTTTTAAGACTTTTTGTTGAGTATGTATTCGTTGTTTTTTTTGTTTGTATGAGTCTGACTTTTTCTACAAAAAAATATATTGTGTAATATTTATTTAATTTTTTATGGGTTTTTGGTTGTAAATTATTTTGTGTGATTTTAAGCTGGCATTAAATGATCGTAAACTCATATAGCGATAGTCAGAAGCATATGTGTACTCACTCGCTCGCAACTTCTGACACAGACGACATTTTACAAAATAAAACAAAAGACTTAAGACACATACTAACGTGTTTAATTAAATTGTCATTAAACGAAATTTCAACATTTTAAAAACTTATTTACCACTAAAACGAAAGAAAATTTTTGTTCAATTAACTTTTAATTTTTTTTTAATACATCAGTGAAATCTGTAAAGATCAGATAAACTGTAATCTGCATTATTTTAAATTACTTTAACACACTTTTGTATGTTAATAATTTTGTTGATGTAATTTTTAAGACTTAAAAGGTATTTATTATTGTACATACTTGCATAAGTTTATTATGCCAGTATTCACTTGAATTAAGTTTGCGACAACCGAATCAGATATTTCACGCAGTGGGAATTTTTTGAAAATGAAACCATCAACAAGGTTTATATGAAGGAGTTGAAGAAAATAAAACGTATTTAGAGCGTGTGTGGAACGGCAGCAAAGTAGTATTGTAAGTAAAATTTTAACATATCTCAGGTGAATAAAAATTCACTAGCCCTGGTGGCAGGGCTGCCAGGTACACTTTTCCTTTTCCCCAAAAAATATAAAATAAATCCCCAAATATCCCATATTAAAAGAAAAACTTTAAGACGTTATATTTTTGTTTTGTTTTTTTTCTGACCAAAATTAAATTTTTTTTAAAAAATTCGATATTTTTATCTGGCTTAAGTTCATTGAATTTAATTTTCATTAAATTATTTTTCACGGACAGGTTGCCCTGACTAGTTTCGATTGTAACCACACAATCTCTTCAGTGGGGTTTGCCGTTTAGCTCTCACCGCCATTGACGACGGATCACGTCATTAGTTAAACATTAATCTTTAAACCAAATGGTATTTTACCTTGGTAGATCGAAATTTGCTTGGAATGAATGATTACATATTTTATTTGATCTACATGTTCTTCCTTACTTCTTGTTTTTTGTACTTTTTGGCAAGAATTCTTCTTGAAATCCAAAGTACATTTTTTGTTGTTCATGTTTTTGTCTTTCTTTTTCTTGTTGAGCTTTTTCAGCTTAACTTAAAGGACAAATGTAAACATATAGCTCGTGCCTTAGCTGTTAACAATAATTAGTATTGTGGTTATTTTATTGAACTGTTAATGGGTTTTAATCCAAATTCCTATATTTTAACCCAGCTTAAGTTCATTGAATTTATTAATTTCATGTTGTAAAATTCCTTTCTTCATAAAAATAATTTAATGAAAATTATATTCAATGTACTTAAGCCGGATTAAAATATCGAAATTTGGATTAAAAACCATTAACAGTTCAATAAAATAACCACAATACTAGTTATTTTTTTAAAAATTTTTAGTAAACTTATTATCAAAGTTCTTTTTGGGAATACAATTATGTATTAAAAGATTTTATTTGTTGTGCTTAAAGCCTAGTACTCTGTTCCAATTTGTGAAAAATGTTCAGCAACATCTATTATTTCATGCGAAAAATTTGACATGTATCAATGTTACCTATCTCGAGAGTTTGCACAATTTGACGTTTTTAATTTTTCAAAGTATGCGACATTGTTTTGCATATGTAAACAAAACCCACATGTATTTTACTAAAAAGTATTTTTTTAAATAAAAAATTAAAGTAAATATTGATGAAAAACTGTTACCGGTTGTGTTATTTGTGTTTTGCAGTTCTCATGTTAATATTTAGTTTAAACTTTTTTCATTTGCTTAAAATTCCACGTGAAATAAGTGCAGCTTATATTATTTCGCAGTTGTAAAAAAATGTTGCCAGAAACATTTCGCAACTTTTTCACAAATTAAACAGAGTACAACTCTATCAACATTTTTTCATAGAAATTCCGCACAAGTTTTTTTCATATGAGTTTTGACAGCATTTCACGTGAAATGTTGAACAGAGTACTAGGCTTAATTCCCAATTTTTATTCTTGATAAAACAACTGAAAATTTATTGTTGGAGCATAAGCTGTTTCTATGCGCATTTTCCCAAAAAATGAAAATGTTAGAAAAGCCGAAAATATCAGCAAATAATACTACAGAGGGAATGAAATTCTTTTTCTGAGTTTTTAAAATGTCTACTGGAATTTGATTTCACCGCACTTTGTACGTTCCCAACATAACCCGTAAATCGAGGGTAATTATATATTATGCCTGTAATTTTATCTAGGCGATAAAGAAAAAGGGCTTAAGTCAGTATTTTTTAGTTTTGCAGGAGGACAATTTTAAACATTATATGCGAGTTTTTAAAATTTAATTCAAAAACTGTCAATCAGTGCCCCATAAATGAAAATAATATTGTGGCAACACTATGATAAAAGTTGTCAAATAAAGGTGTATTGGTACAGATGGCTTATACGTTTACCAATTCAAAGATTTGCCGGTTCAAAGAAATTTTAAGCCAAAAAGAGTTTACTTTGCACTGAATTTCTAATGTCACAGATCAAATGTAAGCTTGAATTTTTATTGCACATTCAAAAAAGATAAGCAAAAAGTCATTTCACTTTTACTTCACAAAGGATCGTACAAAATAATTGAAACTTTGTCCATGTGTACTTTTGAACGTAAAGCTCTCAAATTTAAATTTAGTCATTGCCACAGATATGTATATCTTTTTTAGCATATCTTTTTCTAAAATATCCATTTTCCAGCAAAAACTAACAAAGTTTACAAAATGTGTCTAAAAATGCATTAAAGATAAAATTTTCGTTACAAGCGCGATGCCATTTATCAGCAGAATCAACTATTTTTTGCACACTATTCCGGCCCCTTATTTAAATTTAACTTATAACGAATACCTCTCATATACATACATAATACGCTCACTTGATAATTGAAATTTTTTTAATTTTGCAATTAAAAAAAACAAGAATTAAACATTAATATAATTTCTTTTATAATAAACATAATGACTGAATTAAAAAAAAAGTAACTAAAACTGGTTCCAAGACAAATGGAAAAAGAAAGTGAAACCGAAAAAACAAAAACACTTTAATTCATCCCATGACAACAATCCTAATTGTATGCAAATAAAGTGAAATAAACCCATATAAAAATAAATTATTAAATAAAATCTGAAATACATAAATATTACAAACAATTATTATTTGCATGCAAAACTATGCAAAAAAAAAGAAACGTTTGCATTCATTAATGACTAAAATAAAAAAAAAAAAACAGCTATGATAATTAAAAAATTAAAAAAAAAATTCAAAGAGAAAAAAATAAACAAAAATACAAACCAGAAATTCAATACATTTAGATGGCGAAAAAGATATCAGATAAAAATGTACATAACCATTTCCTGGAAGGTGGTGAATATAAAAATGACTTCATGAAAATATAGAGGCGAAGTTTCGTCAGTCGGGGGGTTTTCAGTACATTATTTTAACGATATTTGTTATAAACTATTGATGTTTAACTCAGAAGCACTTACCGTTCTATTAAACATTCCATTTGATAGTAAATTCTTATTATTGCAATTACGATTAAAGGACGGGATTCACTATCCTTCACATCTGACAGAATTATATTTAACATAAGAAAAGTTTCTACAAAATCTGTTGTCAAGGCCATACAATTTTTCAAGAAAATGGAACTCTGATAGCATCAGTGTTGCCCAAACTTAATGAAGGGAAAATGCTAGATTTTTGTGAAAAATGTTAAAAAAAATGCAAAATAGACTTAAAAAAGTGCTAACAAAAATATTATATAAAAATAAAAAGAAAACGATTTAATTTCTCATTAATTTTAAAATAATTAGCATTGTATTAAATTACATGAATTACTCTCCATTTTATCAAGATCAGTTAAAACTAACTATTACTTTAACTTCCAGTTAACGATATGTTTTCGACAGTTATAACCAGGGACCGTAACAGCTTTTTTCATAAAAGTGAGATGATAACAGTTATTTTTGGAGTTTTAATTTTTTGAACAAAAATAACAGTTATTTTTAATTTTTATTTTTTCGTTCAAAAATAAAATTTATTTTATGATTTTTTTGAACAATAATAACAGTTATTTTTTGATTTTTATTTTTTTGAAAAAAATAACAATTATTTTTTTATTTTTATTTTTTCCAGCAACCATAAAATTTATTCTTTAAAGAAATGTACGTGTTTTAATTATATGGTTGACTTTAAATATTTATTTTATATGCATAAGAAATCCCAATGATGATCACACTTTTAAATAAATATTTAAAGTCAACTTTATAATGATAGCACGTACATTTCGTTAGAGAATAACTTTTATTTTTGCTCGAAAAAATAAAAATCAAAAAATAACTGTTACGTTTGTCCAAAAAATATAAATAAAAAAATAACTGTAATTTTTGATCGAAAAAATAAAAATCAAAACTTTAAAAATCATAATATTTTATCATAGAAAAGTTCATAAGTATCAATATGGTATACTTGAATCAGTTTGCCAGCATTTACTTCCATATGCTTTTTTGGTTTTAAAATTTAAAAATAACTGTTATTTTTGGTCCCTGGCTATAACAGATAGTAAATTATAAAGGAACTTTGTGAAATTCGCTGTTAGTATTTTATAGTCTTTTACAATTAAATTGGAAATAAAATGTAAAAGAAGTAAGAGAGATATATTCGAATATTTAATAGCCTTCACCGAGAGTTAGAATTATTCAGGAGTAGGCTTTATATGGGATCTATAAATTATAAGCCAGTCTTTATCAAACCTGACCTCACAGTAGTATAATTCGTTACTTAAGTTAAATAAAAAATTCTGATTTGTTTCAAAAATATAATTGGGCGCATTAAAGTCATTTTTAGGAGCAGATTTTATGTTAAGGCGATCGTAAATCATAGACTGCTTATCAAAAATAAAAAAAAAAACTTCAATTAAACCAAATCTCAATAGAGTGATACAGTTTTGTTAGAATTAAATGTTTTTTTAAATGATTTTAGGAAGAACGCTTTACATGGGGCCTAGTGCAAATTATGGACCCATTTTCATAAAATTTTATTGCGATTTCCAGTCATATAAAACGAATTTTTCTATTTTTAATTTTTGTAGCAATAATATAAATTTTTTAGGGAGGTTGTTCCACATTTGGGTTCATAACTCTTTTTCTACTAAGCCTATTTCAGATAGATTTCAATCACAAACTGCTTAGGGGGACAAAAAAATTTTTTTAAATCAATATTGTTCTTCACTAATTAGCTTTGGATCTAAGAATTTAATATAAATTAATGTAATATAGATTTGATTTTTTCCCCTACGAATCCCCTGAAGAAGTGAACATAAGATTCACGAAACGTCGGGAAAAAATTATATAAAAAATTTGCATTTTTATTTACATAAACGGAGCTTGGCCTCATCAGCTAAATATATAAAAAAATATATACAAATATAAACAAAATAAAGTGGCCGAAAATAAAGAAAAACAAATTGTTCTTTTCTGTTGAGTAAGCGCCTTTCAAACAGACGGACAGGCAGGCGGGCATGACTAAACCGACAAAGAGTTACGTATGGATCAAGGCACTAAGATGAATATTTAAAAAGTGTCTCCACTAGTGGTAGAGGGTATAAAAATCATATAATTTTTTAACATTAAAAATAAATCAAAATAGATACAAAAATTTATCTTTAGTTAATTATAAAATAACGCAGGTTTAAAACATTTATATTGAATCACATTTAAAAGTTAAATTGGTTAATACAATTAAATTCTATTAAGTTCTTAAGTTCACAATTTATTTTTAAAATATTAAAAATAAAACATAATATCCTTTTATATCTGAAAGAAAACAGTATTAATATTTATGAACATTTTTGCACATCTAGTAAAAAGCTATAAATTAATGGAAAAAATAAAAATGTATCACTTTAGCTGAAAAATGCTTAAAAAGTTCTAAATAATTTCGGGAAAATGCTGATAAAAGTGCTTTATGCAAGAAGCTTTTTTATGCTAAATGAGTTTAAAAATGCTAGATCTAGCACTCAAAATGCTAAATTGGCAACAGTGGATACACACTGGAAAAAATTACAATCTTAAATTGACATGGCGCAATGTTAATTGGAAATCCTAGTAATTCATCATCCAGAATTTCAGTTTTTGTTGCTGCCATTCTTGAGTTTATTGGTGAGAGGGGTGGAAAGATTGGGAAAGGGTACTCAGTTTCATGTACTCTGCAATTTAATTTTACTTTGTTATTCTCATACTTTTTAACTTGAAGTTGGCTGTATTTGTATTTATAAAAATTATATAAGTATATAAGATCAACGATCAGGTCCTTTGCCCGAAAATAAATTCGAAATCCAAGTACAGTGCAATTAGTGGTGATCATATGGAGAAATTCTTCTCTTTGGAGTAGTTCGAAAGTGTGATTTCAACAGAAGGACTATAATTAACTTGGAATAACTCAAAGAGCTAGAATATAAATCTATGGGCTCTAAGATGAATAGTTCATACGAAATGACAAATTTGGTATACCCTCTTCACAACTAGTGAAGGAGGATATAAAAAGGAAAAATGGAAGACTTTAAAGTTGGTAAAAAATAAAATAAAAAATTATAAAATAAAAATTTACATAAAATTTGGCTTAATTTGGTTTTTTTTATTATGCAAATTATTAATTCTGATTCTTAGGCCGAGTTTTTGAGATGTGGATTAAGTTTAAACTTAGTTTAACGAATTTTTCCGGCGAAATGTGATTTTTTTTATTATTTCATTAAAGATCAACATTTTAATCAAAACTAAACTGTTCCGTCAAAATTTTGTATACAAGATGCTTTCAGATTAACTAAACCTAGTTTAATTGAGATCTCAAAAATCCAGCCTTAGTGTATCTGATTCTTTCATTTCAAATGAGTCATATACTCCCGAGAGCGAATTAGAGTAAATTCAGGACCCACATGCGTACGGTATCTCTTTACATAATATAAAATAAATTATATTTAAGTCAGAAAATAATATTACCAAAATAAGACAAATATACGGGGTGGTACATAATGAACGTTATGATTAAATAAGTGTTTTTCCTAAATAAACTTTTAAAAACTTGGGAAATTTGTTATGGAAATACTTAGCACAGAAGTAAAGCTGTTAAATTTTATTTTGAAAGTCAGCTTTCGATTATTCAGACGTAAGGATCATATCAAAAAAAAAAAAAAAAGCGATAAGGCCCACTTTTACCTAAATAAAAAATCCAAGAATAATTGTTGAACATCGAGTTTGAGTTTTAAAGTCCTAAGTATCATTAAAACAGCTACCACCATCAATTTACCAACAAGACAGACCCAACTATTTAAAATCGTGGATGTAACTCAAGTATTTTCTGATAAATGCACAACTTGACAGCTAAAATTTATAAATCAAGCACGGCCTTAACAAAAAGTACTTTTGAACTTTTCGAATTAATGCAAACGTTTTAGCGATTAATGATACAAATTGAAAAAGCTTTAAGTTACACACAGAATTATTTTCAAGGTAAGATATGTCACATTTTAATTAATGCAAACCAATTTTGCTAAATGTTTTGAAACTTCTTGAAACATTTGCCGAATGGAAATAACCTCATTGATAAACGCCTCTCGCAACCATAAATATGACACTTGGCTTGCAATACAGTCCAATAAATACTTTATGTCCAATTACTTTCGGTATTCAAATATGTAAAATGTCAAACAGACATTACAAAATTGTCACAGCAGTGACACTGCCCTTTTAATTTAAAAATAATATTTTTAGATTCAGTGTAAATTTTAGATGAAAATGGATTTCAAGGTTTAGGTAATTCGTTAAAAGACATAAATGTTTGACACGTTTTGACATCTTAATAACTGGCAATTGCAAATATTTTTGGAATAAAAATAAGCTAATGTTTAAAGGTTTGCGAACTTTCACTGTTGGAACAATCGAATTATTCGTGTTTGATAAATATTTCTCAAGCAAGATTGCAGCAGTACAGGCTCTAATTAAAAAAAGATGTTTAAAATATTTGACTTTTTTAATGCCATGATGGAATAAAAAGGTGGGCTCACTATATTAGCTTGGCAAATAAATTTCCCCTTATTTGGGGCCAGAACCCTAAATCTGGCAGCCCTGCTTCCAACAGAGAAAAAACTTTGTACCATTTTTGCTGAAGACTTTGATCTAGTGCATTGCGAAATGATTCATGACTAAGTGAAAATGTTTAACATCGAAAATTTCCGAAAAGTAGGATGTTTGATGGGCATTAAAGTTTAATTTTTTAATTCGCATTTGCAGTACTGCCTTTATAACATGGGAGCTGTTAGTGAAAAGCATGACGAACGATTTCACCAGGATTTGAAATAGATGGAACGCTGCTATCAGAGAAAATGAAATAAAAGTGAGATGAGCCAGAGCGAGATACCACAACAGTATTTAATATTTTTATTTTATTTATTACTGGCCCTTAAATGTATTTTTAATGCTTAAAACATTAATTGTTTCTTAATTGTAATAAAAAAAAAAATTAATTAGTTAAGCTGTTTCTTTTTAAAGCTGAAAGTGATGGAAAAATCCAAGTATACAATCTTAACCAGCGCTCCAAGATTCAGCATTCAAATACAAAAGAGGAAATTAAGGGTTAACATTTTCAGATCTGTGTTATTAATATCGTATAGTAAGAGGACTTTACAGCTGGAGGCATTTATGGAGTGATTATAATTTCGAAGTTTATACCATGACGAAGCTGAAGATGTGAGTTATATTAACAAAGTGGCAGTCTGAACTTTAATTAAAGTGAATTATTGTGAATTTGGAGCTTAAACTTTGGGACAAAGGAAACATGCCTAATATAGTTTTCAAGGAGAGGCATCCATTTAAATATAAACGATTTACGTAACTATGCTAAAAATAAGGAAAATCGCCTAGAAAGGAGATAAATATTTTGAAGCCGAATGCACACATGCAATACACAAAAATAAGGTCCAGTAAAGGGAAGCAATTAAGGCCACTATATATAGAATGATATACCTTTAAGCATATTCTAAGCTTTAGGTAACCTATTTATATGCCGAACTACTTATTATTTATCAAACATTTAATTAACAAGGAATTACATATTTCCGAAATAATGTTTATTTAGCAGCAATAATAAATAATGAACTAAGAAAATAACAATTGTTGGACATTCGTATAAATTTGTAAATACAACCTGTTGTCAATTAGGAAAAAGTATCAAAATACCACTTGAGAATTTTGACTTAAATCGCACATTAATTAAAAACAACATTTTTATATTTTGTGTAAGTATGTGTGTGTTTGAAAATATTAGGAAATACAAGTTTATCAGCTGATGAGAATCAAAACAAACATCATCAAAATCGTTTGCTACGGCACGCTGCAAGAAATCACCACTCACTCTACTCTTCTGGTAGATATAAATCGCATGAGTAGACATAAATTATTTAATTTTGTTGTTGTAGCTGCTTTTGAACACAAAAAAATTTTTTTTTTTTTTTTTTTTGGAACAAGTTATTTTATTGGGATTATGGTACGTTTATCCCCAGTTATGTAATCAACTTCCAAATTCCAGTAGCTTTAAAATAGTCACATCTGCATGATCATCATAATCATCCGCATCGTTGCCGTCGTCATCATCATTATCATGATTGTCTTCGTATATGATGGCGATGACGCCAAACAACTGTAATTTTTGTTAAACAAACAGCTTTTCAAGCGGCTTTTTCATGCATGACGAATGTTGCAATTTTCTTGAGAAATGTACGATGATAAATGATCGCGAGTTTTTTCATGGTTTTAAGGAAGTAAATCGCATTTTGATGATACCGGGTATGTTCACTTTCGTTTGGTTTGTTTGCTAAAAATAGTTTTTCCTTTTCATTTTCGTATTAGTTTTTATTGTTTTGCAAGAGATTTTCATTTTTACACTGAAAAAATAATGTTAGTCGAAATATTAGGGAAATTATTGTGATAATTTTCCAATTGTTTTAAAGTAATTAAATATCAATTATTAGTATTGTGGTTATTTTATTGAACTGTTTAGGGTTTTACATCAAAATTGTTTACATTTTAATCATGCTTAAGTTCATCAAATTTAATTTTCATTCTTGACTGTTCCGATAGTAACCACACTTTCTCTTCAGGAATCTTTGCCAGTTAACACTCACCGCCATTGACGATGGCAAGACCAGAACAGATGTTGTCCCTAAGTTTATTTGAAATGAAGAATAGATCAAACCGGCTTACGATTTATGTATTTCATTAATAACAAACTTTCATTAAAAACAAACAAACAAATTAAAACTGGACAAGTCTATAGAGAAGCAAAGATATTTAATCTTTTAGAAAAAGTGCACATATCAGAGCACAAATTATGAAAAATTACTGTATTTACATTCCAGTTTAGATTTTGGAAATCGATGTTTCTTTATGTTTTGCTGTTGGATAAAAAGGATTCGGCACAGCAAAACAGCATTTTTAATAGCACAACTTTAAACTAGGGATATATCGTAGAGTATTTTTTTTTTTATACAAGATGACAGTGTAAGTGATTTACGAGACTTCTGTTTTGATTTTATGATCTGAGGCCAAATTACGGCATTCGATATCGATCGAAATTCCCATTAAAATTGTATTGTAATTTTGATCGATATCGATTACCGTAATTTATTTTTCTTAGTTTTTATTCCAAAAATAAAAAAAAATTCTATATTTAACCTGCCGATATATCGGTATCGGTTAGGGATGGGTAAATTGAAAAAAAATATATCGATATATATCGTACCGATGTTTTTTAAGAGTATTGATATTTATTAATTAAAAATATCAATGTATCGAACGTATTAAACTGAAATTATTACCAAATTTAAAAACTTAATATAACTATGTCAATACATATGTATTTACATATGTACAAACATATTACATGTAATTCCATTCTAACTTTTTATTGTTTCTTTTAATTTCAAATTGACTGCCTGTCCCTCTATTTCGAATGAAACTTTCATTCGCTTAACTTTTAGTTAAAACAAAAACCCATTTTAAAATTTAGTTTTTAAGGGAAGTTATGAGAACGAAGTTTTAATTTGAAATCGAGGGACCGGCAGTTAATTCTACAATAAAAAAAAATTTTAAAAAAAATAAAGAATACAAAACTTTTTTATTTATTCGCCATATGAAATCTAAAAAAAAAAAAAATTATACTATACAAGTAAACTGCAATATTTTATTTTTAATATATAAGAAATTGCTCAAATAAAAAAAACCAAATATTTTTTTTATTATTAACATTCCAACTTTCATGAGTCTATTGCTGCTAATACGCCATAATTAAGGCGATTCTTTGCATAATTCTAGGAACCCTTTCCAGATATTTTTTCCGCTCTTATTTTTTTGTTGTCATCTCTTAAAAAACTGAGACAAAACTGAACTGTGTAATCTATGAAAATGTACAATCGAAAAGCGCCGTTATTGTCTTAATGTTAGTTAAAAAACATATGATGCAATTCTTAAAAAACAACAGTTTTTTAAGCAGTTGAGCAACGGTTAAAGTGTTGAATTTTATTATAAAGAGATCTTAGAAATATCGAATTCGATAGTCGTAGATAAATATCGATGTATAGTTATATGGGTATTTTTAATATCGGCGATATATATCGATTATAATTTTTTTATTATCGATATTTTGATATATTGATATTTATTGCCCATCCCTAGTATCGGTTACATTCATACTCTGAATCAGTGTTACCAATCCATGTGTAATAACACATATGTTGTGTAATTTCTACTTACATATGTAATTAGTTTAATGTGTAATCTATGTGTATTTTTTTTTTGAGTTCGTTTTTTAACTAATTTTTGCAATTGGACAATACTCTTAAAATGACACAGTAAACATACATATGTACATATTACAGTGCTGCACAAACACAAGAAAAATTGCTTACAAGCAGTTTCATTAAATATAGATAGTATGTGTATATTACTCTCTCATTACAAAACACATACATACTTCCAAAAACAATTGTTTTGCTTTGCAATCAAAATATAGAAGAATAGAACAACACTGCACTAGAACAATGCTGCTCTAGAGAAAAGCTGAATTAGAACAAAGATGAGAAGAATATTTAAACTGAAAAAGAACATTCAAAGCATGTTCGAATGTTTTGATTGTAGACACCAGTGTGGCCATTTTGGCATTTTTGCAGCTAAATTTAACATTAAAAATTTTTATTTAGCTGCAAAATCTTCAATTAGTACTTAGCATTTTATTTAGCATTTTTGGAAAATATTTTTAGCTTTTTTCAGCATTATTTATTTTAAAAATTTGGACGAATAGTTTTATTGATTTTACTAAAAAGAATTAATAAATTTTGACTAAAAACAGTTGTACGCAAAATGAAATTTCGTATGAAATTGAATAATTCATATGTTAAGAAACATCTTAACAGTCTTGTTAAAAAAATAGAATATTCAGGGAATACATATTATTAGACCTTTGATATTATCATATAGAAGTATGTACAAGGAAATTTCACTTTGAATATAATAGTGTAAATGTTTAAAAACATAGTTTGCTCCAAACTGCTGAAAAAATAATTATTTTAAAGCTTCAACTTTTCTTACTCTATATAAAATTAAATTGTCTAAGAATATTGTACATCATAGAAATAAATCGTTTAAATTTTGCATATATCAGAGGTTTTCATGCCCCCTAAATGAACCATTTAATCTTATCTACCTGTGCTACATATTTATATGTATCAGATGCTTTACCAAAATCTAGCCATTTGCTTTATATAATCATTTATTTCAATTTCGTTCAAAAATAAGTCACTAAAATGTATTTAGTTTCGAATAAAATTTCATAACTAAAATCATACATTTTTAACTAAAATCTTTAACAAATTTTAGCATTATTTTTAGCATTTTTTAAAAGCATTTTTTGGCTATGTCTAATGACAGATTTTGCTTTAAATTTTTTTTAGACCTGTCAACACTGGTAGACACATACCAAAGATAAATTCGCATAGGGAGAAAAATTTGCGTTTGTTATATGAGAAAGTTTAAAAATGTAGGTACTATTAATTTTTATTTGCAAAAATGTATTGTTTATAATTTACATATTAGGTCTAAGATTGTTTTATTTAAATAAAAAAAAGAAGAATACACTTTTTACATAGAAATAAATCATATAAACATATGCATGTACATATGTGCATATTAGGTTGTGTGTTTTTTTTTTGCCAGTATTTGCAAGAGTTCGTTTGTAGGGTCCTTTTAAATATTATTTAAAATTTAGAAAATATTTCAAGAAAATACAGTTTCCTTACATTTAATGTATCCATTTCTGTTTTTAGGCTAATGATCACTGTGAATTTTTTTTATTCCTATTTACGTTTTTGTAAATGGTCTAGTGTACTATTACTATGATTTACCGTTTTTTATTTCATTGTCGGTTTTTCTGTTGATATTCTGTTTGTTTTAAGAACACAAGTACTAACAAAGCAGAAGAGAAAAACTTTTCAAGTTTTGCATGTTTGAGGTTGGTGAGAGTCATGTGTTGTTATGTTTGTTTTGCTATTTTTGTTTACAGTGTAATACTGTGATTTAAAGTAGTGCAAAGTAGACCACAGAACATTTAGAATATTTAGCGCACCTCTTTAGTACATACGTATGTTGTACTACACCTGGTTGTGATTTTCAGAAATTAAAATACGATATTTGTAAAAGCTTTTTAGATTGTAAAAAACTGTGAAAATGTTGCCTATCCAGACCTGCAATTTTTGTTGCAGCAATTCTTGAGTTCATTGGTGAGAGAGGTGAGCAGACTGGGATTTGTATTTTTACCAGTTTTTTAAATTACTTTATTTAGGGCATTTTTTGCAATTTTTTCACACAAAAAAAAGTATTTATGTGTAATACTGTAATATGTACATACATACATATTTTTTTTAATATTGCCTATGCCAATCCCGCGAAGCTCTACGCTTATCTGCAAGGTACCAGAGTCTCTGGCGGGAATCGAACTCGCAACACCTGCTCTGATAGACTAGCTCACTAACAACTAGCCTACCGGGCACATACGGTGATCATCCGTTCTGTATTATTTGGAACAGTACTGTGTTATAGAGCTTATTCTCTATTAAAAAGGGTAAAAAGCCTTTCTTTATACCAAATTTATTCTAAGGAGCACTTTTCGACACGAAACGAAATTAAATCAATTTTAAAATGAAAAAAATAAGCACATATTTTTATTATTATTATTTTTGGAACGTAAAACATGCAAAAAACTTACAGTTTAGTTACATCTGAATTACTATTTGTTCTTTTTTTCTGTCGTATTCTTAAAAAAATTTATATTTCAAGCGTATTTTTGAAAACTAAATTTCTAAACAAATAATTCTCAAAGTATATAAATAACATATCCAATTGAGTTGTAATGCGTTTTATTTTCAACTAAACGTGTGGAATTTCCGAATACTTCATTGGCAGAATTGCTCTGAACGAATCTCTATTTCACTCGGCAACTTTTTAATTCTTTATATTCTCAAAAATCATAGGACGATAACAACATTCAGCATAAAAATCATTTCACATTTTGCTGTTAAACTTGCGTCACTTTGCTACAATTATTCATAAAGTTGTAAATCGTATTTGCAATATTTTTTTTATAATTTTTTAACTTAAGTAATAGCAGCTTTAAAATAAACAATTAAAAAAGAAATTGAAAATTTTGTTTATATTTCCCTGTAAAAATGTCAAAGCAATTTAAATCTTGTAGGTTGATTTTTAAATTTTTATTAACATATTTTTTGTTGTTGCTCTGAATGTTTAATTTTTTAAGTGAAAGTAACAACAAAATTAAAAAAAATAAATATCAGAGACATCCCATAAATCACCAAAAAAAGTACATATGCAAATAATAAAACACTCCTTAAAGATTAACCTTAACTTAAACTCTTTCAAAACTAAACTTTAAGTTGAAACTCTTATATATTGATATTTTAAAATTTAAATATGTATGTACTCGTACATATCAAAATTACAGAAAAAAATAATAATACAACAGAAGTGTCGTGCGACCTTGGATGAAAGCTTAACATAAATGTCTTAAAAAGAAAAAGAGAAACAACTGTTTCCATAAATTTAAAGGTTGAGTATTTTATGAAAAGTGAATGAAGATTATTATATCATATTAAACACACTTAAATCCGTACTCTTGGAATTTTTAAGAAACAGCCGACAAATATTCCAAATGAAATTCCAGGTATTATTTTAAGAGACAACAATTCAAAAACTAATGAATGTAAACAAACAGAAAAAGTGGCACGATCTCAAAAATACCTGATTTATGTTTGGTCCTAAACAAGGCAAATTTATGTAAACGGTGGCAGCAATACTACAACAATAATAAACAACAGAGGTGTTTTGCATTGCATTGTTACAGCCGTATTCATAAAAAAATCTTCGTTCAGGTTTCAGATCCATTTTAGTTAAAAAAAAAAACATTTTAAGCCTAAAAAATTTTTTTTTTTTAAATTCGTAAATCAGCATTTTAACTAATAAACGTTTTAACGTATTTTTAAATTGGATGATGGCAACACTATCTCTTTTATTTGGCACCAGGCTGTCAGATGTGGCGATTTTCGCCAAACGTGGCGATTTATAAACCTATTTGGCGGCGAAATTTTGTGTTTTGCCTTAAACACATTCGAGCCCGACTTCAATATGTCAAAAATAGAATAGATGTGCTTATATGAAAATTATTATTTTCACGACGACACCGCTACATGGATGCAGGTTGTTGTCTATGCTGAAATTGTCGATGTAGTCAAATTAAACTAATTTCTCGCTAATTTTTAGCTACAAAACAGAAAAAGTGTTGCTAATATAATCAAAAATCAGAAGAATTAGTGCTTAAAAAATAAATTTTTTGGTAAACAGCAAAGAACCTGATTGAAACTAAATATTTATAAGCTTTAGAGCTATAGGTCGTACAAGATTCAAAAGTTTATCCATATCTCTTAAGGTATAAACTGAATCTTGCCAATTGCTTTAACGTGCGTTTCACATGATGTTTAAAGCATACCGATTATTAACCCATTAAGAGCCAATTTCAAATATTCATACTTCTTGACTGACATTTCTTACAAATTGGATATATATTTTAATTATTCGATATAACAATAATTATTTAACAATAATATACACATGTTACCAAAGTTATTGTGGCTTTGATTAATAGTTTTTCTGCATTGCGTGTTTTCGGCCTTCCGGAACACTTTTTAAATATTTGCATATTACTTTAGTTTTATTTGACCTTTTTAATAATATTAAAGTGTATTTTAATTAAGCTCTAGGCCTTTTTTAAATAAACAAAATTTAACAATTTATTTATTTAATTAAATCTTCTCAACATTTCACTTACCTTTGGTTAGCATCTTCAGGGAAAAAATAAAAAAATAAAATTTATTTATTTACATTTTAAACCCGCTTAGAAAAGTTAGGACATTTCGGTTAACTTTTTCACGATGCTGCTGCATATTTGGAGTTTTTTGAGATCCAGAAACAACAAAATTAATATATTTCGAATATTTTTTTTATAAATTCTTTTGATTACGTTACAAAATGTATCACAAATAAGTATTTATATTTTTGTAGGCTTAAATTAAGTTTGTGTACGAGTCTGAAATTATGCATGTTGTTAATTTAAAAAAATTAAAAATGATAGTGGCACCACTGAAATGTAAATACATAATAAAAAACACAGCTGTTTATATTGTTTCAATTGTAGCTGTAGTCTTCAAAATAATTCAGTAGCTGATTATTCGCGTGTTCGTGTTGCCTGCTGTCTCGAATGTGTTTAATGCATTTGGCGACATGGCGATTATTTTTTTGGCGAAATTTAAAAAAGTAAGCGATTATTTTGGCGATTTCTAAAACGCATTTTACCATTTTTTTTACTTATATCAAAAAAATGTATGAGTACGCGTATAGTTTTTTCTTTGAATTTCTAACAAATCTCAATACGAATGCGATTGTTTTCGATGATTAATTTATAATAAAGCCAGGAAATACAATTGAAAACGTTTAAAATTGTTTTCTATAGCTTTATACGATTTTAATACCTTATTTCCTTACCAAACGTTGCCAATCATCTGATCCCCACCGAAAAACAAGTAAAAAAATAGTATGCAAAAATAGTGGACCTAATAGCGAAATTAAATCACTTTAAAAAAAATTTGCATTGATTTTAGGTTCTATATACAGTGAAAACTCCACTAACGGACACCTCCCGTAGGCGATCACCTCTATGAAACGGACAATTTTCCAAGTCCCTTTGTTTTCAAAGTGTTGTTAGAACAAATTTCTCTCTGCTAGACGGACACTCCCGTGGCCGGACGCGGACACCTTTTTTCTGTAAAACGCCTCTAGTAGACGGACAAAAATTTTAACAAATACGAGAAAAGCATACAAAATATGTACACTTATGTATACAAAATACCATACTATTTGCCCTTAAGCCACAAAAGCACTACACATACATTTTATTTGGGTGATTCCCCTTTTTTGCTATCATTGACTGTTTGTTGTGTAGTTTTCTTTAATGTTTTTTAAGCGAGTTCATTTGAGAGTAAGTTTTGATTGAGTAAGGTATTATAAAAATTTATTGAAGAATTTTTATTGAAACATGGCTGGGCGAAATTCTCTAACATTAAAAGAAAAAATTGAAATTATAAATGTGCAAGAACAAGAAAAACTTTCAGTACGTGAAATTGCAAAAAGGTATTGTAACAAAACAAAACATTTAAAAAAGGTGCTTAATTACATACATATTTATATATCTTTAGATTTAATATTGGGAAAACTCAATCTGCGAGCATTGTAAATGATAAGGAACATCTTAAAGCCAGATGGCTTTCTGGATTTAACATTAATTATAAAAAGAATTGCCTTTCGACAAAAGGTTCGGAAGTTGACAAGATGTGTTTTGATTGGTTTTCAATTGCCAGAAGCAAGAATTTGCCTATGTCAGGACCAATTGTAAGGGCAAAGGCCAAAGAAATAGCTGAGAAAATAGATTATCATGGGTTTTCTGCATCAAATGGTTGGCTACAAAAATGGCGCAAGCGACATAATGTTGCTTTTAAGTGCATTTCAGGAGAGGCAGCGGACGTTATTCCTGAAGATGTGATGCAGTTTAAGACAAAACTCCCTTCAATTCTTTGTAACTACAAACCAGAAGACATTTACAATGCAGACGAGAGTGGTCTTTTTTTTCGAGCACTTCCTACAAAAACATTAGCTCTTAAGTCAGAAAAATGTACCGGAGGTAAATTGTCAAAAGAAAGGCTAACAATCTTGTTTTGTGTAAACATATTTGGTCAGAAAGAAATTATGTTAGTTATAGGTAAAGCTGCTCGTCCTCGGGCATTTAAAAACATATCTGTTGCCGAATTGCCAGTTGATTGGAAATCCAATAAAAAGGCCTGGATGACGAGAGACATAATGAGCGAGTGGTTGCATCATTTGAATAACAAAATGAATTCTTGCAATAGAAAAATTCTTTTATTCTTAGACAATGCTGCATCTCATCCTAGGGACTTGTCATTAACCAATATTAATGTTAGTTTTTTGCCAGCAAACACAACATCGGTTTGCCAACCTCTGGACTAAGGCATAATTCAAAGTTTTAAAGTTAACTATAGAAGTTTGATTTTGAATTACGTAATCTCAAAAATGAGTTCGTCCAAATCAGTATCAGAACTTTCAAAGAGTATTAGTGTTCTGGACGCAATATGTTTTATGAAAACCGCATGGAATAAAGTTGAACCATCTACAATAAAAAACTGTTTTCGCAAAGCTGGATTCATAGATCAAAACCAAAATGTAAACGAATTTGATCCCGAAGATGATGTGCCATTAGCAACACTACTAAATTTTCAAAGAATTTCAGAAATTAACGAGACCAGTTTTGAAGAATTTTTAAACATCGATAACATTGCATACACTGAAAGTGATGACATTGAATTAAACTTTACAATTGCACAAACTCCAACAATAATATCAAGTGATTCAGAAGAGGATGTTGTAGAGCAAGAAATCGATAAAATTAAATCGTTCGAAGAAGCCCTAACATAGATTTCACGTTTAAAAGCTTTTGCTTTGGATGATTATGTGGCATATAAAAAATTACACAATTTGGAAGCCCGTTTTGAAGAAATGCACAAAAAGAGGAAGCAAGCGAACTCTAAGCAAGCTACAATCCGCCAGTTCTTTGCCTTTACCACATAAATTTATAGTTTATTGAAGTTATTTTTTTTAAATCGAACAAGATCGATCTCATTTTGTTATTTGATTTTTGTGTATGTATCAATCTTTAAAGTAAAATGAATTTAAGAAATAAATATATTAAAGTTTCATTGCGTTGAAATTCTTTATTTATTTTTAGCAGATAAATCCTGATCTTTTTAAATGAACTATCCCGAAGACGGACACCTCCCGTTAACGGTCAAATTTGCTGTGACGGTCAGTGTCTGCCTACGAGAGATTTCACTGTAATAGTATTTATTAAGCGTATTTTTCGATGTGGTGTGCAGAGCGAAAAAAGTCACATTTTTCTATATATTTTGACTTGATTTTTTACGAAATTAATCAAACTCTATTAATTTTGCATACTTCATAAAATTAATATTTTTCAAAATTTTATTAGCTGATCTCAAAAGTTCTAGGTTTTAAGATAATCAGCCTTGTAATGAAAATCGCACGATATAAAATCTTAAAACACCAGATTTATTTTACGGTGTTCTGAAACTCTTGCGTTTTGCTTGCGATCTGCGATAGTTACAAATTTTCTAGTTTCTTTCAGCACACTTTTGCAATTTGAAGTCGCCAAACCTTTAACGATTTGCCGATAACCTCTTATGCGATTTCAAGTCAGCATCGATTTATTTTAAAACGTTCAAAATATTAAAATATAAACACTCTACTAAATTTTAAACTAAAATTTGCAATACGATTCAATTTTATTAGTGCTAGTGAAAAAAAAAATCATCACTGAAGCTGGTAAAAAATAGTGCAAACTAATTTTTTTGCCGTTTCCTTTAGTGATAGTCCACTGCTGATTTTAATCAATATTTAGTGCATTATCGACCGATTTTGTTAATTTTTACTTAGCTTATTTAAAGTGAAAAGATAAAGTTCATACATTAAACGAAGACTTCAAAAAGTAAAGGTTTATTGGTAACAATTCGAGAATTATGGTTAAAACTGTGATATCGATTTACGTGAATACCTGTCTTGCGACTTAACTTCACGGTGGACCACAACCACTTGGGGTTTTAATATTAAGCACTTGGCAAATGACCCTGTGTGGGTGAAGAATCATTTGCACACACAGTTAGCAATTCGAGTGGATAATTCACCAAATATTATACACTTTGCCCTTGTTTAGGAGCCGGATCTATTTAACCTCCACTGATTTTCATCAATCCCAGCAGCTTCTGTTGAATAGCAATAGCACCTAAGGATCACTCCAAGAACCGAACTATGCCCAGGGGTGAAAAGCAAGGCATCCGCTGAGACAATGATCCTGAAAGACAGGAAGGATTTCTTGCAAGAAGCATACTTACGAAGGGCGCACCAATAGTCAGACCGGTGCTTGCACTCACCGGGGGCTACTGACTCATGTGGCCACTCAGTTAAGTACTGACGTACAACTTCGAACTCCTTAAGGTGCTTATGAATTTTGGCATAGATTTGTTAGTGCTATTTTGTTACAGAATTTGTTTTGGCTAATTTAGTTAAAATAAAATTTTTGCAGCATTTTTTAAGTTTATAGCGCATATTTTGTCTTTTTGAGGTATAGTTTGATACATGTTCAATATTTTAAATGCCTAAAAGAGCTTTCGCAGCAAATAAAAAAAAATTTTTTTTTCCAAATTCTGGTTTTTCTGTTTCAAATATATATCTGTATACGAAACGTGTTGCTGCAATTTCGCCATCTACATTTAATTCTTACTCTAAAATTGGTTGCCATTAAAGATAAATGTTATTTTAAACGTTCAAATGTTATATTTATATAAGCAAGAATTAAGATAAAAGCAATTTTATATATTTTTGCCAATGAAATACATGGCGCTTTGGACTATGTGTTAGAGAATCGCTGTTTAAAGTGATCTTACGATGTCCATCCGTCCGTCTGGCTGGTTGTCTGGCCATGTTAACTTTGTGCGCAAAGTACAAATTGCAATTTTGTACAAAATTTTATCAAATTTGGTAAGTACATTTGATTTGTGCTAAGGACGAAGTCTATGTACATGCTTAGCATCAGTCTATTATTTCCCATATTAAACATCAAAACTTCTTTACAAACTAGACTCTTTCGTCCGTAAGATTTCTAATTATGTTGATATTTAGATTAAATTCGCCGCAAAGCTCCCATCTATGAATGGTTTAACTTCCTTACAAATGTTAACATTAATAAATAATTTAGCGGCCGTCCCTTTAAGACAAAATCTCATATGGATGTTAATATCTTGATATTTGCCACAAATAACTCTAATATGAATTTTAAATTTGACTGCCCATACCCAATAAATAATTTACCTATTTTGCGAAGCACTAATTGTACATTTTAAAAAGTAAGCGAACATTTATGCGCTACGCAATAAGACATACAGAGTTACAGTATGGCAAATGAAAGAAATCTTAATAAATATAAGTATGCAGTTCGAAGAGCCACGACATTCCCTTGCTACGAAGAGAGCGCTTTCTGTGTCAAAAATTTATTGCTTCAAAGTGGGAACTCGGCATATAAAATTCATGTCTTCCGTAAACGATATGGTAAGCGAAACGCTTACGTTTCTCCCTTAAAAGCCTGCTTCGTTGGAATTTCCATTTTTTATTGGGTAGTTTTCAAAAAGGGTAAAATCTCGAAAATTCGTCTGTAAATACTATGGTGTTTGGGCTTTATCGATTATAACTTTAGGGTTGTTGTTTTTAAATGTAAATGTTTTTATATTGTTCAAACTTTTGTTTTCAAATGAGCAATTTTTGATTTTTTGGGGCATATTTTTAACAATTTTCAGGGCATATTTTTGAGTTTTTACTGCATATTTAATGCACATAAAACCAATTTTTTTGAGCATATTTCTGTTTTCCCTGATTATCACATTAATTAAATTAAAATACTTTTTAAACAATTTTTGCTCGTATCTCAAACATTTGTGTACCGATCTGGCTGAAATTCCCGTCACTTTGAAGAGCGCTTTATAGCACAAAAACGCTGATTTCATTGAAAGTTAAGTTTCTGGCAACTTGCCAAATTTTAAATTTGTTTAAATATTTCTGCCGGTTCATTTAATGCACTCTTACGTTCTTTGATAAAATCAAATATGTTCGTGTATAGTTTACGAGCATTGCATACATATTATAATTTAAATAAAAATATTGTATTTAGAGCTCAACAAACACTCGATAGCACAATACAATTCAAAGTTTCCATATACGAATATATGTATGTATGTATGTATGTATGAATACTTAAGTGCTCAAAGGTGACTTTTAGTGTTTTGAAACGATGTCTCATGGGCATTTTTTCATTCATTTATAAATATGTTTGCTTTCAATGGAATTGTGCGACTTTGTTTATTTATTTGCTCTGGTATTTAATTTTTCTAGTTTATGTTTGTAGCTTTATTTTTTTATAGATTTAAATTTTTTAAACAAACATTGCGAAGAAATGGAGCTGTGCCGTAATGGTTTGCATATTTTATTAACAATAAAAAAAACAAAATACAGATTACTCAATTATTATCATATGGAAATCATTGATTGTCAATCACATTTTTTTACTATGCAATGATATTTGAATTATAAGTAAATATTTAGTACATAGACCGGGAAAAAATTACTTTAGTTCTCCAAATTATAAGACTTTAATTTTGATTATGTTTAAATATTAATAACCATTTTTTTTTATTTCAGGTCTAATATCAGCGATTATAATCCAAATATCGGCGACTAATGGAAATGATGACGACGATTACGAGCCTCGACACTTAATGAACGACCAATGTAAGTATTCCAAATATACACAATTAACCCATACATAACCATTGAGCTTGGATTCATAACTACTTTTAAGGCAGCGTCTTTTTTCCAGTCACAATCGGACTCACCATTTTCCAAACAGCTAGTGGGACTTAACACGAAGCGAGCGGGACGTAATAAGGATTTTAAACAAAATGTAGACTCCAGATCTGAATCGGACTTAGCAGCAGATTCGCTGGCAGAAGATGATTCCGATGATGAAGAGGGTTCCACAGAATACTATGATGAAGAGAGTGATGAAAGTACTAGTAGCGGTAGTGACAGTGAGAGTGGTAGCAACGAGTCTTTACCACGTTTATTATCACAATCAGCATTTCATCGTATCTCGGAAACATTGGGTGCTTTAAATACCGTGGGACATATGTTGGTCGATACAATGAGGGGTCATGATGCTTCAGCTACAACAACTACTAGTACAACTATACCAGCGACCTTACAAGATATATATGAAGAAACTTCTGAAGTTTTAACTATAACTCCAGAGGAAAATACAATAACACCAGAAGCTAGTTCATCAAATGTTCACATAGCAACCAAAAGAATTGGCCAAGAGGAGCCTGCAAATAAGCCCATGTTTGTGGAGAATAAAGAGATTAAAAAGAGGAAAAAAAAGAAGAAGATCAACAAAAACAAAGTAAAGAAACCTTTACAAGATTTACAAATCAATTCCACTGCCCTTAGCGGGATACCTAGCACTTTAAGACCTTTAGTAGCACTGAATACATCGCTAGCAATAACCTCCAGACCTTATTCGGATTCCATTGCTTTAGCTTCCGATGAATCTACGGCCAAAGATGTAGAAAACCGATGTAAAACTCCCAGTGGTAGACCGGGACGCTGTGAGGATTTAAGCAGTTGTCCAGCTTTACTCCTAAATCTAAGTAGTTTAAGAGAATCTCTATGTTTTAAAAGCCTTTTTGTACCTGGAGTTTGCTGTCCCTTGCCTGATTCACCAATATTATTAACAACACAAAGACCTCTTAAGTTAACCACAAGGGCACCAACCACGACAACAACCAGGAGACCCACAAATCGCCCATCTTCACCAAACTTGGTCTTAAAACCCCATGGGAAACCATCGACTACAACAACAACTTCTACCACCACTGAATTGCCTTTAGATCCCACCGACTTGGAACTTTTGGGTAGCAACAGTATTGTGGATCCCGAAGAGTGCGGTCAACAAGAATATTCTACAGGTCGTATTGTAGGCGGTGTGGAGTCGCCAAATGGCCAGTGGCCTTGGATGGCTGCAATTTTCTTGCATGGTCCTAAGCGCACAGAGTTCTGGTGTGGTGGTTCTTTGATTGGATCAAAATACATTCTAACAGCTGCTCATTGCACCAGAGATTCAAGACAAAAACCGTTAGTATATAATTTACTTTTAATTAAAATTAAAGTCCAAATATACTTTATTACTCTTTCAGATTCGCTGCGCGCCAATTTACAGTACGTTTGGGTGACATTGATCTTTCCACGGACGCCGAACCCTCCGCTCCAGTAACGTTCGCCGTTAAAGAAGTGCGCGCTCATGAAAGATTTTCGCGTATTGGTTTTTACAATGATATTGCTATTTTGGTATTAGATAAGCCTGTACGCAAATCAAAATATGTTATACCAGTATGCCTGCCTAGAGTTGGTCGCATGCCACCAAAGGAACGATTACCGGGAAGAAGAGCCACCGTTGTAGGTTGGGGAACTACGTATTATGGCGGCAAAGAATCAACATCCCAAAGACAAGCTGAATTACCAATCTGGCGTAATGAAGATTGTGACCGTTCCTATTTCCAGCCTATAAATGAGAATTTTTTATGTGCAGGTTATTCAGATGGTGGTGTAGATGCTTGCCAGGTAAGTTTTAATTAAACTCGTAACATTTTACGAAATTTTTTTTTATTATTAATTTAATTTTCAGGGTGATTCTGGTGGTCCTCTTATGATGCGTTATAACACTCGTTGGCTTCAATTGGGCGTAGTATCGTTTGGTAACAAATGTGGTGAGCCTGGTTATCCCGGTGTTTATACCAGAGTCAGTGAATATTTAGATTGGATAAGTGATCATACAAAGGACTAGTCCTGACTCACGTTGTAAATATGCTCAAGATGTATTCTTATTGTATTTTTTTAGTAATAATAACTAGTCTTATGTGTTTTTTATGATTTATTTTAAAATGTTGTTGATTTTTATGTAATTTATTAACAAATACGATTGTTTTCTCTATCTGTATTACTATTTAATTTAAATATAACTTTTAACAACTAATTTATATTTATTTAATTTAACAAACGGACAAAATTAATAAAATATGTATATTATTTTTGTATTAAAATTGGAAATGATTTTTGTTACAGTTTCTATGTATATTATTCTGTGCTTAAAAGTTCTTCGTAAGGATCAAGATTTAAGGAAAGAATTCTTAGGATTATAAATATTCTATTTGGCGTTATCGTTTGTAAAGAAAATAAAAACCAACAGTTTCGCGTAACTGTTGGTGTTACTGACATTTATTGAAAATATATTCGCATTCTCCATTTTTAAACGAAAATAGTAACGACTAATGACCTGTTCAACGATTTCGATAGCAAATCGATGCGATCGCCATCCATTCGCTCGATTTCGAATCAGATTGGGTTCAACCACTTCGACAACTTTCGATAGCTTGCTCTTACGAGTGTCAAAATTTGTTACTTAATCCATTAAACACATTCGAAACAGCAGGCAACACGAAGGCACGACTACTATAAACAGCTGTGTTTTTTTATTATGTATTTACATTTCAGTGGTGCCACTCTCATTTTTAATGTTTATAAATTTAACAACATGCATAATTGCAGACTCGTACACAAACTTAATTTAAGCCTACAAAAATATAAATACTTATTTATGATAAATTTTTTAACGTAAAAACAAATGAATTTATTAAAAAACATTTAAAATATTTTAATTTTATTGTTTTTGGAACTCAAAAAGAATATCATCTTCATGGCAGGTTGAATAAAAAAATCCTAATATACAGTATAATCGCGAAAAAGTAAACTGAAATGTCCTAAGGGTTGTTAACTTTTTCGTCTTATTTATTAACTTTTCTAAGCGGGCTAAAATTGTAAAAATGCAATAATAAACATATGTACCTATATATTTTTCAATGACTTAGTTTTCATCAGTACAAAAAAGAAACTTAGATCTAATTTGTACCGGCTGGTTTCAAGTTTACAATTGCTCTTGAAATACAATTTATAATTAATAATTATACAATCAGTCATGTATTTTAAGTTAAAAGTGCTACATATGACGTTTGTCAGAAAATTAGTTCTTCAAAAATTTTCAGATAGCGAATTCTGGGTATTTTCTAAACATTTGCCAGCCATCAATTACTGACATTATTGTCTTTTCAGGTTGCAGTTACACGAACTCGCGCTTAGCTATTGATATTGAAATTAGAACAGTGATTGCGCAATTACGTTTTCGATGCTTCAAGAAAACATTTGTACAAACTTGCTTTAAGATCGGCATATTTTGGTCTATGTAATGTTTTCCTGTATGCTTTTTCCTATGTATTCTTTAAAGCCTCGAAAATTTTGTGACGTTTCGTTTTTATTTTTGAGATGGCAACTTCAGATATACAATAATACAACGCCGATAGTTTTTCTTTAATGTATTTCTCAATTTTGTTTAAACTCTAAACTTTCAGCTTAAAATTTAATCTAATTTGTTATCGTTTGTACAAATCAGTACTTCTTTATTAATACGATCTGAAAAGTTAACTTAGAGTTAACGTTTAGAGCGGCACAGAAGCGCTAAAATTTGGTTAACTTGACCGCAAGATTACTGTATCGCGATTCTACTGTAATTTTTTGGTTCAACGCACTAAGTTTATGAATTATACGTCGTAAAGGTTTCAGAGCCCTTTATCAATAGTATAGGAAGAAAAATATAATCTGAATCTTTGAAGTATTGGTATAAAAATAAAATCTTTCGAAACTCATTTCATATGATGTATTAAATATACCGATTTATTAACCCCTTAAGAGCATTAATCTTAAAATTTTGTCGATATGTATAATAATATTTTCTCAAATATAATATGTTATAGAGAACACTCTAAGTTTTTGTATGCTATATTTTTAGAAACACCATCATATAACATTTTAAAGTTATTAGGGTTAAAAAAATTTTATTTTGGAAAACTACACAATTTATTTAAAAGCTTGAGTTAAAATATATGGTGGTTATATTTTATGCACTTGTTACATATTTAAATATAGTAATATGTAAATATTTGAAAAATGTCGGAAGGGCGAAAACCCACAATACAGAAAAACTTTATTAATCGAAGCCCTAATAACTTTGGTAACATGTGTATATTATTGTTAAATAATTATTGTTATATCGACATAATTTAAAGATAAAAATTCAGTCAAGAAGTATGAGCACTTGAAATTGACTCCTAATGGGTTAATAAATCGGTGTGCTTTAAACTCCATGTGAAAAGCACTTTCAATTTTTCAATGATACCCATACTGCAAAGTATCAGTTTATACCTTAAAAGATATGGATCAAGTATTTTGAAGCTTTTACACCCTATAGCTCTTAAACTAAGAGCGTGGGCGTGACAAACATCTTCCTATATAACTTCTTTTAACATTGCATGCTTAATGTTAGTCGTTTCGACTAACATTTTAACTTTTTCTCTGAGTTGACTACTGAAGAACAGTGAATAATTTATTTATAAATAAAATAAAAACAAAACAAATATAAATGTTTTTTGTTTTTATATTCAATAAGGTGTAGTATTTTACTTTTCCTGTAACTTTTATGGATTAGGTGCACTACCCGTTCCACAAAGTTCATATTGTGGGCATGTTAGTCTAATCGACTAATATTAGTCATAAAGTATAAAAAATAACCTTAAGCATGCAGGGTTAAGGATACTAAAAAGTAATAATAATATAGATTTGGTGGTGAGCCGCGCTTATATTCTTGTTTCATTCCGGTTCTTTGCTGTTTAAGAAAAAAAAATTTTTTTTAAGCACTTATTCTTCTAATTTTTGATTATATTAGCAACACTCTCTCTGTTTTGTAGCGTACAAAAATAGAAATTATTTTAATTTGACTACAACGACAAAATTAGCACAACCTGCAGCCATGTAGCCGTGTCGTCGTTAATACTATGTTTCCACTATGATAAAAACAACTTGTTTTGAGAAAAACTTGTCAAAGTGTTTCCATTATGTTAAAGTCGTTTTGGTTTTTGAATTTTCTAATGTGACATTTATGTTGTAAACAAACATGAAAGCCAAACAAAATATGTGTTGAACAAAATTATTTTTTTTTAGCATAGAATTTCCTTGTTTGTTTTTAATACACAGATATACATACATATACATATGTACGAAATTGAACGTACATTGTACGTGTAGAAAAGCACACCATTTACTACCTTTTTATTATATTATTTTATTATTTTACGTTGCAATATAAAAAATCAGCTGGAAAGTTGCATTTACCTTTTTAAAAAGTCTGGTTATTTTGGTAAATATGTCACTTTTTCGAATTTGTCAATCATCAATAATGGATAAGTTAGAGTTGTATTCATGATTTTCAAAAATTTTCGATATGTTTTGGAGCAAAAATAATTTTGGGTTTTGGTTTTTCGAACATAAAAAATGTATGGGAAAAATGTCAAAAATAAAAAAAAAAATTTTATTGATACAAAAACTTAAAAAAAGTGTAAACAAAGGTTAAATTTAATAAAAAACTAAATATGTAAACAAAAAAATAAATAAATCGTGGAAACAAATAAATAAGTCAAATAAACCATCACAAAAGCAGCGTCCGAATTATTTTCTGTACTAGGAAAGTTAAATAGTTTCGTCTGTAAATACCGCGACCAGTTTTTTGCAGGCTTTTGTTGTTTTCCCCAATTTTTGTTTTTGTCCTACATTTTAAATCTGCCCATGTCTGTAAATATTATTTCCAAATCAATTCAAGCCTATGCTTTTTTCTACCTTAAAACATAATGTGGTTTACCATCTTCTACTCTGCAATAGAACGCGTAGGTTTTTGGCTTCTACTTTTCCATTGCTCGTTCATCGGGAATTTATTTGCTCCAAGCACTGGTGCACCTCTCGCCAACGCAAGATTTTCGTCCATGTATGCGGCTAATGTTAGCAGTTGCTGCATTGTCGACTTTTTATACTCAAACCACAATAGTCGAGAGGGAATCATGCATTTGTGCTGATGTGTGTACCACCCTAAAATATGGGTCCTATATCTGCTTAAAAGTATACCGATTGACTCAGAATCATTCAAAGTCGGTCCAACGATGTCCGTCCAGCTGGCAGGCTGGCTGGCTATGCGCAAAGTACAGGTCCCAATTTTGATATAATTTGATATAATTTATCACATAGGTTCAAACTGGCACACGGACCGAGCTTATTTGATATGGGCTGAATCGGTCCATAATTTGCTTAGCCCCTATGCAAGACTCTTTCCGGATAGGGTTCTTGTTCCGATAAATGATTTTATTATGTTGGTATTAAGATTAAATGTTGTCCAAACTAATTTATTGCAATCAAAATCATCTTACCAAATTTTATTGGAATCGGTCTATATTTGACCATGGCTCCCAAACAAATTGTACTCCCGAAAAAAGCTTTTAATGCATTAACTTCCTTACAAATGTTAGTATTCACATACAAATTGGCGTAAATGAGTTGTAATGTAAGGTAGCAGATATGTATGTTAATTTATAGCCCATTTTCATGATACCAAAATCTTGTATATATCATTGAAATTTTTTTATATACATTTTTTTTGACATTAGCTTTTTTTTGTTTTCATAATTAACACATTTGAAAATTTGCATTACCTTTTTTAATAATTAACTTAATTTTTTTATCAATATCATAAATCTTTTTGAATTTATCACTATCACGGCATCAAATCAAAGCGCATTTAGAAGAAACTGTAATCTAACTTTGCCACCTGAATAAGAAGAGTCAAAAAGAATACTGGCCGAAAGATAATTATTTTTCAATACTGCAGAAGCCCCAACAAGGCATTAAATTCCATCAAAGTGATGTTGGAAATCGGAGCATTTTGAAATTTATACTAGTTTCTTAGTTGATAAATTATTTTGTTTGTGTTTTGTAAAATTTGGTAAAGTATTTCTTCAGTCAGAAAAAGATTGAATACGTCTATCGGTTTAGTGACATTTCAGGCTGTATTTTCTGAATCTTTATTCGATCGTAAATTTTTAAGTTATTTGGTATTAAAAAAAACTTAAAGCTTATTATACAAATATAAATTCGCTTTGCAATTACCAGGACATATGTATATATACAACATTCCTTGCTATATAATTACTAATGATATGTATAACTTACGTACAAGAATCTAACTTCTTATCTTCTATTACTAACAGTACGTAAATTTTACGTACAGTCTCTTAGTGCACATGCAGCCTTAAAAACAACTAAATATTTTGTGCTTTAATACTTCTAAGTAAAGCAACACACTTGATGAAAGCATAACTAGAAGGAAATACCGTTAGAATGCCACACACTTGTTATGGTTCTAGGGTTAAGCACATTCTTATGGTGAACTTATAGAATTTGAAGCTTGCATATTTTCTGTTGAAGATATGGTAACTCCAATAACAGTTTGATGTCAAATAAATTATTCAAACTTTTTCAAACAACACAATTTAACACAAAAATCAAAACAATTTACCATCGAAAACAAAATAAAGAACAAAAAAATTTACTTCTGTTTCAATTAGAGAAAAAACTAGAGTAAATCGTTGCCACTACGTTTTTTAAACAACCAAAGTAGTCGGTATCTACTGCAATGCTGCCACAGTATATAAAAAACATTTTGTATTTTATCGGACAGTTGTAATAATGGAGAAATCTTAAATTAACTTTATCGTTCACGATAGCTATTGTTCGCATGAACTATCAGGAACTTTATCATTAGGTTGTAATAATGTAAAATAAAACCCTAATAGCCAATTTACACTATAACGAAATCTAGTACTTTCGAGATTTCGAGCCAAATCTAGTTGTTTTTGGATAGATTTCCCGTACAAAACAAAATCTACTCCGTGACTAGATTTTGACGAAATCTAGTAGTACTTATTGATGCAACCATGTTTTCCCCATATAGCACTAAAAACTACTTCCCTGCACAAGAAAAAAATGACATTTTAACAAAAAACAAAACAAAAACAATAATAGCTGCTTCTTAAAATTGTTAAAAAAAAAATTCAAAAATTTTGTAAAATAGTAAAAAAAAATGCAAATGTCAAATAATATTGATAAAATAAATGAAGTTGATTATAAAGAAAATGTAATGCAAATTTTTAAATGCCTATTTCTTTATATGTAAGTATGTGTTACACGAAAAACTTTCAGTTGGCGGTTTTTGTTGTGGAAACCAAATCTCGCTTATGTCAAACAAGTATAATGTAAACGAACTAGATTTGGAGGAAGAATTCAAATGAAATCGACTAGATTTCGATGATTTGTAAATGCCCTATAAGGGTTTTGTAGTAAAAAGATTATTAAATTGACTACAATACCTAAATTTTTAATCGAAATAGTAGATTTGAAAACAATTGAATCACTAGATGCAGAAAAGGAACTACTGGCATTTTCTTCATGTACCATATTTGAATATTGCTAAGAAACAAGGCTAACATGTGTCATCTTATGGTGTTTTCTTTTCTACACAAGAAATATCAACTTCTGAAAAGATGCATGTATAAAATGTCTTGCCATCCATTAAATAGTGCTATTTGTTATTTGACCAGACCAGAACACAAGTAATGAAAAAGTGGAATGCCCTGTTTTTAAAACCTGACAAAAAGTTTGTTTTTCATCATTATAGCTAATTTTTATTTTCCGACATGTTGTTTTTTTTAACTATTTTAGCGATTTCAAATAGCAGCGCTTTTTTCCTGTGAGTTTTCTGATTCTTTACAGATTTAACGATTTTTAATATATATCAGAATTTGCTTTCATGGCGCTGTTTGCAAGTTTTTTAGTTTTTTCTGAATTTCCGCTAACTAAACAACTTTGTACCGAATTTTTTCTATTTTTGCAAACTTTTCTGAACTTTTGACAAAATATAATCCGAAGTTTCCTATTTTACAAGACACTGTCAACAATTTCGCTTTATACGGGGCGAAAAGTGCAATACATTTTGCCATTAGTAAGGGTGAATTTTTATAGGAAAACATGCTACCCTTTTCAGGGAGCATTTTAAGAAACGAACACCAAATTGCATTTTTTAAATAAAATGTCACATTTCTTTGTAGAAAATTAAACAACATTAGATAACATTAAACAACAAGAACATAAAACTTGCATTTATTAACTACACTGTTTTAACCGATTATCCTAAAACTAATGTATTGAAGAAGTTCCCTTTCTGCACTGAGCGATTCAATTATGAAATTTACATTTTGCTGCTGCTGTTTATATTTTTTTTTCTCTTTACGTTAAATGTGTGTTTTTGTGTACAACAATTCATTTTTTTGTTTTCGTTGCTGCTAACTGTTATTGTTTTACGGGATTTTACATGTCGGTTGTTCAATTACGTATGATGTTCTCGGAGCATTTTAAATATTTCGGTAACTTAAAGGTTACACGATCAAGTTTTGCCTTTCAAGTTTTAATACTCGCACACTCACACTTTTTTACCAATACACCCATACTTTTAAAAATTGAAACCAACTTGACTTTAAAATTATTTTTCAAGTTGAGTGTATCAATTTACGTTCAAGAAAACAGCTCGTTACAGTTAAGTGAGCACATTTTTCGTTTGCCTTTATTGATTATTTTCTTGATGACATCTTAAAAGTAAATTGCTTCAAAATTGCGTGCAGCCTACGTCACAGCTTAAAATTTTTAAAAATGTTGACAAACTGTATAAGTTAAGGTACGAAAGTACAGCAACAAAACTAATTTGCAATATAAAAAAATTGCAACAATAAACACTTCTTCAAAATTAGCGCTGCACGCGCGTCCCAAAATAACTGAATAAAATACCTTTTTTCATAGCAGACGCTACGTTGCATTTCTTAACTGCAAATTCCGTTCACATGAAATGTGAGTCCGTTCATAGCAGACGCTACGTTGCATTTCTTAACTGCAAATTCCGTTCACATGAAATGTGAGTCCGTTTATGCTGATAAGCATTTTTGCCGTGGCTTCTTCTTCTTCCTCTAGAAGTTGTAGAGTTCTTTAGTTTTCAGATTAAAAGTTAGTTCAGCACTGACACTCAAGACTTGCATAGCAAGTAATTGTAATTATAGTTATATTTGGATTTGTTTAAATAAAGTTATTTAATTATTTTTGATTTGTTTAAATAAACGGAAAATGAACAGAGATTAAATTGTGTTTTAATTATATTGACAACAAAACTAATTGACACTCAAGACTTGCATAGCAAGTAATTACAACAAAACTAATTGGCGCCCAACGGGAAAAAAACAGTCACCATTGAAGTGAAAAGAAAAATAACCTTTTATAATAAAAAACAGTGTTTAAAAAAAATTAAAATTTAAACAACAAAGACAATCACCATACAGTGAGCAGATAAAAACTAAGTCACCATTGAAGTGAAAAGAAAAATAACCTTTTATAATAAAAAACAGTGTTTAAAAAAATTAAAATTTAAACAACAAAGACAATCACCATACAGTGAGCAGATAAAAACTAAGTCATCATTGAAGTGAAAAGAAAAATAACTTTTGTATAATAAAAAACAGTGTTTAAGAAAAAATTAAAATTTAAACAACAAAGACATTCACCATACTTGTGAATAAAAATTACATTGCTTATTGAAAATTTAAAAAATTACTACCATACTGGTGCTAAAAACCTAATACAATTCTTAAAAATATAAAAAGCATTCATCACCAAAAAGCAAAAAATATAACAAAAACTAATCCATCAATCAGCAACTTAGAAAAGCCAAGCCGTGAGCAGTTGCAAAGGACCCTTAGTGAAGCCGAGTCTTGAGCAGTTACATTCTAGCCAGAAAAGTTGCATTTAGAACCAGAAGGAGCCAAAGCCGTGATGATTTATTTGTAAGAATTCTATTTTTTATTATTACTATTGATTGCTATCTATTATTTTTTATAAAATTTTTTTTTTTAAAAAAAAACAAATCGGATCTAAATTTTTGAAATTTCGTAAAAATTTTTTATTTTTATTATTGTAACAGTTATTACCTTTGCAATTTAAAGTGAAATTTACGTGAAAAGAATTCTGAGTTGATCTTTGGTTTTTCCCTAGAGTTCATGTCAAGACCACAGGAAGATCCTGAAGAGTTTGACGTTATTTTAGCTAGGCTACAATCACTATTAATTTCTGAAAAAAGAATTGAGAACAAAGAGGAAATGAATTCTGGAAATTTGCAAGTTCTCTTGGACACTGCTATCCAACAAGCAGTCCAAAGAACAAAAGAAAGCTTTGAAGCAACTATTGCCGACCTTACTAGGCGACTCCAATCCTTAGAGCCACCTTCTGCCGTAGAAGCATATAAGGAAATAGAAATAGTACCCAATAGGACGTGTGAGGAAACTCTAGATATAATTAAATCTGTCCCAGAATTTAAAGGCGACCCCACCAGATATGTCTCTTGGCGTCAGGCCGCCACAACAGCCCATAAATTATTTGAACCTTATGTAGGAAGCTCAAAGTACTACCAGGCGGTAGCTATTCTGAGAAACAAAGTCGTGGGTAACGCAGATGCTGCGTTAAGCACTTATAACACAGTCCTTAACTTTAAGGCTATTATAGCACGGCTTGATTTTACTTACATGGATAAAAAATCCATCTTTACTTTAGAGCAAGAGCTCTCCACTTTAAGACAGGGACAGAAAACTATTATCCAATTTTACGACGAAGTAGAGCGTAAGTTAACCGCGATCGTGAACAAAATTATAATGTCGAATGAAGGAGATGCCAATTTGATTCAGTCACTGAACCAAAAATACCGTGAACAGGCTTTGCGTGTCTTTGTTTCGGGAGTTAGGAAGCCCTTATGTGACACCTTGTTTTCGTGCAAGCCTGCAGACTTGCCATCAGCTCTGGCACTAGCACAAGAGCTAGAAGCAAATCAAAACCGCTATCATTTTGCTGCCATTTACAATAATGGTTTAAACAAGGCTTTAATGAGTCCCTCAACACACACAGCCTTAAGACAAAACATACAGCATGTTAAACAGAACTCCTTTGGTCAGCAAAATAACTACTCTCAGCCTCCGCAAAACTTTGTCGGTCAACAAACTACTCCATTTTATCAAAATCGCCCTCAACAGGCATCTAACCAATCACAACGCCATAATGTTGCAAATTCGAATTTCCGAAATTTCGCCCAAAATCCTTTTCAGCCTGTAGGCCAACAAGCTAGTGACTCTCAACCAGTATCCCAATCCCTGGACACTGATGTAAGCATGCGTACGGTGCGAACAAACAACTTTCAGGGTTTTCAAACACAAAAGCGAGGTTTAACATCCGAAAGACAGGTCCCTCAGAAGGTCCAAAGGATTAACCACCTTGGCCAAGAGATGTTGCAAAACGAAGGTCTCGAAACCTTGGAAACACATGACTACGGCGATGAGCCAAACTTCTCTGGTAACCAAGAGCCGTATGAAAACCCTACTTTTTCTGATCCACCTTTCGAAGATGAGATTAATTTTTTAGGGGAGGGTCAGTTCTCCCCTACATTGAGCGAATGATAGGTGGCAAAAACATTAAACTTTTAATCGACACTGGTGCCTCTAAAAGTTATATCACCAATATTAACGGATTAAAAAACATTAAAGAAGTCGAAAAACCATTTTTAGTCAAATCCATTCATGGTGCTGATACAATCAACAACAAAACACTAGTAAATGTCCTAAATCATACTGAAACATTTTTTATTTTACCGAACCTGTCTCTATTTGACGGTATCATAGGTTTTAGCTTCATAAAAAGCATAAAGGGCGTGATTAACACAGAAAAAGACATGATTTATTATAACGGCGGCGAAGAAAAATTGAAATATCTTAAGCTAGATGCAGTGAATTCTTTAATAGAAAATGTCTCTATCCCAAAAAATGTAGAAAAGAAATTTTTCCAAATAATAAACGAAAATGCTGGTGTTTTCGCTAACCCGAATGAAGCCTTACCCTTTAACACGAAAATTTCCGCAACAATTAAAACAAAAGATCAGGAGCCCATATATTCTAAATACCAATCCTACCCCATTTCGATGATAGAATTTGTCAATAAAGAGGTTAAGGAACTTTTAAAAAATGGCATTATAAAGCCATCCCGATCTCCCTATAACAGCCCTGTTTGGGTTGTCGACAAGAAAGGCACAGACGAATTGGGCAAGCCCAATAAACGCCTCGTGTTCGACTACACTAAACTTAATTCAAAAACTATCCCTGATAAATATCCTATACCTGATCCGTCTGTTATACTTTCAAATCTTGGCAAATCTAAGTTCTTTACAACCTTGGACTTAAAAAGTGGCTTCCACCAGATTAACTTGGCCGAACACGACCGGAAAAAAACTGCTTTCAGCGTGAATAATGGTAAATACGAGTTCTGTCGTTTACCATTTGGATTAAAAAACGCCCCGAGCATTTTTCAGCGTGCCATCGATGATGTTTTACGTGATGAAATCGGAAAGTCATGTCACGTTTATATCGATGATATCATCATATTTTCTGACTCTGAGCAGAAGCATATAGATGACATCCAAAACATCTTACTAAAACTTTACCATGCTAACATGAGAGTTTCTTTAGAAAAGTCCAAATTCTTTAAAACCTCTGTCGAGTATTTGGGCTTTGTCGTTTCAACCGACGGTATCAGAACGTGTCCAAAGAAAATTGAAACCATAGTCAACTACGAAACGCCAACAACCTTAAGGAGCTTAAGGTCATTTCTAGGGTTGGCCGGTTATTATAGAAAATTCGTTAAAGACTATGCGGCTATAGCGAAACCTCTGACTAAATATTTACGTGGAGAAAATGGTCATGTGGGGACAAAACATTCGAAGCAAGTTAAAATTGACCTTGATGCTGATGCTATTCACTCATTCAAAAAAATTAAGAATATCCTTTCTTCCGAAGATGTACTTCTCCTTTATCCAAATTTCGATAGACCTTTTGACCTTACGACTGATGCGTCATCCCATGCTATTGGCGCCGTTCTTTCTCAAAATGGTCGTCCAATTACCATGATTTCAAGGACCTTGTCACCCGCCGAAGAAACCTACGCAACCAACGAACGCGAACTTTTAGCTATCGTATGGGCCTTAAAAAATCTTAGACACTATCTTTACGGGGTAAATAATTTAAACATCTTCACCGACCACCAACCCCTAACCTTTTCGATATCTGATAAAAACCCAAACTCTAAATTAAAGCGCTGGAGAGCTTTCATTGAAGAGTACTCGCCAACATTTTTCTACAAGCCCGGCAAAGACAATATTGTTGCAGACGCCCTTTCCAGACAATTTGTTAACATTACAATGGATACCACATCTACATGCTCACTACAAGCTTGTGGAAGTGAGATGTCACTCACCGAAATTATTCCCGCGGTCGAAAACCCAATTAACTGTTTCAAAAACCAGATTTTAATCAATCATGGTTCAGAACAAAATAAAGAAACAAAAATTCTTTTTAAAAATCGCATTCGACATCGCATTTCATATCAAGAAATTGACGATCTTTTAAATACTATTAAGGACTGCATAAACCCAGAAGTAGTGAACGCGATTAATTGTGATTTACATACCCTTGCTCAAATCCAACACCTTCTTATATCGAATTTCCCTTCTGTAAAATTCAGGTACGCTAATAAATTTGTTACAGATATCTTTAACGCAAGTGATCAAATTGAAATCTTAACAAATGAACACAATAGGGCACACCGTTCTGTTTCAGAAAATACGAAACAAGTTCTTCAGGATTATTTTTTCCCAGATATAGCTAAAAAGTTAAAAGAAATTACAGCAAACTGCAAAATCTGTCGGCTAGCGAAATATCAAAGACATCCAAAAAAACATGAGATCGCTGAGACCCCCATACCCTCCTTCCCAGGCGAGATCCTCCATGTCGATATTTACAATACTGACAAGAAATTCTATCTAACATGTCTCGATAAATTTTCTAAGTTCGCTATTGTAAAACCTATACCCTCTCGAGCGATAGTAGACGTTAAACCAGCCCTTCTGGAGATACTTAACTTTTACAAAGGCACGGAAACAATAGTTTGCGACAACGAAAAGTCACTAACTTCACAAACCATAAGATCGTTAATAAAGAATAACTTCGGAGCAAACATTTACGCAACTCCACCCATGCATAGTACCTCTAATGGCCAAGTCGAGCGTTTCCACGGAACACTTGCGGAAATTGCAAGATGCCTAAAACTAGAGTACGCAATAGATGACTCTACAGAGCTTGTCTTAATGGCAACTGCAAAATACAATAGAACAATCCATTCTACTACTAACCATAAGCCCATAGATATAATTCAATCAATTCCAGAAAACTTGAAAGAAAATATTCGTGCGAAAATTCTTGCCAAACAAAAATCAGACCTTGATTATCATAACAAAAAGACAGTAACTAAAACATATAATCCTGGAGATAAAGTTTTTGTGAAAGTTAATAAGAGATTGGGGAATAAAGTTAGCAAACTTTTTGTCGAAAAGACTGTCCAACAAGATCTAGGCACAACTCTTAAAATTGATGACAAAATAGTGCATAAAGATAACATTCGTTTCCTCATTGCAGCATCCTAATATTTGCAGTCTTTGTACTCGCTAGCTATGCCACCATCCTGGACTATACTTCTTCACACTATATTCCTGTAGCAGACGGAAATGTTGCAATCTATGAAAATTATGGAATGTTGGCCCATGTAACGGACTTGACAAACTTTACTACCATAGCAGAAGAAACCAGAAATCTAACGGACCTACTACCAAAATCACACATGAGAAAACTGCTAGAATCAGATGTGGACCAAATAGAGAAGACAATAGAATCCCTGCGCATACACCACAGGCACGCACGTAGCATTAACGTTCTTGGAACCGCGCTGAAATACATAGCTGGTACGCCAGATTACGATGACTTTACCGAAGTGCGTAGCAAACAAGATGAATTAGTTACTGCAAGTAATGCTCAGATAATCATAAACACCGATATGCAATCGCAAATAAACAAATTAACTACGACTGTGAACACACTTGTAAGTAAAACTAAGGCTACTGAAATCGATTCAGGATACCTTTATAGTTTGTTAGGCGAAAGAAATAGAGCAGTACTTAGGGAACTAGATAACCTAGCTTTGTCCATAACCTTGGGGAAACTCCAAATGATCAATCCCATTCTGTTAGATAGCTCGGAAGTAAGTTTTGTTTTAAAATCCGAAATAGATTTAAATGTAAGCATTACTGAGATAATTGTAAATTCAAAACTAAAGATTTTGCAAACCGAAAATGTTATTACGTTTTTGATAAAATTTCCAAAAATTATAAAATTTTGTAATAAAAAATTAATTTTTCCAGTCGTTCATAATAATAAAATTTTGTCATTTAAAGTAAGTGATGTAGCAAAATGTGGCTACAAATATATCATGTTAAAAGATTGTAAAAAGAAATCTACAACTTCATTTTGTAAAACATTTAACCTTGAAAATACTTCATGCCTAGACACTTTATTAAATAATAACACGGCAACTTGTAACACAAATTCCGCGCATAATATGCCACCTCTGAAAGAGATTGACGATGGCATTGTTGTTATAAATAATCAACCCTCCAAAGTGATTTACGAGAATGTAACAAAAACCCTACAAACGGGTACATACCTCATAACCTTTGACAATACCTTAAAAGTTAATTCAACGGAATTCAAAAATTGCCGAAAAATTGCTTTTAGAAGCCCCGAAATTCCTATAGCTCACACTGTTAACTTAACTGATCATACCGCTATCTTATCACTTCAATACCTTCATGATTTAAATATTGAAAACCTAGACCATATATCGCACCTTCATTCGAAAGTAAGAGGAACTTTTTACACCTCAGCCTCTCTTTTTGTTCTTATTGTAATAATATGCGTTGCATACGTTCTCGCCAAAAGGCAACGTAAGGTTGAAATCAACAATATTCTTAGCAGATATGATCAGACGGGGACGTCCGATGCTTAAAGGGGGGAACAGTTAAGGTACGAAAGTACAGCAACAAAACTAATTTGCAATATAAAAAAATTGCAACAATAAACACTTCTTCAAAATTAGCGCTGCACGCGCGTCCCAAAATAACTGAATAAAATACCTTTTTTCATAGCAGACGCTACGTTGCATTTCTTAACTGCAAATTCCGTTCACATGAAATGTGAGTCCGTTCATAGCAGACGCTACGTTGCATTTCTTAACTGCAAATTCCGTTCACATGAAATGTGAGTCCGTTTATGCTGATAAGCATTTTTGCCGTGGCTTCTTCTTCTTCCTCTAGAAGTTGTAGAGTTCTTTAGTTTTCAGATTAAAAGTTAGTTCAGCACTGACACTCAAGACTTGCATAGCAAGTAATTGTAATTATAGTTATATTTGGATTTGTTTAAATAAAGTTATTTAATTATTTTTGATTTGTTTAAATAAACGGAAAATGAACAGAGATTAAATTGTGTTTTAATTATATTGACAACAAAACTAATTGACACTCAAGACTTGCATAGCAAGTAATTACAACAAAACTAATTTATATGTAAAACTTGATCGTGTGGCTGCAGTGTAGTGATTAAATTTAGGTTAAAGAAAACAGCTGATTACAAGGTTAATGACCAAATGTTTCCTTTGTCTTTATAAATGGTTTTCTTGATGACATCTTGAGAGTAATTTGCTCAAAAATTGCATGCAGCCTACGTCACAGCTTTCAAATTTAAGAAATTATGATTATGAAAACTTGATCGTGTGGCTGCAGGGTAATCATCCATTTGTAATAACCAGAGAAGACAAATTTTCTTTTTTTGCTGTTTTGCTTCTTTTTTTGCTGTTTTTGCCCATTTTTGCTTTTTTTGCTGTTTTTGTTATTATGGTGCTTATTTTGCTTTTTTCCTATGTTTTTGCTGTAAAATAGCTTTTTTAACATAATTTTTACGTAAAAAACATTTTTTTGAGAAAACATGAGAAAAAAAAAATAATTGACTTTTTTTTCTGGGTTAAAACAAAAATATTGTGGACTAACTTTTTTGGGCCAAATTCAATACGCTTTATTACAACTAAAATTAATAAACTTAAGGTACGGTCACATATGGCAAATATTAGCCCCAAATATCTTTGCCTTTATTTGGCAAATTTTTTTTCAAAACAATGTAGGTTTCATTTTGTGGTCACACTGCGCACATTTATTTGCTCATATTTGTTTGCTCGAACAGATGTCAAATAGCGGCAAACACACATATTAGCAAACATGTTTTCCATATGGTCACACTTAAAAAAATATTTGCCGAAGCAAAATATTTGACCAAACTGTCAAAATATATAAATTTATTTGCCAAAACACTATTATACAAATTGTGATGGAAAATATAGAGGAATTTCTTTCAATTAGAGCGTGTTCTATTTTGATCTGGCAAACCATCTGACATCAGCTGTTTTGCAAGTCGTCTGTTTGTGGAAGCAAATATATATTAAAATCTATTTACTTACACATATTCTTAAAGAAAAACAAAATTTTTAATTAACTAAAATAAAATAAAAAGTGAATATAAATGTAAATCAGTAATAAGTTTGCTAATATGAATGTTGTTATGTTATGTCAGGTGAAACCAAAAAGGAACGTGTTAAAGCAAAAATGATTAACCTTCTGTAATTGTCAATTTTGACAGACATGTGAAATTACATATGGACTTTACATCTGACAAACCCACCGCATAATAAATATCGTGTAAAATTGCTTAAACATTTTTGAAAGGTTGAGTTTAAAATCGATTATACATATATGATTTCAGTGTTCTTTTTATATTTCGTAATCCATTTTTGAAATCTTAAAATGGTAATTACTCAAAAAATTGTTTTATACAGTAACTAGCATTTAACCCGCTACTTCGTTAGCATCTGCTTTTCTTTCGTGGACATATTACGCCAAAGTTTATGTTTCTAGGTTTTAACCAGCTACTTTGTAATAGGTACGATTTTCACCTCTTAAACGTTCGAATTTCGAAAATGTACCAAATTTTTATTTGTATTTTTTAGATACGTTATGAATGTGATATAGTTTTTATTTTAATGTTTATTGGTTTAAAAGATAGATGGCATAGCAAAAAAGTTTAAAAATACAAGTTTTACCCGTTTACTCCCCAAAAAGGCCGAATTTCAAAAAAGTACCAAGCACCTGTCCGCTTATTTTTTTTTTATTGAACAACAATAAGTACTAAATTTTTGACTAAAAAAAAATGTTTTGTAAAAAAGTACCAAAAATAGTTACGGTTTTTACCCCTTAAATGTCCGAATTTCGAATAAGTAACAAATTCGTATTTGGATTTTTTAGATAAGTTTCAAATGTGATATAACCCTTATTTCTATGTTTATAGGTTTAAAAGATAGATGGGGTGACAAAAAAGTCCAAAATACAGATTTTACCCGTTTACTCCCTATTTCCCCTTTTTTGTACTTTTTTCTCCCCATTGAAGCGTAAAAAAATTAAAATATTGTAGTGGGAGCCCATAATTTAATACGTCTATGTCAATAAATAAAAACAATGTTTTGTAAAAAAGTACCAAAAATAGTTACGCTTTTTACCCCTTAAACGTCCGAATTTCGAAAAAGTACGAAATTAGTATTTGGATTTTTTAGATAAGTTTCAAATGTGATATAACCCTTATTTCTGTGTTTATGGGTTTAAAAGATAGATGGGGTGACAAAAAAGTACCAAAATACAGGTTTTACCCGTTTACTCCGTTAAAGGGCTGAATTTCCAAAAAGTACCAGACACCTGTCCGCTTATTTTTCTAAAGAACAACGATAAGTATGAAATTTTAGTTTTAGAGATATAAGGTTACCGAATTTACCCGTTTTTACACCCTAAACATTCGAATTCCAAAAATCCCGTCTTTGTGATCGATTTGGGGAGAGCTAGCCCTGGTCCAAATTTCAAGTTTTTACCTTCAGTCGGTTATGCTGTGCGATGATGAATCAGTGAGTGAATCAGTAACGTTACAATTTTATATATATAGATTAGATAACTTTTTTATCTTTGATACAGTAACCGCACGACGATTTGGCTACAACAACAAAAAATACTGAAAATCAAAAACGAATTTAATGTAATTCCAAAATCATGTGTTTTTTTTAATAAATAAATTAGATAAATGTTAAATTTTACAAAAATATTATTACAATACTTTGTGTTTTTTTCTTTGATTTTAGTGGTATTTTTTTTTTAAGTTGTTCCCAACAGCAGTTATTTGCTACTGTTTGCTCTTACAAAATAATTGTAAGAACAAATATTTGTTTGCTTAAAATACAGGCAAATATTTGTTTTTGAGTGGTCACATTAAAAGCATTTTTGTTTGACACCAAACAAATTTATTAGCCCAAAATCAGCTGTTTTCCTGTTTGTCGCAAATAAATATTTTGTGGTCACATTACGGCAAACAAATATTTGACGTTTTTCGGCAAATGTTTGCCATATCTGACCGTACCTTTACCATCCAAAAAAAAAACAGCCATGTAACTTATTTGAGTTTAAAACAAAATAAGTAAACCGGCCGTTATGAACGAAAAAATAATAAAAAAAAAATGACGAAAGAAAAGCCAAATATGTTATTTTTGCTAAAAATGGTAAAATTGTATCCTGAAGTTTTTAAAGTTGAAAAAGATTGGCTTTTTTGTAATGTGTGTTCGAGTAAAATTAATAGCGAAAAAAGTGCAATGTGGAGCAACATTTAGTACAAAAAACACAAATTAGCTGCTTCCCAGGAAAAACTTTTTGAATTTTGGTAATAGGTCGTAGTTATTTCATACGTTACCTGGTAAGTAGTTGTCATTACAATTGTCATTATTCTGAAAACCTCAATAAGTACTTGCTAGTAATGACCTCAGTAAGTACTTTTCACTACTATTATTTTCAGTTATGAATATTTGCTTACTAATAATCAGCTTTATAACTACTTATTAGTTGTCATGTTTTCAATACTGAATATCAACTTACTGGTAACTAGCTCCATAACTACTTATTAGGTCTGTTAACTAGCGCCAATTAAATAAAAACTAGTTATTTTTTGGCTTCTAGTAAGTATATTGTAAGTACTTAAAATTCAACTTACTGGTAGTTAAATAATAACTAGATATTTTGTGACTTCTAGTAAGTGTATTGTAACTACTGAATTCTGTGGACAACTCGAACAAAAATAAGTAGTTATTATGCCGAAAAATAAGTAGTGTTCATATGTCTCCAATGTTACTTGCTAACTTACCAGGAAAGTAAAGTTTTTGCTGGGTTGCCAAGAAAATCGTCCACAAAAACTTATAACGGAATTTCCTGTTACTATTACTGCTAATACATTTCACGAAGATATATGTAAATTTTTGTTGGAGACCAATATACCGGTAAAAAAAGTAAGCCATCCCAGTTTCAAAAACATCTTTCAAAAGTACGCCAATTTGTCAGTTCCAAGCGAAAGTTCTATTCGAGGTAAATATATACCTCAAATGTATACGGAAGCTTTGGAAAAAATGCGTGAAAAGGCTAAAGGTAAATATAAATGGATTTCTGTTGATGAAACAACAGACAGTGAACAATGATATGTGGCCAACTTTATATTTGGTATTTTAAATGACGATGTTGGAAATAAACCTTTTTTATTGGGTGTTCTCGGAAATGCAAATGGGGCTTCTATTGCAACTTTCTTCAACGATTCATTACAAATTTTATGGCCTGATGGTAAGTGAATATTTGATTCATAATTTTTTTTTATATTTTTATGTTTTTTTTTTTATTTTATCTAGGCATTCAATTCGACAAAATATTGCTAATGGTAACTGATGCAGCGGCATACGTGTTAAGTGGAATTTTGTCCCTTAGGATAATGTATTCTAAAATGATACATTTGACATGTTTTGCTCATGGACTTCATCGTGTTGCTGACTTCATACGCTTAGAGTTTCAGCATGTAAATAAATTAATATCTTGTACCAAATCCGTTTTTGTTAAGTTAATTTTTCAATAACTCGTATTTACACACATACAAACTAAAATTTTAATTTCCATAGGCTCCTCGTAGAAAGCAGTTATTTTTACAAATGAATCCCAATTTGGCTCCTCCACCGTTCCTATGCCCAACACGTTGGGGTACTTGGATAGAAGCCACAATGCATTATGCAGAATACCTTGATAAAGTAACTTTCCTTAACTGAAAAGTGAAGACTCAGATTCGATCGCGCACAGCAAGGAAATATATAACTTGCCCGGATTAAGTTCCCAACTTGCGTTTATCAAAAACAATTTTTCAATTATTGTGTCTTCTATAAAAAAGCTACAAACAGTTGGGTTAGCTATTCACGAAAGTGTAAATATTGTGTCAAATGTACGAGAAGCTCTTGAGAATCTACATGAAAAAATATATAGAGGAAATTTAATGCAGTATGTATTTCAAAGAAATCCGAGGTTCAAACAAATTTTACAAATAAACAACATTCGTCAAACTGGTGCTAAACCTGATGACGAAATAAAATTTTTAAATATAAATTTGCTCCAACAACATCCGTTGACCGTAAAAGAAGTTTTTACTTATACAATTCACTTTTAACAGAAAGACGAAAAAATGACGTTTACAAATATAAAAGCCCACATGATTGGTTATTGTAACTGTTTTCACGAGTCTGAAGAACTAGAATAATTGTAATTTTTTATATTTAAATGTATATATTAAAAAAATAGAAATGCTTTTTTTGCTGCTTTTTTTTCTAAGTTTTTGTGCTTTTTTTATATATTTTTTTTGCTGTAAACACTTTGTTTTTTGCTTTTTTTTGTCTTCTCTGGTAATAACCCTGTCACGCCGTCCAGACCTTTCATGTTATGTGTGTTCAAGAACAAAACGGTGGCAGAACTGGCGACGCACAATTGTTTTATTTTTCGGTGTGGGGAAAACGTATGTCACGAAAACCCATATGAAAAGCAGCACAAACAATCAAGATGGCGTTTATTTATATGGCAATAATGCAGAGATGTTAGACATCGTTGAGCAAACAATTGTTTTATCAACGTTGTTGTAAGACCCCTTTCAGACAAGCAAAGTTTACTTTGCAAAGTCTTGAGTTTATTGAAGAGAAGGGAAAAGAGCATAGCGGGGGAGTACATACTTTGCTGTACTCGCAAAGTCGTTTTGTTTTTCGTTCGTAGATTATACCTGAAGTTGGCTGCAACTTTATATTTATATACAGCGTTACCAGAATCTTTGGAATAAAAATTGTCATATGGCGAAAGAAATCATATTTTGAAGAGGAAAATCTTAAATTTTTTTTTCTTAATTTAAATTTTTTAAAACAAGGGCAAAATAGTAAGAATTATTAATTTTTTATAAAACAATACTTCTTATTATTTAAATTGAAATTCATAAAAACATAATTCGTCAGTATATTAAACTTTATAAAAATACATTTTTTCTTTTCACCTATTTCCGATGTACTAAAGAATTATTTACTTCTTAAGGTACGTTCAGTCTAATGAAATATTTATCGAAAATATTTGTTCTGATATTTGCTTCAAACTGTGTGAAACAAAAAAACTTTTATTTGTTAATGTTCAAACTAAGCTCAAATATTTGATAATTTTTGTTTGATGAAACAGTTGGCAAACAGTGTTAATAAAATAAATTAATTCATGTTTGCCATGCGTTCAGACTAAAAGAAATATTTGCATCAAATAATTATTTAATGTAAGTGTTCAAAAATAAAAATATATTTCTCAAATGGTAAAAATGAGCGCAAAAGCTAATTTTTTTATTTTATTCTGTGGATCAGCATATCTTTTAGTGTTAGAACAGGAGAATGTAGAAGAAGAAAAAAATGGAAGCCACTGGGTAACGGGAACATGGCTAAAATTTGCGAAAAATTGCAAACTTGGAAACAAACGCTAAAATATATTTGAAGTCGTTAATCGGTTAAAAAACAAAATGTCAAGAAAAAAACAAAAAAAATGTTGCAAAAATAGCGAAAAATTTAGATATTTTACACAAGCCATAAAATTTATTAAAGGTGCCTAAAACTATAAGGAATAGCAAAAATTCGGTAAAAATTGCTAAATTAGCGGAAATTCCCAAAAATTTGCTAATAGCGACATGCCACCAAAGTTTAGTACTCATAATTATTAAAAATAGTTAAAGCTGCAATGAATCACAGAAAGAAATCGCTTCTTTTGCGAACATGGCTAAAATTCGCGAAAAAATGCAAACTTGGAAACAAACCCTAAAATATATTTGAAATTGCTAAATCGGTTAAAAAACAAAAAAAAAATGTTGCAAAAATTGCGAAAATTCGCGAACCATTTTAATATTTCAAACAAGCCATAAAATTTAGTAAAAGTGCCTTAAACTTTAAGGAATGGCAAAAATTCTATAAAAATTTCTAAATTAGCGGTAATTTGCAAAAATTTGCTAATAGCGGCACAATAGCAAAGTCTAATAATTATAAAAAATCTTTAAAATTGTAAAGAATCCGAAAACTTACAGTAAAAATTGCTTCTATCTGGAACATGGCTAAAATTAGTTGTCGTTGTTTGCTCTTTCAATTTTTTTGTAATATCAAATAAATGTTTGCTTAAAAATTACTAAAATATTTGATTTTTTGTGTTCACACTATGTTCACATTGGACAAATATTTGTTTGCCGGCAAATACTTTTATTTGCTCAAAATCAGCTGTTATTTTGTTTGATACTCAAAAATATTTTGTGTTCAGACTACGTTAATGAAATATTTGATGTCTGCTTTCAAATATTTCATCAGTCTGAACGTACCTTTACAAATACATTTAAAACAAAAACAAAGTTTTTAGAATTTGTTTTTGTTTTAAATGTAGTTGTTCGAAAGAAGGAATTCATTCGCACATTGGAAATAGGTTATAATATGCCTTTTTGAATATTTTTATGTCCAGAAATAATGATGCAATTTTGTGTATTCTAGATACTGGGTACAAAAGTGTGCAGCACCAACACACATCAAGCTGATGCAAAACTTCATTGTTTTAAAAATTGACTGTTTAAGTAATCGTGTATTTTCTATAAGCAAAATTAAAGTAAAAATCAGAATTTCTAAAAATAAAAAATCATCATTTGAGAAAAAAATCTTTAATCATATTTTTGTTTGAAAATATAAAAAAAAATATGATAAAATCATCATTCTGGCAACGCTGTTTATATATTATATTCAAACAAGAGAAAACAAAAATTTGTCAAATTAAACTTTGTGTGTCTGAGCACCAAACAAAGTTTAAAAGAGAATTCAACAGACTTTGTCAAAGTACACTTTGCCTGTCTGAAAGGGGTCTAAGGCAGGGATTTCCAAAAATTTTTTGCTTGTGTAGTAGTGAGTACCAGAGAGTAAAAAAATTGAGAGAATGCATTCATTTACAGCCGAAATAAAATGTTAGTAATATATTTTATAAGTTGTATAACACAAAGGTACAAAATTAAAAATTTTTTGTGTTGATGAAATATTTGTAGCAATTCTTTACCAATTCAATGTCGCTGATTTTAAAACTGCCATTTTTTTATTCGGAAGCTTTTTGACTCTAAATCAGTTTCAAATATCTTATCAAACTATTGTAAAAAAATTAAAGATTTTTATGTTTTAAGAATTTATAAAAAATAAATATTGCACGCAAATCACAGCTGATAGAAAAAAAGTGCAGTTTTAAAATCAGCGACATTGAATTGGTAAAGAACTGCTACAAATTTTCTATCAACACAAAAAATGTTTAATTTTGTTCCCTTGTGTTATACAACTTATAAAATAAAATCTTTTAAATTTATACTTTTATGGCAGTTTCGTAATAGTAGATTTCGGTGGGTAAGCGCTTGATGTCCGCCTCGAATCTGCTGTCTTCATAGCTGGGGTATCATTTATGAACTTCGATGCAAGAGCGGTCTGATGAATTATGCAGTGAAAATTATGAACTGCGAATTCGTGTTTTTTTAATTGGCCTATAAGCCCATTATATTTGCCCAACATTACATTGGCTCCATCTGTGCAGACTCCAGCAAATTTGTTTATGTCTTCAATGGAAAGAAGCTTTTCTGTGACAACAACGTACCAATTACATTTCCATAAAATGTTTCTAAAGTAAACATTGACTCAAAAATAGTGTATTCGCTGTCTACGGATCGAATACAAATTACAAGTTCACACAGATCATTTATGTCAGTGCTTTCGTCTAAACAAATTGAAAAAAATTCGAAATTAATTACTTTTTCCCTAATTGCAGATTCTAAACATGTTCCTAATTGAACAGTACAACGGCCTACAGTTTGACTGGACAGGGGAAGAGACTCTATAAATTTAGTATTATAATTAAGCCTTTTCCAAATTTTTTTCAGCAATTGCTTGATAAAAATCACACACCCACAATGGTCTTCCTTTCATACTTAAGAAAAGTGTTTTAAAAGAAAAAAAAAAAACCCACCGACGCGATTGGTACAGAAACACAAATCTTTTTACAAGCACAAAATACCAACAAATTCTTGTGGCTATTTTTTTCTTAATAGTTTCTGCACAAACAAAACACATATCGTTAGCTTAAATGCAAAACAATGTATTTATTATTTGAAAATTTGAAATTTTTGTTGATTAGGATTCACGTTACATATGCATTTTTATATAATTTTAAGTTATTTACAAAATTAAAAATGACGTATCATCAAATACATATATAATTTTTTTTAACAGCATAATGTATAATCACACCCAAGAAAAAAATTAGCAGAGTTTTTAATTCTTTTTATAAGAACACATTAATATTTTTAAACACCAAAACTGGGTAATCTGTTTTATAACTATTACCACGGTGTTAGTGGAATTAGTGATCAGATAATAATTTATAATAATAATTTTTAGTATTGCATAAGAAAAAATAAAAAAGTGCTGTAAAATTATAAGAACCGAATCCATATACGTATGTAAAATAAAACCTATAATAAATGTGACTATCAGCTTCTTGCACATAGGACTGTTAGACATTTTGAAATTTTTTATCTGAAATATTAAAAATTGCTTTTAAATCTCAAATAATTACCATTTTACAAAGTTCTTTGCTTTGTTTATATTATTATTGTTCTACATTTAAGTCTTAAAATTTAAACTAAATAAAAATTGCACGCAAGGCATTGGATGTTACCAAAAGCATTTTTGACCGCACAATATTTTTTGAGTGTAAGCTGAAACAAAATAATATAGCATCCGCTAGACATTAGAGTTGTGTCGGTCATGAACGACCTCGTTCAATTGAACGGATCAGTCAGACGAACGATGAACGGCCGTTCAGTTTCATCGTTCAATTTCGTTCAATCGTTCACTTGGGTCTTCTTGTCAGACGTTCACTTGTGTAAAGAAAAACTGGTTGTATACCTATGTATTTATTATACGAATATGCTATACATATCTTTATATGTATACTTGTTTCTTTTCACACGTTGCCGTATTCAATCAATTGTGAATGACTGAACGAAAATCACAAAAGACAAACTGACCCAAAAGACAAACTGACACAAAAGACCTACTGACACAAAAGACAAAGTGACCTGAAATGAACGATTGAACGAAAAGAACGAGCTCGTTCACTGATTCGAATTGAACGATAATGACCGGTCACTTAAACGAACGATTAAGCCCAAGACTACTAGACATGTACACCTGTCGAAGTCACATCGACGACTGAATTGAAGAGTATAAAAATATGTGTTAGTAGTGGTTTACACAATTGTGCAAAGAAATGGAAACCCCTGTTGTAAGGTTAAAAGATCGACAACAGCAGTCTTCATTATCAAATACAAGTATACACAAGAAATTTTTTGTTGCTTTAAAATAGCGGTGTCTAATGGAGACGTCATGTAAACGGTCGTCTATCGATTTTTTTTTTGTTGGCAGCACTTTACTGCACAAATGGCGACAAATTCAAGTCATGCGTTAATTTTGGGCCCCCTAAGTAGAAATTCAGCTGAATGAGATTTTTCAAAATCAACAGTGCTTAAAATAACAATAAAAATTCTTTTTTTTTGGTAAAACTGAAAAAAATTTTATCTTGTTAGTTTATAAAAGACTTGACTTTTGTGTCCCTGTTTAAAAATGTTCAGTGGCAACGCTGCTTTTAAAGAGTTAGGAGTAAATATTTAATATGCTAGTAAGCACTAGATGGTGCTGTTGATACTGTTACAAGTATGTTCGATTTAAAATAAAATCGTTACAAACGTTATAAGTGAATGTGCTCACAAATGCAGACTTTTGCAATTTTTTCTAAAAATCATCTTTATTACATAACAGAAATTTTCAGTTTATTTTCATTAAGTATAAAAATTCTATTTTTGCATTTATGCTCAAAAGCAAAACAAAATTTTTAATTATAATAGGTATATTAATTTTTCACAATATAACACTTTTTGTTTAATTTTATGACATTAACACATAATTTATAATTTTTTCCAACACATTTTGCTTATTTGTTTGGCAAAATGTTTTTATTTTTCACAAACTAAAAATTTTTAAATAAATTTTTTTGAGACTAATTTTTTTCTGTTGTTAATATTATTAAAGCCAGCAGAGTAGTATTTTAAGGTATGAAAAAATATTTTAAATCTTAAATTATTTTTCGATATTGCAGAATATAAATTAAACAAACATTGTTTTTTAAAGTTTATAAATGCATTCAGCATTAAATAAATTGAAAATTTTTAGAATTAAGAAAATTTTATTTAAAAATTTTTTTTTTTGTCAAATTCTACACGATCTTATGCAACTATGTTTGGGGGTGAAAATACATAGTTTTAAACACCAATACATTTGAAAAAAATTTTACTAGTCCAAACATCATGGCCCACTTAGTAGGTCTGCTCGAAACGCCAGCTGATTTTTTGTAGAGTTTTAATCATCATACAAACGCATAAATGCGCAAAATGTCAAAAGTTGATTACAATTTTTATTATATTTTTTTAATATTCTTTTTGATTTAAAGAAATCGGATTTTTATTGTCAAAATTAAAATAAAATACCTATAATAATTGTGAAATAAAATTGTGAATAAAAATTTTAAATAACCATAATAATAAAACAAGTGTAATAACATTAAAATGCGTTATTGTGCAGTGTGTAAAAAAACATTTTAAAATTGGATGCGGTACGTTATTTTCAGTGCCAAAAGACCCAGTGGAAAGTGCAAAATGGGTTGAAATTTGTGGCAGCCCCATTACATCAAATTTGCGCAGACCATTTTTCGGAAGCAATCATTGTACGCCAAAATTCCGGTTGTATATTTTCATTAAACAAAATAAATAAGTACATGATAAAAACAAAACACATTTTTCTTAACAGGTGACAAGATTTTGACATTTTTATCATTTGTATACACAAACAAAACGCGTGTTGTTTTTCTATTGTTGCATTGTTGTAGTTGTGCGCAGACCTACTAATTGGGCCATGTCCAAATATCTAGTAGGTATCTTGACATTTAAGTAAGGTACCTGTCAAAGAGTCGGCTTACTAGTTGTAAACTATGGTAATGTACATACATGCCTAAAAATTCAATGGCATAAACAAATTAAAAAAAAAAAATCATAAATAAAAAGTAGTAAAATCTACCAAAACTTGGACAATCCTATTTTAGGAAAATAATAGTAGAGTAAAAAATACATTAATACTAAGAAAATATGAGAAATTGAAAAATATATATGTTCGCTATGCAAATTAATTATTAGAATCAGTCAGTATTTCAGAGATAAACATTTCGATGTCATTTTCCTCGGTACAATTTCTCTCTCTTGTAACAGGTTTACCCGATAAAATAGTCTAATAAAATGCACCAATTCGCTTCTGAGGTAAGGTTATCCCTTTTTCTGTTCGTACAGATATCGATTATATTTAAGGCATTAATTTATTGATCTCTTTGTCGATTCAACTCTTTCATCGTCTTTGTCAATTTTCTTTAAAAATTGCCATAGCCTTGAAAGCTTTGCTAAGAGGATTTGAGAATCTTCTTCACAAGGTTCGATATCTGAAATATCTTCTTCTATTCCTTGTTGATTGAAAGGAGTTGTTAATGCAAATAGCTCCAAATTAGTTAGTGGTTCATCCTCCAAGTTTATATGATCAACAATATGGGAATCTTCAATATTAGAAAAATCCAATTTATGGGCCAAGTTTCAATTTCCGTATTAATATCGTTAAGAGTTTCATTATTTCCGATTTCAGTTAAGCATTCAGGCCAGAAGTTTCTCGACGCATTTCCAATGTTAATGCAGAAACCTCTTCCAAACCTTGTGAATACTGTTAACTGCTTGCCTGACAACGTTGCTTTTATCATTTTTATGTGATTGTTTGTCGATTGTATTGATGAGTTCGTTAAAACTTCGTAACAAATAGTATTTCTTGAATGAGGCAATAACGCCCTTTAGGTTGAAAAATATTATGATTTATTACATTCGTATACATGGAGTCACCCGGAGTATTATCAACTAAAAATAGTACTGTATTAAACAAATTATTCGTTTCGTAATATTTTTTAACTTCAGGATAAAAATTTGTTACGACCTAATCGTCAATCAGTTTAGCAGTAAGTCAAGCTTTTTTGATAGGCCCAGAACAGACGGTGAAACGCAACTGCAATGAAACCTTTTTGTTATAATTGGCTTAATACCAGTTTCAATCGTTTCAGCACACTCCACCATCTAACTTTTACCAAAATGTAAAGAAATTATCACAATCATTTCAATTTTCTTTGAGAAGAGATGAAACGCAAACTCGAGTTTCCTGCAGACCGGTTTCAATGTAACTAATTTCCAATGCATTTGAGACCGGTTTCAAAATGGTCACGTCATGTGGGGTCTCTCAAAAGCACTCAAAAAAGCCCAAATCACGACGTTGTGTTAAGACACAAATTGCGTGATCAAAACAAAAATATCAAAAGTTTTGTAACAAAACACAAACCACGTTAACCATAAACATTAGTTCAACAAACGGGTTATTTTGTGCAAAAAAGTATTTAGTAATATTGTTTTGTTTTATAATGTTATTTACTTACTTAAATATTATTTATTAGTGTTGCGGTAAACTTAAAAGGTAGTTTTTACAACAGTTTTGCAAATAAATCTCAACTAAATAAATTTGTGTTCATTGTATTTGGGCATAAAAGATGGTGCAATGAGAAATAAAAAAGGGCAGCTTTCTAAGAGAGTCGAAAAACGCAAAATCTTCCGTCCCGTGACATATCTGTGTAGTAATCTGCGCTCAAAAGAGTCTATGGCATAAATTCAAATTAAACTCAAAAATAACTAGAAGTTGCAGTTGCGTTTCACCATTCTGGGCATTGGACTTCCAAATTACAGGGTGATTTTGTGTGCAAATGTTTTCCATGGCCCTTGGGGCTTCAGACTTATTTACTAACAAGTCTCATCGGCATTGAACACTTGCTGAGGGGTGTATCTACCTTCATAAATTATTTGTTTTTTAGGTTTTCCTTAAAGCTGCTTCATTATATGTATGCACTTGAAGATTCTTCAACAAGGTTGATATTATGAAGCCCAGCTATTCTTTTAAAATAGTTGTTTATTATGCATATATTCTGATAGATCGTTAAACAAACTTGGCGCCTTTATTTGAATAACTTTCATAGCTATTAGCGTATTATTTTTTCACTTAAGTCCTTCATCCACAATATTAACGCATTTTCCAACTTTTCCATTACTATTGGGCACCTTTTATCATTCTTATGTTTCGAGCTCATATTTCAGTTCGTTGTGTTTGAGAAGCAAAACAGAAATGAATGCATGTTAGAGTGTCCCGGTTAGGGGGTTTCCCCCAGATTTAGGGGGTTTTATTTCATTTAGGGGCGAATTTAGGGGGTACAAGTTTGGGGGGCATAAATTTATTTTTAGGGGGGGTTTTAGGGGGTTTCAGTATTTGCTTGTACATAACATTAAATAAGTAATACTAGATATATTTTTCAGTTTTTTTGGGCTGAGCAAAAATATGTTTTGAAAAGATTAAAAAAAAGCGTTTTAAAGGTGAAGTATTCATTGTAAAATACGTGTCACAACTTTAATGAAACACCTAAAATGCTCAAATATTTTAATTCCGATACAATGTACAAAATTAGCTTAAATGATTTGGCAACACTCGATATTTTGGAAGAAACTTTATTCCAATATTTAAAAAATAGCCAATTTCTACTAACTCTATATTGATCAGATACATATATAGTTTATATATGATTCTACATATGTTACAGTCTGTTTTAAACTATATATAAATTGTTTTTAAGATATTTTAATAAATGAAAATATTCAAGGAACTTTAAAAAAATATTTTTGGGGAACTTCAATAAAATATTAAACATTTTCGATTGTTGCTTTATTTAGGTATTGATATTAGAACGTCACTTACAACTGAGTCAAGTTAAATTAATTAAAAAGAGGTTGTTATATAAACTTTTACATTTGGGGGTATTTTTTCAAAATACGTCAAATTTGGAGGGTTTTAACATTTTTTTTGGGGGGAAGAAAAAAAATTACCTGTCAACACTGATGCATGTAGAGGTTGAAATAAAAATAAGCGCATAAAAAACTAAAAGAAAAAAATTTCAACTAAAAACTTGGATTCCTCACCTTTTGCTTATAAAACACAAGCGACTGAGACGACGTAAATCGAAAGGTAAATCGAATTTAGTAGACACAAATATCCGACGATTCAAATTGAATGGCGATGAAAATCAAATTTAGAAGTTAGCTGACAGTAACAGTAATGGTTCCGTATAGTAAAAAAAAGTAAGGAAATCTATTTTCTACAGACTTGCAGTCTAATTCATAAACGCATTATTGCAGCTTTATAAGTTATTAATAAGCAAAAGTCGAAAAAGAGTATTTATAAATGTTTAGTAGCCTATTAAACGTTTAATAAACCTTTCATAAATTTGTGATATTTATTCTAAGCTTTACCCTACTTTAAGTGTTTGATAAAGTGGCATTTCAATGTTTGTTTACATACAATTTTAATAATTGCGCGAAAAATTAAACATTTCTTTTTATCTCTTTTAATAAAATCGTTTTATAAAAATAAAAACTAGTAGAAATAACAATAGATATATTATATTTGATTTCCAGGATTGGTGAGTATAATAAATTTGTGCAATTAAAAGCATTTATAAAAAAACGATGATATTAGAATCCATCGTCGAATCATAGAGTGCAAGACGTCTCAAAACTTTTAGTAAGAAAATCAATCTCTTAACAATTCCAAAGGAGCTATTCAAGGCAAGATATCGGTCCAACAAATGCACCATTAAAAAATTATTAGAATGGTTAAGCCGGAAATTATATTAGATCAGGGATGTCGGCGTCATACACAATTGTGTAAGCAAAACTCACATGTACGCTTACGCTCTTTTATTTTGCGAGGGTAAAATATAATTTTTTACTGAAAAACACTCCCATTCACAGGGCTATATCACACGGCCTGTTTTGAGGCCCCTAAACAGAAATAATATATTTATTATTTATTATCTTTGTTTATGTTTTGTTTTATTTCTGTTTTTAACATTGTACAATGATTGACAAATAATATCTACATTGTTTTGCATTTAAGCAAACGATATGTGTTTTCTTTGTGAAAAAAAATTCTTTGATGCCTGTTAAAGGGTACCTTTTTCTTTCGTTAAAAAGACGTACCTAAATGCAGAAATTATTAAGAAAAAAAAATAGCCACAAGAATTTGTTGGTATTTTGTGCTTGTAAAAATATTTTTCTTTCTGTACCAATCGCGTCGGTGGGTTTTTTTCTTTGAAAACACTTTTCTTAAGTAAGTAAAAATATTTAAAAAACTTGTTAAAAAAAGTCTTGTTTTCCTACAATTTATGTGTAAACCTATACACATAAAAGCATATGTGACAGCAGGTAAAATTTTTGGGTAAGAAGATGTGTATTATTAATGTATTAATGAAACTTTATTGTTTAACGTCCACAAACCTAAAAAATGTTTTGTTGTTTCGAAACTGCTATTACAAAAAGCTTTATAAAATACATAACTGAAATTTAACTCATAGAATAAATTCGAAAAAATGAAAAATGTTGAATATAATAAAGTTGCTTATGAAAAAGAAATAATTCCCAATATCTATTTGTTAAAATAGTTGAGTTAAATACATTCAATTTATAAAGTATCACTATCCAGTGTGACACAAAGAATGCTGACGAAGGCCGTAGCGGGCCAGAAAATGCATTACATTCTGCTGGTGTCTAACAATTGTAAATTTTTCTATACATAAATATACTTCATTGCTATCCAACGGAAAGCTAAGGTAAAATGTAACAAGAAAATACAATATAATAGTCTGGTAGTGTATAAAGTAATTTCTAAAATAAAATTTAAGGAATAGAGCTATTACAAAAAGCTTTATAAAATACATAACTGTAATTTAACTCATAGAATAAATTCGAAAAAATGAAAAATGTTGAATATAATTTAGAAGATATTATTGGTAAATAAAAGTATATTTTTATAGGCTAGTAAAATCTTCTCTTTTTATAATGGTGGTTAATAATTATAGAATATTTTTAAACTTAATGGGGTTATTATTTGCATTGGTATGTGCAAATATTGTTTTCATTGTTGGCATTCGCAAAGGTATGTTGAGCACAAAATTAAAAATATTGGAAAGAATTGTATAAGGTTGTAAAAAGACTTCATATATTGTCAAGTGCTAAATTTTTCCAAAAAATAAGCAAAGTTTCTGCGAAATGCAGGTTCCAAATTAAATTTATTTAAATAATAACTGATTGTGTCTGTCCATAACTCAACTTTTTTCGATAATTGTGTTATTATTAATTGCTCTAAAGTCTTCATAGCAAAATATGTATGTTAATTAGGCCTCGCAACCGCCGATTTCTCCCGCTGGGAATGTAAGAGACAAGAGTAATCGCACCAACACAATCATTATTGACACCACTGTCTTACAGGGATTTCAAAAAAATTTTTGGTTGTGTAGTAGTGAGTACCATGAATAAAAAATTGAGAGAATGCATTCATTTACAGCCGAAATAAAATGTTAGTAATATATTTTATAAGTTGTATAACACAAAGGTGTTACCAATTCAATGTCGCTGATTTTAAAACTGCACTGTTTTTTATTCGGAAGCTTTTTGACTCTAAATCAGTTTCAAATATATTATCAAACAATTGTAAAAAAATTAAGGATTTTTAGGTTTTAAAAATTCATAAAAAATAAATATTGCACGCAAATCACACGTTTAATAACATATTCCGTTCCTTCCTTAAATGTTGCATAGCATATAAGGCATTGGATGTTACCAAAAGCGTTTTTGACCTCACAATATTTTTTAAGTGCCATCATAAAGTTTTTTCTGTTAACCTGAAACAAAAATATGTATTAGTAGTGGTATACACAATTGTGCATAGAAATGGATTTCCCTGGTCTATTTATTCAAAAATAAAATAAATTACATGAGAATTATAACGTAAAAAAGTTATTTTAGTAAAAAGTTAGGGTATTCATAGTGGTAAGTAAAATAGAAAGGGTATTCAAGTTGTTGGGTTACTCATACTTTAAACATCTGTGCATACATTTTAATTCTAGCTAATGGTATATCATAACTTTTTACAAAATACCAAATGCGCACCTGAGTTTGCCTGCAAAAATGTATAAAGCCATTATAACAGGTCAAAGTAACGTTAAATAAATACCATAAATTAGTAAGGTTAACTCTTTGGACTCGGGCATATAATTGTAGCATAAAAAAGTAAGCAATAAAAATAGTGCGAAACAATCTACCCAAAAATTTTACCTGCTGTCACATTTGCTTTTATGTGTATAGGTTTACACATAAATTGTAGGAAAACAAGACTTTTTTAACTTGTTTTTTAAATATTTTTACTTACCTAAGAAAAGTGTTTTCAAAGAAAAAAAAAACCCACCGACGCGATTGGTACAGAAAGAAAAATATTTTTACAAGCACAAAATACCAACAAATTCTTTTGGCTATTTTTTTCTTAATAATTTCTGCATTTAGGTACGTCTTTTTAACGAAAGAAAAAGGAACCCTTTTACAGGCATCAAAGAATTTTTTTCACAAACAAAACACATATCGTTAGCTTAAATGCAAAACAATGTAGATATTATTTGAAAATTTGAAAATTTGAAATTTTTGTTGATTAGGATTCACGTTACATATGTTTTTTTTATATAATTTTAAGTTATTTACAAAATTAAAAATAACGTATCATCAAATACATATATAATTTTTTTTAACAGCATAATGTATAATCACACTAAAGAAAAAAATTAGCAGAGTTTTTAATTCTTTTTATAAGAACACATTAATATTTTTAAACACCAAAACTGGGTAATCTGTTTTATAACTATTACCACGGTGTTAGTGGAATTAGTGATTAGATCATAATTTATAATAATAATTTTTAGTATTGCATAAGAAAAAATAAAAAAGTGCTGTAAAATTATAAGAACCGAATCCATATACGTATGTAAAATAAAACCTATAATAAATGTGACTATCAGCTTCTTCCACATAGGACATTTAGTTAGACATTTTGAAATTTTTTATCTGAAATATTAAAAATTGCTTTTAAAAATGTTTTTGATTCAATTACTATTCTTATCTAACTGCTAAAGAATGCCTCATAGAAGGCCTCGGCTCTTTGGTATAAAAGATAATATACACCTTCCACACTCGCTTCTATGAGAAGCGAGAAGAGAAGGAGTTACAATTTTTGTTTTGTTTTTTTGTACCTACAAGCAAAAGAATTCAGATCCCTTTACAAAAACGAAGTTGCATACATATTAAAATACCAAATGAAAACAAACAATAATGTAAATCATTTTAGTTGAAGTTGAAAAGAGTAACATTTTTTGTTTTTTCGCCAAAGCAAACGCGAAAGAATTTAGATCCCGTTATAAAAACATATTATAATACCAAATGAAAGCAATAATGTAAATCATTTAAGTTGAGTTTTGATCATTAAAGAAGATACATAGGTACTTGTGCTAAAAAGTGAAAAGTTAAAAAAAAGTGAAAAAGTAACCAAAATGAATAAAAGAAATTTAAAACGTTTAATTAAAGTTGAAAAACAAGAAATAAAATCCTTAAGAAATGATCTAGATGTCCAGAATGAAGTGATTGCTAATGAATTGGCAGTAATAAAAGTCATACGGGAGCAAACAATCAAAAACACTATAATTGATTATAAGTATAAGGACTTTTTCACAATGAAAACAAGCGAAGATCTAAAAGTTATCAATGAAAAAATAGCTGCTATAGAAGAAGAAAAATTAATAACTATTATTCAGAAAATTTTGCAAAAAGGAGGATAAATTAAAAATCTAGGAAATTTAATTGGTCCCGACATAATAAAAGATAATTATGGCGGTATTCAAGGTAAATGTGCGTTCAAGTCGTTCTCGAATGTTGACAATTTATTTTTTAAGGCTGTCGAATCAGATGAAAATTGTTATAAAATAAATATAAACAAAGCTTTTCAGTTAGAAAAAAATAAGCTATATAAAGAAAAACTCCTCTTCTTAAATGCCTGCAGCTGAAAGCCTTTTGATATACATACATACATATATTAAAAACCCTTCAATATGACCTTTAATCAAAGGCATTTTTACAAGGATGGTCTGAAAGGCCTTTTAAGAGCCATTAATTGAAAGGCCCTTCAAGATAACCTTTATTCTAAGGCCTTTTAATATTCATTCTCTGGAAAGCCTTCTAAGAGCCATTTATTTGAATGCCTTTTAAAAGCTCTGGCGAAAGAAAGGAAAGCGGAAGGCCTTCCCCGCAATGGCAACGTGTGTAAAAAAAATATGAGTATGGAATGGAGCGAGTAGGCCTTGTACATCCAAAAGAAGGGGTATAGAGGCCTTCTAGAAGGCCTCCGTACTCCTTCTTTTTCCCGCTGTGTGCGCTCGGCAAAATCAGGGCGCCGCGTTTTCTCTTTTAAGCTCTTTTGTTACGTACGTGTGCACACACATTGTAGAGAATTAAACAACATATGTAAAATACATACAGCGCATACAATCGCAAAATGTAATAGTATAGGTTGCCGATCGCACCACTTTTGTTTATACCATGTTCACACGGACAGCAATATTCGTGTTTCGCTCTCCCATTCCGGTTTCGCGCCACAAACATGATTAACCCGGCGTTTACACATGCAAGTACAAGTTCGATAAACTCAATACACTCACATTTTTACTAACACCATCACATTTTTCGCACTTGCGGCCCAACTTGCAAGAGAATTTGCTTGCAAGTAAATTTTTGACACTTGCAGCAAGTAAAATGACAAATAAAGAAACAGTGTTGCCGTGGATGCCTTTGGTATCAATTTACTTAGTTATATAAAAATTATGTTTATTGTTGATTTTCTGTGTGTTTTTAAGAAAATTTATTTTTATTTGATTTTATACCATATCTTCTTTTTTGGCGACTTTGAAAATATTGCAATCCGAAGAATTGGTATAAACTGTAAAATCATAACTAGCAACACTGGCGCGAAACAGTTGTTGTTGAGAGTTTGAGGTTATGCTTTACCGATTAAACGTGAAGTGACAATATTCATTTATCTTAGTGTTGCAAAAAATGTAAGTATATGTTGCTAGAATACACTGTTAACACCCGCGATGCAAAAGATATAAAAAGTTTACTTTTTTAACAGAAATAAATAGCTAACGTTCTGAAACTTTGCAAAAGTAAGAAGAAATCAAAAGCAAATTTAAATTATTTTTTAAGAGTAAACGATAACTTAAATTGGTTGCACCCGCGATATCGATGTGAAATAGCGGGTGCAACTTTTTTTTACGTAAACTTTTTATGTGATACATTTCGTTCTCGCACATTTCGTTCTGTGACAAAAATAAAACGATATCTACCAGCCAGTCCCACTAAAGCAGTGGAAGTTGTAAAAAAAATAGCTTCTGAATTCAACATTGCTGCATTTGACAAAAATGACGCCCCTAAAGCAGCGCCTCGAAAGCTAACGGATGAAGGGAATAAACTGATTTGTGATTTTTATAATAGGGATAACATTAGCAGACAAATGCCTGGCATAAAAGATGTGAAAACAGTCAAGTCCAATACAGGATCGAAAATGCGAATCCAGAAAAGATCAGTGATTATGAGCATTCGCACCAGTAAATTCAAGCTACATTCTTTTCTTAAAATCCGATTACTACCAAAACGCAAAAAAAGGTCTGACCAGTGAGAAAGCTGTCATACAACAAGATTTTGCCGAGAACTACGCGTTAATTAGTCAACACGAAATACAATCAGCACATTGGTCACATGCACAAGTCACACTTTTCATGTTTTATATTTGGACTACCGACAAACTTCATTCATTGGTCATAGTAAGTGATGAACTAAGCCAGAATAAATATACTGTGCATTTCTTTCTGCAAAAAATATTTGAGTACATCAAGTCGGTCTATGATAACATTACATATTTGTATATCTTCAGCGACAATTGCGCCGCTCAATTTAAGAATCATTATGTAATGGCAAGTATGAATTCACTCAAAGCAGAATATGGATTCGATCACCTCGAATGGAACTTTTTCGCAGCCTCACACGGAAAAGGTGCCGTTGATGGAATTGGTGGAAGTGTCAAAAGATCAGTGTGGATCGCTTTTAAGTCTCGGAAAGCCATCGTTAACAGTGCCCTAGAATTCTATAATTTAGCACGCAGTCTCTCTACGAACATCATCTTTAAATTTGTAGCAAAGGAAGAAGCTAAAGAAAAATAAACCAGGTATTTAATTCAAACATTTCTTCCAATCTGGAGAGGCTCATAGCATTTCTGTGGCGCGCACCTCACTGTCTAATTCTAAAAGCACATTGGTTTTAAAGTCGCCAATACCCACCGATAATACAGATAGTGATTGGGCCGATGACGATTTGGAACCTCTTACAAATCACAAATTACGAAAAATAATTCCGGGTCCTAATACATCTGTTCCTTCAGATTAGGATTAGAGCAAATCTTTATTTCTACTTAAAAAGAGATTGCGCGTTACTGATGTTTATACACTGATTCAGACAATGAATTTATAAATGACGAAACTCCATCAACGTCTCATCAAGCTTCAAAATTATCACCAGAAGCATGTCCTGACGACGGTTGATGGCAAACGATTCACAGAAATTGTTACTGACATAGCAGACGTGTAATTTGATGATATTATCGCGAAGTTGGATGCGCCAAAGAAAAAGGCTGATGGAAATAATCGGCCATGTCATGGAAATCGAAATCACGTGAAACTGAAATCGAACAAATTTTGAAAACTCTCCCGTATTCAAAGTTCATAAAAATATTTCCTTTTATATAACTCATATTTTGAGGACCACTTTCTTCTACCTAAACTACTTTTGAACTCACGAAAAGCTGCGTTCATTTTTACAAAAATTCAATGGAAAATATTTGTCGATTCCAATTTCACGTGATTTCGATTTCCATGACATGACCGAATATGTTCATAGAAATTTCGGCAATTATTGACGTATTTCAAAAGAAATAATTAATATATATAAATATGGTTTGATCTCTTATTTTGTTCCTATATAAGTAAAATTTAGGTTTATGTTCACTTAAGTTAGACTGGTTGCACCCGCGATAATTTGGTGTTGCACCCGCGATTATTAAAAATATAAATAGTTCATTGTTTATTTTTATTTTGTTTAGGGTTTTTATTTAATGTTCTTTGTTACTTTAATACATTTCAAAATATTAAGGCATAACATATTAAATGTATTAGAATTAACAGACTTATGTCTTTTTTGTTTGTTATCTGGAAAGGTTGGGCCAAATTTGTTGCACCCGCGATGACAATTTGAACCTTCCTACTGGCTTTTAAAATATCATATGAAATTTTTTGTTAATTAATATAAAGTAAACATAATAAAATGTAGTCTTTTAAATACTAATTTAATTAAAACTGTGTTTTATTTAATTAGGTTAAACTAAAACAGGTGTCTAAATGTTGCGCCCGTGATAATGGAATGTCCCAATAATGTTTTTTTTTAACCCAAAAATTAAGGTTTTTTCATAAGATGTTTTCGCTTCGAGAACATTTAAAAGATAAACTTACAACCGACTGTGTAAACACTCAAGTTACTTGCAAGACTTTCGGCTGTTTCTTCGACATTTTCGTTGATAATACATACATATACACTACTTGCAAGTAATTACTTGCATGTGTAAAGGCAGGGTAAAACAACATGTTTTGCCATACAAAGTTCTGAGAGCGAAAAAGGTCGTTTCATTTTGAAACATGCTGCGGAACAGGAAAAATGTACTTTCATCTCCAATTTTGATAACAACTACCGTAAGTTTATCTTAACTAGCTTTAAAAAAAAATAAAAAAAAAAAACAGAAAAAACAAAATAAAAATTCATGTTAAATAATATAGTGATTATTTTTAAATAATAATAAGTATTAAATAATACATTATTAATTTTTACTTATATTTTAAACTATTTTAAATAAAATCCCACTAACACCTCAAAAAAATATCAAAATAAAACAAGAATGAATCGTATGAACAGCATGTTTAGCAATCTAGTTTGGGAGAGCAAAACAAGTGGTTTATATCGCCGTATGAACAAAGCACTAGGGGTGGCTGTAAGTCGTTCGAAAGTAAGCGAAATATCATACCCACTTTGATTACAAAAAAAGCAAATAAAAATTATTTCTACAGAGTAACCAGAGAATTCTCATACGACATTCAATTGGTAAAATTGTTTATGCCTGTCAGCTGGCTTTTACTACTGCTGCGACTGCTGGTGAGGTCAGCTGTTCAACCACCTTTTAAATTTTTAATACACATTAACACATTCGATTGATGCCGTCACATTTCCCGCTTCAGTTTGTTTGCCTACCTAAGTTCATGTTAGTTTTGATAGAATCTTTTCGTCTTTAAAACGTTGCGCTGCCTGCTAACGATTACAAATGGCAGCGTGCACTTAGTTTCTGTTCGCATTGTGTTATAAACGCGCCAAAAATTCCCTCATTCGCTTGCAGAACAATAAAAAACAATTGATTAAAATATCAACAAAAAAAAAAAAAACGTGAACTTTTGATGTTCATATATACATATGTATGTATGTATGTATTTTTGATTCAAATGTTGGTGCGTATTTGTTACACTGTGCTTGTGAGTATATTTAGTTAAACATTTTCTTATCGCATGAGTAGTAATTTTTAACTTTTAAAGAGTTTTGTAGTAAATTTATTTAATCGATTACAATACGTAAGTTTTTAATCGAAATAGTAGATTGGAAAACAATTGTGAAATTGTGAATTTTGTTGCTGCTGCTGTTTATAATAATTTTTTTCTTTACGTTAAATGTGTGTATTTGTGTACAATAATTCATTTGTTGTTTTCGTTACTGCTGACTGTTGTTGTTTTGCGGGATTTCACATGTTGGTCGCAGGGTTGTCAGATTGTTTTTTAACTGCATCGCCAAAAAGTATATCGAAAATCGCCAAAATTTTATTTGGTTAGATTTTTGTAAAAAAAATCGTCAAATAGATAGGAGTTTTATATAAAAAAGTACACAAGAGTATTTTTACCGTTATTTACCTATATATACCATTTTCTTAGTAGTGTGCTTATATGGTAGTATTTTCAACGTTCTTACATAAATATCTTTAAATATTTTCCTGTTTGCAATTTGGTGCCACATAAAATTAAAAAATTAAAAAAAGCGCACAATGCACCAACAAACGAAGTTACAACGCTGCTGAGAGCATTTTTATATTCCGGTAAAATTTTACGGAGAATTAAGCAGTCTTGTTGTTGCTTTGTAGTGTTGCCTTAAATTGAACTTAATAAAAAGTTAAAATGCCAAAAAAATATGCTATTTTGGTTTTTTACGTTTAAATTTTTAATCTTATTATATGCTATTTTTATAGAATTCTTTATAAGAAATAACTTTCTTATCGGAAATATTTTAATTAAAGAAAAAAAACGCTTATAAGAAAAATGTTTGTAAAATATTTTGGCCCCTTTTATGAGTTTGATTCGACTATCGAATGTAAGATTGGCATTATGATTTAACAGCAATGTCTTCTTTAATGTTAAAAGAAATTTGAATAAACCAGTGGGATAAAATCTTTCACGAGCTAAATTGTTTTATATCCAAGGCTAAGTTGGTACAAAATTACTGACAGAATGGAACAATTTTATCAACACAAAAAATCGCCCTACATATAAGTTTTGTGATGAACGATCCAATAAAAAATCTCTTCTAACGTCTAATCATATTTGTGAATCAAATCATGATAATTTATTTAAATTAGGCAACGAATTTATGTGGGGTCAGGTTTAATAAACATAGGCTTGTATTTTATAGACACCATGTTGAGCTAACTCCTGAAATATTCGAACTTTCGGTAGAGCCCCTCATAGTTATTAAATATTACTATAAATTTTGAAGGAATCTTAGAAATGCCCTAATCATGTCGATTGTAGAATATATTTGCCATTTAATTATTACGATATAAAATTACAAGGAAATTGAATATAATGATCCCAAGTTAAAAATTATATAGTATAAATGTTTAGACAACTATAAGAACTATAAGAAATAAACTGGTCTAAAAAACCTTTTTATGGAATCTGTTAAATCGGAGCAAAGTGAAGAAAAAAAGTTTTTCGTATCTTTCTTGTATCAAACGTTTGCGGGCCGCTAAAATTTAAGCTCAACTACCTTTGCTATTAATATCTTTCATCTTAACAGAATCTATCCATTTTTTTTTTAACAAAAATCTTGACAACATTTTAGCATTTTTAAAAACATTTTGAGATTTTTTTGGTCTTGTCTAAATGTCAGATTAAGCTGTAAAAACTTTAAACTCCCGGTCACACTGCTCTTGGGTAGAGAATGGTTTTTGACCAGTGATGCCATTAGGAAACAAAATATACATTTTTCGTATAATCCTGACATTTTTCGTATCTTTTCAATCTGTATGCAAAATGTACAGAAATAAAATATTGAACTTTCCGTCTCTGACAAAGTTTTTAAAGTTTTCATTTCGCTATGAATACTAAAAAAAAAGACAACTAAATAAGCTTCGTACAGACGGTTGTCAGATCTTACAATCTGACAATGGTGCCATTGGTGCAAAAATATTTATATTGGCAACCGTCTGTACGAAGCTATACAAAAATAATATGTATTTTGATGTTTGGTTTTCTAATGTCTTCTGTCGTCTGCTTATTCTTGTGTATGTGTGTTAAAATGAAATTTTAGAAGAAACATTTATGTGCACTTTTTGATATAATCGCCTTAGTACTTACGCCTTAACTCGTAGATATATCAATTGTAACAAAAATAAATTTGTTTTGATAATATCCAAAGATAGTTATATATAATTAATTTTAAAGTTTGCTTAATGTTTTTTAAAAATACATAGCTAATATTTATGACTTAAAGAAATATAAAAATGAATTTATAGAATTTATAGAATTTATATGATATTATTTTCTTTGCAATATTCATTATATGTGAAATAAGAATGTTATGTTAATAAATATTAAACGTTAAAAATGGATTTTCAAATTTTTTTTTCAAAATGTATGTTTTCGGGAAAAAGTGTATCTTTTTGGAAACTAAAATGTATCTTTTTCGAAATTTCGCTGGCAACACTGGTCTTGACGCGCATTCTCTTTTTACGTCATGCGCACTTCAGTGTTAAGGTGTTACCGGTACATGGTGTTACCAGCACGATGATTTTATTATATTTGTGATGAGGTTCTGGCAGAAATGTGATTTAATGATTTTTATCTCAAGTGATTATTTTTTGTTTTTAGAAATTATGCTTTTTTATTTTAAGTATGGTTGTACAAAATACATAATTTTTCTACACTTTTTATGAACAGTAAATTTATAAAAAATTAGAACGAATTTAAAATGAACTTGTAAGATTTTGTATGGAAAATTTGATTAAAAACACATTTAAACCTATTAAGAATAAAACGTTTGAATTCCAAAAAGAAATTTATGATTATTTTTGTTAAAACAATTAAACATATTTTGTTTGGCCAAATGACGATTAGTTTCCTGAAGCTTCTGGTAACGCTGCCGGTATACAAAGAGAGAACGATTAAATTTGATTTGTTTCTTAGAAGTAAAGACCTGAGTCCATAAGGTAAGCCCCAGTTGGCTGACAGTAATGGTAACATTGCAAAGCCAATAAAAGTAATAATGGAATTTCATGTAAAATGGTTGTACAAACATATAGTTTTTAAATATTGTAACAATAATACTAGCTAAACTCGTTCGATATAGCGAAATATCGATATTTTTAGTTAATAAATATCGATATTCTTAAAAATATTGATACGATATATGTATAACGATATATTTTTCAGTTTGCCGATCCCTTATTAAGCGTTTTGTTTTGCTTCAGTAAATAATTTTTTTTGGCATTATTCTTTGACTATTTTAGTTCTTTATTATCCATTCTTGGCAACACTGCTCTAAGAAAACATTCAAGAGAACTAAAATTGAAAATTGACGTTTAACTAAGCGTTACCGTTGTGACCTTCAAGTGAACATTTGATAAATTTTTGAAGAAATTTTACTTTTAGTGCCCATATTTTTTAATGTAATTTTAAAATTTGTTACAAATAAAAACCATTTAAAGGTTTTAGACCTGTAGTGGAATTCTGTAACTTATTTTAACAACACTTGTCATTGTTAAAAAACTTAACAACTGATTAAGCGATTTTGCTATTCTCGAACTTATTTATCAACAATTGTTATTGTTTTCAATCAGCTGAGTTGTTAAATAAACGACAACAATTTTGTAGTTGTTAAATAAAAACAATTAAAAAGAAAACAAATTTTAAAGAATTCGATCTACTAATGGCTTTTGAATATTTTTTTATTTCAATAATAACTGCAAAAATTCAAATGGTAATTCAGTCTTTTATTATTATAAATTCAGGTACATTAACAAAATACAAAAAAATAAAGATTTTCATAAATGAATTAAAAGAATAAAAAACAAAAAAAAAGGAACTTCAAAACTTACAATCTAAACAAAGATATTAATTAAATAAAAAAAAAACAGAAAACAGAAAAAAACAAAAATAAGGAACTTCAAAACTTACAATCTAAACAAAGATATTAATTTAATAAAACAAAAAAGAGATAAATAAAAAACAAAAATAAGGAACTTCAAAACTTAAAATCTAAAAAAAAAAAATTAAAATAATAAAAAAAAATTATTAAAGCTTATTAAGGGCATTTGCTAAATTATTCGCAGCATCGGCCATATGCTTTAAGACTGTAGCCATGGCTGCAATAGCCTCTGCCATCTTCTTCGTCGCCTCGGAATTAGCTGCGTTTGTTTCAGCTAGCATCTGTTACAAATATGACAAATGTTATTATTTTATAAACAATTTGGCATGTTTTAAAAAGTACCTTAAGAGAATCGGCTTGCTGTTTAGCGATCTCCAAAAATTTTTCCTGCACTTCTGCATCGTTGGTTTTTTTCTTTCTCCCTCTTTGTGGCGTATTTCTTAAACTGACAGGGGTCCTGACTGAGTCAGGCATACCTGACGTGCTTGGAAGGTCATCAAAGATGCTTTCGCTTCCCTCTTCCATACGTAGTTGCAATTCCTAAATCAAAAATAAGTTAAAATTAATTTTTGTTATGTTTAAAAACAAATTTATTTAAATTACTTCACTTATAGGTACATTTTCAGCGACAACTTCACTGCCTTCAATGTAGTCATTTCCAATTAAGGAAATGACTCGCATTTCCAGCTCCGTCGCGGGCTCTTGCGTTATTGGCCTATTGCCAGTCAACGCCTGCTGCCTTTTCCGGTCGCGGATCTTTATACTGGTACGCGATTTGAGGTCTCTCCATACCTTTTCATGAAAAAAAAGTATTGACATGTGTATAAGCATCAATTATGTGCACATTACTAAATATTTTACAAAGTAAACTTACCGTATGCCATTGGTCAACTGACTTCACAGCTCCGCCAAAACTATTTAATTGCGACCACTTTTTTTGAGACTCCAATTTGCCGTGTATTTTCTGGAATTTTCCACCAGCCAGCCCCTTATTCTCCAGCATGAAATCGGCCATATAGTTCAGTTGCTCGGCCGATGCACGACATCTTTTTGGGGCAGAGTTAAAGTCCATTCTACAAATAAATTAATTAGTAAATTATTTACGATTTTTATACATTTATTTTAATAAATTTAAAATTTTGAACTTACCTCCTATTTGACCGCACAATTTTGTTTTTTTTTTGGATTCCTTTTAGCTCTTTTTCGTTTATTTTAACAGAGGTGCCACATAGTGCCAAATTGTAACAATATTTTTAACATTAAGTTACAGAATCGCATAATCGTTACTGCAAACGACAAAATGAGTCGACAAGAAAACAATTCTTGCTATTGTTAAAAGTTACAGAATTCCACTACTGGTATTTAAAAAACTCAAAGCAACAGCTAGATGCCCGTATCAACGAACTTCTGTCAGAAAGTAAAATATATGATCAAACGCATAAAATCATATTAAATAGAACTAAGCCCAAATCTTTTTAAAATGGGATTTTTGAAAAATTAAGTTTTCGAAAATATTTCTATAAATCTATATAAATTCGTTGCATAAACATATATATATTTACTTTGCCTCATAGTTAAGGTGACGTAAAACACTATTCCGACCATATTTTGAAACTTTCGAATTGTAGCCGCCAAGCTTTTATTATTTTTGAAATATTGTTCAATAATAATGGTACGTTGTTCTATCATGTAAAGCTATGATCACACGAAAGCCGCAAATGCACCAATATTGCACAATTTTTATTGTGCTTTATTGATGCATAATATTGAAATTGCCGCAATAAAAAATTCTGAAATCACACGATTGCCCTTTTTTTATGCAAATTTAATTGCCGCTAGCGAAATGGGTACAACAATTGCCGCAGCACAGTCACACGATTGTTCTTATTGTGTCAACTGTGAAAACAGCTGTTGTGGTAGCTTGTCTTATTTCTTTGTAAGTTCTAGTTGATTTGTTCATTAAAAAAAATTGTCATATATTCAAACAAACTTTTGGTGAATAGTTTAAATATTTCATATTTAAATTTTTAAGAAAAATAAATGAAAGTCCGAAAATTAAACAAAGTTAAATTCTATTTTTAAATATATAAACAAATAGAGAATATTTTTATCCAAATGTTAAAAATACAAATCAAAAACATTTGTCTCGCTGTAGATTAAAAATAATATTTATGTAAATATCAGCACCTCAATTCTGTAACTTTTTGAATTTTACTACCCATAACGTTTAACGAATTTGTTATTCTCGTTTTCAAGTTAACAAATATTTTCTTTATGAAATATCAACTCAAAGTTGCAATATTTTTTATAATGGTTAATATAATAAAAATAACTTTTAAAAAGAAATAATTCTCACATTCTATTTGTTAGATATTATAAAATAAATTAGCTTAACAAAATTTCTATTACATTTTCATCTTATTTTTCTGTATTTATTCTTTTAAATTGTTTTTAAATATAAATGTTTACGAAACAAATTTTGTATCATAATTTTCCTAAATAAACGTTTGTTAAATTTAACAATAGTTTATGAATATGGGAAGTAATACTAAGTTTATTTTAATTAATATATTGTATAAAAATATTCACACTGAACAGCTATGGTTGTGAGTAATAATAAAAAAAATAAAAAATATCAAATTATAATACATAATAAATAAATATGTATATTTATTACTAAGTCCCAATTTACATTATACGATTTTTGTCGTTGCGATTATTGTCGTTTCTTCTTTGAAGTCGGTCTTATATTTACATTGTACGATTTTTGTCGTTACAACTTCTTGTGTATACATATAATTTGACACTACGAATGAAAGAACAAAACGAATCGTAGAGTACACTCGCTTGTGTACCCCTTTTAATTCCTCTCTCCCCTCTCGCCAATAAGGTAAGAATCGCAACGACAAAAATCGTATAATGTAAATTGGGACTAACTAAAAGAAACACACAAAAGTAAATTTATTAAAAAAGGCAAACATTGGCGCATATTGTGTTGTTTAATTGCCGCACAAGAACACAATAAATATTGATACATTTTTGTTATTTTTATTGACGCATGGTTGCATATCCAGCAGTCACACGATTGCCGCACCAGGGTTGCATTTTATTGGTAAAAGAAAGCACACTATTATCCTTGAATGGTACATGAGCCATTTAATTGTGCAGTCAAACGATATTGTAAAATGTGAAAATTGGTGCATTGCGGCAATCGTGTGATGCCAGCTGTCAATTTTTTTTAGGGTTACCAACACTTTACTGCACATATGGCGACAAATTAACATTATGCGTGAATTTTGGGACACCCTTTAATAGAGCTTCAGCTGAATGAGATATTTCGAAATCAACACTGCTTAAAAAACAATTAAAATTCTTTTTTTTCAAGAACTAAAATAATTGATATCGTGCTAGTTTATAAAAGACGCCACTGTTTTTATTTTTAAAATAAGATGTGTTCTCTGTACAAGGCGAATTCAACTACAGGTGGTGTTGAAACGCCATCTGATTTTGACAGTTCGAGCTACTTTGTTTTGATTTGTTAGTGTTTTGATAGGAATGGTTGACATTTTGGACAGTAAACACTAACAATGCAATGCAAAAAACCCTTTGTTGTTTTTGGATTATTGTAGTATCGACACCACCTGTAGTTGAATTCGCCTTGTCTCTGTACAACAACTTTTTGTCCCTATTTGATGGCAACGCTGGTTGAAAAATGTTTGGAGTACATATTTAATTTGCTAGTAAGCCCCAGATGGTGCTGTTGATTCTGTTACAAGTATGTTTGATTAAGAATAAAATCGTTACAAACGTTATAAATGAATATTGCACTTTTTTCTAAAAATCGTTCGTATTACATAACCGAAATTTTCCGTTTATTTTTATGAAGTATAAAAATTCAAAATTTTTAATTTTTCTAAACGCTAATACATTTTATTGGATCAGGGTTGCAAATTAACAAAAGCATGTTCATGCGTGTTAGTGTGACTACAAACTGTAATGTTACATTAGATTTTTGACAGTCACAGCAAAACTCATTAGATTTCTATCTCACAAAGTATTAGGGAAAACGTAAAAAATGTGTGATAGTGTAAACTAGCGTTTAGTGGTGCTACAAAACTTTTATCTTAATTAAATAAGACTATTTAAATAATTAATTTTAATAATTTAATTTTAAACAAAATATTAATAAATACGTCTTAATTACACATAAAAAATTGGACAAGAAAGTTGTTTATTTAAAATGTTATAGATTTTAAAATTTTTAACCAAATAGGGTAAATACATATTCGTACTTTTGGTACTTTTTGTTAAATCTTTTTTTAATTAATTAACTGCCTGCTTAACGATTTCGCACGTCAACGTGTTAGAAGTTTTAGAATTTTGTTTTTGTTTTAAATGTAATTTTCCCTTTCAGACAGGCAAAGTTTTCTTTGACAAAGTCTGTTGAATTCTCTTTTAAACTTTGTTTGGTGCTCAGACACACAAAGTTTAATTTGACAAATTTTTGTTTTCTCTTGTTTGAATATAATATATAAGCAGCGTTGCCAGAATGATGATTTTATCGTATTTTGGATTATTTTTTTAACAAAAATATGATTAAAGATTTTTATCTCAAATGATGATTTTTTATTTTTAGAAATTCTGATTTTACTTTAATTTTGCTTATAGAAAATACACGATTATTTAAACAGTAAATTTTTAAAACAATGAAGTTTTGCATCAGCTTGATGTGTATTGGTGCTGCACACTTTTGTACCCAGTATCTAGAATACACAAAATTGCAGCATTATTTAAGACAAAAACAAGTTCTAAAAACTTTGTTTTTGTTTTAAATGTATTTGTAAGAAGTAAATAATTCTTTCGCACATCGGAAATAGGCAGTTAGAATATTGATAAAAAAAAAAACTTTTGTGAAAAGAAAAAATGTATTTTTATAAAGTTTCATAAACTGACGAATTATGTTTTTATGTATTTCAATTTAAATAATAAGAAGTATATTTTTATAAAAAAATTAATAATTCTTACTATTTTGCCCTGTTTTAAAAAATTTAAATTAAGAAAAAAAATTTAAGATTTTCCTCGCCAAAATATGATTTCTTTCGCCATATGACAATTTTCATTCCAAAGAATCTGGTAACGCTGTATATAAATATAATGTTGCAGCCAACTTCAGGTATAATCTACGAACGAAAAACAAAACGAATTTGTGAGTACAGCAAATTATGTATATCCCCCGCTATGCTCTTTTCCCTTCTCTGTAGGGTTGCCAGTCGGGCTTGTTTTGGCTGGATTGTCCAGCTTTTTAATGGCCTGTCCAGTTTCAAGCTAAAAAGGAATTTGTCCAGCTAAAAAAATAAATTTTTTTATTAATTTGCTATAACTTTTTTACTTCAAAGTACAAAAATATCTGGTAGCTATTTTTGTTTTGTTTGCGTCTTTTTGGTATGATTTTTTGTTTTCGTTATTTAATTTTAATTTTTAAATACATATCGCTCATTTGCTGGAAAAAGTCATAATTGAAGTTTTCAATTTGCAAAGAAGTAAGTCAATGGGAAAATGATATTTCTCTCAAGAGCTGAATATGCAAGATTTTTACATTAATTTTTTACTTAAGATAAATATAGGAGCGATAATTAATTCTACATTAAAATAAGAAACTAATTTTTTTAGTTATGACGTTGTTCCAGCAAATGAGAGGTATGTAGATATATAGTACATATGAATGAACTGAAAAAATTTATGTTAAGTTATATTTTGTTATGTTAGTATTGTAGTTAAATATTATAAAACAAACAATGTAGTAATATTAATGTCATACTCGTACATATGGGTATTTTTTAATAAAATTGTTTGTACAATAAACAAGTAACTTTTCGTGAAAATTTTATTTCAAAATGTCCAGCTTTTTTTTTAATATCCAGCTTTTTTAATTCACATGTCCAGCTTTTTGATAATCTGGATCTGGCAAGCCTACTTCTCTGCAATAAACTCAAGACTTTGCAAAGTAAACTTTGCTTCTCTGAAAGGGGTCTTAGCGTTCGAAATCGATGAACATAAGTATTTTTGCTTCACTAAATACAGACCAAAATTTAAAAATCATGTCTTATTTTTTTATTTCCTTTTAAAAGTTGCGTTCAAAAACACAACGGATTTAAACGATGATTTTTTCCACCTGATTTTAGTGTTGATTTTTTCCTCGTTATCGGTTATTCTTCTTTACTTGCTTATTTGTAAAGACAAACGATTTAAATGCGCTCTTTGTATTCTAAAGAGATGTTGCCACATTGAAATAAAAAATAAAATGAAGCAACATGATAAAAATACGAATATGTGCAAAGAAAATTATAAAAAAGACACAGAGAAAATTTGATTTTTTCTCTACCCCTCTTGTTTCTCTACACCGTTGCCAACAAAAACCAAAAATCATGTCTTAAAAAATATGGAAAAAATCACCGTCTGAATCTTGTGTTTGCATGAATTTCTATAACTACGACGCGACGCGTCGGCATGTTACATAAAAAGTACATTTTTAAAGTCGACATTTCGGGGGGTAAAAAGTTGCATCGTGGGTACTTTTTAATCAACCCCATAAATACTGAAAAATTTGGAAAGTTTATTTGTTTTTATGCTTAAAATATCATCGTGGACATCGAGATGAAAAATTATAATTTAAAGAGACAAACCAGGGTAAAAGTTCGTACTTTTTGTTTACCCGTTATTTAAATATAATAAATATAACACATAAATAAAAAATGTTTGTTTGTAAAAATTTCTATAGCTACATTGGAATGTCACGAAAATTTAAAATCTGCCTTTTAATGGGTATAAGTGGGCAGAAAAGGGAATGTTAGGTACTTCTTATTTAACCCATTTAAACTGCAAAATTTTAAAAGTTTTTTATGTAATCCTTAAACCATCACCAGGGACATACATATACATATGTATGTATATTAAAGCGACTCAAAAAAAAAGTGATTTTGTTACCCCTCTGAAAATAAAGGTTGATATGTTTTATGATGATTCCCAAAATATTTTGGTTCTAACGTTGACCATCCGTGAGCTGGACCATTTTTAAAAAAGGTCTTTTTTTCAGTTTTTCGAATTTTTTGTACTTTGCTCCAAGATGACATAAATAAAACTTGTTATCATCGAAAAGGGTTTTTGAAGCAGCATCCAGTGGTATATAAAACTTTACCACTTGTGAACTACTTATTGAGATATTTAACTAAATACATATTTTCGTTTCGGATATTCAAATACTCAGTTTGTCAGTCCGTGTGAAACTTTTTTATTATACGTCTAGGACCCCATTAAGTATATATATTCTGGCTCCTTGAGTAATTCTAAGTCGATTTAGCCACGTCCGTCCGTCGGTTGAAAACACGCTCACTTTTGAAAAACGCAAAAGAAAAGTACAAACTTGGTCTCAAAATGCTTGTAGTTATCCTAACCAGTTGAAACCCAGCAACATCGGTTCGGTAGGGTCAGAACTTTGAATCAAAATGTGGAACCACCACCCTAAAAAAATAGATAATTTTGATACAAAACATACTATAAATAGTAGAATAATGCACTTAATGATCTAAAATTTTGCACGAATTCGCAAAATTATACTGTTAAAGTTCGTGAAGATCGGTCCATAATTGACCATAGGCCCCATATAAACCCTACTCCTGGAAATGAGTTTAGTTCGCATAAAACCGTAATAAATAATGCTGTCATAATTAAATTCGGTACGGTATAGTTTTGTAGGACGATAAAGCACAGTGGCAAATTTCGTGAAGATCGGTCCATAATTTAGCCTAGGCCCCATATTAACCCTACTCTCAGAAAACAGTTTATTGCGCCTAAAACCAAACTAAGCCCACTTTGGGAAAATAATTAAATTCGCCTGAAACCATAACAGATATAGATATTGCGGTAAAATTTCTTCCAACTTAGACTTATATGGCCAGAAAAAATATCATGCAATCTTGTGAAATTCAATTTTATTCTAATTTATTTTTTGTTATACCAGAAATCAGTCTTCAGAATTTTGGGAAGATAGGTCCATAATTTACCATAGGTCCAAAACAAATTACCCTCCTAAAAATCATTTTAGTTCGGCTAAAACGAATCATGATATTTTACTCAAGCCAGTTCAAAGTTTTAACAAAAAACGCAAAAAACTTTCTTATTGTCGGTCAATAATTTAATTCAGGTCTAAACCGCAACAAATTTTATTTAATGCTGTCCTTCGTTTTTGTGAAGCTTAGTTAATAATGTATATGTATTTATCATATAGAGCCCACTCCTGTCGGTGGAGGGTACCAAAAATTCGGCACAGCCGAATATAGCACTCTAACTTTTTAAAACCTCCTTGGCAAACACATAAATCCTTTATTCCTAAACATAAACGCAGCAAACAAATAAAGTACATTGTTGGACAAAACGGGCCACAAATTCGTACTTTTTTTTTTTTTATGTATATATTTTATTAATTCAATAAAAAATTAGGTAACAATTGGCTAACGTTAACGCCTTACAGACTTAAAATAGGCTATAGTAGGCAACTTTACATGATATGCTTAGAAGATTATTTACATAATATACATACATATTTATTTTATTTTTTGAAATAATGAAATGAAATTAACAAAAGAAAAAAAAGTAAGAAAAAAAAAAAAATTTACATAAGAAATTTACATAAGAAGCGTTTCTACGTTTTGAAGTAAATAGCTTTTAACGCGGTTCTTAAACGTTGAAAGAACCTGTATATTTCGTAAGTCAACTGGTAGTTGATTATACTCATGTGGGCCAGCAAAAGCAATACGATGTTTAGTCAGGTCTAGACGACATCTTACTGAACTTAAATTTGAGGCTTGTCTGGTATTACGTCGCGTATTAAATACATTTTGGGTAAACTGAATGTATTGTTGGGGATTTCCTCTCAATGATTTAAAAACATACGTTAAAATTTTATATTTATATTAACCTCGAATAGGCAAAATATTTTTAGCATGAGTTGTAAAAATTTCCAACGTAGAATGGGTTATAGGAAGATTAAAAACAAGCTTTAGAGCTTTATTTTGAGCAGACTGAAGAGATTTCAACGACTGATTAATACTACACCCGTATATTATTGGAAGACATGTCAAGTGGGAATGTACAAGTGACTGATAAAGCAACATTTTTACATCAAGGCTGAGCTTATTTTTAAACTTGTAGAGAATACCAATCCCGGAAGAAATTTTTGACTTAAGCATATTTATATGACAATCCCATAGTAAGTTGTGGTTCAAGTTTACTCCTAAATATTTCACCATATCAGACTCAGTAATCAAACTACCATCTATGTGAGCAGTTATCTTTTCTTCATTTCTAGAACGGTATGGTTTAAATATTATTAACTCTGTCTTATCTGTATTAAGAATAAATCTATTGAGTCTCGAGAACTCCGATAGTATTGCAGCATCGTACTCAATCTGTAAAACCTTTAAATGATTATATCTGTAAAACATGCAAACATCATTAGCATTCATGAATAATTTTCCATTAAAGTTTATTTTGGATATGTCATTAATAAAAATTTTAAAGAGCAACGGGCCAAGGACACTCCCCTGGGGAACACCGCAAGTTACAGGCCTCATATTACTTTTTGACTCACCCACCTGAACAAACTGCTTTCTGTTTGATAAATAATGCAAAAAAATATCCAAAGTTTTGCTCATTAATCCAATTGTTCAGAGCTTTTTCATTAAAATATTGTGATTTACTAAATCAAATGCTTTGGAATAATCAAAAAAGACACCTGCAACGCCACAAAATCCCGCATCCAGCTCACTACATAAGTATTCAACAACACTAACCACTGCTTCCTCAGTTCCAGTTCCTTTCTTAAATCCAAACTGATTTTCAATCAATATGTTGTGTCTTTCAAGATAATCAGAGAGTTGGTAACAAATAAGTTTTTCAAATTATTTTTAATATTATTTGATCCAATAATATTAGGTATTGGTGTTATTTTATGTATTTTTAAAGCATTAGGAAAACTTTCTTCATCAATCATACTATTAAAAGCAACAGTTATTATATCAGCTTCTAAATTAGTTCTTGTCAATAACATCTTAGGAGTTATTCCATCATAACCTGGACTTTTATTGCTTTTTAAATTATTTAAAACTTCTTCAGTATTCATTTTGCTTACATTTTTCAGAGCAAAAGTATTTCTTTGAGCTATTAAGGTACGATAAAAATTTTTTTTGGAAAATGCTTTTCTTTAGCTTCACTTCGCAGCATCAAATCTTGTAACGTTAATACATTCCGTCTGTAAAAGTAAAATTCGATCAAATTGGCGTACACTTGATACGGCCGATTTCAGTTCAGTTTCCAGCAAAACGGAGTTTTGGAACGGCGTAAAGACGGATGTACCCTTAGTTCTGTCATGGGCTTCAACTATACACAAAATGCAAGGTTCGACTGTCGATCATGCTGTTATTGATTTGGGACCAAAAATACTTGCAGAAGGACAGGCTTACGTTGCATTGAGCCGTGTACGATCATTGGACGGCTTACGAATCGAAGCACTATAATGCGAAAAATTAACAGGGTCTAAACCGTGCAATATTAAAGCATTGCAAGAGATGGAGAGACTGCGAAATTTATCATCACAGTAAATACTAATCCACAAGTGAAAAGTTTTATTATATGAATATAAATTTTTTTTTATTATATGAATATAAAATACAAACATGTAAAAAAAATTTCTTATTTAGCATGGAAATTGTAATGTATTAATTAAAGCTATTCGTTACTAAGAAGTAAAAATTAAAAAAAAAAAAAATTTTAAAGAAACGCTTTTCTTTACCTTAATATATTGATCAGTTGTGAACACAAAATGAATATGAATACTAAAAAAATCGACTAAAAGTCAAAAAATAAGAACATTTCAAACAACATAAACTTTTAAATCAAAGTGGAACAAATCTCACACATCCCTTAAAGAAAAGTGCCCCACGCTATATTCATATTATATTCATATAATAAAAAAAAATTTATATTCATATAATAAAACTTTTCACTTGTGGATTAGTATTTACTGTGATGATAAATTTCGCAGTCTCTCCATCTCTTGCAATGCTTTAATATTGCACGGCTCAGACCCTGTTAATTTTTCGCATTATAGTGCTTCGATTCGTAAGCCGTCCAATGATCGTACACGGCTCAATGCAACGTAAGCCTGTCCTTCTGCAAGTATTTTTGATCCCAAATCAATAACAGCATGATCGACAGTCGAACCTTGCATTTTGTGTATAGTTGAAGCCCATGACAGAACTAAGGGTACATCCGTCTTTACGCCGTTCCAAAACTCCGTTTTGCTGGAAACTGAACTGAAATCGGCCGTATCAAGTGTACGCCAATTTGATCGAATTTCACTTTTACAGACGGAATGTATTAACGTTACAAGATTTGATGCTGCGAAGTGAAGCTAAAGAAAAGCATTTTCCAAAAAAAATTTTTATCGTACCTTAATAGCTCAAAGAAATACTTTTGCTCTGAAAAAGGTAAGCAAAATGAATACTGAAGATGTTTTAAATAATTTAAAAAGCAATAAAAGTCCAGGTTATGATGGAATAACTCCTAAGATGTTATTGACAAGAACTAATTTAGAAGCTGATATAATAACTGTTGCTTTTAATAGTATGATTGATGAAGAAAGTTTTCCTAATGCTTTAAAAATACATAAAATAACACCAATACCTAATATTATTGGATCAAATAATATTAAAAATAATTTGAAAAACTTATTTGTTACCAACTCTCTGATTATCTTGAAAGACACAACATATTGATTGAAAATCAGTTTGGATTTAAGAAAGGAACTGGAACTGAGGAAGCAGTGGTTAGTGTTGTTGAATACTTATGTAGTGAGCTGGATGCGGGATTTTGTGGCGTTGCAGGTGTCTTTTTTGATTATTCCAAAGCATTTGATTTAGTAAATCACAATATTTTAATGAAAAAGCTCTGAACAATTGGATTAATGAGCAAAACTTTGGATATTATTTTGCATTATTTATCAAACAGAAAGCAGTTTGTTCAGGTGGGTGAGTCAAAAAGTAATATGAAGCCTGTAACTTGCGGTGTTCCCCAGGGGAGTGTCCTTGGCCCGTTGCTCTTTAAAATTTTTATTAATGACATATCCAATATAAACTTTAATGGAAAATTATTCATGAATGCTAATGATGTTTGCATGTTTTACAGATATAATCATTTAAAGGTTTTACAGATTGAGTACGATGCTGCAATACTATCGGAGTTCTCGAGACTCAATAGATTTATTCTTAATACAGATAAGACAGAGTTAATAATATTTAAACCATACCGTTCTAGAAATGAAGAAAAGATAACTGCTCACATAGATGGTAGTTTGATTACTGAGTCTGATATGGTGAAATATTTAGGAGTAAACTTGAACCACAACTTACTATGGGATTGTCATATAAATATGCTTAAGTCAAAAATTTCTTCCGGGATTGGTATTCTCTACAAGTTTAAAAATAAGCTCAGCCTTGATGTAAAAATGTTGCTTTATCAGTCACTTGTACATTCCCACTTGACATGTCTTCCAATAATATACGGGTGTAGTATTAATCAGTCGTTGAAATCTCTTCAGTCTGCTCAAAATAAAGCTCTAAAGCTTGTTTTTAATCTTCCAATAACCCATTCTACGTTGGAAATTTTTACAACTCATGCTAAAAATATTTTGCCTATTCGAGGTTTATATAAATATAAAATTTTAACGTATGTTTTTAAATCATTGAGAGGAAATCCCCAACAATACATTCAGTTTACCCAAAATGTATTTAATACGCGACGTAATACCAGAGAAGCCTCAAATTTAAGTTCAGTAAGATGTCGTCTAGACCTGACTAAACATCGTATTGCTTTTGCTGGCCCACATGAGTATAATCAACTACCAGTTGAGTTACGAAATATACAGGTTCTTTCAACGTTTAAGAACCGCGTTAAAAGCTATTTACTTCAAAACGTAGAAACGCTTCTTATGTAAATTTCTTATGTAAATTTTTTTTTTTCTTACTTTTTTTTCTTTTGTTAATTTCATTTCATTATTTCAAAAAATAAAATAAATATGTATGTATATTATGTAAATAATCTTCTAAGCATATCATGTAAAGTTGCCTACTATAGCCTATTTTAAGTCTGTAAGGCGTTAACGTTAGCCAATTGTTACCTAATTTTTTATTGAATTAATAAAATATATACATAAAAAAAAAAAAGTACGAATTTGTGGCCCGTTTTGTCCAACAATGTACTTTATTTGTTTGCTGCGTTTATGTTTAGGAATAAAGGATTTATGTGTTTGCCCAGGAGGTTTTAAAAAGTTAGAGTGCTATATTCGGCTGTGCCGAATTTTTGGTACCCTCCACCGACAGGAGTGGGCTCTATATGATAAATACATATACATTATTAACTAAGCTTCACAAAAACGAAGGACAGCATTAAATAAAATTGGTTGCGGTTTAGACCTGAATTAAATTATTGACCGACAATAAGAAAGTTTTTTGCGTTTTTTGTTAAAACTTTGAACTGGCTTGAGTAAAATATCATGATTCGTTTTAGCCGAACTAAAATGATTTTTAGGAGGGTAATTTGTTTTGGACCTATGGTAAATTATGGACCTATCTTCCCAAAATTCTGAAGACTGATTTCTGGTATAACAAAAAATAAATTAGAATAAAATTGAATTTCACAAGATTGCATGATATTTTTTCTGGCCATATAAGTCTAAGTTGGAAGAAATTTTACCGCAATATCTATATCTGTTATGGTTTCAGGCGAATTTAATTATTTTCCCAAAGTGGGCTTAGTTTGGTTTTAGGCGCAATAAACTGTTTTCTGAGAGTAGGGTTAATATGGGGCCTAGGCTAAATTATGGACCGATCTTCACGAAATTTGCCACTGTGCTTTATCGTCCTACAAAACTATACCGTACCGAATTTAATTATGGCAGCATTATTTATTACGGTTTTATGCGTACTAAACTCATTTCCAGGAGTAGGGTTTATATGGGGCCTATGGTCAATTATGGACCGATCTTCACGAACTTTAACAGTATAATTTTGCGAATTCGTGCAAAATTTTAGATCATTCCGTGCATTATTCTACCTTTTATGGTATTTTTTGTATCAAAATTATCTATTTTTTTAGGGTGGTGGTTCGACATTTTGATTCAAAGTTCTGATCCTACTGAACCGATGTTGCTGGGTTTCAATCTCCAACTGGTTAGGATAACTACAAGCAATTTAAGACCAAGTTTGTTCATTTCTTTTGCATTTTACTGTTTTCTACAGACGGACAGACAGACGGACATGGCTAAATCGACTTAGAATTACTCAAGGAGCCAAAATATATATACTAAAAAAGTTTCACACGGACTGACAAACTTAGTATACCTCATTCACCACTAGTGGTGGTGGAGGGTATAAAAAACGGGTTAAAAAAGGAAGTACCAAAAGTACGAATTGTTACCCTGTTCGTCCCACTTAAGTTAAAAATTTGTAAATACATATGTATATGTATGTGCCTGGTGATGGTTTAAAGAAAAGCGTTTCTTAAAAATTTTTTTTTTTATTTTTAAATAATAACACTGCGGAACAAAATTGAACTTTTTTTTGTGCGGCCGGGAACTTTGTGTAATTTTTTTACTAGTTTGAGGTCGCTGATTCCAAATCTAACCTTCATTTTTCTCTATCAGCTCCAGTTTTAGAGATATACCGTTATGTCCAAAATTAAGGTACTTTCAGCACATATATTGAAATAACATGAAAATGGTGCATCATATTCCCTTAAGAAAAAAAAACCGAAATTCTAACAATATTATCTTAAGGGAATATGATGCACCATTTTCATGTTATTTCAATATATGTGCTGAAAGTACCTTAATTTTGGACATAACGGTATATCTCTTAAACTGGAGCTGATAGAGAAAAATGAAGGTTAGATTTGGAATCAGCGACCTCAAATTAGTAAAAAAATTACACAAAGTTCCAGGCCGCAAAATGGCTGTTCCGCAGTGTAATTAGAGGCAAAACATAATTTAATTACATTGGGACAAAGGGAGTAAAATGTTGGAATTTTGGTACTTTTTGTTAAAAGTAATTTAAAGGAAACAAAGGGTTTCGTTGGGCCTTAAATGGGTAAAATAGAAAATTTTATTATTTTAAGGGTACTTTTTTGAAAATACGATTTTCTTTAAAATTATTTGGCGAAAACTTTAAATAATAATGATGCTGTACAATTCCAATTCGAACATTTTATGAATCTTTTTTATCCAAAATTTTATATTGAAATGCGTTAATCGAACCTGAATTCTTTGGAACAAATATAATCATTATAGCGGAAAATGAAAGTATCAGCAACATCAATATTGCACTAAGTTTGATGTCTTAATTTAATACAGCACTTTTCGCTTGTAGTCCACTACTATAGTTGCACAACTTTTATGGACTAAAAGCGAATTTGGACTATAACCGAATGTTTTTAATAAGCCATTTTATGGATTATAAGAGAATCCTAGTATAATCCAAATTTCGGACTGTATAAACACTATTTTCTTCAGTACAACCATTCTTTTTTAACAAAATAAAAGTTAGTTTGAAACAAAACCAAGTATGGATTTAATTTAAATAAATAGTTAAAATAAAAGTCTTTATTATCAAATCCTTAAAAAGCTTATACACTCATAGAAAAATGCGTCTTCATATTGATGATGCTCTTATATCAGAATTGTGACATCAATGTTATTGCAAATAGCATCAATGATGCAAAAAGTGACATCAATCCAATGACGAAAGTCATCCTAAAATTTTGTCATATTTTATGCATCATCTATGCTATGACTACAGTGACATCAATTCGACGCCGCATGTTGTGTACACTGATAGAAAAGGCATCATAACGCTGATGTATTTTGACATCAGTACAGACAAACTGTCATCAGTGCGATGACAAACTGTCATCAGTGCCATTAGAAACTGTCATTAGTGCGATGACTTAATATATCATGTCATCAGTGTAATGACAAGCTGTCATCAGTGCAATGACAAACTGCCATCATCGCGTTGACATAATATATAATGCTATAATATATTATTGACATTATTTTCATGTTTAAAAAGTAATATTAGAAGCAAAAATTCCGATATTCAATTTTTTATTTAAATACATCAAATTCTTCAAGTAGAATTATTACGAAAATCATATTGGGCATGTTGCTGGTGTCTTATAATTGAGAATTCTTCTGTTAACAAAGGGCGGAATACAACAAAAGTGAAAAAAACATTTGTAACGGGTGAGTTAATAATGATATGCTCTTAATTAGACTTAAGGTCAATTACAACGACCCAATTTGATGACAGTTTGTCATCGCACTGATGATATGCTTTATAAAACCGACTTCGATTCGTAATTTCTATGATGCCAATGTGTTATCCTTTTGATGACATAATATAAATTTTTGACCCTGATGACAATTTGGCCAAGTGATGTTAAGACTGACATCACAATGATGTAAAGTGTCATGGGGTCAAAACGAAGACACTTGTCATAGTAATGATGTCAAACTACATCAGCGTTATGACGCCTTTTCTATCAGTGTAAATAAAAACAAAAAGGTAAATAATTTCAATGCTTCATTAGCTTAAAGTATGAGATTCATTTTAATGCTTTGAATGACGAAATCAAACACAACATATATATGAACATATTAATTTCAAACATTCTTTATGAAATATAAATTGCGAAATTTGACGTTTATAAAAGTTGCCAAAAAGGTAAATAAAAACTTAATGCCCTTAAAAAAAATATAAAAAACATAGTGGACTGTAAGCGATTTTTTTTTTGCATAAAGTATTAGATACGCATGCAAAGAACATGTGGCTTTTGAACAAAAATGAACAAAAATTAACAAGCGAAAAGCACCTTAGAACAACGAATTTGTATGAAATCCGAAAAAATCTACAAGTGAATATGACATTTTTGGCTTAAATTCATTTTTGGTCTCTAAGCTAGGGATGGGCAATAAATATCGAAATATCAAAATATCGATATTTAAAAAAATTATAATCGATATATATCGCCGATATTAAAAATGCCCATATATCGATACATCTTTTTTTAATAAAATTCAATATTTTAACCGTTGCTCAACTGCTTACAATACTGATCAGTTTCGATCATATGTTTTTTAACTGAAATTAAGAAAATAACGGCGCTTTTCCATTGTACATTTTCATAGATTATACAGTTTAGTTTTGTCTCGGTATTTTCAGAGATGACAACAAAAAAATTTTTATTTGAGCCATGTTCTTATAGGTATATTAAAAATAAAATATTGCACAGTTTACTAGCCTAGTATGTATCACAAATTTCGTTTACCGGCAGTATATAATCCGGCATTATATAATCCCAAATATTTTTTTTAGATTTCATATGGCGAATAAATAAAATTTTTTATTTTGTATTCTTTACTTTTTTTTTGGAATTTTTTTTATTGTAGAATTAACCGCCGGTCCCCCGATGTCAAACGAAAACTGCGTTCGCATAACTTACCTTAAAAACTAAATCTTAAAATTGGTTTTTGCTTTAAATAAGAGTTAAGCGAATGAAATTTCCTTCGAAATCGTTTATTGTTTCTTGAAATTAAAAGAAACAATAAAAAGTTAGAATGGAATTACATGTTATATGCTTGTACATATGTAAATATGTATTGACATAGGTATATGAAGTTTTTAAATTTGGTTATAATTTCAGCTTAATACGTTCGATACATCGAAATATCGATATTTTGAATTAATAAATATCGATACTCTTAAAAAATATCGATACGATATATATCGATATATTTTTTAAATTTGACCATCCCTACTTTAAGCGGAATCGACTATAAGCGAAAAGTAATGTATATGCATAAATACCTTGAATAATGTTCGTGTTTCATGCTACAAAGTTTTAACAACTTGTGAGGAAATGAATGTATGGTTATTTATTAAAGTCTTTGATAGTTTTACCTCGAGCAAAGCCGGGACTTAACAGCTAGTTTGCTTATAAATACAACTCTGTCAACGTTTTGAAGCAGTTACGGCTTTCGAATTGGAAATTGCTTTCGAAAAATTTTACTTTTCGAATCGAAATACACGGTAGTCCCCAACACTTCATGTATTACCAACATTGAATAGTCTGATAGATAGACTGCATGTTTGGAAACAAAAATACAAATTTTCGTCTACACAGAAAAAATGTTGCCCCAATTAAAGCATTAATCAGATTTGATTAAAAATTTAATCAAGTGAATTAAACGTTTAATCAAGTGAATAAAACGTTTGATTATTACTATTAATTTGTTTACTGGGGCAAATAAATAGTATCAATTAAACTTTTTATTCACGTGATTAAACGCTTAATTCACTTGATAAACGTTTAATTCACTTGATTAAACTTTTAATTCACTTGATTACATTTTTAATTAAAACTGATTTTATTTTTGATTAATGCCGTAATTGGGGCAAAACAATTTTTTGTGTAGAAATTTACATTGAAAACAAAAACGAATTAAAGTTTTTTTTATTGTGGCTTTAATGTAAATTCCAAAACGAACATTTTTATTTTTCTTAAAAAAAAAAAAAAAAAAAAAGTTAGAAAGCTATTCTTAGTCGATCCGTAAACACACTATAATGTGGGCTTACAATCAATGTTTCAAAGTGTTACAAATATTAGCATAAACGCATAATACTTTCCCGGCATACAAATAAAATTTGTTTCCAAGATTTTCTAACAATAATGATAAATTTTATATTGAGTGTCTTTAGTTCAACATAAATGTTTGTGTCCCCATTTGTTAAATCATCAATAGTATAAAAGGATGTATCTAATTTTTATAAAATAGCAACACAAAGCAAAAATAAAAGGTCAAACGAAAACAATTCGGCATCGAATCTTATAAAATTGTAATGAAGCATGAAAGTAGAGGGTTTACCATTTAGTGGTTTTAAAACCGGAAGTCTGGCAAGGATGCCATCTAAAGTGATGTTTCACACGTGGTCACTTTACGAACATTACGGGGTAATTATGAACGTCAGATTCGACATACTGCGCAAGGAATTGACAACACTATAAAGAATTTAAAAGAGACTGGAAGCGATGTTGAGTGGTCTGGTCTGTGTATCATCGCAATGTGTGCACTGCAAAATAAAGCTGTTGTTAGTGAAAGTGTGGGCGGCTAGTCCGAATTTGTCGCTACCGTCAATTCAGAGCACAATCGCCCTATGATAACTGACTTTTTTTTGGCCCGCAATTGAAGATAATGAACTGAACCATATTTGGAAAACATAACACGACCGACTATGATCTTTTTTGCATGTGGAGTTTCCAGAACGCGTAATTTCACGTTTTGGCGACGTCAATTGGCCACAAAGATCATGCGATTTGACGCAGTTAGACGTTTTTTTGGGACTACGTCTACGCGGATAATCGGCTAACGTTGAAGCGTGTGGAAACCAGCTTTTATCAAGTTATCGGCGACAAACCGCCCGAAATGTGCGAAAGTTGTCGAAAACTAACTAAAAATGATCGACTACTCCAACCAGTCTAGAGGCGGTCATTTATATGACATTGTATTTCGTACGTAATGAAAATTTCTAAGCATTATAATGATTAATCGAAATCATTATTTGAAGTGTCTTTTATTTAACTTTACTTTTGAAACCGTAAAATGAATAACCCGTTACGAGAACTAGTAAAAATACAAAAAGGGTCATGCACTTTTTGCTCTGCGTTCTTAATATAGAAATGTATAAATGCCAACACTTGTTTTATACCATTAGTTTTACTGTCGTGCATACAGGGGGGGGAGTGGGATTCAATCAGAAAATAATTGGAAAACAGGTAAAATTTTTTGAGGGGATGTTGGAAAAGGTTATACTCAATAAGAGCAGCATTTTTTGTGCAGATAAATCAAAAATGCTGTAATCTTAAATGTACTTATCTGCCTTAATGTGCAGGTACATAATTGTGGTTTCCTGCCTAAAAGTGCAGCTAAAGTGAAATGTCCAAAAGCATAACAAAAAAGTTGTTATTAACATATTGATATTTTATTAAACTTATTATCATTTGTTATGCATATTTACCATGGCTGCTTATTATGAATATTTTTACTACAAATATTTGTTAAAACTAAATTAAGCTATAATTTTATCAGAATATGATGAATACAAATTAACAAAAATCATTTGATATCGTTAAAAACATAACTGAAATCCAATTTTGGTAATTTGAAATTATATATTTAAAAATTTGTTTTATTTGCTTGTTGGCCAAGTTTAATCATATTTCACTTCCATAAATTTAAATAAAGTTATTGTTAATATAAATTATTTTAATGTTATTTGACTAAGATTAAGATATAAGAAATTTTTTTATTTAATACACAAATTCACAAAATTTTTTGTAAAAAATCAACTTAAAAAAAATTAAAATTTTTTTGTTTGGTTTGATTCATAGAAAAATATTCGCTTTTAAGAATATTCATTTACAAAGTTACAAATAATTTAATCCAACAAAAAACCTTTCAAATAATTTTATTTAGAAAAAAAAACAAATATAAATACTTTAATTTGTTGTAAAGAAAAAGAAAATTTTAAATTTTTTCAATATTTAAAATAAAAATTACTATAAATTTTCAGACACGTCTCGATAGTATCCACATTATCTCTTCCATTTTTTTTTCAAGGACAAACCAATCATTATATTTCTTCTCATAAAGAGATCAACGGAACTGTAACAATCAATTGTCATCTCGCCTTTTAATTTTGTAATGAACGAGTTTTGCATCTCACCTACTCATATATAAGTTACCGCGTGAAAAAAACCAATGTTTTATGAAATTTAAATTTTACAACTAACGTACGAAAGTAGAGTTTAATGTCCTGAATTATAACACTCTTCCGTTTACGAATCTTTTATGATAGCAAAAAATTTCCCCCAGGTGTGAAAGAAAAATTTCCGGGAGTTTTCTTCATTTTAAGAATTTTTGAAATTATATTTTCTTTGTTGCTAGATGCAAATGAAAAGGTTGTTTCACCATCTGAAAATTAACTATTATCATATCTCAGTGATATTGATGCATCTTTAAAAAACTTAGGCCCGTTTTCACGACTTACCGATAGCTAAAGGTAGGATTTTATCGGCGGTATAAAAAGTGTTCCCTTATTAAAACTTTACTTTAACCTATCAGGTAGTATGAACCATAGCTAGGGAATTTCGATTAGAATTAGAAATCATTACGATTAGAGAAATAAAATAATCTAATCATTAGAATTGAATTTTGATAAAAATTTCAGATTACTAATTGATTTGATTAGAAATAATCAAAAATCTAATCACAAGTAGTGACGATTAGCATTTCTAATCAAATCTAATCAAAACTAATCCAAGAAATAATTGATTAGATTTCTTGATTATTTTTGATTAGATTTGATTAGATCAACTATTTTTAACTATTTTTGTGAAAAGAAATTATTTATTTATCACATTTATTGCTATATTTACATAATGTAACAGTTTTGGAATATTGAATATTGAAAATTAACATTAATAATAACACAACAACAAAGTGAACCAGCTGAGTCAAGTGTTTAGTTTAAGAACAGGGTGCACCGTATCCAATTTTATGCAATATTCAAAAACTGTTACATTATGTAAATATAGCAATAAATGTGATAAATAAATATTTTCTTTTCACAAAAATAGTTGATCTAATCAAATCTAATCAAAAATAATCAAGAAATCTAATCAATTATTTCTTGGATTAGTTTTGATTAGATTTGATTAGAAATGCTAATCGTCACTAATTGTGATTAGATTTTTGATTATTTCTAATCTAATCAATTAGTAATCGTATAAAATGGCTAACTAATCATAATTAATCAATTTTTCAGCACAATTAAAATTTCTAATCCAATTGCTAATCATTAGGATTTCTAATCATTATTCCCAAGCTATGGTATGAACCATCCTTTAACTAATTGGTCACTTTTAGTTAAAGTGAAGTTGGAATAATGGAACACTTTTTATACGGCCGATAAAATCCTACCTTTAGCTATCGGTAAGTCGTGAAAACGGGCCTTAAAGAAGTAACCGAGAATATATGAAATTTTTTTAAAATATAACACACCAATTACATTTTCAGCATTAGTCGAGAAACTTTTAACACTAGCAAGATTATTGAATAGCAAAGAAGACATTCTTTAACTGATGATTATTTTGAATAACTATTAATTTTAAAAACAGTTCTTAAAACAAATTTCTGTATTGTTCTGCAAGGCTAGACATTTTTGTTATAGTAATTATAATTAATAAATTTTAAAAATAGAAAAATTAAATAATTTGTTAAAATTTTTTTAGAATAATAATAATTTATCTTTTTTTTTTTTTTTTTTTTTTTTTTTTTTTTAATACATATTATGATTTAGTAATTTATAATTTGAATATTCTTAATTTGTTAATATGTTTGAATGAATTTATTCAGTTTGCACAAGATTTCTTTGCATTTTAATACAATAAGAATGAATATTATTCAAGTTTTTTATGTTAAAATTTATTATGTTCAACATTTTTTATTTTTCGAATTAATTCTATGAGCTAAATTTCAGTTATGTATTTTATAAAGCTTTTTGTCATAGTTCTATTCCTTACATTTTTAGGAATGACTTTATACACTACCAGAATAAATTCGAAAAAAAAAAATGTTGAATATACGGCCTTGTTGTGAAAATCGCTGAAAAACATTTCGTTTTTATGTTTCTCGGTATGCTTTCGGGAGTTGAAAATCAGGCCAAAACATACAAAAATGGAAAAATGGAAAAGGCATAAAAGTAATTTGAATAAAAGTGATTTTTAAAACAGCCCTGAAAGTAACTTATGAAAAAAATAATTCCTAGATCCTATTTGTTAAAATTTATTATGTTTCAACGAATATTAATAAATTGTTTATTGAACGTAAAAAGATAATTCAATTTACATTCATTGTTTTCAATTTTAAATACATTACTATCGAATTGCAATTGATTCAATAAAAATAATTTATCAAAAATTTATATCAAAAAATTAGAATTTAGATTGATTATATTTGCAGATAAAAAAATTAACTAAAAATTAAATTTAAAAAATTTAATTTTCTAGTTAATTCACATCTTAGTCTACTTTCACACGTTTCATCTTCTGATGCTCAACTTCTTTTCAATTCCGTTTTGAAGATGCCAATATGTTCACACGTAGCAATCGGTTTCAACTTTTTTTGCTTCAAAACAACAATTTTAATTTTTCAATTAGACCATTATATGAAAGAGATAGCCACATAGTTAACAATAAGATTTGCTATTCCTTTCATATAATCGTGGCAATGCTGCTGTAACCACAAACCATATGTATGTTTGTGTGTACCTTACAAGAAATGCATAACATTTAATAACATAATTTTTTTTTTACAACACACTTGCAACAATTTTATTTTAGTTGTCCCACTCAGTGGAACACTCTTGATATATCTTTGTCATACGTTTGGCCTGTCAAATTTATTCGTATAAAAGTTATATGCCATTAGTGTTAAGCAAAAAGAATTAAAAAACTAATTTACTTATATCCTTGGCAACTTGCATATTAAAGTAAATGAGGACGTATTGATGGCGGCTCCAGAAAACGTGGTAGTAGATTTTCTGGAAACAACAAAGGTCATGTACAAAGCCGTCATGCTGAAAGGAGTTGTCTTCCAAGAGGTAGCGTCAATCGGGTCTTTGGTCGAAATACTCGTTTATATATGTACATATTTGGTTTTTTAGTCACAAGTTGTTAATAAAATAATATTTTTTTTTAAGATCTACTAAAAATTAATTGGTAATAAATACGTTTACCTTCATTACAAAATAACTTTTATAAAGAAGGTCCTAAAACAAGATCCAGACCCACGCAAGAAGAGGAACATTATAGAGCAGACGCAGAAATAACGTTACGTGTTCCCGCACCGAAACCTATTATTTAAGGAATGACTTAGAAAGTGGAGTTGAACTGGTTTTGCAACACCCGACCGTTTGCTAGACTTCGTATCTAATGGAGTTACAAACATGAGACATACATGTACTGGATTAGAATTTGCTTACTAAAAATTTAAATTTCAAACGAAAATTAAAAGAATTTATTATATTCAACATTTTTATTTTTTGAATTTATTCTATGATCTAAATTTCAGGTATGTATTTTATAAAGCTTTTTGTAATATTCTATTCCTTAAATAAAATACATACCTGAAATTTAGCTCATAGAATAAATTCGAAAAATAAGAAATGTAAAAAAGTTACTAATGAAAAAAAAATAATTCCCAGTTTCTAAGAATTTATTATTTTAAAAAATTTAGTGCTAACCAATATTTACGGTATGATTTACTAGCTAGTGCTGACCCATATTTGCGTTATGACTAACTAGTTAGAGTTAACCAATAATTTGGCTATTGATAAATAATTAAATGCAGCAGAGTAAACAGTAAAGAGATATGTTCCATATACGAGTGGAATTAATTAGTTAGAAAGAGAGAGGCAAAATCACATGCTTCAATTTCGCCATCTACATTAAATTTTCTCGCTACAGTTGTAAGCCAAGGCAGGTTGTCATTATATATAAACGCTATACCAAACTGTAAAATTGTATACATAAGCAAAAATTAAGAAAAAATTAAATTAAATACGTTTATTTTGATGTGTGTAATACAAGGAATTCAAGACCCAGCTCGGACGATCAACTCGGAAAACTTTTTAAAGTTATTTTTCCTATAATTACACATGGTCCCCATACAAATTTCTTCCCGAAATAGACTCCTTGTGTCCATAAGCCATCTAAAAGGGTTAAATAAGCTGTTTATATCAATATCACATTATTTGTTACAATAAAATTAAATATTATATTTTCGTTGTGTTACTTTTATCCGCTTTTAAAATCATTATATCCCTATTATTTCTAAGAAAAATTTCTTGATTTGAAAATTTCTATAATGATTTTAAAACCGGATAAAGGTTACACAACGGTAGCTATTAAGAAAAGAGATTATATATCTAGAATTGATAAAATTTTAATTGACGATACCACTTTTCACACATTAGAAAAAGATCCAACAAGCAGACTTGAGAAAATTAACAATACATAATTTCATTGAAGAACTTTTTAAATTGAAAATAATAACATTAGTTGAAAGACACAAACTTAAAACTTTCATATCTGTAGCACCAAGATAAGGACAATTCATAAGGACAATTTTCCCTTAAGACCTATTTGTTCGTCCATTAATTCCGTAAATCCGTAAATTTTCGGAAAGATTAGAAAACTCAAATATATATGACAAAGGGAAATACAGAATGGCACATAAGGTGAATAATAATGTTGGGAGATTATTCACAAAAACCAAGGATAGATTTCATAAGTCGGATATGTCTAATTTAGTTTATAAAATTCATTGTGGTGGCAATGATAATGAACAATGTAGGAAAATATATGTAGGAACAACTGGGACCAAACTGAAAACTAGATTAGCAGGACATAAACATGACCAGAAATATAGAAATTATCCCTGCAGATAATATTGGACTACGTGGTCCATTGTGGCTTAAATGGACTACTTACAACATGGTCCAATGTGCTGTAGTATGGACCATATTAGACAAATTAGCATGCAGTGCTGCCAACAACTGCATGATGTATAGGTATACTATACTATAGTTTACAGTATTACACATTGGTAGCCCTGATGTTGTCCATTATTAATTGTTTATTTAAAAGTGAAACAGGAATTTTTTTTATATATGTGAAAAAAATAAAAAAATTAAAAACACCAAGTAAATATATATAATAAAAGCAATAATGGATTACAGTGCACGCCATAAAAGGCGATTAGTAAAAAAGTAGTAACATGGAGTACTTTTGAAACTAACCCACTTGAGTACTCCATGGAGTAATTTAGGGACTAATTCGGTGGATTATATGGTCCACTCCTAAGACATCGTAATGTTAAATAGACCACCTTTTGACCATATATTTGGAGTAGTTTTGGAGTACTCCTACTCCTTTATTGACTAATCTTTACAAGCATGTATGGACTAGTCTCGTTATCTGCAGGGATAATTCAGCCCATGGAACGGCATTAGCAACACATTGTAGAGATGTTAATCATTATCCTTATTTTGAAAACACATCTATTTTGAACATAGAAAATTTTAAGAAACGTAGATATATGCTAGAAATGTTACAGATTAATAATGTTCCATTTGAGAAAAGGATTAATTTTAAGAAAGATACTGAGGAGGGTTAGCTCAGATTTATAGACATTTATTGAATAAAAATAAATAGGTTGATGGAAGGGAAAATAAGGGAATATAAATAGGCATTTGTCTTTGATTATTTATAAAATTAAGTTCAGATGGCATAATACAAGGCGAATTTAACTACGGGTGGTGTCGGAACTACAACAATCCAAAAACAACAGAAACAATATAGGGGTTTTTGCATTGCATTGTTGTTGCTTACGGTCCAAAATGTCAACCATTCCTAACAAAACACTAGCAAATCAAAACAAATTGGCTCGAACTGTCAAAAACAGATTGCGTTTCGACACCATCTGTAGTTGAATTCGCCTTGGCATAATACAGACTGAAAATATATATTAAATAAAAATAAATACATTGACGGAAAGGGAATTAAAAATGGGTTTTAGGTTTTAAGCATAGTATACAACTAGTATGTCGACTGTTTAACAGGTACATAACTCCAATGTCAGTGGTACCTAACTCATGTTTGTATTAGTAAGATTTTTTTCAAATGTATTGGTGTATATAACTATTTCCACCACTAAACATTGTTGCATAAAAACGTATAGAATGTGGCAACAATTTTTTTTTCTAAAATAAAATTTTCTTAGTTCAATAAATTTTCAATTTATTTAATGCTGGCTGCATTTATAAACTTTAAAAACAATGTTTGCTGAATTTTTATTCTGCAATATCGAAAAATAGTTAAATAATTTACGATTTGAAATAGGTTTTCATACCACAAAATACTACTCTGCTGGCCTTAATAATATTAAGAACAGAAAACAATTTGTGTCAAAAGCTAATAAGCAAATTGTGTTGGAAAAAATTATTAATTATGTGTTTGTGTCATAAAATTAAACAAAAAGTGTTATATTGTGAAACATTTTAAATTGAAAAATTTCACATTTTGATTTGTTTTTGTTGTATTTATGTGTGTTGAATTAACACAGAACGTATATGAGAAGTAAAATATTGAGAACGCTCTCTCGAGTTGACATACTAGTTATATACTATGGTTTTGAATATTTTCTTAAAAAAATTTGTTTGGTTTCCTCTTTTTATTTTAAGTTTGTTAATTGCAATATCAAATTTATTTTTCCATTTATTGTCAAAAACAATTTTGTAATTTTAAATTTTGTTCCTGAAGAAGATTTCTAACAGAAATCGAATTAATAAGAACATTATTTACAATAAAATATCTAAAAAGTTACTTTCCCACTCAAATGGTAAAGCTGGATCCGGACCTGGGTTTTAGAATAACCATTGACCATTTAGCTGGCCATCATCGTATGGATGAAAGTGTTTGCCGACTCACAAATTGCTGGTTTTAAGTTTTCCATCACTTTTCTTTTCGTTGTGTTTTTCATAAATTTTCTTTTTTATGTTATTTGCCAGCACACACGAAGGAAGGGTAATAAAAAACTGCAAATGTTTCCAAGATTGATTTACTGACGTTTTATGGTGATCGAATAACATCTGGTGGCATAAATTTTTATGGGCCATTCAGTGTCGAAAAGTGTTTTTTTTTTGTACTCGTTTCCATTTGGTTTGTCGGACTTTAATCTTCTTTCAATAAAATTTTATTGTTCTTTTCGCATTTTTATTTGTTTATTATTGATTGTGGATGAAGTTCTTCTTTCGTGTTTTTTACAACCAAAATAACGAAATTTTCATCAGGGACGTGGGGGAAAAATAATGTAGATATTAATTGTTAAAAGATTCAATAAGAAAAATATTAAAAAAGTATAGTAAAAACATACACACTTGAGTTTGTACATATCGTTAGCTAAAATTCAGAAAGGCGTAACTGACAAGTATATAATTTTACAGGAGAAGCAAAAAACTTTGTAAAAGGAAAACTATAAACATTTTTAACGAAGTTTTTTCTCATGTCAGAAAAACATGCATTGATTAGTCGTCCATGGATTTCTTCAAACAATTTTCAAAGAAAACCATATCATTATATATTGTTAGAAAAAAAAAATACGTTATTACGTCGTTATTACAACAACACTTGTAGTTAGGTCCCTTAGTTTTAATCTGTTTCTAATTTTCTAATCTGTTTCTAATTATATACTGTTTCTAATTTTGGATTAATTGTAGTTCATCGAACTAAATGTTCTTTCAACTTCCGCGTTAGAGTACGACAAGCTTAAAATTCTTAATACAAAATTAGACAAATCTAAAAATGGATTTTGTCCTATTGAAATCGTTGACTTCTATCCAAAAAGATCTGTTGTTGATTTTTCTATTTACAATTCTTAATATTTTCCAAGCAATTTTATAATTTTATAATAGTTATAATTAAAAGTTTAATTCACTTGATTAAATATTTAATTAAAATTATTTTATTTTTGATTAATGCTTTAATTAGGGCAACATGTTTTTTCTGTGTAGTTACCACACAATCTCTTCAGAAATCTTTGCTTTTAAACAGAATTAAAAATTATCAATACATTTTTATTCATTTCATGTTGTAATTTCATTTCTTCACCTTCAAATATTTAAAACTAATAGGTACAAGTGATTCCTATTAGATGAACAATAACGACATGGGATTTATCGACGATTTAATTTTTTAAATGATAAAAAAATATTTAATTTTGGTTTATTTTTAATTTATAAATTGATCTTAATGTACAATTTAATTGTAAAAACTTTTAATGAATTATTTGTGTTTTGTTATTAAATTTTAATGTGTTTTCATTTTCCGTAAATTTAGCCCTTTTAGGTCACCAAATATTGGCAACACTGCTATTAATTGTGAGTGCTTTTGTTAACAAAGGGGAATACAACAAGGGTGAAACATGTGTAACAGGGAAATAGATAGTACACAGCGGGAAAATGATGAATTGATTACACAAATAACTAAAAAAAATATTGTATTATATTCGAAAGAATAATAATGCATTCGTTGGAATCGAGAATGTAATATTATTTGGTACAATTACTACGTATGCATTGATTACTACGTATATTCCCAAATTTGCAGATCAAGGAATGTATTGCTTCTGTTTGAGACTATTATTCTATTAAAGTATTTCAATTCAATTAATGTGATAATTGAATCAATTGGGGTATTCACAAGGTGTGCTATCATGGTTTATTGTCATAATTGGGGTATTCACAAAGTGTGCTATCATGGTTTATTGTCATAATGTTCTTACATTTTACAATGGTTTAAAAATATTGTTGTTGGTTTGTAAACAAAAAGTGTCTTAAATAAATAGAACGGTGCTTGCTATGTTTATTGTGCTGTCGTAATTAATAGCACATTAAATTATGAGGGGTTGGTCACAACAGTCGTATTTTTTCATGTTATTATTTTAAGACATATGACTTTATGACACCTTGTGAATCCACCAAATTATTTTTTTAGTTGAAAGAAAACTAAAAATATAATTTTGATTTAAATAACATTTTAGTTGTTTTGAAATACATTTCTAATTAAAACATGTTGAATATAATAAAGTTGCTTATAAAAAGAAATAATTTCCAATATCTATAAATTAAATATCTAAAAATCTTAATTGATTTTTTTCGTTTAAAATAAAATAGTTTAAACTTGTAGAATTGTTGTTGGGAATTGTCAAAATCAATTAACACATTGTTTGAAACAGCAAAGGTAAAATTAAAAACGTTATTTATTGAAAAAAAAAAAAAATATATTCACAATTTTAAAATTCTTACAATTTTTAGTAATGAATATAATCATTTTGGTAATAGGTGCAAATTCAACAACTTGTTTGCATGATTCTATGAATTTGGTAAGAATTTGTGATTAGAGACAATTTTTAATTTTTTCTGTGTACAATCCTATGACATATTCTTTGTTAATATTAATGAATTCTGGAATCAAATATCATACAAGATATGTATTACATTCTCGATTCCTATTGATTACATTTTTCCGTTGAGTAGTATTCTCTCTCTCACCCTCCGGTTCCGGGGGAAGTGTTTGAAATTATTCTAAAATAAATTCATATGATCTCTTTGAAGCCTCTTCTCACTGCTAATTCACACTCAAATCAAATTGATTCTACATGAAATTCACATTGTTTCAACTTGAAATATGTAACTTTCATTCAACGTTAATCGTAGTGTTATTTTAATATCAATGACATTTTGCTTTAACTTTACTGGAATGTTAAATTAACATGAATTATAGTTATTTTGAAAGAAAAAAAATGTTCCCAAGATATTATAAAACCATTTTAAATTAAAATAAAGGAGCTATGAAGCAAAATTACTAATTTTTTTCTGTGTGTAATCATTGCAATGTAATTACTGTTCAAACAACTGAATCTTGTTGTTTAATTTGTTGGATAAGATCAGCTGTGTGTATTCTGAAATGTACCTAAAACCAAAAATTAAGCTGATTGTAAATAGTAGGCCACTATAGCTGAGTCTTTATAATATTTATGTCAAGAGGCTTTTAGGTATTGGTAAAAAAAAGTTGAAGGACTATTTAACATCTCTTTAAGAAGACACGGTTCGGTCCTATGTAAAATTAGGATTTCGGACTTGTGCCAATTATACTAATATGAAGATGAGCTACAAATATTAGAGTATATTATCAATCACTATCCAAGATTGTAAAGATATACAGCTTGACGATTGGGTCGAATGTTATTCCCTTTATCATCGGACAGCTTAAACTATTGTATTTTGAGCTCTTTCTTCCCATTGATTTGCTTTCACTATTTTGGTTATCACATATTCGGATATTTTAAATCCTTAGGCAAAGCGAATCGATTAATCAATTGAGTCGAGGCTCTTATCAAATATGACTTTAGACATAATCATTTTTGCACTCAGAGAATAAAAAACCGTGGGGCACCAATTTGGTTTAGGGCAAAAGATTTTTCGTTTTAGTCGATTAAATTTGTGTAAAAGAATGGGATATTAATACTTTTATTTTTTTTTTCTTGTATAGAACAATACGAGTTACAAAAGAAAAATGATTTAAAATATTTAAAACCCTTTTACCTCTGCGTTGGTCAAGCAAGAGGCAAAAATATTCTTTTGAAAAAATTTTAAATAAGTAAAATAGTTGGAAATAATTTTTCCGTATAACGCATTAAATTAAAAATGTTTAGTAAAAATTAAAAACCAAATACACTTGTAGTGATACCGAAAATGCGAATCGCTCCGTTATTGGGGGATTCACAAGGTGTGCTATGAAGTCATATCGCCATAATGTCCTTAATAATATTTTACAATTGTTTTTTCAAACCAAATAAAAAATTTCATGCTGTGTTCATTGATTCGTCATAACTGTAAAGTAGAAATCTAATTTAAAAGGGTTGCCCGGTTGTAATTATTTTAAGACACATGACTTTACAACTTTATGACTACCTTGTGAATCACATAATATGTTTCATTCGGGTAGTAAAGCAGCGAAAAGCATTATAAGAGAGTCTACTTCTCAATATAAAAGTTCTATATGTTCGATTCAAGATTTTATCGATTCAAGCTAAAGATTTTAAATTGGTTTTCAATAAATTTTTTTGCGGACACCTTGAAAATCTTTCTTAATATAAGCCACGGAGTTTTTAACTCACATGGAGGAATTTTAACATTTATTAAAATTTCTTCATTTGGAATTGCATTTTTAAAAAAATACGTCTCACCCTGACACTTTTTCTTTCTGAGTGTAAAATTCCTTGTATACAATCACATTAATTTTAAATTAAATCGTTTTATCTTTTTTCCCTCAGTGCAAATACGCGATTGATGTGCAGATGCAAAAACAAAAATCGAGCATCACGTATTTGATTTGAAATATAAAATTTAACACGCATTCAATCCATTCATTCAGAATGTTAACAAGATAAAAATTGCATACAAAAAATAAATCATTATATTAAAAATAATTTAAACTCTGTGCAAACGCACAGACAGAAAATTTTACGAAATATTTAAGTCATCAGCATTGTTAAAAATTTAATGGAACTAAATACAAATTTACATATATTTCGATAGACCTATAGTTAATTTTGGACCGTCAAGCACAACAACTTGTCATGACATGTTAGCTATCGTCAAAGATATTGTTGCCAAATTTGTCTGTCAATGGAAACATTTATAAGGAAGTTATGACATTAAAAACTGTTTTCGGAAATAGTACTATCAATATTCTTGGTCTTGACAATTTGAACTTATGTACCAAATTTCTACAAATTATCTCCACAATTGCGACCTGGGGCCTAAAGCTGGCAGTCGTGATCGAGTACTTTCTCGATTCGAAAGCAATTTTATTTCTATTTCTTTCAGTTGATACTGAACGAATCGAAATTATTTTTCCAGTATTGTGAAACTCAAATTAATGCTTTATATAATAATAATTCCGATTCGTTCAGTATTGACTAAAATAATTAGATATTAACTTGCTTTCGAATCGAGAAAGTACTCGATCACGACTGCCAGAATCAGGCCCCTGTACTTTGCACACAAGGTTTACATGCCACAGCCAGCCAGACGGACGGACTGACGGATGGACATCGTTAGACCAAAAAGTGATTCTAAGTTGATCGGTGTACTAAATGGTGGGTCTAGGACAGAGTTGTACAAAATTTAAGTTATGGTTGTGTTGCTGCGTATTGGTCAAGCGTTTGAAATCTGAAAATTTTTTTTTTATATAAAAATTTTAATTAGTTCTTAAGTTATTAATTAAATAATGATTTTAAGTTTTACATGTTCTCAGTTACATATTGCAAAATAAGACCTTGTGTATGGAGCAATCCAATTAAATAAATAAATAAATAATAACATTACCACAGGCTTCGTAAAAAGAAAATGCTAATTATTTTTGTTTGTGTTCTCAAAAAGGCTAGTTGGTAGTGAGCTACTGTATCAGCATGCGTGGTACGGGTCCGATATCTGCCATTGACTCCGGTCTGTTTCACTGCAACTGGCTAAAGGTCTAAGATACTGTTCCTCGGTAAATTTAGTTAGAATATAAATTGTAACTCTTAATAACACTGTGCATGAATTTGACATTTTTTTAAAACTATTTTGTATCTGGGCACCCTACCAGAAAAGCTAATTTGTGTATTCTGAAGTTTTGTACAAGAAATGTCGTTTTATGGTACATTAGTATTGGTTTTGACGCTAACATTGAGAAACTGCTATCTCCATTCAGCGTACTCGAATTAGCTTTACCGGTAGGGGCGCAGGTTGCTTAAATTTGCGACAAGAACAGTGTAATTAATAACATATTTTTTTAAAGATGAAACTGTTTTACGATTATTGAAAAAATGTGATAGGAGCGGAAAGAAGGGCACTCCCATAGTTTAAATACTTATTGGAAAACTATTTTTAAAGTTTATAAATATTTTGATGTAAATTTTACTTATGCAATGATCTTTTTTGTCCTATTCTTCAAAAGGTCCTAAAATTACCAAAAATAAAAAAAATGTTTTTTTTTCCAATTACAATTGGAGTTAAAATGTCACAAAAAAAAAAAAAAGATTTTTGGTGCGACATTCACTTTCAATATTTGTCACCATCAATAACGTAGCAAAATATTTTAATGTGGGGGAGGGATGGCTGGCTACTTTAAATGTTAAAAAAAGAACAAAAACATCACATGTAAATTAAAGGAAACTTGAGAAGCAATGTCTTAAGTGAGGGTGACGTACATCCTCCCACACAAATAGCTAATTTTTTTGCACCCTTTACCACTACAAGTGGTCATTTTGTCATTTCGTATGTGACACCAAAAATTATTCCTATAAGACAACAAATATATGTTAGGTCCTTTAGTAGATCTAAGACGACTTAGCCATGTCTGTCTCTTTGCTTGTTGAAAACACGATCACTTTCCAACGATTTAACTGAAAATAATCATTTATGTATCAAATAGTTTCTAGTTCTCATTAAGGCCGTTTTACACTATAATACAAGTCTTAAGTATTTTGACGGAAATTCTTCCCCGATCTAATTATTGTTTGAAAATTTTCGGAAAACAATAACAACTTATCATGACGGGGTTGTATTTTTCTCAAAATACCTAAGACTTGTGCGATAGTGTAAAGTACCTTCAAGCAGTTTTTATTGAATGCCAGACCAATCGTTTTTGTGCACAAATTTTCTAAGAAATCGCTATTTCTATTACGTTTACACACAATAAACTACTATATGCAATTAAATTAACTACATTTTTAAATGAGTTCTTACAATATGTTTCTATTTAATTTAGCACGTTCTGGTCTTCCCAACCAGCTGGGAAAAAATTTTGATTCCGTGTACATATGAACATTAGGGAATATAACTTTTTGCAAATTTTGTAAATATCAAAAATACCACATCAACCTGTGGGGGCATTTTGTTCTATGGTGAAAATATTTTCACAACGAAAGCGTTAAAGTTTTGTTTTTGTATATTATTTTTCTTATTAAAACAGTTTCTCTTGTTTTAAATAAGTTATATTTTGTTTGAATTCTTATATACTCTTCAATAGAAAACCATTTTTCATAAGTCAAATGAAAAAGTTTGATCACGTAGCGATATATTGAACAGAAAAAGTACCTTTCTTTAACCTGTTAAAAATTTCTTTTCTTATATGACTATTAATACAAAATCATCTCGAACTATTTCGATAAGATAGTTAAACAAACATTAAGTAAAGTTTTAATAAACTTCACGAAAGCGGATAAAAACCCTCTAACGGGGTTTTCTGCGATTTAAATATAAAATTTATTAAAACTTTTGCTTTTAAATTATTTTTTGGTAACATTAAAGTTCGGAAATGCATTTCAAAAAACTTCTTTTCCGGCTCTTAGAGGGTTAAGGCATTGGGTAAGAGAACCGTCTAAAATTAAAGATCATCAGCTCAGCAATATGTTCGCTGAGCGTGCGATTAAAGTGGTGCAGGGAAGGTATCCATTATGTAAAACGATACGCACATTAAACTTATATCTTACAAATTTCTAGTCTTTTTCGCTTTTTGTAACTTTAAAAATTGATATGTAAACAGTATATGTATAATGAGAGTTCTACTTCAAATTTACCCAAAAAGCCATTAAAATCACCCAAAAGCCATTAAAAAGCCATTAAAATTACCCAAAAGCCATTAAAATTACCCAAAAGCCATTAAAATTATCCAAAAGCCATTAAAATTATCCAAAAGCCATTAAAATTTTTTCAAAGCCATTAAAAAGCCATTAAAATTATCCAAAAGCCATTAAAATGAACACGTGTTAAAGTATGTCAAATGAACACGTGTTAAAAAAGGTCAAATTTTTAAAAAAAAAAAAATTTTCAAAAACAAAGTAATAAAAAAAAGTCGTTAAATTTTATAGGCACAGGTGGTGGGTGCATTGTTGAAGCCTTTCTTTTGTTGTGATCGATAGACAGACAGCCAGACAGACATAGAGATATGTAGATAGATAGACATACAGACCTTGTAGAAGCAATTGGAAAATATTGTTGATAATTCTATCTTTTTATTTTCTTGAATTATGTGAAGAAAAAATTTTTAATGAACACGTGTTAAAAAAGGTCAAATTTTTAAAAAAAAAAAAATTTTCAAAAACAAAGTAATAAAAAAAAGTCGTTAAATTTTATAGGCACAGGTGGTGGGTGCATTGTTGAAGCCTTTCTTTTGTTGTGATCGATAGACAGACAGCCAGACAGACATAGAGATATGTAGATAGATAGACATACAGACCTTGTAGAAGCAATTGGAAAATATTGTTGATAATTCTATCTTTTTATTTTCTTGAATTATGTGAAGAAAAAATTTTGTTGAGGAAACACACAAAGCTGATAAGCGCATTTTTTTATTTTTTTTTTTATGATATTAAAATTAATAATTTATGGGGTGTGAGATGATAAGGGTATTGTATTGGAGTGTGTCTTGAATATAGATAGATAGATACACAGACAGACCTTGAGGAAGAAATTGGAAAAATATTTTTTTTTTATTTTTGTGTGTGTTTTTGTGGATTGTTGGGAGAAAATACACATTTCTGATAAAAGTCCTTTTTGTTGTGTGTGTGTTTATGGGTAACCAGATGGAGGGTTGTTGTTATTTTGTTTGTTTGGGTGATCGACGAAAATATTATTGGATGGATAGACAGACATACAGACAGACTGGCTTCGTAACAGCAAATGGTTTTTCAATTTTATTTGGGGTTGAAGAATAAATTCAAAGTATCTATAAATTATGATTTTATTTAGTTATTAAAAAAAAAATTGTATAGATGCAATTGGTGTTTCTATTTAAATTTTTATTTGGGTGGAAGAAAAATTCAAAGTAATTATTTATGATTTTTTAAAAGAAAAGAGAAGATAAAAAGGGGGAAAAGGAAAGTTAGTCAGACAGACAGATATACAGAGACAGTCTGGCATTTTATTTGTTGATAAGTAAATTTACGATTGTATAGATATTTGAAAGTATATAAAAGGTTTTAAATATATTCTATTCATTAGTTTCTAAAGTAGACTTGCTTAAGAAAGTTTGTTTTTTTGTGAAAATAAAAAAAAGAAATTAATATTTTAAAATAATAATAATGGCTAGTGTACTAATTTGTGAAATTTGCCAAAACCAATATAAAAAGAAACAAAAATTAAAAAAACATATTCAAATTCATGTGCCATGTGATGTGTGCAATCATATATCCCTAACATCAATGGAGAGGAAAAAACATATGGAAATCCATCTAGATTTCCTTCAACAGCAACAACAGCAACAAAAACAGCAGCAACAACAACAACAACAGCAACAACAACAACAACAACACCAACAAGAGCAACAACAACAACAAGTAGAAGAAATGGATGAACATCCTTCAACATCGGATGCATCTAGGAAGCGTCTATCGATGTTACAATCAAATATACCATTTAAACAACAAAAGCCTGAGTCATGTTCAGAATCTTTTATTATGTGTGAGGATTGTAATGTTAAAATTCAACCACAACAGTGGTTTATTCATTGCTCCCAACCCGAACACAAGAAAAATGTACAGGAGAGAATTGGAAACCGGATTCAATTGATAAAAAATTCATTTAAATCTCGACTTTTGACGTACCGTTTCCCGAAAGGAGATTTGAATTTGAATGTAAATGAATATTTGAAAGAGGGTCAAATGTATGTTCAGAAATTATTAAATAATTGTCTGGCTGAGCACATAATTGTGAAATTTAATTTGGAATTGACAGCTCGATATAAGCTACCAGCACATCCTCTTAAACCAGAAACTGATATGTACCACAATACGGAAATGATACGCTTATCAAGGGCAGACAATATTGGCTCAGCTCTCACACTTCAATTTGAAAAGATTAAGGCGAAGATGTCTGAGTTTCAAGAAAGAGATTCTGGTTGGACGCTTATCCAAATTAAATGGCTGGAAATAAACATAAATAAAGCATCACCATTATCAGGATCCCAATATATACCTACACCCGTAGAGTTGGCGAGGAAGAAAGCTTGTGTCAACATTCAAAACAATGATGTATTTTGCTTTAAATGGAGTGTAATAGCAGCATTTTATAATGGTGATAATATTAATACACATAGGCAGACAATTTACAATATACCAAATATTGCTGACAATAATATTAAGCTTGATTGCGGTAGAACACTTAATTTCACATCAATGCAATTTCCTACTGATGTGAAAGATATTAAAGTATTTGAAAGAAATAATACTGATATAAGTGTAAATGTGTTCGGGTTTGATAGGAAATCCAAGGCTGTTATTGGACCATACTACATTACCAAAAAGGAAAAAAATATGCATATAAATTTGTTGCTGTTGGAAAGTGAATGTGGGAGTAAAATGCACTACATACTAATAAACAATATTTCAAGGTAGTTATCAAAAACTTATATAAAATTTTTTTTTAAAAAAAAAATCTATTCAATTTAATAAATTTATTTCTTTTTTTAGACTACTTTCAAGTCAAATATCTGCGCATAATGGAAGAATTATATTTTGCAACGCATGCCTTTACCACACAGATATACCGGAAAAAATGATTTTTCACAAAGAAAAAGAATGTGGAGAGTGCATTCCCAAGATGCCGGAGGGAGACAAATCCATCATAAAGTTTTCCCATCATGAGCGACAAATGGATCTCCCGTTCACTGTGTATGCGGATTTTGAATGCGTTCTCGAGGAAGTAGATGTAAGTAGTATTAATGAAAATAGTAGATTTACAAAAAAACATGTTCCATGTGCATATGGTTTTAATATTAAGTGTAATTTTAATGAAAATTTAGATAAGTTTAAAATGTTTAGTAGTAGTAGTAGTAGTAGTAGTAGTGTTAATGTAGGGCAACATTTTGTAAATAATTTAATAAATGAATGTAGACAAATTTATAAGAAGTATTATGAAAAAATTGTCCCCATGCATTCATTAACACCCTTAGAAGAAGAACAATTTTTAAACTCTATTAACTGTCATATTTGCGGTTTAGCACTAGGCGATGAACTAGCTGTGAGAGATCACTGCCACTTATCAGGAAAATATAGAGGGGCTGCACATAATTCGTGTAATTTAAATTTTAAAATTCCAAATTTTATTCCTATATTTTTCCATAATTTTTCGAAATATGACTGTCACTTATTTATTAAAGAATTACTTAGTATTAAAGGGGAGACAAATGTAATTCCAATAAATAAAGAATTATACATTTCTTTGTCGCATACTGTTCGGGTATATACTGATGAAGAAATTGATGATTATATAAATGAGTTGTATATAAGAAAAGTGAAGCAAAATATTCCTCAGCATATTATTTCAAAACAACTTGAAAAGGTGCGAGTTTATAAAACTGGAAAAAAAATTGAGCTTAGATTTTTAGACTCTTTAAGATTTATGGCATCTGGTTTGGAATCATTAGCTAGTAACCTCAATGATCAAGATTTAAATGCAGTTAGAAAATATTTTCCAGATGCTGAGAAGTTTTCTCTTATGAAGCGAAAGGGTGTTTTTCCTTATGAATATTTAAATTCATTTGAAAAATTAAATGAAAAGAAACTCCCACCAATTGAAGCATTTTATAGTAGGTTAAATGATAAAAAATGTTCAGAAGAAGATTATTTGCTAGCACAAAATATATGGACAAAATTTGATTGTGAGACTATTAAGGATTACATGGAGCTGTATTTAAAAACTGACGTGTTGTTACTTACAGATATATTTGAAAACTTCAGAAAGCTCTGTAAGAAGATTTATAACCTAGATCCTCCACATTATTATACCATCCCAGGGCTTTCTTGGGATGCAATGTTAAAATATACAAGAATTGAGCTAGAATTATTAACAGATCTAGAAATGTATAATTTTATTAAACGAGGAATTCGTGGTGGTCTTTCACAATGTAGTAAGAGGTATAGTAAGGCGAATCATAAATATCTTAATGATTATGATCCTACAAAACCCTCCGAATACATTTTATATTTAGACGCAAATAATCTTTATGGTTGGGCAATGTCAGAGTCACTACCATATGGAGGCTTCAGTTGGACAAATGACTTCATTCACCCCAAAAATATTCCACATAACTCAGATGTTGGTTATATTTATGAAGTCGATTTATCATACCCGTCTAGCTGTCATGATTATCATAATGACCTGCCATTCTGTGTGGAAAACAAAATAATTGGTGGAAGTAAATATGAAAAATTAATTGCTGATCTATCTAACAAAAAGAAATATGTCATACATTATAAAACATTAGAGCAATGTTTAAATAATGGATTGGTTTTGGAAAAAGTTCACCGAATTCTGAAATTTAATCAAAAGCCGTGGTTAAAGACATACATAGATTTAAATACGACACATAGAACAGAAGCTAAGAATCAATTTGAAAAAGATTTCTATAAATTGCTCAATAATGCTGTGTATGGTAAAACCATGGAAAATGTCGATAAGAGAAAAGACGTTCGTTTGGTTAGTGAATGGGGTCGTACTAATCGCAATAAATTGGGTGTAGGTGAACTTATAGCAAAACCAAATTTTCACAGTATTTCACAGTTTACTGATAAATTATGGGCTGTACAAATGAACAAAACTTTGACATATTACAATAAACCCATTTATTTAGGCTTTTGTGTACTTGATCTATCAAAATGGAAAATGTATGATTTCCATTATGAGTATATGAAACCTAAATTCGGAGATAATATAAATCTCAATTATATGGACACTGACTCTTTTATTTACTCAATTAAAACTGATGATTTCTATGATGATATAAGAGGAGATTTAAAAACACTCTTTGACACATCAGCATATTCACAAAATAATCCATTTAACTTTCCTCAATTAAATAAAAAAGTACTTGGAATGATGAAAGATGAAACTGAAGGTAAATTCATCACTGAATATGTAGGCTTAGGACCCAAAGTTTATTCTTTCACAGTTGAAGATGATAAAGATGTTAAAAAAGCTAAGGGGGTTAAAAAATGCGTGGTAGACAATTATACTATAGATCATTATAAACATGTCTTATTTAATAAGAAATCAGTAGGGGCATGTATGTACACATTCACATCTAAGTTACACACAATACTAACAAATAGAGTTAATAAAATAGCTTTAAATTTTATTGATAGTAAACGTAAAATAAGAAATGATGAGATTAATACACTTGCATGGCACCATTATCAGTTAGATACTGATAATGGTGATTTAGAATTAAGTAGGTTAATTAGTGATATTGAGTCACTAAATAATTAGTATAGAATATGTAAATGTAAATATATGTAAATATATACACCTATATACACATAAAATAAAAAAAACCAAAATTTATTTAAAAAAAAACCAACAGTTTTATTCTTTATTTAATAGAAATTAAATGAAAAAAAAAGTAAGTATTAGAATGTATTTTAAAATAGATTATATAACTTTTCGAACAATTCCAGTTAAAGGTGTGTACTCCATCATACGATCGTGTAGGATTAAACAATAAGCATTTGTATTTTTTGATACTGGACTACTTGTCTCGAACTCAATTTTCACATCGATAGGCCCATTTTTAACAATTTCATTTTGATAACTAACATCAACTACTGCAATTGGAATATTTTTAAATTTCTCACATGAAAGAAGAGGTTGTGCTTCTCTCATATAGTAATTTTGTTGAAACTTAGCATACATATCATACAAAATAGCGTATCGATTCTCCTCAAATTTTAAATTTAAATCATCATATGGATACGATTCTGAATTTAAATGCACTTTAACATTTTTCAAATCTGAATGTATATATTTATTATCGTTTTCTAATACGAATAAAAGAAATCTTGGCCTTTCTCTATTCACTGATAGTTTAATATTCCAGTTGTGATTTCTGCCTCCGGAAAATGTTGGATTAAAATAACAGTCCCAACTGCGAAATGCTATGGGTAATGAAACACCCTCCTTTATAATCTTCATTATTTGTATTTTTCGTGTATCTGATAGGTGAATATGTGGTATTCTCCATGTTATGTTTTTAATCGATAAACTTAATTTTTCATTAGCATCTGTAGAGTAATACGCCTTATCATCATTTGAACTTCGTAAAAGAATAAGTTCATGTTTACTATTTAAAATTATTTTATTGAAATCCTCAGCAAATCCCAATAGTAGTTTAAGGGGAATATAAAAATTAAATTTTCGCATTGACAGGTCTTCAGAAATATTCCACCCTGCATTTCTCATCATATTGCTTTCAAATTCATTTAGTGAGACATAATTCTTAATTGTACTGGATATTCCCAAGTATCGAGTACGATCAATTTCAACACCATTAATCTCATACCGTATTTCATCAAATAAGTATGCAACACAATTATTCCTCAATCTAGTATTTTCTGACGCTTCTTCACCTTTAGTGTTTTTTATGTTTCCTTCTATATATAAGTAGCTTTCAGACGGAAGAACATATAAGTCTTGATTTTGTAGTGTAATTCGAATTTCATCATTGTTTTTAAATGATTGAATATAGGGCACATAGCTGTGATAATCTTTTTTTATTATATTTTCATCAGAATACGGTTTTTCAATGACATTGAGTATATCAGACATTTTTCTTTATTTTTAACTTAAGCAATTTTAAAAAGGTGGTGTTTTCTTTCGATAATGATGGTCTTATAGCTTTAATATGATTAGTAGGAATGACCCTATTAACTTTAATGTGCTTAGTTTTATTGTAAATTATCATTTTTTTCTGGGTCTTAGATGTAATCTAAGTGTTATTTCTTCTCCTCTGAAATTAACTGCACGATTTTCTTGGTCAACAATCCAAATTTTGAGATATGTTATTTCTTTGACGTTTACTGGTAAATAAATTAGGTTATTAGCAATAACATCTAATTTATAGCCTGGTGGTACGTCTAATGCGAACTCTTGTAGTATATGTGCGGGAGAATTATTCATATATGCTCCTGTTATGATGTTACACTGAATTTGTATAGCATTCACTTTTAATATATTTACAGGTTGATTTGATATATGTTTCATACCAGCCTTTAAAATTTCTTCACTAAAACCTAACAGCGTACCAATGGATCGTTTTCGATTAAATAAAATTGCATCGTGGGATGAAGTTATTTCAATTTGTAAAGTATTATTATTAGCTTTAATGAGAATAGATTTATTATAATTTTCTGCTTTATACTGCCCAACTATATAATCAACAATATCTTGTAACTCGTATGATCCAATAGGAATTTCAATTATTTTATCTCCTATATGAAATAAATTATTATCATAATCTACATTAGGAATAGAGTTATATGAATGAAAATCAACTAGAGAACATTCATAGTCATCTTTTAGATCTATTGGTGGGAAATAATTTGCCGTTAGGATTGATGAATTTCCACTTAAAGCTAAAGTAATTGACATCCTGAATGGTAAATTGTAAATGAAATGAAAATGCTTGAGTTTTTTTGTTTTATTAAATTTATACATTTATTAGAAAAACTTTTTTTTTTGTATTTGTTTTCTTATAATATTTCATTTTTACTTATCCAAGAATTATGTTGGTTTGGAAAACCTAACCATTTAACATACGCTTTATCACCTTTTTCTTTTAAAATTTTTTCCACCAGAAATGTATTAGGATAACGTGTACGACGTATTTCTTCCTTGTAAAATGCGCCTTTTATAGGATTTCCTTGATAGTCTTCAAGTAAAAATGTTATTGGGTAGGTGTTCTGTATCGATTTTATTTTAAATATTTCTGTAGTCCAATTTGGTGTATAACCTTTTTCAAATATATGTTTATATTTACTTATGCGAACATAGTCCCCAACCTTAAACCTTGATGATTTAAACATTTTTAAACTGCTAAATGCAGTTTTCAGTAGATGTTGTTCATGTTCACGTTTTACATCAATAGGCGCCATTTTAATTTTACTATGAGTTTTTCTGTTATATTGATCAACTAGTTTTTTATAAATATCAATCCAGTGAAATGTTCCATTATAACTAAATTCTCTCCACATCATACCTTTTAGTGTTCGATTAAAGCGTTCAACAATTGAAGCTTTCATTACACTATAAGTAGAGTAATGATTAATTGAATATTTACGCATTAGTAAACCAAACTCCTTATTAAAAAATTCTTTTCCGTCATCTGTTTGTAAATTTTTAGGTATTCGCCCCTTACTTAGTATTTCCCGGAAAGCTTTGGAAACTTCATTTGCAGTTTTTGCTTTAATTGCTGCAGCCCAAGCATATTTTGAAAATGTATCAATAACTGTTAGCATATATTTGTATCCGTTGTTTATAATGGAATAGTTACCCATTTCTACTAAATCTGCTTGCCAAAGATCATCAATTCCCTTTGTTATTACTTTCCGTCTTAAGAAATTTTTGCGTGCTCTAGAATGTAGTTCATTTATTATCGTTCTTTTTTCCATTATGTTGTTGTTGTTGTTGTTGTTGTGATGAAAGTTTGTTGTGATGAATCATTGCACTATATATATCAGAAATTTTCTTATTTAAATCCTTTATTTCATTTCTTACAATTAAAACTTCTTTGTTTATACCCCTTTTTAAATGTTCTTGCATATGGGTCATTTGTATATTCACATAATTTTTGTTAACAGCATCTGTCCCATTCATTGGAGGTGACAAATTTAAAATTCTTTTATTCTCTATATCAATATTATTTACGTTGAGTTTGATACCGAATTTTTTTGAAATGTTGTTTCTTGTTATATCTCCTATATATTTTTGATTATAGTAATGACCAAATTTGTCAACAGTCATAATTTTTTTTTATTTATTTATTTATTTAAAAGTTATTCAATTATATTTGCTTCCCTTAGTTCTTCGATTATAGATATTATTTCATTAGAATGATTATTGTTACCAGCATGTTGTGATGCTATTAACAGCCTCAATCGGTCTACAATTTCATTAGGATTATCCCAGTATATATAGTTCGGTTTATTAAGATTTACCTCCATTAAACCCTTACCAACGTGAGTTGCTGTAGTAAACAATTTATTTATTATTTTTTTATATTTATAACCTCTGTTTCCATTGATTTGATTATTAGGATCATAGTTTCTTCGATGTGCATTTGTATCAAGTAAAATATTTTTATATATTGCTAGCTCTGACGAATCAAATTGTTTTGGATTTTTATGAAAAAGTAATGAGTATAACCCTGGGGTTAGTGCCCAAGATTTTTGACCTATTATTATTTTATCATCGGTTAGCTTTAAAATAGAATTTCCAAATTTCCAGTCTCCATTTTCCATTTTATGAGGTCCAAATATAGTGTCAAGCTTTTTATTTCCATTTAGGGTTGATAAATCAAACTCCCAATCGGATGATTGAGAATAAAATTGTTCATTTTTCGATTTATCATTTACTTCATCTTCACTATTACTATTATAGTCTTCTTCTTCTTCTTCTTCTTTATCCCTTTTTATTTTATTAGGTGCTGAATTAATGTTTTTCTCGTTCAATAATTTTTTCTTAGGAGTGCTGGTGAATATAGTATTATTTTCCGTTTTTATTTTAGTATTGTGCTTACATTTATATTTTTCGTCTGTGGGTATTGTTAGATTTGACGAATCTGACAATTTGACTAGTTTCTTTAGAGGTTCTGTTAAAGGTTTAAACGTTCTTTCTAAATTATTAAATTTTTCCAATTCTCCCAGTCTTATGCTTTGAAATTTTTTCTTTAAAATTTTTTTGGATTTCACCAACTCTTTTAAAATATTTTCTTCCATGATTATAACTTTGATGAAAAAAAAAAAGCTAAACAGCTTCTTTAAACAGCTAAACAGCTTCTTTAAACAGCTAAACAGCTTCTTAAAACAGCTAAACAGCTTTTGAAAACAGCTAAACAGCTTCTTAAAACAGATAAACAGCTTTTGAAACCAGTTAAACAGCTTTTGAAAACAGCTAAACAGCTTCTTAAAACAGATAAACAGCTTTTGAAACCAGTTAAACAGCTTTTGAAAACAGCTAAACAGCTTCTTAAAACAGATAAACAGCTTCGTGGAATAATTTTGACAGTTTCCAAGTGGAAAAAAAAAACGTATTTAATATTAATAGGTATACGTCTGATGTAGTTAGTAGTATTTATATGACTAAATCTGAATGAATAGATCAAAGCCTTTTCTATAACGCCCTTGCTTCATTTCATCATCTTTACTTATTATAAGAAATCCATATTTATCCTTCCAACATTCTCCGCAAATGTAACGAAACATATTTAAACTCATGTCACTGCCAACATGATCATTGTAGATGTGCTTTAAATTTAATTCATCTTGCTTGAATAAAATAATCATATTTGCATTATCACGTACTAAATGTTTTGGAATATGTGTATAAGTCTGACATAAATAAAAAGAATCAATATCCTTATGTCTCCCCATACAGAAATATGATCTTATATTATTTTGTTTTTCACAAGCGACATCGTCAAATATCATAATAGAATTTACTTTAGCTTTTTCGGGTGGTATGACATGTTCATTGTCTGAAAATGTATAAAGTCCCATACCCTTTACTGATGAAATTAATCTTGACAGATATTTATATTTCGGTTGATTTAATGATTTTGAGTATATATAAATATTTTTAAATTTTAAACCATTCGGACTTTCAATTAAACTTAGCATTATATTTGTTTTGCCACAGTTTGAGGGACCAACTATTAGTGCTCTGATAGAATTAGGTAAAAGACAGCTATGTTTAAAACCATTTCTGTTTTCCATTAAATCCAAGTTTCTCACTGAAATATTCGATTGTTGTTTTACCAAACGCATCTTAATAACTGAAAGCATACGTTTGTTTAATGTAACGTTTTATTTACTTTTAGATTTTTTATTTATTTTTTATTTTCAGAAAAGCAATTTTTATATATATATAAATGATTGTGTATAAAAATAAAGAATTTAGTAGAAAACATTTCGTCCTTGGAAAAGGACTTGTAAATAGCTTAATTAATTCACTACCACTTGAACTTCATTTACCGGGTTATCAATTTTGTGGACCAGGCACTAAATTGGAAAAACGATTACAAAGGGGTGATAAAGGTATCAATCCGTTAGATGCAGCTTGTAAAATTCATGATATTGCTTATGCCCAGAACACTGATATTCATAAACGACATTACGCAGATAAAGAACTAGCAGAAAAAGCTTGGAGTAGAGTTAAAGCTAAAGATAGTACATTTGGAGAAAAACTCAACGCATACCTTGTCACTAACACAATGAAGTCAAAAGTTAAATTGGGCTTGGGAGTAAAAACTGACAAACAAAAGAAAAAGTGTAGACGAAATATTTTTAAGAATGCCGTTAAATCAGCAACCGATATTTTAAAAAAGGAAAAACCAAATGACATCAAAACCGCTATTAAAACTGCACGAAAAGCTATCCAACATTCATTTCTTGGAAAAAAATCTATAGTAAAAATTCCTAGAATTATCAACATACCTAAACTTGGCGGTTTTCTTCCACTTGTCCCTATTCTAACAGCACTTGGAGCATTGGGAGCAATAGCTTCTGGTGGGTCAGCAATCGCTAAAACTATTACTTTAGCTAAAAATGGTAGACAGCAGCTCGAAGAAAGTAAGCGTCATAACAAAACATTAGAGGCAATAGCTATGGGTAAAGGTCTATATCTTAAACCCTATAAAAAAGGCTATGGAATATTTTATACCTCATCAAAAAACTATTAAAGCAGCTACCTAATAGACCGCTAACAGATGTGGACTTGAGAACATTTGGGAAGAAGTATATTCCTTATTTTAGAGGAGTATATATGAGGGATAAACTTCCTAAAACTCCACACCGAATAGAGAATGGAATTATAAACTTGGATTCAAATAGAGGATATGGAACGCATTGGGTAGCATTTTATAAAAATAATGACAATGTAGAATACTTTGATAGTTTTGGTAATCTCCAACCACCTATAGAAGTTTTAAGATACTTGGGTAAAAACATTAAATATAACTATTTAAGATATCAAAAATTTAATACTTTTATTTGTGGTCATTTATGTTTAAAATTTTTAATAAATTTCAAAATAAAGAATTAATAAAAAACTCAAATATTTTGTTTTTTTTTTTATTATATATTTTTTTTTTTTGTTTGTTTTTTATTTATTATCCATTCTTAATAATAATCTATAGATTTTAACATCTGTTTTAATTTTATTTTGCATTTTTTTTCCAAACTCATAACAAAGTCTGGTTAAATCAATTTCTATATCTCTTTCATTTATATTTTTAATTTCATAATATTGTACATTTGTTTTATTTAAAATAGAGCAATTAGGAATATAATGTTCATAATAAAAATATAAGATTTGCTTGCGAAGAATTGTATTCCAGCTTAAAAATGTCGTCAAGAATATTCCAATTTGAGTCAGAGATTTCCAAGTTTCAGGATCAATTTTTATTTTATGGTTTCCCTGTTGTAGGATGAGATAGCAAATATTATTCCTATACTGAAATGTATATTGAACATCCTTCTTTTCATCCTTATTAATTAGATTCATACAATCTTGGAATTCATACTGATTAAGTGTTGCCTTAATATATTCCTTATAGCTCATAAGGTTTATCCATTCATCCCGGTCCAATGCAATGAAGTTCCTATCCTTATAATGCAACCAGACAATAGGCTTAAAACCAAGAGCTGTGGAAAATCCGCAGGATATCTTTAATTTTAAATTTATAAAATATTCCAACTCAAATACACAGTCGTATATTTTCGGGCTTCTTACAAGATTGAACATTCTCGATGAATTTTAAATGTAAACTAATAATATTTTTGCTTTGAAACTCTCTATTTAAAGAAAAAAAATGCTTTTTTTTTTTTTTTTTTTTTTTTTTTTTTTTTTTATTTTTATTTAATTATTTTTGTTTTCTTGTACATAAATTTAGACTTCTAAAATATTTTAATATCTTTTTATAATTTTCTATAATTCTTATAACCTCCTTTTTCCTCTTATAGAAAAAGTAGCATCCACACAAACCCACGACATCTCCACTTGTACTTTCGTGAGAGCAAGGCATATTATATACATTAAAATTTGTATATTCTCTTTTGAATGTACATAATAATTCCAAATGTTCTTCAAAGATTACACTTCCAAATTCTTGTAGAAAAGCTTCAATAACCTCCATCTTTCCACATTAAGATTTCAGTTACAACTTATTAAAAATATTAATATTTCTATATTATATATATATATATATATATATATATATATATATATATATATATATATATATATATATATACTAATAAAATAAAAAAAAAAAACACTAGAATCTATAATAATTTTTTTTTATTGTTCAATCATTTTTTTTTTATTGAAAAAATTATTTTATTTAAATGTATTAAAATGAGTATAAGGGTAATATCCTTTCATAGGAGCAGCCGTCTTAATTTCTAGCTTATAATTAATGCTATCCTTTTCGTCATCTAAAGGAATCTTTGAAATTATATATGAGCCAGTTGATAGGCTCCCAACATCGTTTTCAGTTAAGACATTAAACCTTTTAGGAAGATAAAGCATAGCTCCATCCAATTCCAAGACAATGGCATCTCCATATTTTGTAGTTACCCGTTCAGCTCCTGTAATAGGATAGTCCTTTCCACCTATCATATTTTTAACACTTAAAATATGTTTTATATTTAATTTGTTGAATGAAGCAATTAATTCCGCGTTAATATTCATCGTTTGATAATTTATAATGAAATGTAATAAATTACTAAATAAATTCACAATTTATAGAAAAAATTTTTGTTTTTTTTTTTTTGGTTACACTTAGTTTTAACATATGTTGTTTGCTCTAATTCATTAAAATTATCGATAATGTTTTTTAATTTTACCCACCACACCCATTGTAAAAACAAACAAATTCTAATTTCAATTTTATTAGTTTTTATTATTTATATTTATTTATTAATTTCTTAAAATATATTTTGAATTAAAAAAATCACTACTACATCTATAAACATAAGTCTACTTCCCTAATATAACGATCTCCATCTTCGTCCAAATAAAAACCATCATTTGCCTTCAAAATGATGGTATCTCCCTCTTCATCGTCCAGAAAATCCTCAATTTCCCACAAAAAATCATAGTATGCCAGCTGGTTGTTGGGGATTTCAATTCCTGGGGTTTTTAGCATATTCGCTATAGCTTCGTCGATTAACGCATTTGTACGCGTCTGTGTAATGTCTTCTTCTGCTGCTTCCATAGAATTTTCGTCCACAAATTCAATTTCCAACAGGCTCGAATTCATTCTTTATATCTTCAGTGTTCAAATGTAAATAAAAGTAGTTTTCAGAAGTATACTCCACTAAGCCTTTTTTTACTTTTAATACTTACATAGGAAAATCCATGCAAACTAGTATAAATACTATCTGTCTGTCTGACTAACTTTCCTTTTCCCCCTTTTTATCTTCTCTTTTCTTTTAAAAAATCATAAATAAATACTTTGAATTTTTCTTCCACCCAAATAAAAATTTAAATAGAAACACCAATTGCATCTATACAATTTTTTTTTTAATAACTAAATAAAATCATAATTTATAGATACTTTGAATTTATTCTTCAACCCCAAATAAAATTGAAAAACCATTTGCTGTTACGAAGCCAGTCTGTCTGTATGTCTGTCTATCCATCCAATAATATTTTCGTCGATCACCCAAACAAACAAAATAACAACAACCCTCCATCTGGTTACCCATAAACACACACACAACAAAAAGGACTTTTATCAGAAATGTGTATTTTCTCCCAACAATCCACAAAAACACACACAAAAATAAAAAAAAAATATTTTTCCAATTTCTTCCTCAAGGTCTGTCTGTGTATCTATCTATCTATATTCAAGACACACTCCAATACAATACCCTTATCATCTCACACCCCATAAATTATTAATTTTAATATCATAAAAAAAAAAATAAAAAAATGCGCTTATCAGCTTTGTGTGTTTCCTCAACAAAATTTTTTCTTCACATAATTCAAGAAAATAAAAAGATAGAATTATCAACAATATTTTCCAATTGCTTCTACAAGGTCTGTATGTCTATCTATCTACATATCTCTATGTCTGTCTGGCTGTCTGTCTATCGATCACAACAAAAGAAAGGCTTCAACAATGCACCCACCACCTGTGCCTATAAAATTTAACGACTTTTTTTTATTACTTTGTTTTTGAAAATTTTTTTTTTTTTAAAAATTTGACCTTTTTTAACACGTGTTCATTAAAAATTTTTTCTTCACATAATTCAAGAAAATAAAAAGATAGAATTATCAACAATATTTTCCAATTGCTTCTACAAGGTCTGTATGTCTATCTATCTACATATCTCTATGTCTGTCTGGCTGTCTGTCTATCGATCACAACAAAAGAAAGGCTTCAACAATGCACCCACCACCTGTGCCTATAAAATTTAACGACTTTTTTTTATTACTTTGTTTTTGAAAATTTTTTTTTTTTTAAAAATTTGACCTTTTTTAACACGTGTTCATTTGACATACTTTAACACGTGTTCATTTTAATGGCTTTTGGATAATTTTAATGGCTTTTTAATGGCTTTGGAAAAATTTTAATGGCTTTTGGATAATTTTAATGGCTTTTGGATAATTTTAATGGCTTTTGGGTAATTTTAATGGCTTTTGGGTAATTTTAATGGCTTTTTAATGGCTTTTGGGTGATTTTAATGGCTTTTTGGGTAAATTTGAAGTAGAACTCTCATTATACATATACTGTAAACCTAAATCTAAGAAATAAAAACTTAAAGCTATTTAGAAATCGTTTTCATTGCGGAATTTTTTTCCCCGAATCAACTTAAAAAACTGTTTTTTATTACCAGAACAATATTCCCTACATGGTACTGGAGTAGTATTTTGCACTCAAAAAAAAAAAGGTATATCCCTAATGCCCATACTCGACAAAACAATCAAAATTAGCGAATTAGGCGAAATGTACATAAGCATTTAGCATTTATTTTTTACATAACCCCATTGTGCATCAATGTTTAAGCAGTAAATTGAGCTCCAAACATTCTTCGTTTTAGTGACTTTTTGTTATTCTGTTCTTTTTTCTATTCAACTAATGCAGTAAAAATGATAATTTATCATTAAAACATGAACCTTTTTAGCATTTTTCTATTATTTTCTTTACCTTTTTATTTCGGGTCTGTTGTTGTTGCTTTTGTTGTAGTATTTTCGTATTTTCCGCGTGCCGTATTGTTATAAAAAAAGTTGGTTATAAAAAGTTTCCAGTAGATTTTAGTTTTTTTTTGCAGCGATTTGAATAGAAAACATGGGCAACAAAAGCGACAAATCCAGCCAACAACAAAAATATTTTAAACTCAACTGGGGCTCAACTGTAATACAAAAAAAAAAAAAATAAAAATTATGATTTTGTTTGGATTATTTTGATATAAGTTGAATGATAAGAATACCAAAATCCATAAAAAAAAAAAAAAAATTGCTAACGATTTTTACATTTAAACCAGTATTGCCAGAAGTATTTGAGGTGAAGTCTAAGTGGTTCGTGGATTGTTGCGTTTCTGGATGATCTAGGGAAACACAAAAATTGTAATCTATGTTAGGTGCCTGGTCATGAGGGCCATACAGGCAAATAACAGCGCTCGCCGGCTATTTATAGGTCTTGAGTTATTCTTCGGCATCCCTGCCAATCACATAGGGGAACGACAAGATTATGGACAAAACGCGAAAAAATCATTAATTTTTGGGCGAATATTTCTGGGCTACAACAAAGTAAAAGATTTGTCAACTTACTCCCGTGGTAAATCACGTAAGTAACTTTTGCTTGAGAATAGTATACTCAATATAAGGGTTCTTGCTGGTTATTCACTGGGCACTATGGTCTCAGATACAACCAGTTTATTTTAGGTAAATTTATTATTAATTCAAATTCTGCTGATGATGAGACATCTGAACATCTGCCTTGTAAATGTGCCATCCTAGAAACTCATAGACTGAGATTTTTTGGAGAAACTATCTTGGATCTAACTCAAATGCTTGCCTTCACACCTGGCTTCATACGTAACTTACACCTGCCATTATGAATATTTAGCCTTCACAAAAGGTCTAATGGGTCGCAGCGCTTATGGCCTCTTATATATTTCCATAAGTAAGGAAAACCTCTTGAATAAATTGCATCTTAGGGAAATTCAGTATTAGGCCTGTTTCTTGAAACGGAAGATTGGTTGACGAAGGGTGTATTTATGCTTGCGGGGTAAACAATGTATCACGAAATATAAAATAAAGCAACAATTTGATGTTCCTCTTCAAAATGTTTCTTATCAAAATGACCTTGGCTTGCTACGTAACATGGCCTTTACACATGAAAGTAGTTTCTTGAAAGTCGCAATACACTCACACTTTTTCACTAACACATTTACATCTTTCTACTTTCAGTCCAATTTTCAGCTAGCTTTCAATGAAAATTTCAAGAAAGCGATTTCATGAAAGTAAATGACAATAACTAAGCAGTGCTGCCAATTGAAATTGTTTTTTTTTTTTTCGTATATATAAAGAATTTTAATATATTTTGCTAACGAAATATTAAGAACACAATGATTCTAATTAAAATTTATAAATATCATGAAAACTAATAAAAATAAATATTATTTTAAACGAATGCCTGAAGTTCGGCGTGAATAGTTGGCTCGGTAACTCTGAAACTTGAATAAGCAAAACAATAAAAGAAGAAGAAGATAAATTTTTGATAGAAGTTTACCATTTGGCGACATTTTGAAAATAAAACTTCACTTTCATGTTAATTTTCATGAAAGCTTATTATTTTTCTGTGAAATTTGTGGTGATGATACGTATACAGAATTTTCATGAAAGTACTTTCATGTGTAAATGCAGCGTAAGCAACAGCTGATAACTAACTATGTATCAAAACGATATACCGTTCTGGTGGTTCTGGGGAATCTAAAAACTAAATAAAATGTTTGCTTGAACGTATTTTACAGTGTTGTATCCGTTTTTAAAGTAAGACCACCTTGTATGAATTCGCATTAGTGTCATAAAAATGTTTGAAATTTAATATTTAAATTTGTATGTAGTAGTGAAACGTCAAATTTTATCTTGTGGCTTGCAACAAAAAACGTAACATCTGAACGTGTACCAGTTTACGAAGTGACACCAAAAGAAAATACGAATATTGTTGCAGGGCAGTTTCGCCAATTTAGCTATTTAGTACCTAAATTTAGCCATTCTTGATCTCGTTTAGCCATGAAAAAATCAAATAAGCCATGTTATCTTTTTTTCACCAAATTTTCTTCAAGTTTTTCAAATTTTTGCAAATACCTTTAACAATAAAAAAAAAAAAAATTTAATCGTTAATTTAGCTCTTCGTTATTCAAAGATTTGTCTTATGTTCACATAGTCTATTGTTATTTTAAATGTATTAATACAAACAAAATAATCTCTTATGTGCAATTTTAGAGAAGTAAATAAATTTTCTTGGTTTTTTTTTAATAATGATGCGTTTTTTGTAATAAAATCTTGTTTAACCACTATTTAGCCACTTTTTTTTTACTAAAAATTAAGCCATTTTTAGTAGTGAAGAGTTCGTATCACTGTTGCAGGGATATGTCGCATGGTCTGAAACAGGAGTTGTAAATTTTGAAAAAATTAATTCTTTAAAAAATATAAGATTAATGTCAAATATTAGGGAAAGTATTTAAATCTTTATTTTGTCAACTCTGATAAAAACTTAAATCGAATTTTAATACAGTTTGGCTTTTTCAAAAGTCTTATTAAATTAAGATAATAGTATGGTAGCACTACTAAATAAAAAATCATAAAAGGTGTTTTTATATACAAGATGGTTTCAAAAAACAGCAAACTGTTATTGCTTTGATTGTTGTTGTTGTATTTTTGTGATGTTGAGTCCACATTGCTAAAGACTAGTTTACACGGTAATACAATGTATTACGACTTTGTGAAATCAAAATATTATGATTAAAATCTGTTGGTAAGTATTTTTCATGTTTACACGGATGGTTTAAGTAAAAAAAAGCAAAGTGAGTTAATAACAAAAAAGCAGATGGTTGCATTTTTACAATATTTACAAAAACAACATGAACATTTCCTGAGTTGATTCTGCTTGTTTTTGTAATTTTATAAAAATGTTACCACCTTCAATATACACCGTTAAAATGCGACTCTGGTGTGATGAGAATACATAAGTTTCTAAAATGGTTTAGAAAATAAACATTTACCGACCGCTTGTCAAATTTTGTATGCTACTCAATACATTTTGCTTTTACATGATAAGATTTTTTTCATTCTACATCATTTTATGACATCTCGTAATATATTGTTTTGCAGTGTAAACTAGCCTTAAGTTATACACAATGGAAACATAAATTGGATTCATAAAAAACTAAAATGGATATGAAATCTGCTTTAAGAAAAATTTGTATGGAAATTCTGTTTTAAAATACGTTTGAAATCTATTTTATTTTTTATGAATACGGCAGTAAGTATTTAGTGAAGGACAGAATTTTGTATTAAAAACGATTTTAAATATAAATGTGACATAATATCAAAAATAAAAATTGGCCGTAAATTCGTATATTTAATTAAACTTAAAATGTAGAAAAAGTTTTTTGTCGTGTAAGGAAAACCGAATTTTATGATAAGTTTCCGGCAACACTGATTCAATCATACAATGGCAAAGTATTCAGTCAAACGCTTACAACTCATACATATAATGCTTATTTATGTCTGAACATTTTGTTTTTGTAAGTAAACACTAGGAGGATTTGTAAAATTTCTAAACAACCGCCATTATAAGGATACGAGTTATATTCACAAATAAGTTTTTTTTTAAAGGTAAAATACTTTTTCGCATGCCAAGTATATTTGTTCTAATACAAAAAGTTTTTACGCTAATGGTGTCACTGACAACACTCGTTTATTTAATACTCACACTGGAAGCAGAGTTTCTCAAACACAAAAACGCTTTAAAGATGGTCATAGTCGTAAAGTTCTTCATAATTATGAATTCTGCTTCAAATATAAACTCTGATTTTCAAATAAGCTTTTATGTGTTACCCACTGTACATACTCGTATATTATGGTTATATCGCTTCATATTAATCACAAATTTGTTACAACTGTTTTGTCAACCGATCAATCAGATTCAGATTTTGGATTTTTTTTTTGGAATTAACGTTGTTTCTATCATACTTAACTTTTGAAAGTCGTTAAACATACCTTTGTCAAGACTATATTTTCAAAAATTTATCTTAAAAAAAAAATTTTTCAAGCATTTGATCAGGTTGATTGACTTTGAAATAAAAAACTGAATACCATAAGGTATTAAGGCGATTAAACATATTAAGGAATGACGTTTGCTTATGACATGCACGACATGTTTTTTACATCTGACTTGCAATTTTAACTCGCATGTAATTCTGTATCAGGGATGGCATTGGGAATTTTAAATTTGTACCAACCGCCATTCAAAATTGAACTTTTTTGACCTTAATTAGACTGAAAGATATTTTTAGCTCATGTAATTTTTTTTTATATTTATAAAAAACACCACAGAAAGGTATTGTAAATCTTATATGTATGTACTATTTTATTGCAAAACAAAAAATATTAAAAAAAAGTCGTTTAAAGTTTAAACTGATTTTCTTAAATACTAATGGCTAATAAATCAGTATGTGTTTTAACGCTGGTTTAGTTGAACTAAACTTAGATTTATATATAGTTTAAACTTAACAGTTGTAAATCAGTGTCCCATGTATTATATGTAGTTAAAAAAGTATCATGTGGCAACGCTACGATAAATGTTGTCAAATTCATACGGTCTGCATTGGTAGTTTAAACTCCCAATTTTATGCGTTTAAAGATGGTTTATATGTTTACTGATTTATAGATATCTTGGTTTAAGCACATTTTAAATCAAAAACAGAGTTTAACTTGCTCTGATTTATTAGGCCTTAGAAATAGACTTAAGCACTTTTTCCTTATTGCCACTTATATAACAAAAACAATTAAGTTTGTAATATAAACTATTTATTAGAATAAAGAATGTACGTACTGGGTTTCAATTAGATTTTGCGATCAGAATTACAATTTTGATAATAAATTATTTGGTATATTTACAACATTTTTTTAATTAAATAAGTTCTTTGTTTGGATTGAGCCGCAAAGAGTTGCCGGTTTTAGTCCGTTTCTCTCATTGGCTTGGATAATATTTTGGTAAGAAAATATTCCTTTCAAATTTGCAGATGAATATGGAATTAATATTTCTTATATAATTTTCGAGTTTTCTGGAAACATAAGTTCATTCACAGCTTTTGCTTTTATTATTTTCGAAACTGTTGCCCAAAAATCACTGATACTTAAATCTTTGTTAGATTTTAATAACACTGTACAACACAGGAAAAAATTACAAGGTCCGGCCTATGAATTTTGATAGAGGAGACAAAAAAAAAGACACGTTTATCGGCGTTTTGAAAGTTTACATCTGAATTTCATTTAAGGGGGGGTTAAAGTTTCCCAGCTCTGGCACATTTTTATTGTTAACCGGCATAAAGCCTATAGTACACGGCATGTAAAAAGACACATGCGCATGTGGTTCTGACGTAATTTTGACGTCATCACACAATACGCAATGTTTATTGTGGTTTTGCATTGACGTCAAAATTACGTCAGAACCACATTCGCATGTGTCTTTTTACATGCCGTGTACTATAGGCTTAAGAAACCATGTGACCCTTACATTTTACCTATAAAATATGTTCAGCAAATTTATGTATAATGTTACGGAAAACAATTTTGCCAAAAATTTCCAATTTTTTGGAAAAATTTGATTTGTTTTGCTATATCTGCGGTAAACATACTATACCGGAATATAAAGTTACGGTTCTCAATAGTAAAGTTGAAGACATATATAAAAGGTATTTTGAGCTAGAAGTTTTTTTCGGATGAACTGTGGACGCCGAAGCATTGCTGTCGCATTTGTTATAATGGCTTAATTTTCAAAGGTAATTAATTTTTTTTTGTTCTAAAACTATAGTTTTAGTTTTGAACTCTCGCTGAAGGGCAACGGATCCAGGTGAACATAATGGGGCTACGTGCTACGCGGGCCAAAATAGTCCTATATTAAAGTTGAATAGATATAGGGGAAAGAGTTTTGTATACAAAGCTGTACCATCAGCCATGCTCCCAGTTCCGCATTCTGACGATATCCCAGTACCTGTGCTACCACTTCGCAGTCCTAGTCATTATGTTGATTAAACAATCGCTAAAACAGGAACCTTTCATTACACAGGAATTGAAGTTATCACAAGACTAATATTAATGTCGCAAGAGCATTTAAATGCATTGGCTCGGAGACCGAATCTGTCTAAAACCAAATCAGAAATTTTAGCTGCAGACTTAAAAAGTCTTCATCTACTTGAACCTGGTGTCAATGTTACCAGCTTTCGTAAGCGTCATGACAGTTTTCTGCCGTTCTTTTCAGAAAACGATGATAACAAGTTTGCTTATTGCAACGACATTAAAGGAATAATGAATGCAATGCATTTTGAGTATAACCACGAGGACTGGCGTATATTTATTGATTCACCTAAGAAGATTACGATAATACCAAAAATCCTATTCCAATTGCCTATGGAATGAATATTAAAGAAAGCTATTATTCTATAAAATTAATACTGGACTCCGTAAAATATGAAGACCATAAGCGGCGGATCTGTTGTGACTTAAAAGTCGTTAGTTTCCTTTCAGGTATGCAGGCTGGATACGTTATGTACGGATGCTTTTTATGCACTTGGGCTAGCAGATGGAAAGGCGACCAATATTCCAAATAACAATGGAAGTTGAGAGCTGAGGGAACATTAGGAGAGCACAATATCGTTCATCAAGCATTGGTACCAACTGATAAAATTATCTTACCCCCAATGCATATCAAACTTGGTGTGGTAAAAAACTTTGTTAAATGTCTGAATACAAATGAATCAGCATTAAATTTTCTGAAAACAATGCTTCAATGTTCTTCAAGTCGCTGTTATTGTTGAAAGCCTTAAAATTGGTTTTATACCAACAGGTGTTTTTGTTGATCAAGATATAAGAAAGCTAATGCAAAACGCTGACTTCGACGAAATGCTCTCACCAATTGAGCTTGATGCGTGGAAAAGCATTAAGGAAGTGATATACAATGTCTTAGGCAAAAATCGTTCTCCTACTGCTCGAATATACGTAGACATAATGCTTAGAGTTTTTGAAAAACTAGGCGTTCATATGTCAACAAAATTTGATTTTTTAAATTACCATATGGATTACTTTGAGAACCATGTGTCAACAGAATCTGATGAGCATGGTGAACAATTTCATCAGACATTGAAGAACGCTATAAAGGCAAAAGCATTCATTTGCTTATCGCTGAGATATGCTGGACATTGTATGATAATGAAGTGGAATTGCATAGAGCTAAAAAATGTAATTAATGAATACTTCTTATCCAAATTTGCTATCGAAGGTAAAATAATAGAGATTTTAGTGATGCTAAATTTTTGGGGTACTTTAAAATAAAATTCTTAAAAAATGCGAAATTAGCCCTAAGCTCTCTTTTGTTGTGTCTTTTTTCTGACTTTCTGGATGAATTTTCCATTTTGGTGTATTCAGGGATAATATTTTTGCGGAACATTTTAACCCCTTAAATCCCTGTTTTAATGGTGTTTTTTGCTCTTTTTTTAAAGAAGGATGATGAGTTAGAGGGTTAACATATTCTACAAAAATGTTCTTCGTTACATTCTACACAAATTTGCTGAACACATTTCATACCTAAAATGTAAGGGTCACATGGTTTCTTATGCCGATAAGAATGTGCCAGAGCTGGGAAACTTTAACCCCCCTTCAAATTAAATTCAGATGTAAACTTTCAAAACGCCGATACACGTGTCCTTTTTTTTTTGTCTCCTCTATCAAAATTTATAGGCCGGACCTTGTAATTTTGGAAAAAATTTGATTTTGTGGTACAGTGTAATTTAGAGAGCGAATTTGTGTTATCAAAATGTTGACATTCTTTTGGAAACATTTTAACTAATACATAGAAATAATACACTATTGGTTTATCAAATGATTACATTTTCTGTACTATGTAAAACGAAACGCAACGCCAAAGAATTATATTGAAAGCACAAACAATGACATTAATATTTTGAAAATTTGTTGCTGCTTTCTACAGAGATTCATGTACCGTTTTAAAATTTTCAACGCGTCAAGCTATGCAGCGTTTAAAATTTTAAAACGCAATGTGAACTTTTGTGGAAACAACAACAAAATTACAAAATATATATGACTTTGTTTTTGCTTTCAATATAATTCTTTGACGTTGCGTTGCGTTTTACATGATAAGGGCCTAAATTTACTAAAGCCCCAGTTAGCTGACAGAAAAGGCCATGTCAGATAAAACTTTTGCTTCGTGTTGCGTAACAGATTCGCTTTGACATCTAAGATGAAATATACATACTTATAGGAAACATGTCATATAAAGTACTTTAAAGGCAGAGCGAAGCGAAAAGTTATGCCACTCTAATCTTTTTGCGCGCTTTGACAATCTGCTATTATAATTTTCATTTATTTTACTTTTGTTTTTGCAAAATTCATTTCCGATAAATCTTCTAATAAAATGTTTAACTTTTAATATTATAACAAATAATTAAATGTATAATTTGTCAACCGCTTTTAAAGGTAAACAAACAATGCGTGAGTGTTGTCAAAGTTTTTATTGTGTCATACTCGTACACCTATTGCTTTACGCTTTTCTTTCAAAGTTAGAAACATGACGCAACGCGACGAAGTTGTATCTGTTTTCTATTTTCTACATATTTAGACGTTACGGTCTTACTGCTTACTATAAGCGCTTTAATTGCTTTACATACAACAAAATGAAGCAGCTGCTTTGTAACGTTGCTGTTACTGTCAGCTAACTGGGTCTTAAACCATCTTAAGTTTAATTTTCAAAGTCGGATTTTCTTTTTAAAATTTCGCAAATAGGACTGAAATTATGAGTTGCTATTTGAAAGTACTAAAACTTGGAAAAATTCCTTAATTGTACTTAATTAGCGATTGGTGTACCATTTTAAGTTTGCCAACCCTGTTCTGTATGTCTGTCAAAATTTTTGTTTTTTTGTTTATTTGCTTCTGATATAGTCTTTGCTTTTTTACACATTTCGTATAGTTCACATTATTAAACCAACACATTAAGCCCAGCAAAAGTGTATATAATCCTGCCTTTACACATGCAAGCAATTACTTGCAAGAGTGTATTACGAAAATGTCGAAGAAATAGCCGAAAGTCTTGCAAGTAGCTTGAGTGTTTACACTGTCAGTTTTAAGTTTATTTTGCAAATGTTCTCGAAGCAAAAACATCTTAGAAAAAAGATTTATTTTTGGGTTTAAAACACATTATCATATTATTGTTTTCACGAAATTAATTATATAATATCCTCTTTATTTTATTTTTGGTCCATCTTGATGAAAAAATTATCTTTATTTTAAAAATATGTGAATCCAGTATTGCCGTAGTTACCGATGATATAATAAAATTTCTCAGAAAATATTTTGATTAACAATTTTTTTAAATGCTTGCAATTTATGTTTAAAAATACCATCAAGATGTATTAATGTACAGTAGTGTTCTAGTTTTGTTTTTTATTTTTATAAATACACAGGAAATCAGCTAGAAACATAGTTTTTATTTTACTTAGTCATTGTAGATTGATACAAAACTCATCTACGGTAACACTGTTTCTTTATTTGTCATTTTACTTGCTGGAAGTTTCAAGAATTTACTTGCAAGCAAATACTTTTGCAAGTTGAGCTGCAAGTTCGAAAAATGTTATGGTACAAGGCGAATTCAACTACAGGTGGTGTCGAAACTACAACAATCCAAAAACAACAGAAACCACATAGCGTTTTTTGCATTGCATTGCTAGTGTTTACGGTCCAAAACGTCAACCATTCCTAACAAAACACTAACAAATCAAAACAAATTGGCTCGAACTGTCAAAATCACATGGCGTTTCAACACCACCTGTAGTTGAATTCGCCTTGTTATGGTATTAGTGAAAAAGTGTGAGTAGATTGAGTTTTTCGAACTTGCACGTGCCTTTGTAAACTCCAGGTAAACGAAAAAGTTCTTAAACTTTTAAGCCCCACGGTGACCTGTGGCCTACCCTGTACATACATAATTGTTATTAAATCGTTAAAACCACATACACACATATGAGCAGTCCGCTTGCAAACACCGCTAAGTTAAAGAAATAAAAATTCTATAAAAGTCGCCATTTTATTTGTATTAAAATACAAATTATCAATCTCGTTTAAAGCACCGTAAGTTACGAGCAATTTCTGGTTCAATTCTCCTGCAAAACCCTCTGTATTGCTTTTGAATTTCCAAAACCTGTTTTAACCGATTTTTTCCGAATTTTGGAAGTGGTGCTTGCAAGTGGACTATTCATATATCGGTATTGTAAAGTATTAACTTCAGTCGGCTAATGCTTTGTTAATAGTGCTCCGCCGCTGACTGCGAACAATTTAACAATTATATTGCAATTGTATAGGTCGCTTAACAAAAGCAGCTGATTACAGATGGCTTGGCAGAAGAAAATAGAGCACGCTTTTATTGCAATTTTTTATTTTTTAAAGGTATGTAACACACGAAATGAATGTATTTTGCAGTGAGAAATTCGACAAGTCAGTGGGAAATTTGACAAACATGTCGTGTATTACAGGTTTTATATTCAAAATTAAGAAATGGATCCATATTAGCTAGATCAATTTTTTTAACGCTTCCCATCATATCTCCACTTGGGAACCCCTGCATAAATGGATGTTCGTGTAGTTTTTTTTTAATAAAAGAAATTGCTTTTCTATTCTATTCCATTGATGTGCTAATTTCGTCACTCACTCTGTCTTCAAAATGCGAATATCTTCAATGCAGAAAGGCCTTAATTTAGTTTTATTTTCAAGCTGATTTTATTTAAAGGTTAAACTACCAAAGAAATGTCGACATTTATTTTTTGTCAAATTCTATATTTTAAATATGTATTTGAATCAGAATATTTGTGTTGCTTCTTTTCTTTTTCTTTACAAATACAACAAAAAAGAAAAACTTTTTTGTTTTGTGGAGAAATTAAAAATAAAAGTTCTTAAGGTTAAAAGAAAACGTAAATGTTCATAATTTGCAATACACTTGAAGAGAATTCTTTAGAAAATTATTATTTGATTTTTTTTATCAAAACTCAAAAGTATGACTGACGTATTTAAATTAAGGATGCATGCACATATTTTCAGAAGAAAAGTTTAAATGTGGATTGTGTTGGCTTTTGCTGAGTTTAAGTACTGGGGATACACATATTTTAATATGCAAACGTTATTATTAAAATTTATTCCGAAGAAGTTTTTCTTATTCGTAATGTAAGAAAATGTGTCTGTGTATCTAAAAATTTGCATATTTCTTGCAATGAGCCATTTTGGTTTTGTGTATGTATTTGGAACGTAAGAAGTAAAGTTAGTATTTATACTCTTCATCTCGATAAGCAATGAAAAAGATTATGCGTTTGAAAGAAGTTGGAAATGAACAAAAATATTGATCCTTTTGTTAAACGATACTCGTATATTGACGATAGAGTATCCACTCAATTAATCGTTGTTCGATTAATCGAAGAAATTTTTCGCCATTATTTGATCGAATAATTAAAATAGCCAATTTCAAATAACGAATAACTCGAACAATTTATATCGATTAATCGATTAAAATAAATTTCTTAGAAAATTCTACTTTTTACATATAAAAATATTTTTTTTTTAGATTCCTAAATAAGACGTTGTTATATTCTGTATCTATTGTGTAACCCGCACCTCTGAACATATTTTAGTTTATTTTTAGATGTGTGTGTGTGTGAGACAAATCATGTAATAAACGATTAACGACTTATTCAATACGTAAGAATTTTCGTACTAAAATAGCGCTTTTCATATAGAGTTTGACGTTCATTGTAAAAAAAGAAGTGCCATTTGAGAAGTAGTTGAAAACAAAAGCACAGATTGTTGGCCCAAAATAGTAATACGTTAAGAGAAACAAATTACCCAAACCTATAGAGTAAAGCTTTAAAATGAAGAAAAATAAAGTTATCAGCCATGTTCGGTAAATCGAATACATATGAGTGAAATTGAAATTGAACAAACTTGGAAAACTATCTAGTTTAAAAAGCTTCTTCATACTTTGAGTTCTTATCTTAACCAGAACTTCTCTTAAAGCGGGGAAAATACGGTGATTTATAAAAAATGAATTAAGAATCTCCATTGATTTCAACTTTACTTGATTTTCAGGAATAACAAATTAGTTAAATTTAATTAAGAATAATAAATTGGTTTAAATAGGCTGGACCTCTTATAAAAATGCCGCGACAAAACAGTCTAAAATAAATTTAAAAAAAAAAATTTATAAAAATATGAGATAAAAGCCTTTGTTGAATTCTCGTATTAAGTTTTGGAGGCGGGATATAGTTGCAAATTATACAATGAAATAAAATTATTGGACCCCGATTGCTGCTGAACCAAATGCATGTATTAAGCTTTGGCTTTAAGATAATTTTTAACCGAAGTAGAGTTTACTTTGTTAATAGTTTATTTTTATTTTATTTTCTTAAGCTATGTTCACACCTACACGTAACCACAAGTTTTTTTAAAAAAAATTTTGCTTTTGCAAAACGTTTGCTGAATTGAATTATACAATTATCTTCTTATAAATAAAGATTAGGAAGTCAATAAAAATTGTTAAAAATAAAGCTAAAGTTTGATCAATGTGCTGGTCATGCTTTTTTTTTTTGGATTTTTTCGTCAAATATTTGTTAGGCTCGAACATACCTTTAGCCTTGTTTCGGTCTCTTTAGCGCCTTAAAAACTGTATTTTTTGTAGCAGGGTTTTTGAGTTTTTAATTATTTATTTGACTTAAAAGTTTTTAGGCTGTGTACGTGGTATAAATAAATTGTTATTTAATTGTTCAACTATATTTTTATTTTATTGTTTAGTAATATAATAAAAGTATAAAATCAAATAGACATGTATGCTTTCTCCATTGGATAAAATTATTTGAATTGTTCGAGTTATTCAAGTTATTCGAACATATTAAACTCTTATTCGACTAATCGAGCAAAATTAAAATTTTAAAATCGATTAATTCCTTACTCGAACAAAACTAAAAGTCAAATAATTGGATACTCTGATTGGCGATAAGGTAATGGAAAGTCAAATTGACTATATACAATTTGGTAACCATTTTAAGATTAGGATTTCTTATAAAATAATAACATTTTCTTATCTTGGTAGAAAAACGCGAAAGACAAACATTAAAATTCCAAAATCATTATTTTGCTTAATTGACATGAATGGTGCCACTATTTTAGGAACGCCTGGTTGTCATTATTTATTATTCTTATTTTGCCATAGTATGACCGTCATTTTATTAATTCATTGTTCTTATTTTCACAACGTACAGTGCTGATTTTGGATAGACTAGATAACGAGCCCAATCCGTAAAAATACTAATATAATCGGGTACGATTTCCAGTTTTAGAAAACGAATCGATTTTAAATCGATAATATAGTTTTCAGTCTCTTAAAAAATTGATTTGTAACAAATTTTTTTCTTACATTCTCTCTAGATTCGTTAAAATTTTTTATTATTTATGTTTGTCCAACTGTATTTTGAACGAAAAATTTAAACTATAGTTTAGAAATGGCTTTCATAATCGCTAGAAATTCGTCATACATTTTTAAGACTATCGTTTTGAAATCGATCGATTTTTATCACATACCTGAATTTTTATTTGTTAAATTTTTAATTTAAACTTAGACACCTTTTATTCGGGGAAACTTGTTTAATATTATTTTGCATTAAAGCACTTTTTGCTGAATTTTTTTAGCAAGGAATTTTCGTCAAAATACATATATATATATATATATATATATAGGGTTACCCCTTAAGTGGTTTTAAAACCGCTGGTCTGGCAAGGATGTCAGTTGTTAAAACTCAGTCATCTGAAGTGTCATTTATTTAGTGAAATCAATTTTAACGAAAACGAAAAATGCGTAAACAAAAATAGTTAAAACTTACTACAAAAGTAGGATTCTTAACGTGGCCACTTTTCGAGTTTTACAGTCCTTACAGATGTGGCCAGTCCTGTGGATCATCACAATGTGCGCATTGCTTAAAATTCGTGAAAGAGAAATTCTGTAAGTGAAAGTGTGGCACATAATGAAAATTTGTCGCTTGCGTCAATTCAGAGCGCTATGCTTACGCTTATTGCTATTGTTTTGCCAGTACTGGCATATGTAAACACCGTGAAAGGAAAAATAAACTCTCTGTTTATTGTTGTTGTTTTGTTTAAACTTTGATATCGGTTTAAGTAAAACTTTAGTGTTTGTAATTCTCATTCGCTTAACAGTTTTATTTGTATAACATCTTTAGATTTTCGTTAGTCTTGGAAAAAAAAGGTTTCCTGATGATGTGGCGTAAGCAACCAGTAAAATTCCAATAGGATCTAGCTAATACCACCAACAATAAATTTTAGTGTGCTTATCAAGAGCACGATTTGGGAATTTAGCACATTAAAACGAAATCTTTTAAATTAGTTTTTTACTCCTAAGATAAAAAGTTTATATTCAGGGGTGTTCTGGAAATCGAAAACGTAAAACGCAAGAATTTCAAAAGAAGTTTTTTAATAATATATTTGTAATAAAAGAATTTTATAACAAATGTTTCTTTATAAAACAGAATTTAATAACAAAGTTTTTAAAAAATAGATTTAATCTAAATTCTTGCGTATATAAAAGAATTTCATAACAAATATTATACAAATATTTCTCTATTAAAAATAATTTAACAACAAAAGTATTAAAAAATTGATTTAATCCAAATTCTTGCGTTTTACGTTGCGTTAAGCATTTATTATTGACCTTGACCCGGTGCGTGTTGCTTCTCATATTCAAAAAAAATTTTTTTTAACAGAAATCTTGTGTTAATAACGAAGCAATTTGTTCCAAATGTAGGTACTTTTACTGTTACCGCGCACCAGATATACAAATTTTTATTAGATGAGCCATGAACACTTTTCTAATTGAACCGACATTTTGACAGATGGTTTTTTTGTTCCATATTAAAGAACTTGCACTGTGAGCGTTATACAGATATACAGAAGTTTTATAATGTCTTTCTATGGGAGGTGCCCAGCACACTTTTCAACTGAGAATACTTCTTGAGAAATTTTGGGTATTAATATTCAACTATTTGAACTAGATTTCAATCATTTTACTGTTAACAGGGACCGTAACAGCTATTCTTTTTTCATTAAAGTCATATGATCACAGCCATTTTTTTATTATAATTTGTGGATCAACAATAAAAGTTATTCTCTAAAGATGTACATTTCTGTTATATGCGTTAATGTAGTTCACTTGTAATATTTATTTTAAAGTGCATAAGAAATCCCAATGATGATCACACATTTAAATAAATTTATATATAAATCGGCAAATGCAAAACAGATAAGAACACATTGGTACTCTGTTTGCCAACCGATTTGAACAAAAAGTACACCATATGAGAGGTATTTACTTACAGTAGTGCACAATATATATTTCATTAAAATCTGCGGGGTAAAAAGGGTAAAAAAAAATTTTACGGCCTGTTTAACGATTTCGAACATCAACGTTCGCATATAAAATTATATTAAATACAAAAACAAAATTCTAAGATTTGTTTTTATTTTAAATTTAATTTTCTATGCGAAAGTTAACGTTCTAAATCGAGGAACAGGCTGTAATACTTATCGTTGTGCTTTAGAAAAATAAGAGGACTTTTTATAACTTTTTATAACCTGTATTTTACAACTTTTTTGCCACCTCATTTAACTTTTAAACCAACAAACATAGAAATTAAGATTATACCAAATTCGTAACTTATCTAAAAATATAAATTTGGTACGTTTCCGAAATTCGAACGTTTTAGCTGTGAAAATCCTACATATATTTGGCACTTTATTTTTCTTTGTGTATTGACACATTCGTATTAAATTATGGAGTGCCACTACAATATTGAACTTTTTGGTACTTTTATGCGGAGAAAATCATCAAAAAGAGGAAATACGGGATATAAATTTCTTTTTCTTTTCCGTGCTGCATGTGGTAATTTTTGAATTTTCTATAATATTGAACGTAGAAACATAAAATTATAGGAGTGAACGAGAACCTGCAAGAAGAAAAATGTTGGCACTTTTTTGCTCTTCAACATATACTTTTTGAATTTTCATTAAAATTGGACCTAGAATCATAAAATTAAACATGAAGAGTGATTGTGGAACTTTATCTTAGAGAAGACTTTTTTGTCCTTTTTGGTTTTTTAACTGGTAATTATAGATTTTTTTTGTATATTATTGTAATGTAAGTGGAAGAGTACATATAGACTGGAGGCTGGTCCCTCGCCAAACCGACCCACTCAGACGAATAAAAAACCAATGCTCGAAATATGTACATAAATTCATTTTTACTTATATGTATGATTACTTCATATTCGCATAAATAATTATGGTCGAATTTCGACCAGGGCAAACACTAGTTTAAATTCTTGACTGAGCTGAGATTTGAACCCAGGCGTTCACGGACAGGTTGCCCAGACTAGTTTATATTGTAACCACACAATCTCTTCAGTGCGGTTTGCCGTCTGACTCACTTGGCTATTGAAGCCGGATGACGTCAATAGACAAACATCAAAACCAAATGGTATTTCACCTTGGTAGATCGAAATTTGATCGAATAAAAAAAAATATCTAAATTTGGATTAAAAACCATTAACAGTTCAATAAAATAACCACAATACCTGTTATATACAAAAATTGTACACAAGGCCTTTTTACTTATATTAATTTCTCATGCGTACCAGTGGTCGAGTGGTCTAGCCGTTATGTCACAAGAAAACTTCTGGGTGTTGGCGGGTTCGAATCCCACTCGATTAATTTTTTTTTTTGGTATTTAAAAATTATTTTTATTTAAATAAAAAATATATCAGTTTTTGTTGTTTTTACTTTTATATCCCTTAAAAAACACTCTTTTTTTTTATAAAATTTACAGTTTTGTTCTAAATAAATTTAAATTTTTTTCTGTGGCTAAAAATTTTATATAAAAAGCAAACACAATTTATTTTAGACAAAACCCTTAAAATATCAAAACAAGAAATTTCGACTTCAGCCATTATTATTTATTGCTACAGATATATTATAAATGAATATTTATATATGTAAATTTCCTTTTGTTCTTATCGCACCATGGTGAAGGGTATATAAGATTCGGCATAGCCGACTATAGCACTCTTACTTCTATATCTACATTTATAATTGGAAAGTTCAAAAATTATTGCCACTTCAATAACCCAACACATCCACTTTTTTATTAAATGGTTTTAAATTTAAACGAACAAAGAAAAAAAATCATCTGTGTAACCTTTTGAACTTTGACATTTTATTATAAATATCTACAAGTTTGTTATTGCATATTTTCTACTTTCTTTAATTTGTTAATATTTAGTATATTTTCGATGGCGAAACCCACTAAAAGGAGAAACAAATAATTCATTTGCTTATAATATAATAGACGTATATACAGACATATTTTATATAAACATTTATAAAACGTTGCTTTTCATGTAGAATAAAATTATTTTTAAATAAAAATTCTCATACCACACAAGGAAATCTTCATACAAAATTGCTTTAAATAGAATATTTAAAGGATTTGCACAGAAAGAAAAAATTGTGTTGCTTTTTAAATTTATTGTATATTGTAATATTTCAACCTTGTATGTTATATTGGCCTGACAATAGCATGTTCAGATTCTACATGAAATTCAAATATAAAAACAAACCATAATCCGAAAATGGGGCTTGACCTTCCTAATATTGTGAGAAAAATAAATTGTGTACATAACGTTTTATCGATTTTTGAACCAAAGCGCTCAACACATTCAAAATTAGAATGTTATATCGGCTTTGCCTTATTTTCCCTTCGTCAACGTTTTAAAAAGGCAATTGTTAAGTTTTCAATTTGTGGTGTTTTTATACCCTCCACCGCTAGTGGTGAATGAGGGTATAATAGGTTTTACCGGGTGAAACATTTTGAATTTTCAAATAAGACCTCAAAAAGTATATCAACCCAATTATGAATAAAACTTTACCGGGAGATTTTATCCTTCTCCCATTTTTCCTATGTTAAGTCAATTGGAAAAATGGAAAAAAACTACCGCTGAATTTTTATTCATAATGGGTCTGATATATTCTAGATTAATAAGCAATTTAGTCGATTTAGCCATATTTGTCTGACCATTTCTTTAAAAAAGGCTCACTTTTGAACGACTCCATAGAAAACAAAAATTGCTTTTAATAATCCTAAGTAGTTCGGAATTGAAATCCAGCACAATCGGACCGGAATGAAAATAGTTATTAGCCAATTTATGGTGGCGAAATTCGTCGGCTACATAGGCCATCAAATTTTTAGCCCATGAACCAGAGTATAGATTCAGAAGTAGCGCAATTGAAATCTTTAGAAAAGTATACGTTAGTTCCAGTGTTTCGACTTTTTCCAAATTTTCCATGCCTGTGTTATTATAAAATCTTGAACAAACTTGTTTTTTATGAAATCATACTACTAAATTTTGTGAAGATCGGACTGTACTTTTCCATATGTCCTATATTAAGCCCACTCTCGGAAAACACTTGGTACACCTACAAATGTGACTAATAATGCTTTTGCAGTAAAATTTGATCTGTGCCAGTTCCATAAGTACTGAAATCACTTTACCTAATTTTGTGAAGATCGATCTATAGCACAGAAAAAATTATTGAATTTCTCCAATCACCAAATTTATTCCAAATTCATAATATCAAGCAAACAAGTTGTTGATTTTGCACCTATTACCAAAATGATTATATTGATTACTAAAAATTTTAAAATTTAAAAAAATATTTTCAATAAATGATATTTTAATTTTAATTAAAAAAGTGATCAAAAAAACTTTGCCATTTCAAACAATGTGTTAATTTATTTCATTAAATATTGACAATTCCCAATTTTATTATATTATTTTTTTAATTATCTTATTTTAAACGAAAAAAGTCAATTAAGATTTTTTCTTATTTAATTAAAATTTTAATTGAAAATTTATTTCAAAACAACTAAAATGTTAATTAAATCAAAATTTAATTTTTAATTTTCTTTCAACTAAAAAAAATAATTGATTCAATTATCACATTAATTAAATTTAAATACTTTTTAAAACATTTTTTTAATTGATAGAAAACTTTTTTCTGTGAGGTCTCATATAAAATCGAAAAAATATTAAGGACAAAACACTAATTGAGGTCGGATTGCACGTTTTCTTCAATAAATTTCTAGTCTGTATTGAACATTATGTATGGGAGACCCCTTTAAAAATGAAAATAGCTTGTAGGTTTGTTAGAAATAAATGATTGCGATGAAAAATAAAGTGGGGTTGGTCATACATATGGTGTTCAATTAATTGGCTTTTTTTTGTTCGATTAAACGATTATTCGATATTTGCATTTTTGACTTATTCTATTTAACGAATACACTTTTAAAATTAATCGATTAATTGAATATTTCAAAATCAAGAAATTTTATAAATTTAGGGATTTTTTTCGATAATTTTAGAAAAAATTAGTACTAGAGTAAATAAACATTATTAATTAAAAGTATTTTAATATTTTTTTTACAAAAAAACAAAACAAACGTAAAAATTCATACTAATTGATAAAACCTTTGAGATCATATAATTTTATATGAACAAACAATTAAACAGATCTTTTAAAATAATCTTTTAAAAATAAAATGTTGTTTAAATGTAATAAAAAATATCTTTCTTAAAAATTAAAAGTGCTTTATTAAAAAAAAATTGTGTTCTAAACAATTACTGTGCCGTTTTTACAAAATACTTTGAGTCATTCTAATATTTTGAAATGTTTCTTCGTCGGGGGCATTTGTAAAATGAAATTGACTATCAAATTGAGTGCAGCCTGTGACACAGCTGTCAATTCAAACAAGTTTTGACAAGCAGTTGTTGTGACCAACTTGAAAGTGATTTATTGAACGTGTGGCTCCAGGGTTAAAAATATGTTTTTTGCATTTACTTCAATAATAAGTAAAAGTTAACGGATTACTGCATTATTTCAGTAATTAGTAAAAATTTACTGGTTACTGAAAATTTTTACCGTAAGCAGTACGCCCATGTATGTGAATTACTCACTAAACATGACTGTTTTTTTTAATTCCAACGGACATATACATTTACTTTATTTATTTGACTTAAAACTTTAAAAAATTATACATTTGACAGAAACATCATATTTGTACAATATATATGTATTTCGATTAATCGGCATAAATTCTTCGATTAATCCTTTTATCGAAATCAGCAATTTTATATTAATCGAACAATTAATCGTATAATATTGTTCGAATAATCGAACAATAATTAATCGGCCGAACACCCTAGTCATACATTTGACCCATCTAGGGGCATCCTAGGCACAGATTTGTATGGTTGAAATTCTTAAATTTGGTCCCTGCAGTGCATTTTTGAGTTTGTACAATAAGCTAAAGCGTTTTTAAATTACGCGAATAAATGTTGTGTAACCTCCTCCATTTTCGAAATAACGGTTTATCTCGAAAACAAGATCTAACCTAAAAAAAAACGGTTAGCACCAGGTTAAAACGACAGGTGCCCAGCTTGGCTCAAAAAAGTGTAAATTTTTAGCACAGTGTTATTGTCATTTCGGAAGAGCTAACCTAAAAAAGGTAAGCACCACTGGATTCATCGTGCCCGAATTAGTTAAAAGCGCCAAGTCCTCGGCTTGTCTGTTTTTTTCCACTAGCACTGTGTAATTGGTGAAAACGTTAAAGTGTCCATTAATGCTAAGGTTTGTTCCACTATAACTCAGGCATTTTCTTATCCGATTAAAGCCATTTAGCCACTACTCAAAGCGGTAATAATTTAGTAGCCCTTTTTTCACATTAGAGGCCGAAGCAATGCCCCATAACTGAATACCATAGCACCAGATTGGCTTAAAAATAGAGTTGTAAAGTAGAAGATGCCAATCGAGACTAAGGACAGAATTTCTACCAATAAGCCAATTAATTTAATATATTATTTGATTAGCGACTTTAATAGCGGGTCATGATTCCCTACGCAAAGTGAATGTTATATGTACAATCCTTCATTGTTTTAACAACATTTCTAGTTGCAATACATGATCCTGTAAGTAACGAGATGCTTCATGACGGTTTCGTGTACGCTTAGAAAAGCTCTAAGGTAAAGGGTGCTTTTTACTCTACTTTTTTTGCCCTCCAAGTACGGCCGTTTTGTTAAGTATAAATGAGGGTCCAAGATGCTTCCTTGTACCACTCCAGCGTCAATTTGCTGATGAGAACTTAAACAATCGCCTTCTTTAATTATAAATTTTCGACCAACGCAGTAGCTTTCTTACAGCTTGTGTGTATTGACGGGAAAATTAATCTGCAATACATGTATCAGGCCGACATTCTGGAATTTATCAAAAGCCTAAGAAAGATCAATGAGGAGTGCGAAGGAATAGTTTCTCAGATAGGTTTGATTTATTAGGAAATAATACTACATTTACACCTACATAATCTAGCACTTAAGGGATTTTGAGCGAAATCTTGTTAATTTCTAGTAGATTTCCCATACAAAACAAAATCTAGTTCGCCACTAGATTTTGGCAAAATCTCACGGAAACTTGAAATACTCAACGATACAACTATGAATTTCATACTAATGTATTAAAAAAACAGCTCTGAACGAGAAAAATCTGACAGTTTGACAAAAAAAAAAAAAATAAAAAGAAATTAAAATATATATAAAAAGAGCGGGGAAAATAAATTTGCGGTAAATTAGTAATTAACAAAAATAAACATTTGTGAAAATGGGTAAGCCAATAATAAATAAGCGGTATGAAAATTATATTAATATAAACTGTATAGCATTACAAAGGCCTTAATTTACAGAAAATGTACCTATAAAAAGGAAAAGCAGTGCAATTCCAATGAAGAGGCTCTTTTATTACTTTTAATATTGTTTTTTAAGTTTTTAGTTGTTTTTGTTTGTTTTGCAATAAAATTGTTACAATTAAACATTTGCAATTCTGTCTCTTATTTGTTCAACTTTTGGGTTATAGTCGTAAGTAAACTCCTCGATATTTGGCTGCTCTTTTTCCGTATCAGTTGTATTTTCGCAGGTATCATTTATTGCGGGTAGTATATTTGCAGCAGTTTGTGGAACCTTATATTTAACAAAAGCTGGTGTTTTTTTACGCAACAATCTTAATTCCTATTCTATTTTTTTTAATATAATACAATTAGTTTTTGGCTTTCCATTTTTGCTAAAAAGACTTCACAATACAATTTCTTTCCTTTTCCAATCAGCTGTTTTTATTATGAAAATGAAATCCGACAATATGTCAAAAAGCACTGGTGTAAACGCCAAAAAATTTCTTTAAGATTTTAACTAAAATCTACTAGATTTTGTGTAGGTGTCAATGTAGTATAAGACAAAATGCCTGCATGACTAAACTTTTGTGTGATTTTTTTCTGACTTCGGTATGATGGTAACCAGGGAAAATCCATTCCAGAGGGTATTATCTAATTTGTAAAATAGCATTCAAAATCAAAAGAATTATTTTTGTTACAATACAGGGTAGCGCCATATGCATTTTATTTTTTTTTGTTATTAACTCGAGGTGCTTTTTTGGCGTTTAAATCAGCAACAGCCTTTTTAATTTCCCTTATATCAAATCTTATGGTGTTTTCTTTTCTACAAAAAATGTGACATTTTATTCAAAAAAAGGCAATTTGGTGTTCGTTTCTTAAAAATGCTTCGCTCTCTAAAAGGGTGGCTTATTCTAAAATATGCACCGTTACTAATGGCATAAGGCATTGCACTTTACGCCCCGTATAAATCGACAGTGTTGATAATGCCCTGCAAAGGGTTACCAGACGAAGTTGGGAAAAAATCGCCTCTAATCAGGACAGTAAAAATTTAAAATTTTAATAGTTATTTTTTCTATTATTTAATAGTAAAAACATAAGAAAGCATTACATTGTTATTGATAGGCTGTCAGTGATATAAAATTTAAGTGGATTCGGTGTTATAAAATTGTTTTTGAAAAAAAAACGTCAAGTCAAGAAATCTGAAAAACTTGGTGTTAATAAATCAGTAATCTGGCAAAGGTATTTTCTTGTTTACATATTTTATAAAAAACAAACTAAAGAAATTGGAATTTCGTCATTCATTTTGTTCATTTATTTATTTAATATCAATCTATTAACATATTTTGGTTTATGTATATTTTGAAGAACAAACTATTTGTCAGCTGTTAAAAATAGGGCGGTCCAATTTTGTGTTTTGTTCTCGTCAAATAAAAAATTGCATTATTGCAGGGTCGGCAAGACATTTTATACATGTACCTTTTAACAAGGTGGTAATATTTTGTAAAAAAGAAAACACCATTAGTGACAGGTGGCAGCTCGACTCTTGTATCGTTTGGTATTTTAGTGGTAAACAAGTTGTTCAGGTGTTCAACAAAAAGGTTTCCGTTTTTAACATCATTTCTTGCCCATGCTTCCATGCAAGTTTCGTAAGGAGGGCTTAGAAGAACTTCTAACATTTTTAGCTTAGTTAATGAGTAGACGAATTATGGAGTTGCATCTTTAAGATACTTTTCTAGGGATGCGGTTTTTTAAGACTGAAGTAATTTACTGAACTTTTGTGTGCAATCTTTTAGTAAATTTTTAATCTGAGGGGATTTGTGGAGCTGCAATTGTCTTCGAACTCTTCTTTTTTCTTCTAATCAACAGACGCTCGACATCTGCAAAAGTAATTTTATCGAACTCTTCTTTTTTCTTTTAATCAACAGACGCTCGACATCTGCAAAATAATTTTATCATATCCGGTTTGTTTGGGGGCTATGGAAGAATTTTCAACCGCTAGTTTAAGATTACTTTTCATATTGACAAGAGATATGTCTGCATCTTTTGGCGTACGCAGTGATATATTCACCGTGCAATGAGTACTGATCCGTGAGCTATCTGTCGCTTGATAATCAGTTGGGGATACAAATTTTTTTGGGTTCATTACGGCGACTTTAGCGGGAGTGTAATCGGATGATAGTTCAAGGGATGTTTTAATATCCTTTCAATCGGGATGTGCTTTACAAGCCAAAATCAACATCTGGAATTTTTTGCTGACCATTAGGTTGGTTGAAGGGCTTAGAATTTGTATCAAATAAAAGTCAACCATTTGGTGTTAGAAGTCTTGACTCCCAGAAGGTATGATTGGCGTTGTAATTACCATCAGCCAGAAAACAGGAGTCTAGAGACTTATAATATTTATGATATTGGCTTTTTATTATTGTGAATCTTGGTGTGCAGAATAGTAATGAAATTACTCGGTTTCGATTAAACTCTTCAACACAAATGTGGTTTGCTTGATTGATAGTGTGAGTTTTGAGGTTTGATTTATAATGTAAAATAATCGCATAAATTTGAAAGTGAACTTAAAATTATTATTATTAAATGTTGGACATGGGTACGTCTGAGGTGGTCCATTCGGCGTTTCAAATTTTGGGCGACTGGTATCTCGGTTATTACACGAATATTGTTGGCTTCCAATCGCAAGTTACTTATTATTGAAGACCTTAGACTTTACATATGCCCAGAGAAAAAAGTCCAAAAGTGTAATATGGCACGATCTAGGTGGGAAATTTACCTTAGCAAAACGTGAAATTAAGTGCTCACCAAAATTATTTCTCAACAAGAACATGCGCTGTATGGCTCGTAGCGCCGTCTTGTTGAAGCCAAAGCTCACCGAGATCATTGTGCGATAACGGTTACCATTAATGGTAACATTCTGATTTTTCTCATTTTTCGAGAAATATGGACCAATAATTGCAACACCTGATTTTCATTGCTTTTTTTCAAGTAGTCATTCCTAAAAATTTAAGGAATAGAACTATTACAAAAAAGCTTTATAAAATACATAACTGAAATTTAGCTCATAGAATAAATTCGAAACATAAAATTGTTGAATTGATTTTTTTCGACATAACAATTGGAAGACAAATTGGAGACGCTGTTGTGGTGTGAGTTTTTCATAATGACTTGCCAAACGATACTGAACAAAAGTGACAAAGCAGTTTGATATGAGTCACGCGTGGTCCGTAAAAAAGCATATTGAATATCAAACCTCATGATAAATCACCCTTTATATAAAATCAGGAGTGTCAAAAATTTTAAGTGAATATTTTTTTTTTTTTTATATTTCAAGTGATATATTAAAAAAATTGGTATTATTTCGTTAAAAATCGTGGCAAAAAGTTAACAAAACTGCGTCTTATTTTGGCTCTGCCCACCACATTGTAAAATACGCTTGATATTATTTTATTGGAACGATAGCAATGGAAATTTGTTTAAAAAGTGATTAACTTTCAGTATTAATTCAACTATTATTACTTACTATCCCGTGTACATAATTATTGTTAAAAATTTAAAATTCAACTTCATTGATTTGTAGAATTTATTTTCCAAAATAAATTAAAAAATTTCTTTTTTTTTATTTACAATCTATTTGTACAATATTTAGTAAATGTGTTAATGGAAATCATTACTTAACATACGTCATTAAACTTCATTAAATTTAACAACCTTGGCTTAAACATTTTTATTTACACTGATATCAATAAGATTTAGTAGTATTTACAATTTAACTTTATTTTCAAGACCTAAATCGGACTTAGGCCCTAATAACCAGTACATTCTTTTTCCTTTAAGTTAAGATCTTCTTTTTTTGCATGTATATGTTTTTTCCAGGTAAGACGTTTGTCCAGGTTCATTCCTTGATATTTAACTGAAGTTGCTCTTGGTATTTCGGAGTCATTAATAAAAACGAGTAGGACATTCTTCGCTTCTAAGTGTAACTTGGAGGCCACACGATAAATTTTTGTCTTTCAATTCCTTTAAACTTTCTCTCACTCTCATTTTGTTTACTAACACACTCACACTTTTTCAATTGATCACGAGATTGCTCTCAATTTTTACTATCCATTTGTTTGGCAATTTTACGTTCAATTTAACAGCTGATTAGAAGTTTAGTGAGCAAATTTTTCGTTTGTCAATATAAATTGTTTTCTTGATGACATCTTGAAAGTAAAATGCATAAAAATTGAGTGCTGCCTACGTCACAGCTTTCTATTTATGTAAATTTTGACAAACAGTATATGTAAAAGACTATCAACAAAAAGTTGATCGTGTGGCCGCAGGGTAAAGGTAGCATGATTTGATTTATCCGTATTAATTGCTATTTTCCATCGAATAAGCCATTCTTACAGTTGATTAAGTTCTCTTTGAACAAAGGTGATTCGTTTCATGCCAATATCGCAGTATCATCTGTATACGTGTGCATTGTTACATTCTCGACTATATGTATGTCGGATGTATAAATAGTGTATAACAGAGGACCCAGTACACTGCCCTGTGGTACTCCAGTGAAAATCCTACAAATATTTGACGTTTCATCGTTAATTTTAATAAGAAGACCGATTATTTAAAGATGATTGTAAAAAAGTAAAAAATGGAGTTGGTAATATTTTTGTTAGTTTATACAGAAGCCCTTCGTGCCATACTCGGTCGAATGGCTGTTTTACATCTAAAAATATTGCAGAGCAATAAATTTTTCTTTAAAGGGCGTCTGTTATCACGTTAACAAGTCTGTGGCATTGTTCCGGTGTACCATGTTTGTGGCGGAACCCAAACTGGTGATCTGGGATAATATTTAGTTTTTCCAGAATTGGCATTAGTCTGGAGGAAAACAGTCTTTCCAGATTTTTTGAAACAATTGGCAATAAACTGATAGGCCAATATGAAGAAATATCATTTTCTGGTTTACTAGGCTTAGGAATCATAATGATTTCTGCGCATTTCCATTGTAGTGGACAGTACGACTCGATTTTCCGTTAATAGCCGATGATTGATAAGATAATGATATTTACTCGAAATATTGCATATTGTGTGTTTATTTTAATACTTGAACAAATGATAACTTCTCATAAGGAAAAATGTCTTAAAATCTAAAGAAGCTTAATGTGCTGTTTTTGCAACACAAGTGATTGAACGTGTAGTTAAATGAAAAACACTCAAAAATCCGGGTGCTTTTCATATAAATTTTACAACACTCTCAAACACTTGTAATGTGAAAACAGCACGAAAACGTTATTCCAAATTTCTATAGGAACAATTTTTAAATGTTTTTAATGCAATTATCTGGAAATACTATGGATTTATCAAATTTATAATTTAAGGTATTCGCATGCGTTTTGAGGCTTTAAAATTTGTAAAAAATTCAAAGAAAAAATTCTAAACGTACTTATAAATTTGTTTATATAAATAAATAAAGAGAAGCTAAAATGCGTTTGATAAATCGCCAAAATAATCGCCAACTTTTTTAAATATCGCCAAGGGTTCTTCGTCGGAGTTAACGTCTTTGGATTACTTTTAATGGGGTAATGTTAAGTCATTGCCTTTTACTGACCAACCAGCAACTCTTCAAGCATTGGAAGCCAATATTCAAGCCACCATTGAGGCCATACGACCAGATTCATTGGAAAAACATATCAAAAATTGGACTGATCGAATGGACCATGTGACTCGTAGCCGCGGCGGATATATGCCGGAAATCATATATAAAGAATATAAGCCATGAATTTATCTACTTGATTATAAAAAATAATCGGCCATGTTCTGGAAACAGAAATCACGTGAAATTTAAATCGATGGAGATTTTAAGTTCAATGTTTTTAAAAATGAGCATAGCTTTTCTTGATTTCAAACTTAGGTTTGCTAAAGGTATGTGGTTCTCAAAGTATGAAGTATATAAAAGGAAATATTTTTATAAACTTAGAATTTTGTTTGATTTCAATTCCACGTGATTTCGATTTTCAGAAAATGGCCGAATAATTCCAACAATATTTCTGTCTTGTGTTATTATTTTAATCTTTCATGCAGCTAAAAATACCCTATATGTGCGGAAAATCAAAGAGCTCATGGGGCCGAACAATCCTAATGGAAATACGGAAACTAAATATGTCATGGGAAGAAATCACGGGTTATTGCTATGATAGAAATAGATGGAATAATCTTGTAGAGGCCCATGTTCCCTAGAGGAATGAATAATTTTAAACAAATTGAAACTTACCAAAACTAATCATAAGCGCCGCTGAACGCATTTTAAAAAAATGCTTTTGTTACTTTATTTCGTACAGAAGAAGAAGAAGATAAATATAACACAGTAATTTAAATTAATTTTTGTTTAAATTTTTTTTACACACTTTAAAAATCGCTTTTAAAAAAAATACACAAAACTTAAGTTGTATATCTTTTTCGAATCGTTTCGATTCGTTCGATTTTTAGAAGACGGCTTAAATAGAAAAAGAGAAGATAAAAAACATCTTCAAATCAAGTACGTGTGAAGTTAACACGTACTCATATCTTTTTTACACACGTTGTCATTGCGGGGTAGGCCTTCTGCTCTCGCTTCTTTAGAAGTTACATAAGAATTGCAACTGGATAAAAAAAAAAATAATTTGGCTTTGGCAAAAAACAAAACAAAAAATGTTACTCCCTCTCTTCTCCCTTCTCATAGAAGGGAATTTGGAATGTGTGCCTTATCTTTTATGCGAAAGAGCGGAGGCCTTCTATGAGTCATTCTTTAGATAAGTATGGTAATTGAATCAAAAAAAATTTAAGCAGGCCTTGAATAAGACCTAAATTAAGAAGGTCTTCTGAATTTTCCCGCTGGGACAATTCTTACTTACACAATCATATAGTTAAATTTTTTGGCAGACGACTTAGGATTTTATCTGTCTCTCTTTCTTTCTTTTCTACGGTACGAGTATCTGAATTACGGTCTTTTGCAAAAATTACATGCAATTCATTTCTATTTTAATTTACGGAAAAATGCTTACCTTAAATTTCCTTTCATTAACAATTCTTTTTAAATAATTTGTGGCACGTCATGATTGTCATTATGAGAAGGAAATTTATTTTCATAAACATATGCTGGTACACTGTGCAGATTCATTTAACAAATATTTCCCATTCATTCTTTATAAAGATAAACAAAATATATTAAAGAAAATTGTGAATGAAATTGCAAAATAACCAAAATAAATAAATGCGTATGTGTATGAGTTAAAATAAATTCATATGTATCTTTAAAAAATGTTTTGTTAATATATAGAACAAAAAAATAAACCCCTTTTAATAATAAAGAAAAACCTTTAAGACAAGCTGAGTGACTGCGTCATTAATTCTAATCGTTTCGACGCCTCGGATTTTATACACAAGAAAGATTTTACACAACAAATAAGATTGGATTCTTTTCTCTATTTACTTGCCGTAGTTTTACATATATATGAGATATTTCTATTAATAGATTTCGAAATTTATTAGCATTTCGTCGATACGAACTAATACTTGAAACATCTTAGTGCTTTGGATCAGTGTTACCACCAGCAATAATCCAAACTACACTTGAGTGAAGCAAAATTACATTAAAATTTAAATGAAATTTAACCTGCCATCAAATTACTCTTAATTTTATATAAAAAAAACTTAAAAAAGAACAATATAGAGAGATCAATTCCGAACGTTTGATACCCTACACCACAATGTTTTCAGTCAAATTTTTAAGAGCGTTCCGTTTTTGGGACTCATATGCAACTATGAACCCATTTAAACAAAGGTTTGTTATGAGATTAAGATTAATTATATAAGAATTCTTAACGCCGAATATTATCTAGGTATCTACTAGGGTATTCATTTAGTCGGGCTTTGGCTTTAGTCGGTTAATCGCTCGATTAATTAACCGAGGTTTTGGTTTAATCGGTAAATAATCGGTAATTGATCGGTTAACCGATTAATAAAGTTTATTTTATAAATTAAGTAATTTAAATACATAAGAATGCATAAATTATTTATTATTTGGAGATTATTTAAAAAAACAATTACATCACAAACATAACAATTCTTGAACTAAGACGAGCAAACAAAAAAATAACTCATAAATATGTAATACATATTTTTTAATTAATACATAAATATTATGTAGTAATTAAAAAATAAACTGTAAAATAATTTTATTAGTTATTTCAATAGTTTAAGGAGACCTTAAAAATAATCATTTAACAATTTTTTTAGGACTTATGCTAGGAACACAACTGGGACGAACGACGAGTTTCGCCCAAAACGACGAATTTTTCCGTAAAAAATCGCTGAGTAAATTCGTCGTATGAAGCACAATAACGACGAATAGCTGGCAGCTTTTATAAATGAGAAAGTTGATCACTGTTTTTGCAAAGAGAGAGAAATAGTGTGACCATATACAAAAAAATAATGCTTAAAAATAACAACATAATCAAAAACACAACTAAAAACTATTTTTATAGCAAAATACTTTGTATACTTATTTTATGTGTTATACAATAAAAAAAAACAATTATTAAAGTAAAAAGTAACTACTTCTTAACTAAAACCAGAAATGCTCACCTAGTACTGATTTGTTCGTCGTTCGCCGGCGTATGAAATAGAATTAAATCTATTTAAAGTTCGCCGCGTCTGGCGAATTTTCGCCGGCGCCCTGATTGTGTGCATTTTCATATACACAAACGTCTTTTATTTTTGGCGACGAATATTCGCGGCCAAAAATTCGCCGTTCGCCCCAGTTGTGTTCCTAGCATTAAGCGATTCTTTTCTTTAGCTTTGATAAATATTGACTCTAAAAAAATTCTTTCCTTTTCCTGGATTCCTCTTTACGTATAAAATTTTCCATTATGTCATTAGAGTCGTGTTTTAATTTTTTTATTGTTTTGGTTGATTCTGTTAAAAGTTTGATATGAGCAAATATGAGAAGAAACAGATAGCTAAATACATATATACATATGGAAAGTTCCAGCGAAAAGTCTCCTTTTTGTAACGTAACGCCAAAAGTAACTTAAATCGTTTATCTAAAATTGTATATGTAAAATTTACTTTTTTATATGTTGTGTAAAGCGCTCTACATTAGGTTACAAAAGCGATAACTTTTGAACAACATGGTCCTAAAATAAAGCTTAGTTGCTTTCTGGCGTTACATTACAAATAAAAATTTATGTACATATGTACATAAAACGAGCAAAGATTTTTAAATTTGATAGCTTGGAAAATATTTTTGCTTGTATCTTCAAATTCTTAGGGTTGATTGTTGTAAATTTTTTTTCTGAATATAATGCTGCTTATTGCTTTGTTATATAAAAAAAACTTTTTACAAATTGGACTTCTTCATTTAATTATTTTACATTTTGTCGTACATATATCACGTCACGTCACAATGGAAATGCCGTATAAAAACTAGGAGAAACAAAAAGCTGTTGACAGCAGAGACCCATTTAAAATGAAGATCCCTTTTTTTATGTATATGAAAAAAATATTTTCTAAACGAAAAGTTAACAACTAATTAACACAAAAATATATGTTATAGTACTACAAAAAATTAAAAATTTTGTTACGTCGGTTAATCGGTTAATCGAATGAAATTAACTGGTTTAATCGTTAATCGCAAAAAGCCATTTTTAAATTAACCGATCAGTTAATCGGTTAACCGATTAATTAACCGAATGAATACCCGAATGAATACCCGAGTATCTACACCTATGTCGTCTTAAAGTGATTTAAGGAAGAGTGCTTATATAGGACCTCATTGCTTTTTAACCCTTTTACCACTGAAATGCAAATACGCATTATATTGTTACATGAATTTTGGTTCAAGAAGCAGACGTAAGAGATGAAAGACCGCCTGTAGACGATCTTAGCGGTTCAATGGAAAAACAATCTAAATAATTATTATATTTTATTACAAAAATAAATTTATTTTTTTTTTTCAATAAATTTTCCATAAAGTTAACTACCTGTTCAACGATTTTCAAACTTAACGTTCGCATAGAAAATAACATTTAAAACAAGAAAAAATTTTAAAATTTTGTTGGTGTTTTAAATTTTAAATGTTATTTTCTATGTTGCTTTAAATGTTATTTTCTATGCGAACGTTAACGTTCGAAATCGATAAACTGGCAGTAAATCTAAAATTTAGGAATAATTAATAATATGTCATTCTAGCATATGATATTTTTGGAAACAATTTTTGCCTTTGTAAAGCACAAGTGGATGTTACACTTGGCACAAAAAGTGTTTTTAACGAATTTTTGACACGATTTTTTTTTATGTTCTTTTCGGAAAATTATTGATTTGGTAAAACCTAAAACTATCCAAAAAAATGAACAGCTTTTTTACCTATCGCTATTTTTTATTTTTTGCGATACTCAGCCGAAATTCACTCATGGTAAATTAATTTAGCTTTTCGGTTTTATCGGCATTTGCGGCATTTATTTTGATATAAACAAATGAGAAGATGGTAAAAAATTCTGGTTTCCTAATGTTGCGTTTTTATTTTAAGTATATTTCGCCCCATGTATGAGTCTTTAGGTGTTCTCCACCCATGTGCGCATTATATTCTCGTATTGTCTATGGACTGTCTGTGTTGCGCGAATAATTAATTTACACATTTGGTAAAATTATACAACAATATTTCAAACCTTTAAGAGTACCCATTGCTGTTGCATTGAACAAACATTTACACTCCCCATGCATGGGGCTTGTAAATTCTGTCGTAAGTTATGAATCACTTTTTCTATATATATATATAAATATACATGTCCCTCTAACTCCCCCTGGAGCATAGGGCGCCTGAGCGATTCGCTAGCATTGTTGATTTCAAAAAAGTGGGTTGCTGACCCTCCTTTCCAAGATTGGCTTTCTGTGTAACCAATCCCACGTTGCAGTCATGCTTCAGCAAACGTTTATAAATCGTTTACCTACTTGCCTGTGACGTCATGATGAATTTTGACCATTCATGCTACATGACTGTTCGCCTTCTCACTCTAGCTAGCTTTTGGTGGAAGCTTGGACAGACGGCAGAGGAATCATTTCTGGTCACTCCCAAGTAATTGAAACTTTTCGCACTACGTGTACCTCTGAAAAAGTCCCAGTAGACGAGCATTTTTTGGAACAGAATTTAACATATCTAAACATTCCATTATCATTGCATTATCTTCCGATTTTAATTCATCACTTGATAGGATCTTCGATTCTGCCATCAATTTCCTCAATATCATCATCATCTTCGATGGAATTTATGAAATCAGTGATTTCTTGATCGCTCAGCAAATGATTTTTTTTGTTCTTTTCGCAGTCTCTAGTTATTGTTTCATTAGATGACATCTTAAATTATTTTTATCAATACATAAGAAAGTTATGGCATTACAAGCTATTAAAGGGTGGCGTCATTGCTTTAAGTAATAAAGTTGGCTGCTATTGTTAAAAAGTAATGGACATTTAGCCATTTATTGGTCCATATACCGGTTTTAACCCCATTTTTATTTCTATTTTGTGGAATTAAACGAAATAAGTTTATGTTACTGTACATGACACAGAGTTGACGCTGAACTAGGCGCCAGAAAATCTTATGCCTTAAGCGCTGACTTAGCTTGTTCTGTAAGTCTGTGGGTATTAGGGAGATCGAACGGTTATTATTCGACCGGTTTTAACCGGTTATTTTAGCTTTGCCCAAGTCGGTTATTTTAAAAAGACCATTTTTCGAATATCGAATAAACCGGTTATTTTGGTATAATAAACCGGTTATTTTAGTACTGTGTAATTTATATACATTTTCCTTACTCTTGTTGCAGATGTACCCGTAATTTAAGTATTTTCTAATTGAATATTGGCCAAACTTGAACTTTTTATGAAGAATGTCAAAACAAAATTTAACAAAATTCAAAAAACACTATGAACACTGTAAATACAAATCGCTTATAAAAGCGTGTGGTCTTGTAGAAAAAAAACCAAAAACTATTCAAAATACTACAAGCACGTGTGCAGTTAAAAAGTAAATAGTAATTTGTGCAAGAATATTCTAAATATTAAATATATTTTTATATAAAAGTTCTCTCTAGACATTTTTCGAACGCGATGAAAAATACAAAGTAGGTGCTTGAAGTGCCCTAAAATGATAAGTTACAAATGTTCTTCCATGTCACGACTTACTAATCACCTTTTATTAGTATACATGCTTTACATTAATGTGATCCAAATGAAACTTAACTCCGTTCGAAGTAGTTCTAAGAAGACGACAAATACTACTTTACTAAAATACGCTGCAAAAATGAATCATTGGGTGAAATATTAGCCCGTTGTGTTGCCGAGGGCGAAATGCCCGTTAAGGCACTAAAAACTCTTAAGTAGTTCTAGCATCTCTTCATGCTGAAAAATACAGCATTACGGCGGAATCAACGATATGGGAAAAATTTCTACCAGTTTCATTTAAAACATCAAGAACTAAAAACCAAAATTGAAGAAACCAAACAATGTCATGGAATGTTTTATATTGTAGTCGGTGAATTGACTAATATTTTACACAAAAAGAATGTTCAGTTCACTATTTGTTTCTATAATGCTGAAACAAAATAATTTGAAATAGATAATCCTGGCTAAAAGGTTTTGTTTACAACTTTTGAAAAATTTATATAGACATGCTTAACCACCAACAAATTAAAACTCTTTCAAAATAAATTTGAGAGAATATTTCAAATAATAACTTTATAAAATTCCTATTATTTATTTGCTTTTTCAAAACGGTTGTCTAGATCAAATATCGTTCAACAGTTTCTAAATTACATTATGCAAATGTCTTTTTACAAATAAAGTTTAGTAAATCAATAAAAAATTGTTGAAAATTAAGCTAAAGTTTGATCAATTTACTGGTCCCACTTTTCTTGGATTTTATCGTAAAATTTTGTTAGGTCTGATCTTAGTCATATCTCTGTATTTTGTTGGTTCCTCACCTTTGCAAATTGTATTGTTTTTCTTCCAATTAACGTTTTGTTTTAAAAACTTATTTGATTTTTGTGTTTTTACGTATTCGAATTAAAACCGGTTACCCGGTTATTTAAAATTTGCTTAACCGAAAATCGGTTATTTTAAAATAGCAACTATTCGTAATATTCGAAAACCGGTTATTGAAAAAAGTCGAATAATCGATCTCCCTAGTGGGTATACTACAACAAATATTTGAATGTGTTTCACACATCAGCACAAACTCATAATACCATCTTCACTGGGGTGGTGTCGGTATAAAAACTCAAAAAATTAACTTAAATAAGATCAATATTAGTCATATTATTTAAATTCATATAGTAATTTAAAATTAATTATCAAAAATACCATTAAATCCGCAACTTAATTAATAAAAAATAGAATAATAAGTTTTACTTCTAAATATCTAAAAAAGATTCAAAATGTTCATTGCCGTTCCTTTGTATACTTTATTTATTAAGAAAAATTCCTGATGATAGTCTATTTCTCAAATCAGTTTAATAAATGTAAAGGGCGCTGAATATTTCTCAACTTAAGCATTTAAAATGTTAAAAGAAAATTAATTTCTTATTGTAATATTGGAAAGATATCCAGGGGTTATTTTCCAATAAACTTCGGGTATTAAATTACTATGAAGGTCATCTTTATCAAAATGCAATTGTCCATCTGGCTCCATTCACTAATAATATTTTGCTTGATAAACTGTGGAATTCATTTTTTTAATAAACAGTGACTTTTGTTGAATAAACTGTAAATTTTTTAGATCAACAATACCTTAAATGGCATAAATTTTATCAATCAAATCAAATCCTTATATTATTTGTTTTAAAATGATAGAATTTCAAACAACACCTGATCAACACTTCAAAGAAATTACTCATGCTCTACCCACGAAAGTAAAAATTACACCCAATTCGGATAATTCCCCACAAAGTGGCAGCACTGATTTGGTTTTAATTATCGTTGAATACGACTAGAACAGAGAGAAAGAGAAAAACACCAACATAAGCTGTCAAAAAACCTATATGAATGATTTAGTAAATCACCCAAACAGTTATAAAAACAAATGAAATATGTTGAAGCAAGTTTGTGCAAATATTAAGAATGTGTAACATCTTCTTGTTGTAGTCAAACTGCTTGTGTAGTTATGTGGCCGATAAGAAATGTGTTTTTTTTGTTGTTATTTTAGACGTACGGGTTTTGGAGAAAATAATTTTTGTATTTGTTTTTTAAAGAGAGTTTCCACTCTAGTTGCACTAGTATGGTAAGTACTTAGCTTTCAATGCAATGACATGTGCCGGTGTACAAAACTCATTTGAAAAGTATGAAGAAAAGTATAAAAGCATTTTGAGAATATATATAATTCGTTAGACAATTGAAATATAGCGAAAAATTTGTTAGATATTGTTTAATCTTGATTTTGGAGATGTGATTTTGGGAAAAAATTATTACATTCTTTTGTGACACATCCTCAATATGCACTAATTTATCCGGTCTTGTGTTTAGTTATCCGTTCAATAAGGAGTTACACATGGTTAACGGCACTAAATTTGCCATTTGTTCACCGAACCGGAATTGCTCTCTTATAATTACGCCTTAGCAAAACACATCCATATGGTAAAGAAAAATTAAGCAGTCGATTTTGTGACACATACGTCTTTTGGGGACTGCTATTGGATTGCGCAAACTACCAAAAGTTTTCCTTTATTTCTAAAAACACTAATAAGGTGCTTCAAAAGCTGAGGTTTTTAGTCGAATTAAAAAAAAATTACTGACGTCTCTGTACTCGCCAATCTTTGTTTAAAAGTTATTCGTATAATTAAAGAAATATTTTTTGGGAAATGCCTTAGAAATAACTTTATATGGATAAACTTCTGATTCACTATGGACGTAAGTAATTGTGTATCACGATTAGACAATTCCATTCGAGATTTTCGAAATCTAAATTGTAATCCCGATTAGAGTTTTCTAAAAAAAACAAAACAATAAAATTAAGAAAAGGTCAATAATAATTAAAATAAATAAATTGTTATGAATTCGGTAGTCTCAATCCATTTATTCTTTCTTAATCCGTAGTCAATATTAGGGAACCATTGATTCCATTCTCGATAGAATAGTCGCAAAGTAAAATAAATAATGTAGGGAAGGAATGTCCACAAATCGGGCAGGTAATCACAGAGAATTATTTGCTTTACAGAGATGGTTAACACAGAGACTATTAATAACTCTAAAACAAATAAGTAAATGCTGCTCTTGGTCTACTGAATGCGCTGTCTTTGGTTGCATAAAGTTTTAAAATATTATGTTTATTATAATCATACTAATTGATAAAAAACGAAGAATGTTTTTGTCCTGACCATTTATATGTTAGAAAAAAAGAAAAGATATTTTGCTCTGTTGATCAAAAGGCAAAATAATGTTTTCTTTGAACAAACAACCAAACAATTATTCGTGGTAAACAAAATAATTGTTGTGATCACTATAAAATGACTGTAGACAATTACAATGAGGTGGTGGCAGCCGAAAGGAAGACGGATGAAATCATAATATGGTTACGGTAACAATAATATGGTGGAAGTACCCATGTATGTACACATATTTTAACTTTTGCAGTTGAGTTTGCCGAAGTTTGTTTTTAAAAGATTGTGACAAACATACACCAAAATAGGTGGACCTATTTTTATCCGTTGGATACCATTATTTAGTGCTTATATTCCATAAATAATATTAGCGGTTTTAATTTTTTGTGTTAACTGTACAACTCTATTTTATTTACTACAGCTTTGTGAGTGATTTTTCAACCACAGCGTAGTAAACAAATTTCAATACATTTTGTTGTTGCGGTGTTGTAAATGTATGTACGTTAACTTCTTTTATAGGATTAACAATGTCTACAAGAGTACTTTACTAAAAAGAGTGAAAACCGCTATTGGACCAAAAAAAATTGATGTTATAATTTGTATTATTAACCCTTTCAGGGTAAAAAAATCGAGATAAAAATCTGAAAATTTGTATTTAAGGTAATGTGATGGAGCTGAAGCCAGGAAAAATAATAGTTTTCGCCTCATGCAGCACCCCTGGTTTTTAGGGAATGCCGAATATATTCAAAATTCACCTTCAAAGGAATCTACAATTTATTTTTGCATTTTTTTTCTTCAAGAAAATACTTATTTACACATGATCCCCTGATCCCCGAAATTTTAATTTTTTTTTCTTCCTAAATCTAACGTTTTTACAAATTTCCTGACTTGGGTACGACAATTCACTCAATAATAAGAAAACAAAGTCAATGTCTACTATAATAACAATTTAAAATATCAAAAGTGTCCCTCTTTCAGATAAAACAAAAAAATATAATTAATTGTACATTTTTATACAGTAAAAGTGCGTAGAAAGAGAGAACAATCCAATGTCGAATATATTCGACAAAAACACTGAAAGGGTTAATACAAATTTATTACATCAATTGTAAAAGCAAATGCAAAAACTATTTCAAATCCAAATCTAAGTGTAACATTCATAAGCACATTAGAATAATTGATAAATAAATAATTGATTAACAACAGGTGTTGGAATGTAATAGAAAACTATTAACAAGTATTTATTAATCGTGCAGATAATCGAATAAAACACTTAAGTGAAGTTCTTAGATAAACTTTGATTTATGTAAATTGTAGGTATTCTATTTTATTGTTATAATCAAATTGCAGTCCTACAAATGTTTGTCTATATCAAATTGGTTCCTAATGAAAGCACACAGTTGTTTACCGCGGTTTTTTTTAACTCATTCTCATTAAAACGTCACACAATCACGTGTGCATGTGTGTGTTTGGGAGTGTGTATTAAGCCAACCCATCGCATCGCATCAGTCTGTCAGCCACATGACGTGATTGTCACTATGACAACTGATTTTAAGTTTGAACATTGATTTTATACAGTGGAGTTTGTTATTTCAATAATTTATCGAAGCGCAAACCCCAGCCAACATACGAGTGTGGATAAATGTGGAATATAAATTTGTATGTTTGAATGTATAATACGGGGGTTCATTGCGAGCACAGAGGCAAATATCCAGTGGCATAGTAACATAACTATGTCTTTTTACTATTTATTTGCAAACATAGTAACAGATAAATACTTATAAATATACACCTTAATTTTGGATTTTTGTTTGAATTTTTATAATAACTTAATGACATTACAGTTGTGGGTAAAATTTTAGTAATGTACTAATTCGATGTTTGTTTTTAATACAAATTACATGACAACCCTTCGTAAAACTGGTAAATTAATTAGCAGCATCTAAATGGTTAATCCGGGCTTAATAAATATTTACATGGTTTTATCAAAATGTCCACAAGGCATTAGAGAGATCAGTCTATGTATCCTTATGCAACTTTCCCCTATTTTTAATAGAAATATAACAAACTATTTTTTTTAAACGGAAAATGATTACCCTTCACCACTAGTGGTGAATTATATCCTCCCCTACAAGTGGCGAATGACGGTATATGTATGAGCTAAGTGTGTCATTTGCATAAAGAATGTATAAATTAGGACATTCACTCGGTTAACTGACTTATTACTCACACTACCCGAGTAAATTACGTTTTATGAGTCTAATGGCCAATTTTTAGGATTGACATTAAAACACATTTATGTTTAAAATCTTAGCAAGGTGACCTCAATATCACAACAATACAACAACAACAGGCAACGCAATCACAGCCAGCCGTTTTTTGAGACCACCTTGTAAATAGCTACACTTTTTTTTTTGATATATTTTTGTATATAGTAGTGCTACCATACTTTTATCTTAATTAAATAAGACTTTTTCAAATAAAACTCAAAAAATCCATCTGTATTTAAATACGATTTAAGTTTATATGAAAATTAACATAATATAGATTTAAATACTATCCTGAAAATTGGGCATAAATGCATAAAATTGTATCGTAGTGTTGCCACAATATTATGTTTTTAACTACATATAATATATGGGGCACGGATATAGTGCTGTTCAGTTTTAATTTCTATGTAAATTTAAGTTTAGTTCAACTAAATCAGCGTTTAAACATTTACTGATTTATTAGCCAAAAGTCGATTAATCCAAGTCCGTCTGCCTGTCCATCAGTAGAATATTTATCTTGGAGTCAATAAATTCAATTTTTACAATATAAACTTAAAATTATCTTATAAGATACATGTTCCCCTTGTTTGATATTAAGATTAACATGAAGAAATGTATTCTCTCATTCTGCCGACGTTCTCTCAGATATTATATCAGATATTATCTCAGGTGAAGACCCTGTGTAAATGAAACAGAAAAAAGTTAAAGATAAAAATTTAGTTTAGATTTCAGAATAATATTTTTATTTGTTTTGAGTAATGTTCTATTTTCGTTACCACAACTGTTTTGTTACCTATTGTTATAAATTTCAGTGTAATTTTATGAGGCATGAAGTAAATCAGTATGGAAGCTAAATAATGGAACTTTTTTTTTTGTTTTGTTTCAAATTTTTTCAGTCACATTTATAGTCAATGTGAAATCAGACTCTAAAATTGATAATCAGTCATTGGGGATAAGTCAATTAAATCACATTACTATAATTTTTTTTTTAACCGTAACCGTTATCGGGATCGAGATATTTTGCCATAACTTAGCGGTGGTATTCGAAAAGTTTTATGCATTACATTGCAAATGAATAGTACATTTGGTATTGTTTGGGTTTTGCCTCAATTTTTATATTTTGTGGTTTTGACATTATTTTTAGTTCTGTTTAAAAACTTGGCAAAAACAAAAAAGGCCTCCAAAAAATAAAACATAACAAAAACTTTAAAACCACCCACTGTTTGAAAAAGTTAAAGGGATTTTTGAGTACGACGGTGTTAGAGAGAGAAAGAGAAACAGGATTTTTTTTGTTGCAAGTGATTTAGTAGTGAAAACAAAAGTGCTGCAGTGTTTTTGACAGGTGTGTGCATGAGTGTGTATGTTTTAAAAATTGATTAAAGTTCACTATAATACTATTTGTATGATTGTGTGTTTAATTATCCTTGAATAAAGCTGTTGTTGTTTATTTGTGTTTCTTCATTTCCTTTTTAGCTTTTTCAAGTAAACTTTATTAGGAGTTCTTTTGATTGAACAAAAAAAAAAAAAAAATATTTGTGTTCGTGTATAAATTGAGTGCAGCAATTTGGAATTATTTTAAATTAAAGCATGGACTCACCAACACCGCCAATTGTTATCGAGGATCCCAACGGTTCGGCAATGGATGCCTGTTTCACCGCATTCGACAAAGATGGGTAAGTGCAATTGCATTAAGAGGTGTTTTTTTACAAATTGTTTCGTTATTGTTTTTTTATAATGGCCATACATTGAATTTAAAGAAAATTTTTGAAAGTAACAATAATTTTAAAATTTGAAATACAATAAATAAATTTATTAATTTAACGACATAAACTTTTGAAATTAGTTTTTAACGTAAAATAGTGTAGTGTTGGATGTTATTAAACAAGTTGTGCACATTTCTGTGCAAATGTTAGTCTTATAGGTTTTTAGTAAGTGTGCAAAATAAAAAAACTTTGGGATTGAGAATACAAATGAATTCGAAATAGAACAGCTATACAATCAGTGTTGGCAAGTTTTCCCGCGCAAAAGCCTAATTGCCCTAGGACCCCTATTTAAGGACTGTTCTCATAAGGGACCTTACGCGTATATTTATTTTACATTCAAATTTAAATTAAAGGAGACCTTAAGTAGAAAAAATTGTAGGTGCAATAATTTTTGTATTTTAAATATCTCAAAACTAGTTTCCTTTTTTTTAAATTTTCACTTGTACATACAATTATCACTTCATATCTCCAAACAGAGTTGTTCGATTTTAGAGATATCAGATATCGTGAAAATTTCAACTCTTTATTCAATTTCACTTCTCAAGTGGTGTTCAGTATGAATTGGGGTACGTGTTAAGTTGAAATTATGTTGCATGCTTTTTCACTGTTAAAGGCGGCAAAAAATCAGATAAGACTCTGGTTATCATAATTTTAATATTAATCGCTCCTAATAAAATTCCGATCTCCTTTAGCTTTTTTCATTATGTTTTTTAGTGAATCTTCATATGTATATTAAAATATGAATTAACAATTATTAATAAAATTTATACTAATTCTTAATCCTGGTTTGTGTTAAGATAAGTGTTTGGCGCTCTTCTGATCGGAAAAGTGATAAGATTCTTATAAATATTCGAGTTTTACCTAAATAAGAGCGAAAGAAACCTTTAGAACGTGAATTCAGCACCACACGGTTGAAAAATCAAATTTTGGTAGATCGTGGTCGGTTTGAAACATCTAGATTTTGCTCGAAGTATCGTAAGTACTAGATTTTGTTGCAGTGAAAACGGGCTTTTACGCACTTTTGCTCTCCAACCGGTCGAATTTCGGTATCAGTGATTTCAATTAGCAGTATGAAGTTTTTTAGCACTGAAAATACTTCATCAGTTGTAAACTCTTTTAAAATGGGAATTGATTGCTCACAGTCCAATAACACCTATTCCATGTGTTTTTTCGTAACAATTTTTTAAAATTGCTTTCAATAAGTTAAATAGAGAGTGTTTTTTTTAAATTTATTTTATACTTATTAAGTGATGAATTAGATCACGGGCTGTTTGACTTGGCTTCGATACGTTGACAAGTTTATTGTAAATAAAGAAATGATTACAACTTAAATTAAATATCGATAAGTCCACTTTTCGTCGAAATTGAGATTTTGATGTAGCTTGCTAGTATAATTCAAAATACATCATTTACAAGCAAAAATAATACCATTTTTTGTTTTTTCTTGCTGAAATGCAGTGATAGGCAAATATGCCTATCCAAAAATAATTTTAATAAGTAAGCAAATATGCCAAGTCCAGTTGAAAGGAAAAATGTCTTTTTTTACAATATTAAATATCTACTTTGCATTTCACATAATTCGTTATATGAAAGTGATAACAGTTTTAAATGCTTTTGCATGCATTGAGAATTTTGGTTATTTTCAATATCAATTGAAAATACAATATCAATAAATACAATCTTAAGTATTAACTATCTTCAGCCGAATTTTGTGAATTTTAAAAAATATAAAATATTGCAAAATACCATAATTATACAGTTGTTTGATGCCGAAGGTAACTATTTATTGTATTGTATTATTTATTGGCCCGGTCGAGCTTAAAATTGTGAAACAAAGTATAAACTTTAATTTACCGAAGAGTGGAAAAATTTACCACAGAAAATAAATAAAAATATAAAACCTATTTATTTTTCAAGTTTGGAACTATTCTATAACGAAAGAAGAAAAATATCGGCAAGAAAATATGAAAACCTGCAATTTTTATAACGGACTTTACCCAAGGACCATCACCGTCGTTTTTATGATGATCTACCTCATCTATGATTTGTTTTTCTAAATATTCTGTACCTATTTTTTTTTACATAGGAAGCTTCCGTTTTAAATAAATACACTATTGAATTCAACAAAATCGTATTATTTTAAGCAGTTGGACGTTCCCTATACCGCAAAAATATACCTTTTTTTTTATTTATTTCTTTTTCTTTAAACTAATAATTCTTATTCTTATTTATTGTTAACCAATAAATATTTTGTTTATCAACACCAATAAAATAACTACATTCTGGTAAATACCAAATACATTTACTTTTTTATTAGTTTTATTGAGCTTTTTTAGTTACAGCGAACACCGCTGTAACGAATTAGGCTTCATAAGGAGCAATCTCTTATATTAAATTCCAGAAATAAAAGAAAACATATTTAAGGAAAATATGATAAGTCCCTACTAAAATAATGAAATTTCAAAGAGCAATTGTGCTAAGTCCAAAATAGCCTATAAGTCCGCAAATGATTTATTTTAAAATCCTACAACTACTGGGAATTTAAGGGGATGGACTAAAGAAAAGAACTTCATTTAATGATTTTTAAAAAGTCTACTAAAAAAATTAAAAAATTTTTTGTCTCTCCTGAATAATTTGAAAAAAAATGGACCTAGCACTTTTTCCGACTAAGGTAACGATATGTTACTTTATTAAACTATTAATTAATTTTCTCTATTTTTTTAATTCAAGTGACGATCGCCTTAATCTTTCTGAATTTTCCCTAATATGTCGAGCTTTATTCCGCAATGACAGAGGCCATATTTATGATATAACCGAGGAACGGTTAGAGCAAATTTTTTCAGTATTCGATACTAATGAAGATGAACATATTGATAGAGAAGAATTTAAATTTTGCTGGAATCAATGGATTAAAACGGTAAGTCGCATATAAATATATTATATTTTATTACACTTAACGCAGTAAAGGTACTCTTACACGACATGTATTTAGCAGAGTACTCGAAGTCGAATTTCGAATTAAAAACTCTACTTCAATTAAATTAGTAGCATAGGATTAAAAATCAAAACAATTGTGACAATAATCGTAGTTTATTTTTAAGTTATCAATTTTACAATTTTACCTTTATGTGGTTAAAACAACTAAAGTATCAATAAAAGTAATTTTAACAGGTAAGAGTGCTATATTCGGCTGTACCGAATCTTTAATACCCCCTATATATCTATATATTATTAATTAATCCTTATAAAAAAGCAAGATTAGATCTATATTAAATTGTTAACCGACAAGCGGAAATTTTATACTTTACTTTTTAGAAGTTTGAACTAGCTTGAGTAACATGTCATGATTCGTAACAGTTTAAGCCGAACTAAAATGATTTTCAGGAAGGGAATTTGTATTGGACCCATGGTAATTTATGGACCAATCATCCCAAAATTATGTAGACTGATTTCTCGTTTAAAAAAACAAATTAGAATAAATTTCAATACAGCAGTGAAATTAGTTGAAGCGTTTACTTTGAATTTCAGAAGGCGGCTTAATATGGGATCTAAGGTAAATTATGGGCCGTATATCACAACATTTCCTGAAATTTTTTATGGCCATATTAAGCTAAATTGGAACAAATTTAACCGCAATATCTATATCTGCTATGGTTTTAGGCTAATTCAGTTAAATTCCCAGAGTGGGCTTTATATAGGGCCTACGGTAAATTTTGGACCGATCATCAAGAAGTTTATTAGTTTGATTTCTAGTCCCATAAAACTGTGAAGTATTAAGTTTTATTATGATATTTTTATTTATTTATTTAGCGTATGGATTTAAAAATACAGAGAGAATATGTATGTATATGTGTATATATATATAATTTTTTTTTTTTTTTTTTTTTTTTTTTTTTTTTTTTTTTTTTATCGAAAATAAATATGTATGTTCTACAGATTTAAAGAATTTAGCCAGGATATGACTTCCGGTGTTAGGTTCTTAATTTCTTCAGTGTTTCCTGGGAAAGACAAAACTGGGCAGTTATGTATTATGTGGTCAACCGTTTGTAAAGGATGGCCGCATGGACAGCTGGCGTCGTTAGCAAGGCCCCACTTGGTTAGGGAGTCCATAGTTCTGGCAGTAGATGTGCGTAAGCGGTTTAAATTACACCAGGTTTTCCGAGAGAGATCAAAATCGGTGGACCTATCGTCTGGGTTAAATAAGGGACTGCTTCGTCCCGAGTCGTTCCACTGCAATGTCCATGCAGAGTGTAAGTCAAAGTTATCATCTCGTAGTTTTTTAGCCAAGAGCATGGGTGGACTCCTAGATATTAGTCTTGCATCGTATTGGATGGAAAGGTCAGCGTTGAGTGGGATGTGCGGGTTTGTGCTGATCTTAATGTACTCCCGGAGGAGAGCTTGGCTTCGTCTTAGATCAGGGGGATAGAGGTTTGCCAGCATTGGCAGCCATTCGACAGGTGTAGCCTTTAATGTACCAGTTATTATTCGCATCGTGGTGTTTAACTGAGAGTCGATTCTTTTCACGTGGTGGCTGTTTAACCATATTGGAGCACCGTATTCGGCAGTCGAGTAAACTAATGCTATTGCAGAAGTTCGTAGGCAGTTAGCGGAAGCACCCCATCTTGTTCCTGCGAGTTTTTGTATGATGTTATTTCTCGACTTTATTTTCTGAGCGGTTTTATCTAAGTGACTTCTATACGATAGTGTTCTGTCCAGGGTTATACCAAGATATTTCGGGTGGAAATTGTGTGAGAGGGTGGTACCATTAAAACGTATTGACAGCTTCCTATCAGCTTGTCTATGGGTGAGGTGAAAGCAGCATACTTCGGTCTTCGTAGGACTTGGCTTAAGTCTCCATTTGCTGCAGTATGATGTTATTTTGAGTAGGTCAGTTTCTAGTACTCTTTCTAGTTGTTCAAAGCTGTCATCTTGATAAGCAAGAGCCATATCGTCGGCATAGTTGAATTTGCGGGATATTGAATTTGGAAGATCGCTGATGTAGAGGTTAAAGAGTACCGGGGCTAGAACTGAACCCTGTGGTAAACCATTGTTAAGTTTACGGGTTTGTGTTAAGATAAGTGTTTAGCGCTCTTCTGATCGGAAAAGTGAAAAGATCCTTATGAACATTCGAGTTTTACCTAAATAAGAGCACAGAGAAGTATTAAGTTTTATTATGATATAAATTTGTATAACGGTTTTAGGCGTTATAAACTGTTTTCTGAGAGTAGTCTTTATATGGGGCCTATGGTAATTTATGGACCGATCTTCACGAAATTTACCAGCGTCATTTCTACTCTTATAAAACAGTTACATACCAAAAGTTATTATGATGGCATTATTTGTTACTATTTTAGGCTCACTAAGCTGTTTTTCGGGAGCCGGGTTTATATGGGGCCCAGGGTAAATTATGTACCGATCTTCATGAAATTTAATACTATGATTTCGATTCATATAAAATTAATTTCATTTTATATCATTCCGTGCATTATTCCACCATTTATGTTAGTTTTTGTAACAAAATGATAAATTTTTTTGGGTTGTGGTTCCATCCTTGGTAGCCCTGATCCTTCTGAACCGATTTTGCTGAATTTCAATTCCAAGCTGCTTAGGATAACTACAAGCAATTTTGCACCAAGTTTGTTTTTTTCGTTTGAGTCTTTCGAAAGTGAACGTGTTTTCAACAGACGGACGGGCAGACGTACATGGCTAAATCGACTTAGAATTACTCAATAAACCAGAATATATATACTTTATGGGGTTTTAGATGTATAATAAAAAAGTTTCACACGGAATGACAAACTTAGTATACCCTTATTCACCACTAGTGGTGGAGGGTATAAAAAGAGTTTAAAGTCAAACAAGGAATAGTCTCGTATACATTTAGCATCAAGATAATAGTAGGAGTTGGAGTCGTGAGTCGGAGTCGTACTTAAAAAATTTCAGCGTTTGGTGTCGGAGTTAGTACCTTATTCTGACGATATGGATATAAAAAAGCGACCCCTACCTTGTAAAAATATTTATATAAGATTGTGTACGGCGCACTTTTGTTCCTTGTTAGGTGGTAGCGCAAAAGTGACTCGCTTAACTTACATTTAAAACAAAAACAAATTTTGAAATTTGTCACTTTTGCATTCGCGTTCTATAAAGCAGTTAGGCAGTTAGACTGGAAGCATGTGAACCAGCACTTAAAACAAATTATCATTTTAAATAGTTTTTTGCATCTTCTGTAAAATTTTAAAAATATTAGAAAGGGCGTTTTGCGTTGTGGGTAACGATTTACTATATGGGACTATATGGGATAAATTTAAAACCAAATTTCACACGGAATAACAAACTTATTCACTTCTGTTCAAAACTACTAGTGGAGTGCATAATAGTGGTTAGATGTGGGGCGTCAAATATTTACTAAGTGTGACCGCAGCTTAAGGCATATGCAAATAACCTTTTCATCTGTAACAAAACCGTTGGATTTATTTGCAGTATATTATGCCTTAGTCTTTAAAAGCGTCACTTATACAAACTACATACATCACATTATATTCCAAATTAAACGTGTTTTCCTAACAAGGAGTTGCTGTAAGTATGTGTGAGCGTGACATCATACAACACTCATCCATGCGAAACTGCAAATGAAGTGTTAGGAAATCGATTTTAACGTTTAATCCTCTAGAAATTTTCCAATTTAATCTTTATTTTAATTGGAGGGCCAACAAATGTCATTTAAAAAGTTGAATTTTTTTTTTACGTTTACTCGATACACTCCTCTTGCTGTCTAACTAAAGGCGGATTCACCCATTTTTTCGAAACGACTTTTCTTTGAAAATTTTTGTTTTATACATTTGCAACCAAAATTTCTCTTCGAAAAAATTTTATATATATATGTGTGCATACTTTGGTTTAAATGGGAGTATCCGTCTTGACTGACTGCATGGCTAGAAATGTTAAGTATGTTCTGAGTTTAAGTTGTAAGGCATGAAATTTGCACGAGCGACTGCATATGTGAATGACTGAATACTACTATACATGTTTTTGAAACTTGATCAAAGTGGAATTTATGTTCCGTGTACAGTATTATATAATTCCTCCCCCTTGAGCCTTTACTATGCAAATCAGTTAATAATATTGTCTGCGACGTTCACACGTCAACATTGCTGTTGATGTTGGTTTTTTCCTTTTCTCCAATACTTTTTATTCTTCATGTGTGTAAATTTTGTTTTATTTATTTTCTTTGCTCTGGTATTTAACATATTTAGGGAATATGTATTTAAATAATACATCGGTCACTTGTTATTCTCAACGTTGTCGCTTGATGTTCGAGTAATAACTAATGCTATGTTTCCACGGTACGTGCTTCGCTCTCTATTCATGCTTCACACCCTAATCATGAACGCAACAACTTGCTTCGCCATACAAAATATTGAGAGCGAATCAGGTAGATTCATATTGAATCTACTTGCGAAGCAGGAAAAATTCCTCTCTTCTCTAATACTTATCGCAAGTTTATCTGAACTAGCTGAATAAATCGTTTGTGTTAGCGTTGTCAACTCGGTGCGTTTTGTACCATTGTTGGTGCTTTTTTATACTTTTTATAATGATGAAAATATTAGCTTTATTAATTTGGAATAATTATTATAAATTTGTGATCTCTTTTTAAAAAGATCTAAACAGAATTTATTAAATGAATGTACGAAAATGTATCACCTTTTTTATTAAGTTTTTTTGGTATTTTTTTCTAAGTATATTCAGGGGTGGTCTGGAAATCGAAAAAACGCAAGTATTTTGAAGTTCTTTTTAAAACACTCTTAATCCCATTTTTTATAATTTTCTTATAGAATTCTGTATAATAAGACAAATATTTGTATTGTATTGTTTTGGAATTTCTTCTACTACAAAAATGGCATTTGACATTTTTTATTAATACGCTCAGAAAAGTGTTTGGAACTAAAACAACATTTCAGATTTTTGTTTTTTTTTTGTTTTAAATGTAAGTCAAACGAATGAGTTGTGCGCTCGTGTTCTAAAACAAGCAGTTTAGGGCCAACCATAATAAACATAATCTTGCTTAACCTTCTGTCAAAAATTAACAAAAAGTCTCTAAAATGTATTTAAAAAAAAAAAAACAAAAACAAAAAAAAATAACATTTGATTCCATACGGAATGTGCGATCGGTTTCGCACTTTGCTTAAGCAAATGTCAGTTTCAAAAAACTTAACAAAAATATGGTTCAATATGGTTTTACCCATATGATATACATGTATTCGAACAGTTGCTTAAGCCAACTTAAGCACATTATATTTCGATCTTTTTAGAGCGGCACAGGGGCGCTAAAATTTGGTGAGATTAACTTTTTCGCGATTATACTGTATTTTTAATATTCAACTATTATGCAAAATTAATTCAATAAGCTTTTAAAATAAAAAAAGAAAGTCTAAACTTGCTGCTTTTTTTAAATTAAGTGCTTTTTCTCCATTTTGGCGCGTTTCAAAAATTCACAGTTACCAACGCTGATTTTTTTATTAAAGACAACTGTCAAATCGAAGCAAGTAGACAAGTCGTGTAAACACCATGATTCATTCGCATGATTCAGAGAGCGAAGCAGGTGATTCAAGTCGTCGTGGAAACATGGGAATTGTTGTTAAACCCTCTACCACTAGTGGTGGATAATGGCATACTAAGTTTGTCATCAGGGCTGTCAGATGTGGAGATTTATCGCCAATGGTGGCGATTTTCAAACTATTTTTGTGTGGGCGATTTTGTTGGCTATTTTTGATGAGCCATGAATTTGTTTTGAAATTTGTAAAATTCAATACGAAGAAATAATATTTTTTTTATTCTAGTATTTCAATATATGAAATTTGACGCATTCATATGTATGACCAGTATTTAAAGCTAAATTATGTTGCAATGGCTGATGAAGATAATAAAAATTTTCGAGACAATTTTTTTCACATTTGAATGTGCTCTTGAAAGAAGTAATAAGTAGAATTCTTTAAAAAATTAATAAAATTAGAGCTTATGAACATTTTTTCATTAAAAAATGTGACAAATTATCACAGATAAAATTCGTTGTTGTTAAAGATATTTTAAAGATTTTTATGAATCCTAATGTACTTTTGGATGTTAATGAAACACAATGGAAAAAATACCATTTGTTAAAAGAAAATTTTAATGATGCTATTCAATCTAATTTAAATCAGTTTAGGCCAACAACTCATAGCTACAAGGATACGGCAGGTAAGTACCATTTTAAGTATTGCCTGTTCTTTATATGCTGGTTATTACAACTAGTAATGCCTTTGTTGAAATAATGAACTCCACTAAAATTCGCATTCGAAGTAGAATGTAATATGAAGTTTTCGACACTTTTTACGAGTTAAAAATTATATGACTGTAAATATTACATTTTGCATTGCTTTTGTACCTTCACAATGTATTCCAAAAAAGAAGACAGAAAGAAGTCTTCTCGGTGAAGTATATAGCGATCTAGATATATAATAGAACTGCAACTACATACAAATGTATTGTATATCCAAAATTTGTTTAATACTTACTCCAGAAATTCTTTTTTTGATGCTTTAAAATATTTTAAGCATTGCCCCATTTTTGTGTTCACTAATCATTTTTACTGTGTTCTTAAAAATTAAACAAAATTTATCATAGGGATTTTTTTGAATTTTTGGCGAATTTTAGCGATACGGAATAATTTTTTTTTGGTATTTTAAAAATAATATTTTTAATTATTTAAAAAATACATATATTATTGTCAAAAAATAAAAAAAAAATGCTTTGGCGATTTTGTCGATTTTTGACATTGAATTTGCGAAAACGTTCAAAATCAATCTGACAACCCTGTTTGTCATACCGTGTGAAACTTCTTTAATATTCATCTTAGTATATTTCACCCCTATCGCGAATATTATGGGAATATGTTATTTGTGAGCGAAATATTCCCATTCTCAGCAAATTGGTATCGCAAATACTTTGGGAGTAAACATTTTTATTGTGCATTATTTGTCAGTGGATTATAAACAAAAGTCTTTATTGTGAATAACTTTTTAGTGCTTTTGTTCTTTTCTTTCACAAGAAAATATACAAAATAAACAACTAATAATAATACTCGTATAATAAAATATATTGTATTAAATAGTGTTTATCTTCATTTTCTTTATTAAGATTACTTCAATAAAAGAAAAAAGTAATTTAATTGAGTCCTACTTTAAAATACAAAATAAAACTTACACGTTCCCTTCTCTGTCACATTAATACTTGTTATGAATTTATTTAGTAAACGATTCGCAGGACTAAACATTGTTGATTCAAGTTTGAGAATTCATTCCCAAAATATTTGGTAAAGGGATTCATTCACAATACGAAATAAAAAAATATGGGAATATTTTCGTGGGAGTAGTTATTTGCAATAGGGGCTGACTGCTTTCAAATTTTCTGTGAAATTAAACTCACCTGAATTGAATATAAAATCAACGAAACTTTAAGGAAACCGAAGGCAGAATTTCAACCCCAACGTTGCAACATTACGTATTATAATGGAGAAAATAAACGAGATGAACGAATCTTTACATATAGTCTTCATTGATTTTGAAAAAGCATTCGATCGCTTCAGTCATGCAATGCAACGCAGAGAAGTTCCATCAATGTTATGCGACCTCATCAGGGCATAGTACACAAATTTTCAATGTCGTGTAAGTCATAGCAACCAGTTGTCAGATGCAATAAAAGTAACATCAGGTGACCGACAAGCATGCATTTTATTACTCATTACTCTTTCTAATAGTAATTCGATAGGATATTCATTTTATTGGGCTTTTGCTTTAATCGGTTAATCGCGCGATTAATTAACCGAGGTTTTGGCTTAATCGGTTAATTTTGTAATTGATCGGTTACCCGATTAATTAAGCTTTTTGTATTAATTAAGCAATTTCAATAAGTAAAAATGCATAATTTATTAATTATTTGGAGTTCATTAGTAAAAGGAAAACAATAAAATGACAAACATAACAATTCTTGAACTAAAACGAGCAAACAAAAAATAATTCATAAATATGTAATACATATTAGCTCTGTTCCAAATGCATAACGAAATAGTCCGAACATGCACAAAGTTAGCCAAAAGCGTTCCACATAACAATTTTTGTGCAATTGAGAGAGTAATTTAGAGAGTATTTTTTTTCATTTCCTGTACAAATTTGCACGAACTTTTTCTTTGGGTAAGTTCGGTCAAGAATAAACCATCAGCTGTTTTTGTTTACATATGAAACTGATAAATTAATCAGAAAATTTACAAGCAAAAGAAACAGTTTAGTTGTTATTAAAATGTATATTAAAAAGCATAGTGTAAGGTTTGAATGAAAAATTAAAGTGATAAATACATTATTGCATACATATTACATATTTCCCTTAATCTGTTATATAAAAAAAAAATTTAAAAAATTACAATGATGCAAATGTTTTGGTTTTATAATTTTATGACTTTTAAGCGTCTAAAATTACTTAAATAGATCTTTGAAAAGTAAGCAATAATAATATTGAAGAAGTGCAAAAATAGTTTTTTGCGTTCCAGCAATTTTGGGTAGTTTCGACAAATTTAGAGAGTAATATTCATTTTATAGTGCATTTACACTTGTAATTTTCAAATTAGTTTATGATCGTAAACTACTTTCATAAACTATATCGTTTACATCAGCAGTTTTGACAGTTAATAGTTTAACAGCCGTGTCACAAAACAGCTGACTTCAGTAAAAAAAACTTTTAACAAAATATGGACGTTGTTAGGAAAAAAAAAATTTTATTAATGTGGTTTTCATCCAGGTTAAATAAAATTCAATCTGAAATTGACCATTAACGGATGAAAAGAAGAAACCACTATTTTAATATGTTATATCAAATACATATTCAAAAGTATTGTACTCAAATATTAAGCTGTAGATCTGAATGGACACATGTAAGTAAATAAAAAAATTTTTACCTGGACGAAATAATGTATATGTATGCTTATTTATGGTGTAAAATAGGTTCGACATGGTTCTTTTTGGGAGGAAGAGGTCCCATTGATGACAGAAGACTTATTTACTGAAAATTTTAGAATTTAACGCAAACTTTTTTAACTTAATTTTTTTTTCTTTTATGAAATGTCAAATATCACTAGCGTTGCCAGAACAAAATTTGAAAAGAACAGAGTTGCATTAACAAAAACTGGTTGTTTGCAACTAGTTTATCTCAAAAGCTAGTTACAAACGTGTTTATAATTTGTATGGATAAACAAGTTTCTTAAACTAGTTTATCATCATAAACAACTTATAACCTATTTATGGTGTAGGTGTAAATGCACTATTACTCTCATTAGTCCGAACTGTCCCGAATTCTTGTGGAACACACCTATTATGTACTAGCTGACCCGACATACGTTGTCGTGTCTAAATTTAAATAAATTTGTTTGTGATAATTTTGTGAATTTGTAGAAAGCTATTGGAAATGTGTAAACAAAGTAAAAATTAAGTCTCATTTTACACGTTTCATCTTTTGGTGCTCAACTTATTTTCAATTCCCTTTTGAAGATGCCATTATGTTCACACGCAGCAAACGGTTTCAACTTTTTTTGCTTCAAAACAACAACACTTCTAGCCGTCAAGTCTTGAGATTTTAGGACTGAATGGTAAAGAGATTACAATTTATTTTCCTCTCTCTTCTAAAATCTCAGGACTTGACGACTAAAAGTGAAGAGTGTGCCCCAGCACTAAGTTTTTAACATTTCTATTATTTATAAAAAATAAACTGCCGTAGACCCTGCACTAGGTGTATTTATAATGGAACAATAGCTAGTCCTTTTTTATGAATTTATTTTTTACCGCTTTCATTTTGTATTTGTCACAGTTGAATGTTGGTAAACAAGTGACAAAAATGTTCAAGAAAATATTAAAAAAATATGCATGAAAAAAATATGTTCGTTTGTTGGTACATACTTTTATTATGGAACAATGTACACACAGTCTTTCATTGCGATGATGTGCTACAGGATAAAGTTTTGTACACAACAATATTTAATAAAAATGCACATAAAAAAAAAATATCTGAAGTTTGAATATGTTGCTGTAGTTTTCACCGTTCGGTTACAAATAAGTGAATCTATCTATTAATCTATTGTCTGGAATGACAAAAAATGCAAATGAGAAAAATGTTCAATGTATTTATTTATTATTTTTTTTTATATTAAATAAAAAAACAAACATTAAACAAATTGTGCAAACAAACAGAATTTCTATGCAAAATCATTTAATTGAATATGATATGAAAAAATGTTTTGTTGAATGAATCAATGAATTTACACGTCATTTACCCAAATTTATATGACAAAGTGATATTATCGGAAATATGAAATTGAATATATGAATTTGTAAAAAAAATATTGAAACGAGGGAGTTTGATGCAACTATAAAAACTTTTATTCATTCCGCTGTTGTTTTTTAAGCACTGCATGTGCATATAAGCGAGTTTTTAGATGCTGAATCTCTCAAAGACATACAAATCGTGCAATGTTTTTGTAAAGCGAAAAATACCTACAGCCTGGCCCCCGATTTCGACCGCTTTCATTCGCTTGCATTTTCAACAACAAACAGCTGATTGCGGCCCACTAACATTTTTCGGCACGACAATTCAATCGACAATGCAAGCGACAGATAACGTAACAGCTTTCATACAAATTGGGGCCCACTAAGAAATATTATGCAATCACAAATGTCATAATCAGTCGCTTGTGTTGCAGTTGTCGACATGGGCATTTATTTAAAATATTTAAGCAAATTTTCTTTACACACAAACACAAATTTAATTTTTTTATTATCCAATATAGCATTTTCAATCGTGTAAGAGTCTACTTTCATTCTCCTGAAGATCGTTTTTGATCGTCGGCGAGCTCTTTTTTTAATCGTAGAAGATTCCTCGCACGGGAGCAGTGTGGCCAGGTCTAAATACATTTCGGTAACTAATTTTGTTACGAAATGGAAATAAATGCTTGGAAATAAATGCTTATGCAAGTGACTAGATTCTGGTAAAGTATCTGATACATATAAATATGTAGCACAGGTAGTTGAAATTAACTTTTAAATTTAGGGGGGCTGCAAACCTGATATATACAAAATTTAAACGATTTATTTCCATGATAAACAAAATTTATTAGATCATTTTATTTTTTATAGTTTAAGAAAATTTGAGGCTTTAAAATAATTATTTTTTCAGCAGTTAAGAGCAAACAATTTTTTCAAACATTTACACCATTGAATTTTATCTAAATACAAAATGTAATTTCCTTTACTTTTATGTCGTAATATCAAAGTGCATATAATATTTACAATCCACATGATAAGGGATTTCTTATATTCCCTGAATATTGTATTTTTTTAATAAGAAAGGCAAAATGTTTCTTAAAGTAAGAATTATGCATTTTCATACGAAATTTCATTTTGGGTACAACTGTTTTTAGTCAAAATTTATTATAATTTATAAATTTTTTTATTAAAATAAATAAAACTATTCGTCCAAATTTTTAAAATAAATAATGCTAAAAAAAGCCAAAAATATTTTTCAAAAATGCTAAATAAAATGCCAACTGCTGAATGAAAATTTTGCAGTTAAATAGAAATGTTTAATGCTTAATTTGGCTGCAAAAATGCCAAAATGGCCACACTGCACGGGAGAAACTGTTACACAAGCTGATTCCTCTGTGAGATACTTCTTCTACAACTCAGCGAAAGACGCTTATATTAATCGTAGAGCAAATCGTTTGAGATGTTTGTAAAAAAGGTTCATTCCAAGATTAAGGACCTAATCATGTAAAACGCAGCGCAACGACAAAGAGTAACATTGAAAGAACAAACAATGTCATAAACATTTTGTTTTTGCTTTCAACAGAAATTCATATACCGTTTTAAAATTTTCAACGACACAATCAATGGAGCGCTTGAAATTTTAAAACGCAATGTGAATTTCTGTAGGAAGCAACAACAAAATTACAAAATGTTTATGACATTGTGTGTGTTTGGCATTGCGCTGCGTTTTATATGATCAGGCCCTTAAAGACGAGCGTGTCAGAAAATATATAAAAAAATAATGAATAAAAACAATTTTGAGGTTTTTGTAATTGTAATTCGTCAGATAATGTTCAGAAGATTCTTTTAGGAATTGTATATTAAACAATCGTCTAATAAACAGCCTACACTAGCTGGGATTATATTTTTTTAAGCACGACCACTTATACAATTAAAATATTTTTTATAAAATTCTATTCTATATTTTTTGTTTACTCCTTTGTTTTCTATTCTGATTTGGTTGTAGCCAGAGTTTTATATTTTGACGTTTTAAATTGTTACTTGCCTTTGTATTTATTATCAAAGCAAAAAAAAAATTTCCATAAATGTAAGAAGAAGAGTTGTTGAATTATGAATATGCCGTGCGAACAGTGTAATTCGCACTCGTAATTCAAAGATCGAACAACGTTATTCAAAATGCCTTGCGAACATGGCGTTATACCTAAATTAATTATATACCGATCAACTCATTTTGTTAGTATGAATAATAAGTCTTGTTAAACTTAATTCCAGCAAATTTCATTAAAACATGGGATCTGTGGTAAATTATGGACTGATCATCATAAAAATTAATGGTATTATTTTTAATTTTAGTATTTTTATATAACTCGTTTTAAATGTAGGCGTTTTAAAATATTTTTGAGATGTGCACTATAGATTGGAGTTATTAAATTATGGCCAAATTTTTTAGTGTGATTTGTTTCTGTATATAACTTAATTTAAATACAGAGTGGCGCAAAATGACCTGTATGGCTTAAATTGTTTAAAACGTTTTACTTTATGCAATTATTATTGGAGAATTTCGTTTTATTAGCTTTGAAAACTGATTTTCGGTAAGTGGTGACTTCCCTCTTTTTAATATATTTCCCATAAATTTTCTCAAAATTTCGGGTATAATGACCATTATTTCATTCCCAATATTAGTATTTAGTTGGGGGATGGTTTTTGTCTTCTTAGCATACACTCTTCCTTTCAAATATCTTCAAAGAAAACTATCAACACTGTTTAATCCAGTTCGCTGAATATATTACTTACCAAAGCCATTTAGGCACCTGCAGTATGTGCAGTGGTTCCTTCTTGTTAAAATCGCAAGAATTAATGGTTTTCCATAGCTGGCTTAACAAAATTTTCCAGCATCGTCCCATAAGCACCACCGTTGACAAATATTAGACCAACAATTTTATATTCCAACAAATATGGGTCAATTTGTGCGGATGTTATTGGCACTGATGAACAGCTGTTAGTTTCCTCGTAGACTAAATCCTGCAGTTTGCTTGTTGACATTTGTTTGGAAATGGTCTTCAGCGCTTAATATCAAATTGTGAATAAAGTCTGAATTTTTCTCAGCTTTTTCACGAAAAAAAACGGCATAGTCAAATCATTGCTGGTAGTATTTTGGCTTCAATTCTCGAACTTTATATGGAAACAAGTCTAATGAATTTTAAATCCTCGGCAGCGACCGCCGTAATGGTCGAAAGCCTTAATGTTGTGGGACTATACTGCACGCTCTCCCATTTAAGGTAAAAAAAACATTGCCACCGCTTACGGCAAAATATATAACTAAACTGGAAAACCATACAAATCAGCTTGCAGGGCTCCTTTCTCTACTTCAAATTTGAAAAAGGCTTCGAAGAGCAAATCTTTCGCTTCACTAGGTCAAGGACAGTCTAAACTTCAACGTTCTACTGTAGTGGGACTGATTCAAAATGTTTAGTTTTAAGGTTTTTACTACTTACTGTTAGGCCTACATAAGGCAACATCAGTAAATAAAGGGTGGTCCAATCAAATTTGTGAAAGAAGGATAATTGTAAATGAAGGATCTATGACATTTATGTGTGAAACAAAATACAGGGGACTCATTTTGGCAGTCGTGATCGAACACATACTCGATTAGAAAGTAATTTTAATTCTACTTCTTTCAGTCGATACTAAACGAATCGAAATTATTTTTTCAACATTGTGAAAACTCAAATAAATGATTTGCAACACAGACAAAATATTTTTGATACGTTCAGTATCGACTGAAAGAATTAGTAATAAAATGACTTTCGAATCGAGAATGTATTCGATCACAACTGCCAGAATTAGCCCCCAGGTCAAAAGTCGTGACTCTTAAACATAGTTAAGGTTCAATGTCTTTAATGTTCTGAATTATCTTATCCTTTAGCCCTTGCATTGTTCTTGCCTTATTGACATACACTTTTTCTTTTACCTATAAATATCCCCAAAGAAAGAAGTCCAAAGGTTTTAAATAACATGATCGTTGTGGCCGATTAATATCGCCACGACGTGAGATATCACGGCCATTGAAATTCTCGCGCAGAAAATACAAGTTTTCGTTGGCTGTATTGCAAGTGACACCATCCTGATGGAACAAGACATCGTCCAGGTCAATTTCCCCGATTTCTGACCTTTCAACAATCACTCGCAGACCAATTGACCAATTCTCTCGTTTGTGGACACATTTGTTCGCTTATGCTGTTCAAAAAAATCACGAAGTGCATTTTGATTTGAACGCTCATTTTTGTAAAAGGTTTCAACAATCTCAACGCGCTTCTCAACTGTGTAGCTCTCCATGGTTGAATTTGTCAAACACTGAAATAAAGAAATGTCAAATTAAGTTGGGCAAAAAACTTGACGTTAACGTGTGATTCAAAATTAACATCGTGCATTATGGTTAGACCATCCTTAACTTAAGAGCTACCAAATTGCTATCGAATCGCCACAAAAATTCTAGGAAAAGTTTTGTTTTCTATATTATTTGTACAAAAAAAGCGTACGAACGTACGGAAATTCCCATAATTTAAAATTTTTGTAAATATTAAAAATATTTTTGAATTCATAATGGACCGCATTGGTCTCCGAGTGGAGATGCGCCCTTGGGAGCATAAGCCTTCTTAACCTAAGCATTTTTATCTTAACACTAAGAACTCCTGAACAGTTTTTGGCAGAAAGTGTAAATTTTGTTTATCTTGCAACATTTTCGAAAGATGTTTGTAGAACATATTTTAATGATAAATTAAAAATGAGAAAGAAAGTTAAGCACAATAAATATTAACACCTCTAGGCGATCTATAAATGAAAGGCGGTTCACAAATATTATTTCATTAATACTCAAACTACTACCACACAAGCAGGCACACATATGTTGCAAAAGCGTTTATATCCTTAAGCCAAGACATGATGTTCGTAATCGTATCTTTCACAAGTTATAAACTCATCCTGAGTTGTTATGTCTTGTCATGTATTTGTATCGACAAAACATTCACATACTCATCAGAAAATGTTTTAAACTTAAATTTTAGAAATGTCCTCGAGTACACACTACAAACTGAATTCAGATGTTAACAGTTACAACGAATACGAACAGTACGTCGTAAATTTCCCCAACGGCAAAAAACAGGCAGGAAGGCAAAGTTATTATGTACAAGCTTGACTATTTGTAATGGGCAGCCTGATGTGGTATGAATTGAAACTATAAACATAGAATTCATTTCAATATGTTTCTTTGAGGAAAAGTATATATATCCATGAAGTTCACATGTGAACTACGAGTATAAAGAACATTTTTGCTTAGCAACATACTAAGAGTGCAGAGAAGCCAAGTGTAGTTACACAGAAAGTTAAGGAATAGTTAAAAAATATACGCTTTTAAATTTCAACTAATTTAATTATTAATATGATGAACATAAAAATATAATTATTTTTTAATACATGACAAACGTTCCCAAACAAAAGCCCCTGAACTTTAATAAAAAAAAAGAATGCCAACACCCAAAGACTTAAGTATAAACTGCACTCAGTATTCCACTCGATGCCTACATAAAAAAATCATTAAGAGTTCAGCACATATTTTTTTGCTAACCCTGAATACTTGTATGCCAAGCAGCCTTTGTCTGCTGGCAGGTGTTAAAGCAATTTCCGTTTTATAAATTGTTACTCAAGTTTGTGGCGTTCGTTTACTTGGTTGAAAAGTTTGAATGTCCGCTCATACACCTAATCACACAAACACATCGATAAGCACAAGAAGGACTTTATCCTTTAACTTCTGCCATATTGATGTTTAGACTTTTTAGGTAAAAACAAATAAATGTGCTATATTTGGCTGGGCCGAATCTTTGATACCCTCCACCGACAGTAGGTTAGGTTAGGTTAAGAAGGGTTATGCGCCCCAGGTCCAATGCGGTCCATTGTGAATCCCTTCAGTAAGGAGATAGAGAAAATAAAGATTTGAAGAAGGAAAGAAGTAAACAGATAGATAGAGTAAAAGACATTAGTAAGCACTACGTAAGAAAGTTACTCCCTCTACAGTCCCCTCAACAGAAACATCCGTCTTATTTCCCTGACAAACCCCAGTAAATCGACTGGATTACATCCAGCGATGCACCCCAGTGCGTCGTGAAATCTATCCCCCAGACATTTCTGTCTGAGGCACTGCACTCTTGAACAGTGGCACAGTACGTGCTCAACCATCTCAAGGTCCTGAGAATCATCGCATAATCTGCAGAAGTCCGGTATGGCCTTGTCCCATTTACTCGTAAAAGCCCTAACAGAACAATGACCCGTCAAGAACCCTATAAGAGTTCTGATGCCACTCCTATCCAATCCCAGCAGAACCTTGGTAACCCCTGCGTCCAATCCAGACCAAAGTCCCCTAGACACCCTGCAATCCGTTCTGTCCTTCCAGGATCGGTTAACTTCATCACGGAATATTTCCCGTATCACCTCATAGTAGTGACATATGTTTTCAACAGACGGACATGGCTATATCGGTTAAGAATAACTCAAGGACCCAGAATATATATAAGTATGTACTTAGTGGGATCTTAAATGAATATTAAAAAAGTTTCACATGGAATGACAAACTTAGTTAACCTACTTCACAACTAGTGGTGGTGGGTATAAAAAGGAAATAAATTTTTCAAAATGTTTATCTTAAAAAAACGACTTGTATAGTGGAAAGTAATAAAATTATATAAATATTTCAGAGATAGACACATACACAGACCACTACTAAATCGCTTTAATAAAGACACGTTTTATATTGGAACAGTGGTTCACATTGACATTACTGGGCTGAGGCATACGAATGCCAATTGACAGACGTTTATCTCCAACGTCAACAAAACTCTTTTACAGTGATGTCAGATTAGGGTATTTATCCCCAAATTGAGGAATTTATTTTGAAAACACGTAAAACCGTAACGAATAGTACTATTGCTATAAATTTGGGTCTGCAACAGTTTTGCATGACTTGAAACTAGACTGCCTAAATTCGGTAAGATGAGTCCAGAATTTATCAGAGGCCCCTCGAGGCTGTTCTCGGAAAACCGTTTATAAATCGTAACGAATAATGATATTGTAATAAATGCTTGAAACTGTTTCATATGACTTGAAATCTGTCAAATTTTGAGAACATCGGTCTGTAATTTACCATAGGGCCCATATAAAGCCTACTCCCGGTAAAACTTTAATACGCGGAAAACCGTAACAAATAATGATATTATAATAAAATTTGGTCAATATATATTTATAAGGCTATCATAAAAGTTAATTACAAAAAATATTAAAGCGTTTTCCACCAAATCCAAATCGCAAGATCATGGCCAATTAAAGATTAAGCCAAGTTCGTATTAACACTGCTTTGTCTGCCAATAAGTAATGCTTATCTTAACAAGTTTTTTCGTGAGTGAATCTAATTCAAACAAAAAAAAAAAAGGAAATAAAATTCAATAAAAATTGATAGAATCATTCACTATTACAAAAAAACAAGGTTGGATACCGAAACGAATTTCGGTATCGGTATCGTTATTAAACTTCTTTTTTATTTCGGTTGAGGGCATCGGTATTTTAATTATATCGGTATCGGTATAGCAAATTGTATAACGTATATATCGGTATTACAGTTAAATGAACCAAACAAAAAAAAAAGTTAAAACAAAAGAAAAATATTTTATATGCATATGTAAATATATACACATAAGTATACACATGTGTATGTATTTTATTATTCATATACTACCCTGCCGGGTATTGAACTAGTATCTTACTAGTACCAAAACTAGTACAAAAATATCCAGTACTAGTTCTCAACTGTAAACTTTTCTATACCATCTTAATGCTCAAATTAGCATTGAGTGAGCTTGGAAAATCACTAGTACTATTGGTTCTAGACGTGTACTAGTACACTAGAACCAAATTGGGTGATTGAGAACCAGTTTGTTGCTAGTTGTTGCCTATAGAAAATAATAAAATTTAGCATTTTAAGATTTTTTAATAAAAAAATGGCATAAATAAATAATTTGAAATCAAATTTAAGAAACAGTATTAAAATACAAATATGTACTTGAATTTTAGTTTTGCTACACAAAAATTCTATCAGTATACAAGTGACCCATTTTTACTCCATTAAGTACTGATACGCATAAGCATTAGTATTTTTATATAAAAACTCTAACCCCGTTAGGACTAGTACATCTTGTTCTAGTAATTTTACTAGCGGCATTTTGACAATTAACTCTTAATCTCCTGCAGGGTAGATGTTATGCCTGCCTTTTCCAGGCAAGAAATCTTATAACCCAAAGAAAAGTACAATAAAAATGAATTTAATAATTAATTGACGAAATAGTACAAACATTTATTAGCTCAAATTGTCTTTAATATTTTTTTATTTTAATGCAATACTAATGAATTCAACAAACAATTAACGAAACAAAAAACTTTAACAAATTTCCTTACACATAATATTTTTTGTGAATACTATGACAACTTCTGCTGTAGTCATTATAACACATACCCATTCTCCTTGCATGAGTCCCTATCATCCATTGACACTTCGTGACCGACATCATTGTTCACTGTTCTCATTTACAGTTAAGAAAATATTTTTAATGTCATAACATTCTTTTCGTATTAACTTATCTTACCATGTCCCTTTTTCCTTTCGCCTCTCCGCCCTAAAACCGGATATCGAAAATCCAGATCAGTGTTCATCTTGTCCTTGGTCCGTATCATGCCAATTTTCATGTTCCTAGATCCAAATTAGTTAATATTAAAAAAATATTCTTTGCCACATCCCTTTTTTCTCTTAATTCTCCACCCAAAGTCCAAAAAATTTAATTCTAACTACTTTAAGGTAAGCTTGGCAATTCTTAGGTTCATTGGTCTTTAGGGTGATTTAAAATTAAATTAAATATAAAATTACACAATTTTTCCATACCCCTTTTCCACTCAATTCTCCGCTCGTAGTCAAAAATGTAAGATCCGACTACTTCAGGCTATGCTCCATTGTTAGGACTATATGCTACGCAATTTTCACCTTCCTATGTCATTAGGAATATTATTAATATAAAAAAACTTTAAAAAAAATTAAAAAAATTTTTTTTCACGCAGCTTTTTCCACTTAATTTTCCGCCCACAGGCCAAAATTCAAAAATCTGGCTATGTTAGGATTTGGCTTAGGTGTTTTACTGTATTTTCAGCTTTCTAGGCCATCAGTGGGCTACAAAAAAAGAGGAACACATAAATAAGGAAATTATATAAATAGATACATGTGTTTATGTATTATATTTTATTTACTGATTTCAACTAAAAATATTATATTCACAGTAACAATACAAACTTAAATCAGTAAAACGCAAAATACACTTGTCAATTGCCTGCCATGCTTGCAAATTCACTCGTGCACGTGTGCTGGATGTAATATTCGCCGTCATATCGAAATTTTTGATTTTCCATCCAACATCGTCGGTGTCACACATATGGGGGATTCACAAGGTGTCATAAAGTCATATGTCTTAAAATAATAACATGAAAAAATACGACTGTTGTGAGCAACCCCTCATAATTTAATATGCTTTTAATTACGACAGCACAATAAACATAGCAAGCAACGTTCTATTTATTTAAGACACTTTTTGTTTACAAACCAACAACAATATTTTTAAACCATTGTAAAAAGTTAGAACATTATGACAATAAACCATGATAGCACACCTTGTGAATACCCCAATATAAACGATTTTGATAAGTGTATTTGGCCCTTCAGAAAGCTGACCGATTGTTTTTATATTTGATCTTTTGTATTTCAAACTGTAAGAGGTCACACCTAAATATTTCCTATACAATGTTGTTGTAGAACTCCATTCTATAGGCTCAACCATAATATGCTGGCTTAAGCAACTGTGCGAATACATGTTAATCATGCGAGACAAACCATATTGAACTTCAGGCAACCTTCCGTTTATTTTAATGAACTGTCATTTGCTTAAACAAAGTGCGAAACTTATCGCACATTCCGCACGGAATCAAATGTTTTTTTATTTTGTTTTTATTTTTTATATGAATTTGAGGGGCCTTTCGTTAAATTTTGACAATAGGTTAAGCAAGGTTATGCACATTGTAGTGGGGTCTTATGAATTTATCATAGTCAGTAAGTCCCCATATACATTTACATTACGATTTTTGCCGTTGAGATTCTTACCTTTTGTGTGAGCGTGGAGAGGGGAGAGACGAATTAAAAGGGGTACGCAAGCGAGTGTACTACTCTATTCGTTTTGTTCCTTCATTCGTTCTCTCATTTAACGAAAAATGTATTTAAGTTGCTGCGACAAAAATCTTACAATGTAAATATGAAACCGAGTTCAAAGAAGAAACGACAAAAGTCCATTAATGTACTAAGTGCACACTAACAAAACAATAACAGTGTTTCAAACGTAGAGGGTCAAGTTAATAAACATATTTTTCATTAGCACAAGATTTGAAACTTCAAATTTTTTTCTATTTGAAAAATTATATTATTTTTTAAAACCGAAACAATTATGCCGGTTAATACCGGTATTAAGGGAAACGGTGTACGTATACCGGTATTTTATGCAAAAAACTAATTTCGGTATCGGTATCAATAACGGTATTCAATTTAAACGGTATTGGTATCGTTATCGGTATCGGTTGTCAACTTTGCAAATAAATCATCATTTTAAAAGTAATTTAACTTGATGCCACATGCTAAAAATGATTTATCTGTTTAATTCAAGAAATATGTACCAACAAATTGAGCAGGTTGATAAATTTGATTGTGAACTTTTAGACTTTATTAATCAAACTGACATTTAGTAAGTAAATGTATAATTTAATTTTCAAATAAAACAATATGTAAAAATAAAATGCAATACAAATAAAATAAAATAACATTTGATGAAAAAATTTAAAAGTATTTAGTGGGGATTTTTGGGGATACAATTTTTTTTTTAGAATTTTTGGGGATAGTAATTTACAATTTGGGGATAAAATTTAAAAAAAATCTATGAGCCACAACAAAAAATTAAAATCTTCAGCTGTCTAAAAGTTTTTTTTTTGGGTATTTGTGTAAAAAGCCTACTAAATGGGGGAGCCTAGTAATATTTACAAGAACATTCTCTATTCGAATTTGTAGTGGTATGCATTTAAACCAAGTTCAATGTGTTACCAACGTTTGCCTTATTAAAAAGTGTCTGACTACTTAAAATGCTAATTAATTTTTTTTTTACCCATTATCATTAATTATTTTTCAGATTAGTTTAAAATACCAATTAGAAATGCTGCTACACACATTATGGGAGGGGGTCACCGTTTGGGAATCTTTTATACATTACATCGAATAATATACGCTTTCATAACTGTTTGGTATTTTTTGCATGAGTATTTTGTAACTTTACTTTGAAAAACTATTTAAAGTTTTAGATTTTATGTCCGGTCTCAGATTAAACTATTTTTTGCTTATTATTTAATTTATAATGAAATTAGTTTTGGGGTTTTCTATTGTACTTTTAATAAAATTAAAAGTGAAAAATTTTCATTTTGATACTTGTATGTATGTTGTTAGTGGCAAATATATGTGCTTAAAAAAATTATACGTTATTTCAACATTAGGGCTTACTTTACGTCAAACCAGAGCTATTTGAATAAAACTGTGGTTGGTGATCAGAAAAAATGTGGTAAATATGAAAGGTATTTTATTCATAAAAACTATTTAAGGTTTATAATACAAATATTCTATGAAAATTTAATTGATAAACACGTTTTATAAATCTGAAACATTTATGCATAATAAGGAGATTCGTTCAATGGTTAACCGAGGCCCTTTTATTCAGAAAGTAATTCTAAGTCGATCCGAAACTTAAAGGTGGGTCTAGGACCAATATTTTAAAGTGTTACAAACATCAGCACAAATATATAATACCCTCTATTCTATTTGTGGTGTGGGTATAAAAAACATTTGCATAAATTTTGTCAGTGATGCCACAATAATATTAAATTTAATTCCCACTTTTCTAGTCATGACACTTAAATAAAGACAGGAACATCTTGCAAATATGGTAAAAGATGTTGTACATTTCTTATGGGAAAATTTTACCATCTGCGCAAATTGATGGTAGATGTAAGATGTTGACAAGTGTGAAAACGCTATTAGCTACAATATCGCATCAATATTTTTTTTAAAAATCCAAATTCTTTTTTTGAGGGTTTGGCCGAATTTTCACGTTGGTCCTTGGTGCAATAAAAGTTAATTTTATCTATTGGCCATCGTTAGCTATAACGCATTTCCATCTTACGAAAGATCTAGATTTCGTACTAGTGAAATCGCTTTTCGATGCCAGTAGTGAACCAAGTCAATTTTGAATATCCTGTTCTTAATTGATACGTATTCCAGTGAGAGCGGTTAACGTCGCAAGGTATAGACTATAAGGCGGGTAAACAGCCTTTCACTGGCCTTGCAACATATGGTCGATTGTTGTCATGATAGAATATTACTGCTTCATGTCTGGTCGAATATTTCCCACATTTTTTGGCCAACACTTGCTTCAAATGTAATAGTTGTAGTCAAAACGGATTCCCTGTCTTCGGTTTGCCTAATTTTAACAGTTAAAAATTTTCTGTTCCCACCAAATACAAAGCATAACCTTAGGCGTCATGACTTTTTGGCATTGGCGTTGATATGGCTAGTGATTTCCGTACAATTGTGTGGTATGTTCATAATTATCTTGCCGTAGTATAAATTCCACTGCTCCCGCCTATTTTAAAATTGCTGGTTAAGTAACGTCCAATGTGTTTTTAAGGTTTTCTTAAATATGGCACTAATATTAATGTTATGCCTTCATATCATCATCTTCAAACTCGTTTAGCTGACCTGGGTGGTACTCCCGGGGGGTTTGTAGGAATCTTCCTTAGGATATTTTACATTTTAGTGCAATATCTGCCGGGGAAACCAGTTCCATGCAATACCTGACAATCAAACATTTATAGATTCCAGGAGGTCTTCACGATCTCTTGTGATTGAAGATGACAAGATCGAGTTTCTGGTACCACGGGAGTCTGTAGTCCCGGTGGCAGGACAGCGGACTGACTATTATTGGTTGAGGCCTCTGTTAGAATCCTTTATGTCTAAAATGATTTCTGTCTCTCAGGAATATTTTCTTGTGGAAGTTTTGCTTATTCGTTGAAAAAGAACATTCGGGGATTACGTGATGATTTTGGTTTGCTACCCAACCGAGTAGTTAATATCCACCATGGAGAAGGCCCTAGTGCGGTCTTATTTCTTATGTAAAAATCACTATTTCTAACCTGTTCTAAACATATTTTAGACTAGCTTTAGTGAGCACTCAATGCCATTCAGCTGTACTCTTTCCAAATTTCACGAAATTCTACATTTTCGAAACAAAAATGTTGTTTTTACATTATTTTGTCCAAAATGGCATATAAGTTATTTAAGACACAACCCATGTGTAAAAGTTACGCCACTGTCACAAAAGCGCCCACAAGAATAATATTATTATTATATTTAGATCGTATAAATACGAATATATTCTGTGAAAAGTTTTCCATATATCCAAAATAAGTCAAATGGGTCTATAATTACATATCTCTGAAGCTGATACATAAAAGAGAGAAAGTCTTATACAATTATTAACGCACTGATATTTTTCTACAGATCGAATATATAAAGCCTCTTTTAAAAAATCCCTTTATCTCGCATAACTATTTTTAATAAGCGTTTATAAAAATCACTACAAGTACCACTCGACTTAATACCTCGTAAAAAAATAAAAAGCAAGTAGAATCAATCAATTTCGCTGAATATTGGAACTTTTTATAGGTATAAGTTAGCAAACAAACCGTAAAAAGTCGCTTCTAGTAAGTTTTCAAAAACCATTTTTTGCTAGTTAAAGAACTAAAAAGATATTTTTAAATTTAATCTAAATCTACATATAAGTACATATAAGTCTGGTGAAAAAGAGGGCCACCTTTAAAATAATATTTTTCTTCTTTATTTGGATACTCCCTACTGAATTTAAGCGATTTATAAATATTCCCTGAATTTTCCCCTTTTCTTATTGTTGCCTCACACAACTTTTAATTAGAGTGGTTTATTATTAGATTAAATATATCGAAATTTTGTTTTTTATCCAAGTGATCAAAAGGATAATTTATATAAAATTTCTTAAATTCCTCAAAATGGTACAACACACCCAGAGAAAATATATGTTTAAATATGGTCACCTCAAAGAAAACTATTTTTAAATAAAATTGTAAGCATACTATGGTTATTTTAACCATATTATTGTCATTGACAACCATAGTATGGTTAAATTAGTCCTCCATAAAGAAGGCACAACCATATTATGGTTTTGCCTCCGAACATGTTTTGGTTAATAATAACTAAAATATGTTTAACATTTATAATAGCATGGTTGATTTTTAACCACAGAATGTTGCCCTTGGAAGAGAGGAAAATGCTATTGTTAAATTTAAAACAAATTATTGTCATATTTAACCATAACATGTTTAGAGGCAAGCATAATATGGTTGTGGCTTCTTGATGGAGGACTAATTTAACAATAATATGGTTTAAAATTTTCTTTAAAAAGAGTTTTGTTGGGGGTGACCATATTTAAACATATTTTTTCTCTGCGTGCAGGATGAAGTGTACAAAAAAAAAAAAAAAAATTAATTTACGTCGACGTAATAATGTTTGGTATGCAAAGAAAAAGGGGCCAATGTTAATTAAAAATATAACTTGTCCATACCCTGGATTCATTTATAAAATATAAAAGACCAAGTAGATTGCTACATTAGGCTATGCCGAATCTTATATACCTTCCACCATGGTGCCAAAAGAACAGAAAGCTGCCACATAAAAAAATTAACACTCAACTTTTTTTACATTGTATTATTATACTTTTGAAATATTAAATGATTTTCCCAATAAATTTTTCTTATGTACTCACGCAGAAAAAAACAAGTAAGAAAGTATAGTCGGTCAAGCCCGATCATATGATTACCTTCACCACAGTATAATAAAACGATTTTTGTTAGTGTACCCAATTTGGGACCCATGGGCAAAATCATGTTATGAGCTTAAGATTTCTGTAAAAATTCTTTGTGACCTCTTCATTTTGAACATATCAGGACAAAATTTTGTCATGACGTAGTATCTATCGTAAAAGTTATTATTGACAATTTTTATGTTAATACCAACATGTATAAAGAAGTTATGGCATTTAAAGCTACCACCGGGAGTTGTATTTATATGGGAGTTATGGTCAAATATGGACCTATTCCAATAAAATTTGATAATATGATTTTAATTGCAATAATATAAGTTTGGCCCAAATTTAATCTAAATACCAACAAAATAAGATGTTTTATGCTCGCAGAAACAAATGTGGTTGGAGGTAACCATATAAGAGCAATGTTAATGTTTGCAGGGAACGATTTCGTGGTTAAATACGATCATAATATGGTTAATATTAACAAATATTTGCCAGAGAATCAAACATGATATGGTCAATATTAACCATAATAACCATCAAAATTACCCATATAATGTTCAAAATTAACAATAATATCGTCAAAATTTTTCAGAATTTGGACAAAAGTAACAATATTATGGTCAGAATTAACAACAATATTGTAAATTAATTAAAATTTTTATTGATAATTTTTCATTCTTGACTGCGCTGAGATTTGAACCCAGGCGTTCTCGGACAGGTGGCCCAGACAAGTTTCGCTTGTAACCACACAATCTCTTCAGTGGGGTTTGCCGTCCGGTTATTTTGGTATAATAAACCAGTTATTTTAATAATGTGTTCATATTCATATTATGGACCGATTCGGTTCGTTTTCACTTGTCTTGGTCCTTGTGCCAATTAGAACCTGCCAGTCAGCCTGCCAGCCAGTCGGACGGACATCGTAAGATCCACTTTGGTGGCCGATTGGCACATGCATCGTACAGCGCGTTGCAGGGAAAATTCGTTCTTTGGCCGGAATGTTTGTATGTGGAATGACCTTCCTGCGAAAGTCTTCCCTCCCAATTTCAAATCGAATGTTCACAAGAACTACACGCTCTATTCTCGTTCTCATAATAAGTTTCCTAGTTCCAACACAATGCAATGCATAAGTAGAGGTCATCCCCTGAGTGCTCGCCATAACAAAAAAAAAAAAAACGTTTGATAATTCCAGTAATAGGAAGGGAGTGTGGAATGGCTTGCTCCTATTGACAACCTGTGTAAGAAAAGTAAGAGTGCTACATTCATCCATGTGCAATAAGAACAAAAATTTTTTTAGATGTAAACAAATCTATTTTCTGCCACATCCACTTCTCCAATATCGCAAACATTTCGTCAGCTGTTCTGTATTGATAACCAAGATGCTTGAACCTTATTTGGAAACTTTAGCTCTTGCCATTCTCCAGATATACAGAAAAGCAGACGGGAGACGGACTACGCTAAATTAACTGCGATATGCATGTACATAAGACCGTTCCTCAAAAAAAAAAAGTTTCCCCGTTCCACCTCTAATATAAAGTATTTTTGCAAGGATCTTTCGAATTTTTTTTTTGCCGCCGTTTTACATTTTTCGTTATATCTTAGGAATCGAGAAGACCAATTTTGCTCTTAGGGTCCATTGACCTCAAGTATCTCGTTCTAGTACGTATCCACCAGATCTGCGTTCGTTCGACCCTAATGTACCACCCTAATTCACCACCCTAATGTCAGAAAATTAAAGCTAGCAAGAAACTATTAAACTTTTGCTAAGGAAGTTATTCGATAATTCCAGCAGAAACAGTTTTAAATTTTATTAGAAAATTAAAGCTTGCTAAAATCATTAAAGTTTTGGCAATGAAGAATTACTATAATTCCTGCAGGACATTCAGCATTTACAGTCGGATCTTTAAATATTATGTAACGAAATCGTGTGTTTTTGTCTATCCCTCTTGCTTCTCTAACGCGTTCGCTTCCAAACAAATGTTATGCTTTTTTGCAGAACGTAGGGGTCGCATTTTTACATTTTTCGTTATATCTTAGGCATCGAGAAGGCCAATGTTAGGCCCTTAGGGGCCATTGACCTCAACTATCTCGTTCTAGTACTTATCCACCAGATCTGTGTTCGTACCACCCTAATGTCAGAAAATTAAGGTACGCAAGAAACTATTAAACTTTTGCTAAGGAAGTAATTCGATAATACCAGCAAAAACATTTTTAAATTTTATTATACAAAAAAAATTAAAAATTTTAAGATAAAATAAAGTGTTGGAAATTTTAATCAGTCATATTTCGACGTGATTCAAATTGGCTGTATTTTTGGCGGCTCTATAGAAAAAATATGACCCAAGCTTTGGTCATCGTTGACCGCCTTGGAAGATTCATGTACTACAAGAACATAACGCTCGGTGTTTTGTGAATGGCATGGGAAAGCTGTGAAAATAATTAAGTTTAGCAAAGAAGAGTATCAAATGAAGTTATTTTCCTTGTGCTAACCTGGTTTTTCGATTATTTCGTTGGAACACTGAAATGTACATTGTACATATGTATTTGTTATGTGGAAAAAACAAAGAAAGTCTAAAAATTAAAATAGAAGAAAAAAAACAACTTATACAAGGTTATTTTGTAACTTTCGGTGATGGATTTAAAAAGTACAGATGTGTCAGAAATGTATAAAAACAAAGTCCTCACCATATCTGGGACCTTCGAAAAACCCATTTCAACAGACAGACGCACATCGTAAAATCAACTTCGGTGCCCATAAGGACCCAGAAAATATTTATATATTTATATATACTTTATAGCGTCTTAGATCAACATTGTAGAAATTACAAACGGAATGATAAAATTTTATATACCCTTTTACCTTCGGTGAAGGGTATACAAATAAATATGGAATGCGGCGAGGAGTGCTTGTGTCGTCTAAATAAGGCCTTCTATTAGTCCTCTTTATTTATTATTTTTACCCAGCGGTAACATTTAATATTTGAAATCCCTATACATACACATGCATATGTACAAGTAACTTTTATGGAAAGTTCTTCTCAAAAATTATTTGTATTTCGTTAACAGCTTTTAAGCCCTTTTGTTGGCATTGATGTCAACGAAAACATCAATAACGAACGCATAAATTATTAGCACAAATTTAAGTCTCTTCCTGTCACTGAAACTACAAAATAAAGTTCTTTCCTTTTAAAGGAAAACTGAAAAAAATAAAAATAAAATCACCCAACAATGAAACTGACTGAAATCAACAGTGTAGATGTTGCAAGTTCATATTAAAATGATAACAATGACATTGTTGTCGTTTTTGTTGCCGTCTAACTTTTAACTTGATTATACAATTTTTTTTTTCTTCTTCTTCGTTACTTAGATCTTTTACTTAATTTTGGTTTTATCTCATCTGTATTCATGCTTATAACTTATTTCCTTCTTAAGGAAGAAGAAAAAAGAACTCAAATGAGAAGTTGTAAAACTTAATGTACTTTTTCATATGATTATTTTCCTTTTACCTCAGAGCAGATGGCAAAGAAAGAAACAAAAAAAAGTTAGAGAATATAACGGAAGAAACTTACGTGAATGTTACTTTTTCTTGTTGAAATTTATATTATCGCTGATGTTTTTGTTGTTTTCGTTATAGATTGTACGCCCGGTGAACGCGTTCCTCATTGTTGATGTACAAAATGACTTTATAAGTGGTTCCCTGGATATAAGTAATTGCAGTGCACAACAAAAAGGACATGAGGTAAGTTTTTTTTTTTACTTTTTAGTGGATTAAGTTCTTTCAGACTTTATATTTTGGGAAATTGTTTTGCATTATTTTTTTTAGGAGAATTTTTTTGCTGAACTTATTGCAAAAGACGATTTTTATTTATAAGAGATGGATATTAAAATAAAAGTTATTTACAATATTTCCTTTTACATTTAAGTGTGTGTGTACGTGTTTGTGTGTGTGTGTGTGAAAGTGGGTGTATTTTAAATATTCACTTCCAAGTATGGCTTTCTTAATAGCAGGGATGGGAATTGGAAACCTAATCAAATAGTTGTCAGATAAAATTGGTAAATAAATAATGATTTTTGCAAATTAAAGAAGTTTGTTCGGTAAAGTCCGAATATTTGATACTCTTCAGCACAGTATATACAGACAAGTTTTCGAAAGTGTACCCTATTTGGGACAATTGGGAAATGATGGCTACGGCAAGACAAAATTATGTTATGCGGTTAAGATTCATAAAGGAGTTCTTTGTGCTGAAAATTAAGTACATATCTACATACATACACAGCGCGTCATCGGGCTAGCGCCTCCCCTAAAAGCTTATTATGTTTGCTCTTGTCGTTGTTGTTTTAAATATATTAATAATTTTTGGTGTTCCATTCTACTCGTCAATGTATGCTCTAATTCTTGTAAAGAAAGCATGCTCTAAAAATTTACCGTTATAGCCTTTTTACACTTGAGCACATCTTAAAGGAATGCTTGGAAGATGTTGAAAAGGAAAACAACTTGTTAACGTTTGCAACATCTTTCATCTTTCATCATAAAAATGTTTATTTTGGCGAGTAAGAGCGAATAAAACTTTAAGCCATTACTGTCCTGTTCTTTTGCATTTTTTCCTAGTAATGGTATATACTTTTTAAAAATAATTTACTTTTTCTAGTGATGTCACTAAAATAGTCGAAAGATGTTGAATGAAACAACATGAGAAAGAAACACTGTACAAGTCTTATGGAAAGGTGATTTCATCTTTGCGATAAGATGAAAGATGTAAGATGTGAGCAAGTGTAAAAAGCCTATTACATAGATTTTTTTTATTTTACTTTATTTTTTGTTGCAAAACTAAAACTGGAGGTCCACACCACGCGTTATACGCCTGTAACGTAACTTAGTCTATTTTTTAAATTTAATTTCTTGCAGGTATTATATTTTCTTTTTTTTTTCAATATATTGTTTGTAGCCCAAGTATTCTCTTTAGAATGACATACAAACCATCTTCGTATGCATGTAGTTTTAAAGATATTGAGACAATCAATTTCAAACATTCAGCTAATTCGGCGAAATAATGAAATTTTGAATATGACATAAATTTTGTAAAAAATAAAAAATTTTTTTTTTCGTTGATAAATGTTTCTTAATTTTTAAAATTGTTTACAAGTATGAAGTTTTATTCGAAACTAAACACATTATAGTGCCTTATTTTTTTAAGAAATTTAAACAAATGGTTATATTTAAACAAGAGGTAGACAGGTAGTAGAGAATACATTAATGGGGTACTGAAACATGCAAAATTTAAACGATTTTATTTCTATGCTATAAATTTTTTTTAGATAATTTTATTTCTTATAGTTGAAATTTATAGAGAAGTTGATGTTTGAAAATCATTATTTTTTCAGCAGTTTAGAGCAAACAATTTTTCAAACACTAAATTTATGTTCAGACCTAACAAATATTTTACGGAGAAATTAAAAAAAACATGACCAGTAATTTGATCAAACTTCAGCTTTATTTTTAACAATTGCTATTGATTTACTAAACTTTGTTTGTAAGAAGATAATTGATTAATGTAATTTAGAGACTGTTAAATGATGTGTGATTTAGCCAAACGTTTTGCAAAAGCAAATGATTTTTTAATAAAACTAGCGGTTACGTGTAGGACGTCAAATATTTAATTGGTGTGAACATAGCTTTACACTATAGAATTTGTATCTAAATACAAAGTGAAATTTCCTTTTACTTTTATATCGTAATAGATGATATCGTAATATCAAAGGGCAAATAATATTTACAATCAACATGATAAGGGCATTTCAAATATTCCCCGAATATTCTATTTTTTTAACAAGACAGGTAAGATGTTTCTTAACATAAGAATTATACATCTTCATACGAAATTTCATTTTGGGTACAGCTATTTTTAGTCAATATTTATTATAAATTATAAAAAAAAATTAAGCAAAATCAATAAAACTATTCGTCCAAATCTTTCAAATATTGCTAAAAAAAAAGCTAAATACAGTTTCTAAAAATGCTAAATAAAATGCCAAGTGCTACATTTTGCAGCTAAATTAAGCATCAAAAATTTTTATTTTTATTAATGCTAAAATGACCTCACTGCTTTTATAATTTAGGGAACTTTCTCACCAAATTTCGTTCCATTCTAAAGGGGTCGGTTTCCACTCTTGGTCGATTTACCATAGAATTTCCCTCATCCATAAATATTTTTAATTAATTTGTTTTTGTTTTACGCGCATATTTCTTGCCCAGCTCTCCGTCCGTCTGTTGAAATCACGCTCATTTTTGAACAACTCAAAAGAAAAGAATAATGGTTCTCCTAGTCAGTTTGGGATTAAAATCCAGCTAAATCGGTTTAGTAGAATACGAGTTATGAATCAAAATGTGGAACAATCATCCTAAAAAATTGATAGTTTTGTTAAATAGTGGCGGAATGCATATATTGACAACATCTCGCAAAGATCGGTGCATAACTTACCATACATAAAACCCACTCTCGAAACACACTTTAGTACACATAAAACCGGTACGAGTAATGCTGTGGTAATAAATTTGGTCTGTAACAGTTTTATATGACTAAAAACAACACAGCCGAATTCCGTGAATTTCGGTCCATATTTTACGATATGCTCCATATTAACCCTGCTCTCGGTAAACCATTTAGTACGCATAAAACCGTAACTAATAATGCTATTATAATAAAATTTGGTCGGTCATGGCTTTATGAGACTATAAATCAATTTGTCAAATTTCGTATTGATCGGCGTATAATTTACCATAGGTCCCATAAACAGCTCTTTCTCAGGAAATATTCTAACTGTAAGTGGAGGGTATCAAAGAACTGGCACAGCCGAATATAGAACTCTTTCATGTTTTAATTTAACTCTACTTAACTTTAGAGCACTTCACTCATCAAACGAAACACTTACACTGAAAACTTAAAAATTAATACGAAATTCAGGCACGCGTCAAATAACAGGACATCATTCTAAAGAGCACTTACAAAACTATAACGAGCATAAGCCATTTGCAATTTGATGTACTTGCTTAACTGTTATCTTAACTAAGTCTATAGCAAGAACTATTTTAAAAAGTATGGTTATATGAAGCATTTTTAAAGCACCATTTCAAAACTGTTAAGTTTTTATACCTAACATTTCGTCTTACTCATGAGTATGGCCAGATCTTTTTCACTGCATTTTGAATGGAAAATCAAAACTTGTGTAAGACGGAGGGTCAAATAAGAATGCTTATAAAAAGTTGTAGTGTCTTATGATAAGCCTATTGAACAATTTAGTTACATTTTGTTTATGGAATGGTCTGTTGGGTATGTGTGTACTAATTTTTTTATTTATTAAAAAAAACTGTTATAGTGAAGTGAAAGAAAAGGAATAAAGAAAATATTTAAGCTCAATTTCATAAACTTATCTTATCTTGTATGGACCCTATCGTGCCAAAACCCTTAATTCAAAAGTAATTCTTATATGGGAGACAGGTGAATTGATTAACCGCTTTGGTTAATTTTAAATATTTAATCCTCTTTATATTTAAGAAGTATCCAAGCCAAATTTTAGCATTCTAACCCATATGTTATGGGTGCTATTGGGCCATTACCATTACTTTTAGAAGAAAACAGAAGTTATTTGTTTATTTCTCAGTTATTTATAAGGTAATTTTTTTAATTTTCACTTCCAATGTTTTACTAAGTTTACTTTAGATAAAAGTAAAAAAGTAAACAGCCATGTCCCTATCACATTTGGGGCCTTCGGAAACCCCATTTCAACAGACACACGGACTGAAAACCTGGTATACGGCCAGACCAACATCATTTATGAGTAACTCCGCTACTCCGCGGAAATTACGAACGCAATGTCTCTTTTTTTTACCCTCTCCACCTGTGGCGAAGGTTATAAAAAAAATTAAAAAGTGTAATTGAGCACTTTTTGTTTTGAATAAAATTACAAAAAATTGTCAATACATTTTGATTAATTTCATGTTGTAAAATTCCTTTCTTCAAAAAACTAATTTAGGCCCTAATCATGTAAAACGCAGCGTACGCCAAAGAATAACATTGAAAGCACAAACAATGTCATAAATATTTTGTAATTTTGTTGTTGCTCTCAACAGAAATTCATGTACCGTTTTAACAATTTTAAACGACACAAGCAATGGAGCGTTTGAAATTTTAAAACGCAATGTCAATTTCTGTAGGAAGCAACAACAAAATTACAAAATATTTATGACATTGTTTGTGCTTTCAATGTTATTCTTTGGCGTTGCGCTGCGTTTTATATGATTAAGGCCTTAGTGAAAATTAAATTTAATAAAATTTAGCCTGATTAATATCTTAAAATTTTTAATTTAAAACCATAAAGAGTTCAATAAAATAACCACAATACTAATTACTTTATAATTATAAAAACGGAAAAAATACATGCAATTGTATATCGTTACCTTAGTCGGAAAAAGTGGCAAGTCCATTTTTTCAAATTATTCAGGAGAGATAAAAACTGTTTAATTTTTTTTTTTTTAGTAGACTTTTTAAAAATCTGTAAATGCAGTTCTTTTCTTTAGTCCATCCTCACAAATTACCAGTAGTCGTAGGATTTTGAAATAAATCATTTGCGGACTTATAGGCTATTTTGGACTTAGCACAATTGCTCTTTGAAATTTCATTATTTTAGTAGGGACTTATCATATTTTCCTTAAATATGTTTTCTTTTATTTCTGGAATTTAATATAAGGAATTGCTCCTTATGAAGCCTAATTCGTTACAGGGGTGTTCGCTGTAACTAAAAAAGCTCAATAAAACTAATAAAAAAGTAAATGTATTTGGTATTTACCAGAATGTAGTTATTTTATTGGTGTTGATAAACAAAATATTTATTGGTTAACAATAAATAAGAATAATAATTATTAGTTTAAAGAAAAAGAAATAAATAATAATAAAAAGGTATATTTTTATAGGGAACATCCAATTGCTTTAATTATACGATTATGTTGAATTCAATAGTGTATTTATTTTAAGCGGAAGCTTCCCATGTGAAAAAAATAGGTACAGAATATTTAGAAAAAGAAAACATAGATGAGGTAGATCATCATAAAAACGGTGATGGTCCTTGGGTAAAGTCCGTTTTAAAAATTGCAGGTTTTCATATTTTCTTGCCGTTATTTTTCTTCTTTCGTTATAGAGTAGTTCCAAACTCGAAAAATAAATAGGTTTTATATTTTTATATATTTTCTGTGGTTAACTTTTCCACTCTTCGGTGAAACAAGGTTTATACTTTGTTTCGGCATCAAACTACTGTATAATTGTGGTATTTTGCAATATTTTATATTTTTTAAAATTCACAAAATTCGGCTGAAGACAGTAAATACTTAAGATTGTATTTAGATGTGTGGTTATAACAAGGACTAAAAAGATATTGAAAATAACCAAAGTTCTCAATGCATGCAAAAGCATTTAAAACTGTAATCACTTTCATATAACGAATTATGTGAAATGCAAAGTAGATATTTTATATTGTAGATATTGCCAAATTGCTGTAATTCTTTATAATCCATCTTGAAAAGAAAAGACTTCATTAAAAAAAAAAAAAAAAAAAATTGTTCCTTTCAACTGGACTTGGCATATTTTCTTACTTGTTAAAATTTTTTTTTGGACTTATCATATTTGCCTATCACTGCATTCCAGCAAGAAAAAACAAAATAATGGTATTATTTTTGCTTGTAAATGAAAAAATCCGATTTTACCCTACACGTTGAAAAAAATTTCCCTACAAAAATCCCTACGCATTTAAGTCATTAAAATCTAAGAATAAACAGTAGTTATAAAAAAAAAACTAATTTTATAGTAAGTAAGTATAGTGTATAGAAAGGCTTTAATAACAAAAATAAGTAATAAAACAAAAAAATTTATGTTTAGGGGCTTCCAGTAAGGATTTGACAACTTTTTTTTTAAATAAAACGTAAACCATTTGAGATATTTCCAAAACTTTATGATCGACCTGAAATACCATCAAATATTTATTAATGGAACTAGACTTCGTTCATATGGCCACCGCGGGGACATCGGTAGCGGTCGATTCGTTGGATGCAATTTTCGATGACTAGGTGGCAATTTTAGCATTTTTGCAGCTAAGTTTAGCATTAAAAATTTTCATTTAGCACTTGGCATTTTATTAAGCACTTTTAGAAAATGTTTTTTGCTTTTTTTTTTAGCAATATTTGAAAGATTTGGACGAATAGTTTTATTGATTTTGCTTAATTTTTTTTTATAATTTATAATAAATATTGACTAATAATAGTTGTACCCAAAATTATATTTCGTATCAAAATCTATAATTCTTATGTTAAGAAACATCTTCTAGGTAATATTTGAAATGCCCTCATCATGTTGATTGTAAATATTATTTGCCCTTTGATATTACAATATCATCTATTACGATATAAAAGTAAAAGGAAATTTCACTTTATATTTAGATACAAATTCTATAGTGTAAAGCTATGTTCACACCAATTAAATATTTGACGTCCTACATGTAACCGCTAGTTTTATTAAAAAATCATTTGCTTTTGCAAAACGTTTGGCTAAATCACACAGCATTTAACAGTCTCTAAATTACATTAATCAATTATCTTCTTACAAACAAAGTTTAGTAAATCAATAGAAATTGTTCAAAATAAAGCTGAAGTTTGATCAAATTACTGGTCATGTTTTTTTTTAATTTTTCCGTAAAATATTTGTTAGGTCTGAACATAAATTTAGTGGTTGGAAAATTTGTTTGCTCTAAGCTGCTGAAAAAATAACGATTTTAAAACATCCACTTCTCAATAAATTTCAACTATAAGAAATAAAATTATCTAAAAAAATTGTATAGCATAGAAATAAAATCGTTTAAATTTTGCATGCATCAGGGATTTGCTAACTTTTTACCTCTTGTTTAAATGTAACCATTTGTTAAAATTTCTTTAAAAAATAAGGCGCTATAATGTGTTTAGTTTCGAATAAAACTTCATACTTTTAAAAAATTTTTAACACAAATCTTAAAGAAATTTTAGCATTTTTTATAATCATTTTTTGCATTTTTTGGCATGCCTAATGCCAGATTTAGCTGCAAAAATTTTTAAGATCTGGTCACACTGTAGGTCACACATTTCGGCCACTATTTCGCGCTCAATGTTGGCTCTGAGTTCTTCAAACGGCGGCTTGTTGGCATAGACCAATGATTTGACGTAGCCCCAAAGAAAAAGTATAAAGGCGTTAAATCGTACGAAGGAAGCGGCCAATTGACTATTCAATTTCTTGAGATAACACGCTTACCAAACTTACTCTTAAATAAATTGATTGTAGCGTGTGCTGTGTGGCTTATGGCAGAGTCCTGTTGAAACTACATGTCGTCCAAGTCCATGTTTTCCAATTCGGACCAAAAATAATCGGTAATCATGGCGTTTTAACGATCGCCAATCACAGTAACGTGACGATCGTTATTGTCGTCGAAAAAATATGGCCTAATGACGCCGCCGACATGCAAACCGCACCAAACAGTAATTTTTTGTGGATGAAGTGGCGATTCATGAAGAACATGTGGATTTTCACCAATTCAATAACACATATTTTGTCTTATTGACGAGGAAAGGAAATAGTTAGATGATCAGTGAAATAGTACGTTCACAAATTAAATATATCATTTTGCAAAGCAAATTGCGATTTTCCGTTTATTAAGAGAAATATTCCGACTAATTTCTTCCTCCACAGCGTATAACAACCCGGTGGGGAACGTGGTTGAAAGCAGTTATGTATTATGCCATTTTGTGGAAGGATTCAACGGTGGTGATGCAGTTTCATTAAAAAAACAAAATTTATCACATATCAGATAATATTTGTGTCTTCAAATTATGGATTTACTCTGAGACAATTGTGATATTAAAGAAATCTTATCCATCGAGAAAGCAAATTAAATTAATTGAAAATACCATAAAAAAATGTGTCCATTGGAGGGTAACTTTAGTAAGCAAATTCGTATCAAGCGTGATAAAGTTTTTAGAAAAATTAAGGGTTCAAAATAATAAAACAAACTGCTGGCATATTTAATTTAAATTTTTACCAAAACAGCGCAGTGTAAAATTAATATACCACAAGAGTACTATCAGCATTTAATCACTGTCGCGTTGAACGGTAATTTTCCATGTTAAAAAGCTTTTTGAGGCCAAGTTGCCTTAACTTTACATTTGAAAATATTAAAAAAAATTGTATGTATTTATATAACCAACATTTTTTTCTTATTTTTTTTTAAATTCATTTTATATGTTGGATCAAATAAATTGCTTTTGTGGTTTACTTTATATTTTAGTGCTTTACTTTATTTTAACTTCTATTTTTGTGTTTATTGTACTTCATTTTCATTTATCAGACTTATTATGTTATTTTTGTTTTAAATGCATATTTCTCCAATTTTTAGCGCATATTTTTCTATTTTTAGTGTATAGTTTATGCGCAAAAAATGCGATTTTAACCGCATAATAAATCCGGGCCTTGGTTGTCATACAAAATCCGTTTCAGAATCCCTTTATTAACCTCTTTTAATTTTTGTAAATAAGATCTTAAATGCTAATTTTGCTATAATTCAGGTATAAAAGCAACAGGCTATTTTATAAATAATATATGCATTTTTTGAACTGAATTTTCTACAGTGCCTATTAATGCATTTGAAATTAATGCAGCCTACTTCACTGTTTTGCGGAAATGATCTTATAATTTAAATTAAACTTTAAGTTGTGTGGCTTAATTTGTATCTCGGTTTGCATCGGCATTTGCATTGGGTAACGAAAATAAAATCCGTAGCAGTTTCGATAAATTTGGAAATACCACCATCCCTTCATTCAGTTTTACATTTTACTATTTTTATCCAAAATTGTTCCAAATCCATTTTTCAAAACATATTAATTTTACAATTATAGAAAAATTAATTGTATGCGATTGTTGCCCAATCATACATGAGATCACTGAGGTTTAAGTTAAATTGTTAAGACAATATTTCAAATTTGTACTCATCTTTTGTTTGACCAAGAACATGTTCTGGACTTAAGAATTCCGTTTCTTCAAATATTTAATCATTATTAAAAATAAACTCTTAGTATTTGTTTCGTATGTAATGCAATATAAGAAAAAATACCTAAATTTTGGCGAATATAAAAAAAATCGGTCATATTTTCCCTACGCTCCCATTTTAGTAACAAAAAACCGTACATGTAGAGATTTTTCCCTACTTATGGCAACACTGACATCAAGGCGCATTTTTTCAAAATACGTTTTTATATCGTTGGAATCGGATTTGTTACTCTATTTAAAAATGAATTCCAATAAGTTTTTTCTTATGTAGTTTTCGAGATAGAAATTGAAAATATATGCAAGTTCAACTTTTTTGGAGGTAAAGAACACCAAGTGTACTTAGTCTTGTTTTCCTCTGAGCTAGTCAGTGAAGTGATAGAATTTTAGTAGTTTAAGCCTTGGCACCAAGTCCACAGGCCAATATGAAAGTAACTATTAGTCAGGTTGCAATGTGATTTTTTTTTTTATCAAATGTATTACTTTTGTTGTTGCTTTCGTGTTAAGGGACTATTTCTTTCCAATTCACACTTAAATATTATTGCCAAAATAAAAACTTAACTTGAATTGTTACATTGAAATGAAATCATCAAAATAATTTAAATCAGGTGGTGTTTAAGCACAGCTGGACATTGTATTATTTTTAGGAAAGAGCAGACCTTTTGCTCCTGGACTTGGTGCTGGATGGTTCAAGGCATTCAACAGTATCGATACCATAATGGGAAGTAAAGAACACTAAGTCCATTTTAATATAACATTATATGACGTAAGTTTTTTAGGACATCATCGCCATAAAAAATAATATTAGAAATATATAAAATATCCAGGGTAAGGTAGAAGCATTTCGTCACCTAAAATGCAAAATGGCGTAACAACAAAAAAAAAAAATTCAAAATAGAGTTTTTAATTGATTACACTATGCTAGTTGAAAAAACAGACAAGCCGGGCACCTGGCGTTTTAACATAATTCGGGTACGCTGAATCCAGTGCTGCCCGCGGTTTTTTAAGATTGGCTCTGGTTTTCGAGATATACCGTTATTTCGAAAATGGAGGAGGTTGCACAACATATATTCGCGTAACTCAAAAACGCTTTAGCTTATTCAAAAAACTTAAAAAACCGAAATTCCGCAATAAAATTCTGGCCAAATGTATGACCAGCGCAACTTTATTTTATATTTGTATCATTTATTTCTAAGGCCTCCTAGGGGGATAAAATATATGACCAACCTCCAATGTTTTTTGTTCTTAACATTTTCTTAAAACATAGTTGCCATATATATCCACCCCTTAGGGGGCTCCCATACAAATATGGCCGTTTAATGAAATTCTTAAATATGGCCCCTGCAGCGCCTAGGATGCCCCTAGATGGGTCAAATGTATAACCAACCCCACTTTATTTTTCATCTCAATCATTAATTTTAACATACCCACCCGCTATCTCCATTCCTTAAGGGGGCTTCCATATAAATGTTCAATGCAGACTAGAAATATATTGAAGAAAAAGTCCCATAAATGCCCAGGAGTCGCCCCTAGGGGGATAAAATGTATGACTGACCTCCATTAGTTTTTTGTTCTTAACATTTTCTCAAATATAACTTTCCCTTTATCACCATCCCTTAGCGGCGCTCCCATACAAATATTGCGTTTTATGAAATTCTTAAATTAATTAAAATTTGTCGACTTTTGTGAATAAAATCAAAAGTTGCAAACAGATTTTAATCTTTTATGGCTTGTTTTGTTTGGAATTTCATTTTGCAAAAAATTAGAAGCATAGCTGCATTTTCCAATTTTTTATGAATTTTTAAAAACATAAATTTCGAAATTTTGTTAAAAAAATTATTTTTTTTTCCAAAAAAAAATAATTATGTTTAATTAGTATTGTGGTTATTTTGTTGAACTATTCATGGTTTTTAATCCAAATTTTTACTATTTTTAATTAGGCTTAAGTTCATTAAATTTAATTTTCATTAAATTATTTTTATGAAGAAAGGAATTTTACAACATGGAGAATTAATTAAAATTGTTATTGATAATTTTCATTCTTGACTGACCTGGGATTCGAAGCCAGGCTGGCTGGCGTGTGATTCGAACCCAGGCGGCTGGTTACCCTGACATGTTTCGACCTCAACCACTAGGTCTCCTCAGAGGGATTTGCCGTCTTACACTCGCAGCCATGGACTTCAAGAAGAATTCTTGACAAAAGTACGAAAAAACAGAAGTAAGGAAAACATGTGAGATCAATTAAAAATGGATAATCATTCAAAAAGCAAATTTCGATCTACCAAAGGTTAAAATACAATTTGGTTTAAGGATTGATGTTTGACTACTGACGTCAGCAGTCATCGATGGCTGCGAGTGTAAGACGGCAAATCCCTCTGAGGAGACCTAGTGGTTGAGGTCGAAACATGTCAGGGTAACCAGCCGCCTGGGTTCGAATCACATGCCAGCCAGCCTGGCTTCGAATCCCAGGTCAGTCAAGAATGAAAATTATCAATAACAATTTTAATTAATTCTCCATGTTGTAAAATTCCTTTCTTCATAAAAATAATTTAATGAAAATTAAATTTAATGAACTTAAGCCTAATTAAAAATAGTAATAATTATGTTTCTAAAACGACTACGGATATTAGAAAGAAGTTTTACTTCGAAATTTCGGTTTTTTAAGTTTTTTGAATAAGCTAAAGCGTTTTTGAGTTACGCGAACATGTATTGTGCAACCTCCTCCATTTTCGAAATAACGGTATATCTCGAAAACCTGAGCCAATCTTAAAAAACCGCTGGCACCACTGGATTCAGCGTACCCGAATTATGTTAAAACGACAGGTGCCCAGCTTGTCACGAAAAAAAAAGTGTAAATTTCTTGCACAGTGTTATTGTTCGTTTTATTACACTAAATGTTCACACAATAAGTTAAGTTCCCCGCGCTCAAAAATGTCGAGTTTAAAAAAGAAATTCCAAGCCAAGTATACCTTGTTGCTATTGATTTTGCAAAGTTTTTTGCTTTTCCAGTAAAAAAAAATAAAAAGTGGTGTTACGCCCTTTTGTATTTTAGGTGACTATTTGCAATTTTTAACATATTTCTGCTGTCTGCTGTACAATTTCCCAAATTTGACTTGGTGTAGTTAATCTTCCACTTACTGATTTATACAGCGCTACTTATTTAAATAATTTTAAATTTTTAAAAATTGAAAAATAACATATTGCCATACCTGAAACATATGCACCGACAAAGAACGAAGTTTGTAGCAAAAAATGGCAATTTATAAAATTTGATATTTACTTCAAAATCTAGCGAACAATATGCGATGTACGAGAACGTTAAATATCTACTTGTAAACGAATTTGTTTCAAGTGCTTTTGTGTATGAATGGAAAAAAATTGAAATGTAACAAAAATATTTGTTGTAAACTTTATTATGATATTTTTTTTTTGTTTGATTATAAACGCGACTGGTAGAACTTGTGTATTTAGTTGTTTGTCTGTTTGTTTGCATGAGTTGTACTTGTATGATGCGAATTTTGAAACGGAAACGGATATATTTTTAGTTATGTTTATCTCTTCCGAACGTCTGTTTATGACTGTGTATATGTAAAGTGTGTGTGCGTGGGGTTGTGAGTAACAAATGTATACAAAACAAGTGTATGGCTGAAATGTCGGATATGTTTTACACTTTCAGTACTGGTACATTTACTTGTGTTATTCTTTTTACAATTTGGTTGATATTAAAAATTTGTCAAAGTTCATATATCGCATTTCCTTAGAGGTCTTTTCACTGTAAAAGATGTTTTGTTTGTGTGGTTGTCACGTCTCTGAAGTGCTTATAGATTTTTGTTATTTTAAGAATGAATAAAAATACCATTGGAGGAATACTGGGCCGAATTTTTAATAACCACCACCATTAAAACATAAAAACATATCTGAGGATACCTTTGCATTAGTCATTATGATATGGGTTAATTCAATTTTACGCTTTTATCAAAAATTATTTTCGGGAATGAAATATTTTATTAATTAATTCATTTAATTAATGATGTGCTAATAATCCCAATTTTTGAATGAAAACACTGAAATTTATTGTTATGGGAAAGCTAGTTTCTATGCGTATTTCGCTGGTTGCTTAGGCCAGCACGTCAGGAAACTTTTTCCAAATACTTTAGAAAAGCTAAAAATATTATACAAGTAAGACCATAAAGTGAATAAGAATTTTAAAACACTCAGGTCTTAAATGTAACAATATCAAAGCTTCAACAAAGACACAACAACAAACCGTAAATTTTTTCTTTCTTACATTCCCCTACAATTGGCTAGTTTTTTCCAACACGAATTGTAGTTGTAAGAGGATAGAAAAAAAAAACAAAATTAAAAAAAAAACAAGTTGCTTATATAAAGCAGCTTGCCATTTCAGTTTTTTTATTTGCCGGGCACATGCAAATTTATTATCAAAAATTATTTTCGGGAATGAAATATTTTATTAATTAATTCATTTAATTAAAGATTTGCTAATAATCCCAATTTTTGAATGAAAACACTGAAATTTATTGTTATGGGAAAGCTAGTTTCTATGCGCATTTCGCTGGTTGCTTAGGCCAGCTCGTCATCAAACTTTTCCCAAATACTTTAGAAAAGCTAAGAATATTTGTCTTTCACTAATATTCCTTGATCTTTAAAATTTAAAAAACATATTCCTAGGAACAGTTGCCTAGTTATATAATAGCCGATTCCTTGTAGCTTCATTTCAATAAAACTATATGAAACTTAAGCACGTATTTATATGAACGAGTTAAAATAATGGAACGATATCGTTCCTGTTCTATATATACAATATTTTTTTTCATATTTATTTATTTATAAAATATGAACCAACGATAACACTGTGCTCGAATTCATATTTTTTTTAACAAGCTGGGCACCCTCCCGGCAAAGCTAATTAGAGGTCGCCAGCTTGTTACAATCTGCGACTAGCAAAGTGTTATTAATCCATATTGTTTATTTTACGTTCTGCCAGTTCGTTTTTCCTGGCTTGGTATCATGGCTACTAAGGAAACCTTCCCTTGCCAATCCAACCGATTTTAAAATTTTTTTTGCGCTTAGATATAAGAGGTTATTACTTATTGACTTGCAAATACTTTTTAACTTTGGTCGCAGACAGCCGTTTAATACCATTTTAACTCTACATAAGTTGTAATGAAGCATCGCTGGATCAGCGTGTCATTACTTTGAACAAAGAACTACATAAAATTTATGTGCGGACAAAGGCAAACGGTCTTGGAATCAACGCCCAAAAATCAAAATGTATTATTATCCGTAAACGTCTGTCAAAATTTAACTTTATGCCCAATATTTCCATTATTAATCAACGTATAGAAATTGTTACTACAGCCAAAAGCCTTGGAATTATTTTTAATAACACGCTTACATGGTCTGACCACATTAAATATACATGTGGTCAAACGTTTTCCATGGTAAGAACACTTTGGCGAACTCAATATTGCACACCAATAAAAATCTGAATGCTACTCGCTAAAACGTATCTAATACCAATTTTATTGTATGGAAGTAAACTTTTTGCAAGCTGTGACACAATATGTGAAAACAAACTAAACGTAACATTTAATAATATTATTCGTTATGTCTATGGATTAAAACGTCGGGCACGAGTTTCAATATTGGCAATCAAATTATATGGCATTTGTTTTAAAGATCTGCTAAAAATGCGTATCTTAATTTTTCTGCACAAAATCATCCTCGTTGAAGCTGACGCTTGTGGTTCTGATGACCTTATTTTCTTCGTAAGAAAAGAGCATAAAACATGACACATTCCCCTATACGATACTTACTAACTTCAAATTAATTTTTAAATTATTATTTGATGTACCTTGACCAAACTAATGAAGCAAATTGGGTCTACTTTCATAAACAATTATCAGAATTGAGTCCCGAATCAATCACCTGAAAAATGTTGTACTGTGTAATATTTCTTGATTTATTTTCTATTTTTTAGATATTGGAACCCATTAATAATCTTTTGGACACTGTTGACTTTGATGCAGTTTTCTATTCATTGGACTGGCATCCAAGTGACCATGTTTCATTTATTGACAATGTTAAAATGAGACCATTGGATGAAAATTCACCGGTAAACTGTAAAAACATTAATAGAATCTATCTGATTTTATTAAACATATATATTAGAGCGACTCAAAAAAAAAAGTGATTTTGTTGCCCCTCTGAAAATAAAGCTTTATATGTTTTATGATGATTCCCAAAATATTTTGGTTCTAGCGTTGACCATCCGTGAGCTGGGCCATTTTTAAAAAAGCTATTTTTTCAGTTTTTCTAATTTTATTGTAGTTTGCTCCAAGACGACATGAATAAAATTTGGTATCATCGAAATTTTATTCATGTCGTCTTGGAGCAAAGTACAACAAAATTCGAAAAATTTAAAAAAATACCTTTTTAAAAATGGTCCATCCAGCTCACTGATGGTCAACGCTAGAACCAAAATAACATATCATAAAACATATCAAACTTTATTTTCAGAGGGGTAACTAAAACACTTTTTTCGGCTCCATACAACTTGAGTCGGTCTAATATATATATATCTATGTATTTCTATTTCCCAGGTTGATGTGGACTCAGCACAAGTTTTTGATACGGTTATATTTGCCGGTCCACCACCCATGAAACAACGTCTTTGGCCGCGCCATTGTGTGCAGGACTCATGGGGAGCTGAACTTCACAAAGATCTAAAAGTGGTTGACAATGGTGTGAAGGTTTATAAGGGTACAAATCCGGAAGTAGATTCCTATTCAGTTTTTTGGGATAATAAAAAACTTTCCGACACCACACTCAATGCCCAGTTGAAGATGAAGGGAACCACGGATATTTACGTATGCGGGCTGGCTTATGATGTATGTGTGGGAGCTACAGCGGTGGATGCTTTGTCGGTGGGTTATCGTACCATCTTGATAGATGATTGTTGTCGGGGCACAGATTTTCATGATATTGAACATACCAAGGAGAAAGTGATAAGTAATCACGGTGTAGTAGTGCACTCAAATGAGGTAAAAATTTCACTTATTTATTTGCTCACAATATCTTAATGAAGATTTTCTTTTTATTCTAGGTCAAAGCCATGGCTGAAGGCAGAGATCGCCGTCCCGAATTGGGTTATAAGTTGGCCATGGAATTAAAAAATCCCGATTCCGTTTTATCTCAACGCAATAATGGCATAAGTACGGTGGAATAAATATTCCAGATAAGAAAAAACTAAAACCATTAAAATCTCTAAAATACCTTGAAGCTTGCCCTTCCACCTCCCTCTATCTAAGCTTTTTGTTAACTTATTTACTTAAAATAATTCGACGTACTTATTGTTAATTACCTAATTAACATAATTATTTAACTATGTAATACCATGACATTACATATAGTAAATATTTAGCTTTTTAAACATTTCACATTCATTAGGTGCGATCCCGTACTTTTAGGGTAAAGTTCGGTAAAATGAGTGTTAAAAAAAATGTCTCAAGCTAATAGACAAACAAGTACAACAGTACGGGAACAATAAAAACCAAATTTTTACCCCAAAAGAATTCGTTAGTATGAAATATGTTCAAATAAATACATAAATAACACATAAGCATGTATGACAGTAAAATTCAAGCATGATTTTACAGTTTTCAACATTTTCTATTGCTGTTTATTTTTTTAATATTTTTTATTTTAATTCTTTTAGTAATACTTGTTTGCAGGTTTTTACTGTTTATTTTTTTACATGACTGATTGTTTAATAATATTCCCAATAAGCCCAAATTAAAAGTACGGGCTACTTCGGGCAAGAAGAAGAAGAATATTTTTCACTTAACAGCTCTTTTACTTTACCAAACTTTGAGTTCGGTAAGTTTGCGATCCCGCGGGCTCCCAACGTTGAGTACGGGATCACACCTATTATCTTAAGACATTTCAATTTTAATCATTCAATATAAAATGTTAATAGTTGTAGTTTAAAAAATTGGTTGCTTATAGCGAAACACTATTTTGATCACAAACCTTGAATTTGCGCTTATTAATTTGACACAAATTATTGTATTTATTGTCCTTATTATATATTGTACTTCTTAAGGCATTTAATATGCACATGGATAAGATTATTTTAAGTTAAGTAAAAAGGAATTAATTTGAAAAATTTGAATTTAAAATAAAAGACATTTATCTACTTGAAAAAAAAACGAATCTCAAATTGAATCGCTAAATGCAGAGAGGGAACTACTTCAATATATTCACTTTGAGATAAGCAATTAAAACAGTGTAGCTAATAAGAATAAATGCAAGTTTTATGTTCTTAGCTCGTAGAGGGGCGAACTGACTTTAATTTGAAGTTGTCTAAGATGTAACTTTTTTACACTGGATCCTTAGTTAAGTTTTGTTAATTTTAACTTTTTACTATTTCGGTAGTTGGCATTGTCATTGACAATCCTATTTGCTAATACGTCCTTAATGAAGTAGTCCACTTGCAAAGTCCGCTAACGCACGTGAGCGCGTGTGACCAAAATTTTTTTTTATAAGAATGTGTAAGCGTGTATGATAAAATAAAAAAATTTCCTTGAGAGCGCGTGACCCTCGACAGTGAGTGACAAAAAATTTATAGGGCCTTAAGAGGGAGGGAAACTTCCAAAGATCGAATCCAAAAAATCATTTAATTTGGACCAACCGTTTGGCTAAAAATTAGGTTTGGCCAAAAAAAGGAAAAATTTCCTAAAGTGATATGTAGTAAAATTTAGTGGCCAACACTTTCGAACATCATTTCATCCTCACCCTCGGCCTTCTTAAGGGTGTTTTGTACGATTTGTTATAATAGTGCCAAAAATTACCATTATTAAGGAGAGTTAGAGGGTTAATTTGTTTCACAAAAATATTTGCCGTAACATTTTCTACAAAATTGCTGAACATACGAGTACTTTGTACCTCAGATGTAAAGTACACATAGTTTCATATACCGATATGCTGCACGACCAGATCAAAAGGGGGTAATTTTAACCCCACCTCCCCTTAAAAAAAATGCAATTTGATCTTTTTAAACGCTGATTGTGAGTCATTGTAAGAAACCCCATTATTCTTGAAAAATTTTGAAATTGTAATGTGCTTTTGAAGTCGACAATAATGATAATTTTTTTTAGCTAATATTCCTCTTTTTCATTTTTAGTAAGTTTTGTAAATATAAAAAATTTTTTTTATTTAATTAAAAAGTAAACAAAATATAAATTGGAAACGAAAAACTAGAAGCTAAAGCAAAAGTTTTTGTATTCACTTACAAATTTTGTGAATGGGGGAAAACAAACATTAATTAGACTGTGTAAAAATTTGATTAATATTTTTGCATGAATTTGAATGCAAATAGAATAATTCCTTTTGAAAGAATAAAACAAAGTTGTAAAACATTCTTAATCGAGTTTGCATATATAAGCAAAAACAAAATGTGTAATTAAGTTCCACAAATTCTGAATTAAATGAACGCAAGGTTTAAATTATAATTGGGCAGTTTTTAGTCTTCATATTATTATTTTGGTATTGAATCACAAAGTAAATAGAATAAGATTATAAATTGTAGTTATAACACATTGGCCAAATAACCTTCTTTGTTGGCACATACACATTAATTTTGTCGAAATATAGGTCAGTGTAATTTTAATGATGTCTTCCTGACTCCTCTTTTTTTATATTTACCCTACAACTGGTTGACAGGCTTGACGGCCAGTGTAATGTGAGCGATATTATTTTTTGTTCAGAGTTACTATCGCTTTTACCTTCGGTGCCCCAGAGGTCTACGTAGTAGGCGAAAAGCGCTTCCTAATAGGGGAATACTTCTCTGCTATTGTGATTGTCATATAAAATTGCATCTTCATATTGATGATACCCCAACATCAGAATTGTGACATCAATGTTATTGCAAACTACAGCAATTAGGCAAAAAGTGCCATCAATCCAATGAGAAACGTTATCCTAAAATGTTGTCATATTTTATGCGTCACCTACGGTATGACTACAGTGACATCAATTCGACGGCACAATTTGTGAACACTGATAGAAAAAACATCATAGCGCTGATGTATTTTGACATCAGTTCAGACAAACTGTCATCAGTGCGGTGACAAACTTTCATCATTGCGATGACAAACTGTCATCAGTGCGACGACATAACATATAATTTCATCAGTGTGATGACAAACTGTCATTAGTGCAATGATAAACATCAGTGCAATGACAAACTGTCATCAGTGAGATGACATAATTTATCATGTACTCAGTGCGATGACAAACTGTCATCAGTGCAATGACAAACTGTTATTAATGTGATGACACACTGTCATCAGTGCGCTGACATAATATATCCTGTCATAATATATTATTAACATTATTTTCGTGCTTAAAAATCAAAATTAGAAGCAAAAATTCCCATATTATAGTTTTTTCAATTATTTATTTAAATAAATTTTTGTAGAATTATTACAAAAACCATATCGGTTATGCTGCTGGTGTCTTATAATTGAGAGTTCTTCTGTTAACAAAGGGCGAAATACAACAAAAGTGAAACAAACATGTGTAACGGGTAACTAAATAATGATATTCCCTAAATTTGGCTCAAGGTAAATTACAATGACTCAATTTGATGACAGTTTGTCATCGCACTAATGACATGCTTTAAAAAGCCGACTCTGATTCGTCATTTCTGTGATGTGTCATCCCATTGATGACATTATTTAAATTGTTGACCCTGATGACAATTTGGCCAAGTGATGTTAAAGCTGACATAACATTAATGTAAAGTGTCATGGGGTCAACAACGAAGACACTTGTCATAGTACTGATGTCAAAATACATCAGCGTTATGACGCCTTTTCCATCAGTGTACACTCGAAATATTATGTTGGTGAATTCCACAGAAAATTCATTTTAAACCACTAAAGATCTATTTAAAAAACGGATCATTTACATTTCATTTAGTTAAAATAAAAAAATTTTACATATATTTTTGAATTTTTTTTTACTTAACAGTATATTCCGTAAAATTAAACAGTTATTGCTTTAAAAAATATTATTTAACTAACAAAATATCAAACTACATAACAATATTAGTACGGAAAAACAGTATTTTTTGGTAGTTTGTGTTATAATAGAATAACAAACATAAATGTTATATATAACAATTACAGTACGGAAAACGAATTTAATAACCTACAATCAGTTACTGTAATAGTTTTATGAGTGTACATATTTATATATTCTGGATGTTAATTAGTACCGAAGTTGATTTAACGATGGAAGGGGCAAAAGTTTTAATTACCAATAGAAAACATACGGCAAAATGTGTGTTAATAAGGCGTGGCACAAAATAAATTTATTTATACCCAAAGAATGGTTGGGGAAAAATTGTCCAAATTTGGCACATAGCCCTCTAAAAATAATGGCGGAATTGGAGAAGTGGCTGTGGACTCTCCCGTACAAAGGCATTATAGATTTCTGTATAACAAGAGAACGGTAAGACCCAAAGCTGCCAAAGTAGAAACAACCATTTGGTTATCAATGCACAACATCCGAAAAAAATGTGGATAGGATTAAAGATGTGGGCGTGGCACAAAATAAAGTTATTTATATCTAAAGAACGGTATTAATATAATTTTCTGTTCTTATCGCACTATGGTGAAGGTTATATAATATTCAGCGCAGCCGAATATAGAACTCTGACTTTTTTTTATTATATTGTTGTTATCTTTCTTCACAGGAGTGAGCATGTTATGGGATGTATCACTTATGCAGGCACGGCTACTTTTAATAAAATTATCCCTTGGCTAATGACTAAATAAAATTTTTCAGGAATAAAGAAAATACAACAAAGCTAAATATAACCACAAAATGGCTGATTTCTCAACGCATTATTTATTTCTTGCTGAAAGAATTGTGCTTTTATGTCGCGATATCGAGCATCAGTAACAGTTAAAAAAAAAACTATGACCAAAGATATCTCTAACCTAAAACAGTGACACCACGCGGATGCATTTCTTTTTTACCAATCCCAGGTGGGGTTTCGTGATCATCAAGGTGAGAATGTGCTTTATAGCTTAAAAAACTGCTAGTCGAAATATTAAAACTTTCATGATTTTTGAGATTTCGATCAATAAAGAAAATGGATTTTCTATAAATTTTTACTAATTATAAAATATCAGCTGTCAAATGGGGTAATTTTTTTTAAAGTTTGCCAGCATTTTTAAAATTTGCTTTAAGAGTTCGATTTGTTTACCCTTAATCGAAGGGGAAAGGCTTGCAATTTCTATACTTTTAACCTTAGACCCTATAAAGTACATTTATTCTGGTGCTTCTGACCTTCAATCCGTGTGTCCGTTAAAATGTGATTTTCCAAGACCCCAGATATGATGGGGACTTGGTATTTATTTATTTAAATCACATATAGCCCGGAATTATTTGCTATTGAAATTAAGCCAAATCCGTACAGATAGGCCCAAGATATGAGCAAAAAGCCATGCCTACCTCTAATTTGAGCCAAAACCCCGTTGTGTTGTTGTTTTTTTATTTTATTTTTATGTATATCTTTAGAAGAGATCGCACTATACGGGTTGTTATGATGGGGTTTCATCAAACGAGTTCAAGATTCTTTCAGGGGTACCGCAAGGCTCCGTTCTTTCTCCTACTCTATTTCTAATTTTTCTTAATGACCTCTTATGTCAAACTTCCAACCCTATCTATTCTTTTGCAGATGACAGCAACCTTTGGCATTCGTATTCATTTGATTACAGACCAAGCGTGTCCGATGTTTGTGCTATGAGACATAACATGAATGATACGCTTAGCCGCGACCTAGACATAATCTCAGAATGGGGTCGTGCGATTAGGGTCGAATTAAATGCCCGAAAAACCCAATATAAGGTGCCTCATCTGTATGTATGGGTGGTATAAATATTGAGGAAACAGAATTTCATGATGTTCTGGCATGAGGATACAATGTGATGTCCGATGGACAGAATATATATTCAAGGTGTCGAAAGAAGCATTCAAGTGCCTCGGTTTTTTGAAACGGTGTAAGATATACTTCAATCCATCTGATCTCCTAACTATTTATACCACCTATACCCGACCGCGAATGGAATACAACTCTCATGTGTGGGCCGGTGCTTTAAAGTCTATTTTGGAGCTTCTCGACCGCGTGCAAGAGGGGGCGAAGGTTCTCATTGGCGACAGTAGCGTATCCAATTCTATTGACTCCCTTGAGCACCGTCACAATGTGGGTTGAATTTGCCTATTTTATCGTTACTACAACGGGATGTGTTCTGATGAAATTAGGGATTTGAGTCCCGAAACCCAAAGTTTTGTTCGTAGTATGCGTTTTTCCTCAAGAGCCCATCCTTTTGTGGTGGATTGGCCGGTGAATCGTTCAACGCATTACAGGGAAAATTCGTTTTTTGGCCGGACTGTTCGTATGTGGAATAACATTCCTGCTCCCTCTCACTTTCAACATGAATAAGTTCAAGTCGAATGTTCACAAGCACTACTCCCTCTTTCCTCCTTCCCATAATCTATTTTCCTAGTTCCAACACAATGCAATGCATTAGTAGGGGTCATCCCCTGAGTGCTTGTCCTAACAAAAAAAAAAAATAAAAAAATATCTTTAGACTTGAACTCCTAAAAATTACTCTTTTCTGTTTGTTGGCTTAGAGACTCCTAAACAACTGAACCGATTTTCCAGTAATTTTTACAGTAACATCACATGAGCTTAGAAAATAAAATAGGCCACTTATTTTTTTCGATAGGCGTAGGGGAAGTGGTACACCCGTTAGGATACCAATATCAAGTATCGGATATCTTAAGACCCGATGCACCCATTTTCTTGCAATTTTTGTCGTATGATCTTCTGAGCACCGAAATTGAAGTAAGATAGCTGCAGGGGAAGTGCTTACCCCCCCATAGGACGTCAATGTTTAATTTCGCAAATGTTCAAACTAGGTAGGAGTTACTCTAATAATATAAATAAAAAATGCAAATAAAGGGGGTAAGTACAGGGGGAGTAATACCCCCCATAGCATGCATATATCGAATAGCGCGTTACTGAAGAAGTATTACAGCAAAAGTCTTCACTATTATGGTAAACTAGAAATTCCAAAATAAAAATGGGCAATACCCTCCATAGGACGAAAATATTAAATACTTCATATCTGAAGACAAAAGTCTTCAAGCTTTGTAGGACCCACTCTTATTATAATAAAAAAATGAAAAAGCGTATGTTTGTTTGTTCTCTACAGACTCCTAAGTTACTGAGCAGATTTTCCTGAAAGTTTCACTGTGATTTCCTGATTACCCGGCTCTCAACATAGGCTATTTATATATTTTAATTTTCAAGTAGTCGTGGCACCAACCATATAATAAAAATATGAATAACCTAATATCTGGAGGACGGTTACTGTAAGAATATGAAACAAATAACTTCGTTATCAATACACTGCCAAAAAATCGGCTGGATTAGACAAGCGGGCGTGACACCTCCCGTACAACGACAATAAAGATTTCTACGTATTTAGAGTACTGTAATAGTGAAAGTATTCCAATTTTGTACAAATAGCTACCCACAACATATTTTAAAAGGTAGGTTCAAAGGGAAAATGGCAATGGCACTTCCCATAAGAACGGTTACTGTAAAATCATTCAAATTTGGTACAGGATGCTTTGCTTTTTAAAAAAAATCTTACCAATTTTAGGGTTAAGCTAGTAACGTATATAAAGGGTATTTTTCATAGAGATCTAGAACTATGAAATGGAATTAAAAACAGATGATTTTCTTTAAATTGACATGAAATTTACTTTATTTGAAAACAAATCTTCCGGCATTATAATTTAAATATGACTTCTGGCATATGAGCGACTGGAGGTCCAATTTTCGATGACTTTTCCCAACATTTGTGGCCGTATGCAATAGCGATGCAAATGTTGTCCTCCAAATGGTCAATCGTTTCGTTCTTATCTGAAAAGTTCTAACCAGCTTCGTTTTTAAAGAAGTATGGACCAGTGATTCCACCAGCCCATAATTCACACCAAACAGTTAGTTTTTCAGGATTTAACGGTGTCTCAACATACACTTGAGGGTTTTTATCACTCCAAATACCACAGTTTTGTTAATTAATGTATCCATTTAAACAAAAGTAAGCCTCATCGTCAAACAAAATTCGCTTATGAAAATCGGGATCAATGGCATTCTTGTTTTGGGCCCATTCACCGAATCTACGCCTCGTTGTTCAGGCGTCAGTCTATTCACGTTGAAATGCCAAACCAAACTAAACATAAATCATAAATGGCAGCTGACATAATGGCCGCCAGTTAAAAAAGTGTTGCCAACTTAACGTTTTATACCTCTATAAAAACACCTTTTATATTATGGGTCCTTATGAGTATGAAGTTGATTTAACGGTGTCCATTTGTCCATGTGTATGTCGAAATGGGTGTTCCGTAGATCCTAGAAATGACGGAGACTTGGTTGTCATATATTTATGCCGCATATACTTTGTTAGAAGTTGCTTTCAAAATTCTGCAAGATCGGTGCATAAATGGCTAAATTAAGAGCAAAAACCCACGAATGCTTCTAATATCACCTAAAAATCTCTTGTTGTTTTATTTTTTTTATATCATAAGAACGGCAAGAGTTAAAGTTTACAAATTAGGTTCCAGCGTGTTGGTTATTAATAAACACCATCCGGCAAAAATTATCCGACAAAGGTTGGATAAGTGGGTGTGGCACTTTCCATACAAAAACATTATAGATTTCTGTATATTTAGAGAACAGCAAGAGAGTTTCCAAACGTGGTACAAACATCTTTGTTATCCACACACAACATCCGACAAAATGCTGGAGGAATTAGAGAAATGGGCGTGGCAAAAAATAGAGTTTTGCATATCTGCATTACCAATATATAAAATCCGGTAAAATATGGGAGGATTAAAGAAGTGGAGATGGCACAAAATAGATTTACTAATAAATTAATCAGCCTTATTGCGGTTGTCATTGTCGTATACGACTGTGCCGTTTTTTGTTATATATTAAAGCAACACAAAAAATTTATTCTTTAATCTACTGTAAAAAGCGACGCAGTAGTTTACGACAGAGACAACCGCTATAAGGATTAATATTTTATGGCATTTTGAATGACGTTAATCGATCTTTGAATTACGAATGCAAATTACGGCGTTCATGCAAAACATTTTTGTTTAGACAATACTTCTTCTTACATTTATGAACATTTTTTTCTGCTTTTAAAATAAATACGAAACGTAAGCAAAACTTTAAAATATTTTACTATTGCAACAAATGATCGGGCTTGCTCGACTATTCTTTTCTCTTACCAGTTTTTTATAGAGAAGTCGTGTTTTGATAACAAAGCGCAATCTGGAAAGTTTGACTGTTACCGTTTCCAGATATACCGAAATTTATATGTATTGTCTTTGTGTGGAATGTGGCACGCCCACTTTATGAACTGAGCGTACTATTTGACTTTCAATATTTTATCTATTTTTATTAATTTATTATTTTTCAGCCTATGCATTAACAAGGCACTTGTTGCGTTCCTCAAGCAGCACAAGGTTTGGCGCGCTAACAACTTATCCCAGAAGATCAAATTACATATATTCAACTGTAGCGTAAAATCTGTTCTGCTATATGGTTGCACTAGATGGAGTCCCACAAAGTTAACTACGAACAAAATTCAAACGTTCGCTGACGAGTGTCTGAGACAGATATTACGGATTTACTGGCGGACTTGCGCCCTATTAAAATTGATAAACGAAGACGTAAATGGAAATGGATCGGCCATATTCTCAAACGACCATCCACTAATATTGCCAGAGCTGCCCTACACTGGAATTCTCAAGGTCAGCGTCAGCCTGGTCGGCCACGTAATTCCTGGATCCGGACCATCAGAAAAGAATATGAAACTACTCGTCTTACTTGGAACGATATTAGACTACTTGCCAGAGATAGAAATAAATGAAAAAAATTTATTGACGCCCTATGTTCTCCGTGAACATTTTATTTGAATATTTTATAATTTTTTTGTATTAATAATATTTTTGGATAAATAAAAGACATATAGAGCAATTCCATATGAAAGCGATCACCTTTTGGACGACCCCTCTCCGATTTTAAAATAAATAGTCTCAATCGATTGCCCAGCAAAAAATAATGTCCCTACATATTTTTTTTTTTTTTTAAAGTGACTGGTTTAGTGGTGGTGTACACCACTGTCATGTGAAAAATTGAAGAATTCTTCATAAGGGACCTCATTGAAATTTGTTTTAAAAAAAAACTACTAAAGCGATCGCAACGAGTGATAGCTCGTTGGAAATTTAATTATTAATAATTATTAATTATTAATTTAAGAATCTTAAATTAATCAAAATTTGTCGACTTTTGTGAATAAATTCAAAAGTTGCTAACAGATTTTAATCACTTATGGCTTGTTTTGTTTGCAGCTTCGTTTTTTATATGCCTGCAAAAAATTAGAAGCCTCGCTGCATTTTTCAATTTTTTATGAATTTTTAAAAAACAAAAATTTCAAAATTTTGATAAAAAAAATTATTTTTTTTTTCAAAAAAAAATTATGTTTCTAAAACAAATGCGGATATTAGTTTTACTTTTCTCAAAGAAAATTTTATTGCGGAATTTCGGTTTTTTAAGTTTTTTCAATAAGCTAAAGCGTTTTTGAGTTACGCGAACATATGTTGTGCAACCTCCTCCATTTTAGAAATAACGGTATATCTCGAAAACCAGAGCCAATCTTAAAAAACCGAGGGCACCACTGGATTCAGCGTATCCGAATTATGTTAAAACGCCAGGTGCCCAGCTTGTCACGAAAAAAAAGTGTCAATTTCGTGCACAGTGTAATTTTTAATATGTATTTTTAACAAGGTGGTCTCTTAAATGCTCTTCTCCTGTCCAAACAAGGAGTCGGGGCCCATTTTTTTATTGCTGATTCTTAAAGCAAAAATTATGAGGAATCCAAAAAAAAAAAATTAGCCGGAAAATTTAAGAGCTTCTGTGGAAAATCGGAAAATTAAATTTTCTTGGGAAAATTTAAAGGTAAATTTCTAAGAAAAATTAGGAAAATTTTATTTTTATTAAAGCCTGATTCAATACCTTTCCAACGAGCTATCACTCGTTGCGATCGCTTTAGTAGTTTTTTTTTAAAACAAATTTCAATGAGGTCCCTTATGAAGAATTCTTCAATTTTTCACATGACAGTGGTGTACACCACCACTAAACCAGTCACTATAAAAAAAAAAAAAAAAATATGTAGGTACATTATTTTTTGCTGGGCAATCGATTGAGACTATTTATTTTAAAATCGGAGAGGGGTCGTCCAAAAATTTGCCAATTTTGATCGTTTTCATATGGAATTGCTCTATATATATATCCTATATATAAAGGGAACAAAAAACACACAAACAAACGCATATTTATATTTATTATGTATATATACAGAAAAAAATATATACATAGATAGTATGTATGTGTGTATGGAAATAAACAAAATGTTAATACATTTATTTAATAAAGTTAATGTTCTTAGAAAAAAATTAACATCCATAAAGCTTAAAGCTTTTAAACACGTTTTTATGCTAAAATGTAAAGGGGAGAAAGAAATATTGTATAGCAAATCAAAAAAAGTTTTTTTGTTGCTGGTTGTTGTTAATTTTAAAATTTTAACAGGACTTATCAACTGACAGATGATAGATGAATTGCTGTCATTTGTCATGTTTGCACTCATCTAACAAACTGTTTGTCATGGACATACACATCCAGTAAGAGCACACATACAGACACGCATATATTTAATGTAGGACTTACAGATGTAAATGTACGAATACTAGGGTTCTCAAAAATATATGTATCGAAAGTCAGCCATTAAAATTAAAGTTATGCCGAACAAGTCTAATTGTTTCTGTTAACAAATAAAGTAAATAAAATTTTTACTTGCAAACAGTTTTTATTGCATAAATTTGAGTCTCCCTAATGCTCATACAACCATTTAGAGTTTGCCTATTTACAGCTGGATAAATATGAATTAGTACAACTTCCAGTCAAATACAATTTCGTTAGAGAATAATTTTGTATTTTTTTTTTAGGTCTTACTGCCGTATTTTAAAAATATTTGTACCTACACCACAATAGTGGAAAGCGTATTATGCGTTTGTGCTGATGTTTGTAGTTCTTTTAACTATTGGTCTCAGACCCACCATTAAGTATACCGATCGACTCAGAATCAATTTTTGAATCGATATAGCGAAATCCGTCAGTCTGGCTAACAGGCTGGCTGTCCATGTAACCTGGTGCGCAAAGTACAGATCGCAATTTTCGAGATAATATAATGAAATTTGGTACATAGGCATAAGGTAAGAATTGGTCCATTATTTTACATAGACCCCATACAGGCTTCATTCCATAATAGTCTTTGCGCCCATGATCCATCTTATTATATTTGACTTTGTCAAGACAAAATGTTGTACTGGTAAGTCCACAATTTAGCACAGGTCTCATATACACCCCTTCCTAAGAGCACTTAAAGGCAAACAAATTTTATATAAACCCTAACAACTTGAGTTTCGTACCCTATGTTATTTTTGTTTTTTGTTTTGTATTTTCCATGTTATGGGCCCGATTGAAACAAATGAATACATTTTTCAAACAAAAAATAATTCTTTATTAAAACCACAAACTTAAAGTTTAATTCAATCATTTACCTATTTTAAAACAATAAAAACTTAATAAGATATTGGCCAGTTTAGTTTCGTACCATGTTAAAAGTTGGGATCAATATTGGGTAACATCACCTTTGGCATTGATAACTGCAACGACCCGACTATGCATGGAGTCTATCAAGTCTAGGCATTCTTGAGGAGTAATGGAATCCCATATTTCCTGTATCTTTCTTTTAAGACCAGACATGGTTGTTTGGGGATCAGCTCTAAGCCGTCTCTTCATAATAGCCCAGACCGACTCGATAGGATTCAAGTCTGGACTTGACGATGGCCACTCTAAAACACTGATGTTATTACCCTGAAGCCATTTTTTTGTAGTTTTAGAGGTATGAGCAGGAGCTCCGTCTTGTTAAAACATGTATTCGTCAAAAGTAACTAAACTTGGTACTGATGGGACCAAAAAATCTTCTAAAATGTTTATGTACCGCGAAGCATTTACCGTTGATTCTATAAAAAACAGTTGCCCTAAGCCCTTTGCGGACATGCACCCCCATATCATAATGGTTCCAGGAAACTTGACCGTACGTTTAAGACAAACTCTATGATAAGCTTCACTTTTCCTTCATATTACATTACTGCGGGTATCTCCTACTGACATCTCAAACTTAGACTCGTCGCTAAAAATTATGGATTGCCATTGTCTGCGAGTCCAGGCTTGTCGCTCTCTTGCCCATAATAGTCGCTTTTTCTTTTGTGTTGCAGATAGGTGAGGTTTCGCCTTTGCCTATAATATGAATGTAAAATCAGCTAATAATGAAATTGTAAAATCAGCTCATACTTACATTGTAAAATCCATAATCCAATTTGTTTACATATTTTCTGGTTGTTTCTCGTCCTATGGTTCTCCCAACGGCTAAAGACCACTCGGCAGCCAAACTGCGAACCATACTTCTTCTATTTTTCTTTATTATGGAGTCCAGTGAACGTATGTCACGTTGTGTGATATTGGAAATTTTTCCACAATTTTTAAAATTCGTGTCTAATGAATTGTTTTTTTTTATAAGATTTGAAAATGTACTGTACAGTAGACTTGGGCAAATTTATTTCTGTACCAACATCTTACTACGATCGTCCATTATTTATTTTTTGAACTACCAATTCACGTATTTCTTTTGAAATAGCATTTCTACGTGTCATTTTGCTAAAATATAACTTCATTTAATAATTTGTAAAAAGTAATTTTATGTAGAAATAACGGAACTTTTTTAAGAGTACGAAACTTAAGTGCTCATGCTTAAAAATACTCCTTTTAAAAGAATTTAAAAAAACCGTTTCATTTTGGTAGTAAAAATGTTACTAGTAAAATGTTCACAGTTGCTTTTTAAAGTAGTAGTATGCAGCTATACTAAGACATAAAATCGAGAAAAAAATTTAACTACTTTTTATATTTCACCTGAAAACGTAACCAAAACATGAAATATAACAGCCGTACGAAACTCAAGTTGTTAGGGTTAGATGAAGATTTCTAAACAATATTCGGCCCAAAAAACTTCCATAAATCTTACTTATCCTTATAACATAAATTTGTTCTGGCGTATCCATAATTGCCCAAGGGTCGCTAATAGGGCACACAATCGAAATTGTTTCTCTTAATTTTATGATGTAGGGTATCATATGGTTGGTCTCGACTGACTATACTTTCTAACTTGTAATTAGTATTATGGTTATTTTATTGAATTATTGTCTATGGTTTTTAATCAGGCTTTAGCTAATCAAATTTAATTTTCATTATATTATTTCCATGAAGAAAGGAATTGTACAACACAGAATTAATTAAAATTTATTGATAAGTTTTAAATCTTGACTCCCCCGGTCATTCGAATCAAACCCAAGTTTACAGTTAGGTGGATTCTGATATCTTTCGATAGTTACCACACTATCTCTTTAGAGAATCTTTGCCGTTAAACACTCACTGCCATTGACGACAGGTGACAGTCAATAGTCAAACATCAATCTTTAAACCAAATGGTATTTTTGCCTTTTTAGTGGATTGAAGTTTGTTTTTTGAATGATAATCTATTTTTAATTGGTTTTCATGTTCTTCCTTAATTTCTGTTTGTCATACTTTTTGTCAAGAATTCGTATTGTAGTCCAAAATGCATTTTTTGTTTTTTCTTTATGCTGTATCTTTTGTCTTTATTTTCTTCTTAACCTTCTTCAGCACAACTTGAAGGGCATATGTTAATTTAGAGCCTGTGCTCTAACAAAAAAAAATGTACTTACGACTTCAAGATTCTTAACAAATATAACAAACAGAAGTAAGGAAGAACATGAATATCAATTAAAAATTTCGATCCAACAAAAAGGTGAAAATACCATTTGGCCTAAAGATTGATGTTTAAATATTGACTGTTAGCCGTCGTCAATCGCAGTGAGTGTTCTGACTTCTTTGAATTTAATAAAGGATTACAAAACAAATTGTGTATGAAAAGTTTTACTTATGCCCGTAATTTCTACAAAAAGATAGCTGGTAGTGTTCGTATCTAACAGGTATATTTACCTATTTCAACATTTATTTGCCTTCGCGTTTTTACCTTAAGTTTTCTTTTTAAATATGGCAGCACTTTCACCATCGATTTATATACACATCTAGATTTTTTTGTAGAAATTACGGGGCATTAAGCCGGGGTTTCGAGATGTCGATTAAGTTTAAACTTAGTTTACGTACTCTGAAGCTGATTTTTCCGGCGAAATGTGTTTTTTATTTTTTCATTAAAGACGAAAATTTTCAGCAAAATTAAGCAGTTCCGTCAAAGGTTTGTTTAAAAACCTGGTAATGGCGGTACAAATCTGTTTTCATATTAACAAAACCTAGGTTAACTGTGATCTCAAAAACACAGCATTAATAAACGATTGTTAAATTGAATAATCGTTTACAAACACGAGGGTAATAACTTAGAACATTTAAAGTATTTTTCTTATAAAAGTGCATTCAAAGAAAAATAAATGCATCCGTATTTAAATCCATTCGGAGCGATGTCAATGGTACGGTAAGTACGGATTTTCTTGAAATTAGTACAGAAAGATTGATTAAAGTACGCCTTATTCAAGTTTGAATTTATCCGTATATAATCCCGAATTCAAGCTTGAAATAATCCGAAAATGAGATTGATTTTCGCAAAAGTAAGATGAATAATACACTTTATAATACTTCAATCAAGTGTATTATAAAGTGTATTAAGTCCCGAATTCGTATTTGAAATAATCCGAAAGTGAAATTATAAAGCACCAGTTAATGTATTTAACTAAATATAAACTAAATGGGAACTTTTGCTTTTTTATTTTACTTTTTAAACAATAAAATAATGTATGTTTTTCTTCTTGTAATGTTGTTGTTGCTTGCACATAAAACAAGCAAATCGTTTTTACCTAATTGTGTGGTGTTGTTGTAGTTTCTACAACACACTTTGACAAGCACACGCGTATGCACGCATATAGAATGCAATGCTGTGAGATGATACTAATAAGTTTTATGAGATTTAAATGCTTACTTTGTAATTGTACTCTCAGAGTGGCACTACCAATGAAAAGTTCAATCTTTTTTTAAGTTGGCTTAAGAATTTTTACTTATTTTTATGAAATTCCGGGATTGGGTTTCTAAAGTAATCCCATTTAGGATTGTTTTAAGTATATTTTAGTGTTATTCGTACTTACATTTTTAAGTGCGACTCGTACTTAAAGTAAGCATAAAAAACTTTATTTATTTACTTATTTCTACTGCGAATAAATGAACACATTATTTGTATTTTTTTTATAATTCATCAATTGAAGAAAAAAATGAGGAATCACGCCACTTATGTCTTTTTATATTTTTATGAAGCTTAAATGAATTAACGGATAATAACAAAATTTAAAAGCAATACATCAAAAAATTGGAGAAATTTTGTGAAAAGAAGAATGTCGGCGGTGTGCAATTTAAAATAACAATATTATTGTTTTTTTTTTTTTTTTTTGTAAAATCTATTGTAGTTTATACACAAGGAAATAAAAAATTATTCAATTGTTAAAAGCAAATCATATTAAAAAATATTTCATCTTTTTTACTGTTATCAAAATCGTGTACCCAACATACATTTACCCCCACTATGCTAAACATACAGCTACCCAAACTAAAAGTGGGACACAGAGAAAATAAAAGCATTAGTTTAATTTGAGAATTTTAATTTACAATACTTATTTTTATATAAGAAATATAAACTTAGTTATTTTAATATAATTCAGACCTACATACATAAAATAATTAACATAACGAGCTAAGTATTTTTACGAGTTGTCCCATTTATAGTGTGAGTAGCTGTATATCTTTGCAATTAAACCTAAACATGTTTATAAGTTAACATCATCTTCTTATATGTTTACAAATAATTATTTTATTTTCTCGACATTGAAACAGACTAGTGTCTCTGGCGGGAGTCCAACCCAAGACTCTCAGACTAAAGGACAATATCACTAACAAGTATCATACCGGGTCACCTTAAACTTTTTTTTTATTATACTATCCACTGTTGAAAGACTTAGTTTGGATGATTACTTATTCTGAAAGCTCAATAGCGAGTTTGAGATATATTCATCGCTTCATTTTTACTTTATTTTACTGTTACTAAAGGTGAATTCATCCATGCGTTCCGAGCAATATTTTTGTCCGGAGAATAAATTTTTTACTGAGAGTTTTCTGCAGAACGATTCACCCATTTCTGAAAATTTGTCCGGAAAAACAAAGCTACCATGTTGTTTACATATGTAGGCAATGGTAAAAAATGGCAGAACGACTAGCAAAATACTTATATTGAATTGTTTTCTAAGAGTGTGTTAAAGAAAATGGATAAAAAAAGGAAAGTGATATTGTTATTTTTAATTATAGGTATTAATTTTTTACTTAATTATTCAGCAAAAAACCATTCTTATAATATAAATGCAAAACATTATATGATGTGGCAGCTCAATTCAACTTTTATGTACAAATTGAAAAAAGTGGCATCTCAGTTCATTTTGTTCCGAACAAGAATTAAAATTAAGCCAATTCAAGAAAAAACTTTCCGAACAAAATAATTTCTCTCTTTCTCAAAAGAAAGACGTCAATAAAAAAAAAAATTTTGTCCGGACAAAAATATTGTTCGGAACGCATGGGTGAATCGAGCTTAAATTTCTTGCATTTATTGAACGATGACAGAAACTTTATGGCCCTAATCATGTACAACGCAGCGCAACGCCAAAGAATAACATTGAAAGCACAAACAATGTCATAAATATTTTGTAATTTTGTTGTTGCTTTCAAAACAAAAAAAAAAAAAAAAAAAAAAAAAAAAAAAAAAAAAAAATAAAAGGCGGAAATTTATTGGTAATCTACTCTACAGTAGGATCATTGAATCCACGATGGGTGCCACTAATGTTTGCAGATTGGTGAACAGGGACACCCCGCAAATGGGAAAATGGAAAAACTTCCGGGGAATTTTTATTCATAATTGGGCTGAATGTGTTTAGTAACAATTTTTCTCTAAATTTAATTGTTTTTAATTAAATTAAGTTTTTTTCTTCCACTTTTCACGTATGAGTCTGAGAGACACATGTTGGTAGGATTTATAATATTTTATGTCGGTACGATTAGTGTTAAATTTGTTTCTTAAATTTGCGGGTTTTAAAAAGGTTGTTCCACCGATTTTATCATAAGTTAGGAAGATATTATTCAATTTTATTACAAGAAATTCTTAATAACTTCAAATAAAATTGTCTTTCTGGTACTATTTTATTATGTACTCAACGGTTTTTGAATAATTCAGACCGCAATTATGAAAAATGTTTTTTTTTTGGCAAAATTTGAAAATGTTTATTTTTTAAAAACTTATAAAAAAAAATTAAATTTAAAAACCCTACTAATTTTATAAAATTTGCTTGAAACTACGTATATTTCAAATAAAAAAAGCTTTTTTCATGCCAACCAAAGTATAAGTGTTGGTTTTATTTACAATAAAGTTTAATATCCTGATTTAAGCAAAAATTGAGTTTTAAAGAGAGTGCTCCACAGAAATTGCTTTTATTACTTGAGACAGATTCGTCCAATTTTGGCTCTCATTTTTTATGGGCTGGACTAATATTTCGACAAATATAAGGCGGTTCTGATAATACATTTCATTATAACTTGAGAACAAATGGTCCGATCTGTATTAAATTACCAGCAAATGTTTTGAAGTAAAATTCACTTGAATATAACTGGCTTTCTGATAAATGATAAACTTGTAAAATTTTTGCCCTTATAATTCTTTTTTTTTTTTTTTAATTTTTAAAAACAAACAAAAGCATTCATTTCGATTAAAACACAATTTTACCGCCAGCAATTTCTGAATTTCTCCGTGGAAACGTACGAAAGCGAAGAAACAAACCAAAAACGATACCAATCGTAAAATGTGAAACTTTTCACTTTCGTACAAATTCTATGACATACGTTAAAAGCTTTTAAGAAGCTTAAAGACGACTAAAGTTCTTATCATTTAAATTAATATTTAACAATATTGGAGGAATTTCTGTCAAGTTATAAAAAATTCTCTGGAGCGATCTCTTCAAAACGCAATTTTTTCTTAAATCAGGATATTTTACTTTATTATGAATAAAATCAACACGTAACCATCGGTTTTCATGAAATAAAGCTTTTTTTATTTGAAAAATACGTGGTTCTACGAAAATGTTAAAAAAGAAGTAGGGTTTTTAAATTTCAAATTTTCTATAAGTTTTTAAAAAATAAACATTTTCCAATTTGCAAAAAAAAAAAAAAAAATTTTTCATCATTTAAAAATTAAATTAACACGACCTAAAGATAATTTTGTTTCATGTCATTAACCAATATTTTGTTAACATTATAAGATTAATATATTCAAATTTCCGAAAAGCCCAAAATGTGTTTGAGAGTTTTTTAAGGAGATGAAACACAATTTACATTTTATTTCTATCTTTATTACTTTAGAAGAAGATAACTGGGTAACCAAAAAAGTACCAAAATTATATTTTGTCCTTTTTGGTTCCCAAAATGTACAAATTTCCAAAAACTACCAAGCACATGTCAATTTAGTTTTTGATTAAATAATGATGCTTTTTGAATTACTTCTATCTTTTTTTAAATTACGTCTACCTCAATTAGATCAAGTGATATAAGATTACCAATTTTACCCGTTTTTACACAATTATAACCCCTTAGGAATTTTATTTTCAATATTCTCTACACAGGTTATCTACGCATTCAGAGGGGAGTCTACATCCAAAATTTCAAGTCTCTGGCTTAAATTGTTTGGGTTGGGCGGTGACCATCCAGTCAGTCATGCTAATCTTAAATTGAATAGACGAAGTCACTAAAAATGCTCTAGTTACTAGGGGTAGCTGAAATTTATTATATGTACTTACTTTTGATACTTCCCCTTACCACGACTTTTTAGTTACGAAATTAAAATTAAAAAGACCAATTTTAATTTCGTTAGCTTTTTTTTAAAATAACTTAACCAAAAAAATAACGGGCACATGAAATAATTAATCACTACCCAGAAAAAATTCTCCAAAGTTCTTCGCCAATTGAAGCATTAATCAAAAGTTAAATCAGTTTTAATTAAACACTTATGAGTGCAATATTAAATGTTAAACGTTAAAGTGATAATTGTTTGATAATTGTTACTCATTGTTTTATTTCCTGATGATGTTTTCCGTTGGTAGGCGAAATACTGAATAAAATAAATAAATAAAATATAATAATAAACACAGACCTCGAGCCTGATTATTTACGTAATTTATTTAAAAGTTAAAAGGTTGAAAGAAAAACATATTTAATTTAATCAAGTGAACTAAACGTTTAATCAAGTGAATTAAACGTTTAATTGATATTAATAATTTGTTTACTGGTGCAAAATTCAACTAATTTGTTAACTAATATCACAAATTTTTTAATTGAAATAAATTTTTATTATTTTCTGTGTACGCCTAAAACTAAAACGAATCATATTTTTTTTTTTAAATTAGGTCAAATTAAGTTTTATATGACTAGAAATAAAATCGTAAAACTATGTGACGATGTCCCCATGATTAAGCATCGGTCCCATATAAATACAACTCTTGCAATTTTACTTAAAATTCTTTAAGCCACAACAAATTTCAATACTGGGATTCATAATTTATCATAGATCCCATATAAAGCCTCCTGAAATATTCATATCTCGGTGAAGGGTATCAAAGATTGGCCGAATATTGCACTTTTAGTTGTTTGTATATTGTAATGGTTGATCGACGTTATGGACTCAAGACCGCTTTCGTTTTGTTCACTAGAGTACTTTAATAATAACTTTTAATGTCTTTACAAAGAATATGTTACAGCATCAAAAAATTGTATTGCGTGGTAAATAATAAATTTCAATGAGTATTGTTTAATATCTTTGTTGTCACACTGTATGCTTAGAAATTTCTTTTGCATTTTTTGCAAAATATTAAAGCACGCGTGTGAATACACATGTTTCTTTTAAATAGCAATTTTCAAGATACTTGTGTATGTAAACATGTATTTATGTGGCTATTCTTGTGTCCTTCTATTTGTCTATAACCATAAGCCCTACATCCGGCTCTATAAAAGAGACATTTGTTAGTAATTGATTTATTTAAGTTGTAATTTTGTAGGTCAAGAGAGATCTTTGTACATACAAGGACTGGGGGAAATAATTAACCAAATTGGCTACATTACAATAATTTGAAAACGTTATGTCTCTTTTGCTACATTTCATCTTGCATTGGCTACTGGCTTGGCGTCATATAACTGTATCGAGTTACAGTATTGGCTCTTAGACCGGGGTTTTGACATGTGGATTAAGTTTAAACTTAGTTAAACGTACACTTATTTTTTTTTGGAATCTTATTAAAGACCAACATTTTATGCAAAACTAAACCATTCCGTCTATATTTTGTATACAAAATTGGTAATGGCGGCACGAGTCTGTTTTTAGATTAACTAAACCTAGGTTAACTGAGATCTCAAACACCCAGCCTAAAATAGATTATTAAGGCTCAGCCTTCTTTTACGAAGGATGATGTCGACGGATTGCTTGCGGGGGAGGCTCCAAATTTGTGTGATACACTGGCAACTTATGTCACTATGACTAGTTAGACAAAAACTTTCAGCATAAGTACGCAAGATACCTTTTATATGGTGCAGAAAGCCAATTTTATTATCAATGACTTAACAAAAACTCATTGGAATTACCTGAATTCTGAATTATGTAGCTCTGATTGACTTTTCATTAATTCCAATCCTCATTCTTTTGCTGACATTTGTTATACAATTTTAATTGGTATCTAGGCAGGACAACGCCAATTAATTGGTGTCCACTGCCACTGTTGTTTATCTAAGTTCTGCCTCCTTTTGCAATGCCCTGCAAAGTTATAAAGAAAATATTTGCCAAAAATGTGTGCCATACATACAATAACTTTCTGAAATTCAATGCAGCCATTCATTCATTCATCTATGCATTTAGCTGTACAAACATCTTCAAATATTTTCGTGTGACCATAAGTTTGCCTCTGTTAGCTTAAGCAAGAGAAAGTTTGACGACAGGACTAACAAGACAAATTTAATTTTGAACTTTTTTTTTAATAAAAAATGGAAAAAGAAAAAAATAAAGCAAAACCTTTAATGGTACAGCATTAGAAAATGCAATAGAGTAGTGTTTGTTAATGTGTATGTAGAATGTACTTCGAAATATTTAAACATCCTCTGCAATCCAAATACAAGTCGATAACATGAAGAATATTTTTTATGGAAGAATTTAAAATTCTGTATTCGTAAAGTTTATTATAAAAGTTTCTTGCCTTCCCCTCTTCTGCACTTGAGTTTCAGCTGTGTTGCCCTTTTGAACGGAAAGAATGCTAAAATATATTTTTTTTAATTGTTATTCAACCTCGAGAAATCTTTAAATTTATTTTTGTTCCATAATATTCACAACATATTTTAACATTTCTTCTTAAGTTTTTTTTATGGTATTTAGGTCTCGTTACTCATACGTAAATGTTGCGGACCTGTAAACGCTGCGGTCGACTTCGGTGTTAGTACTTACACTGCTGACAAAGTAACTAGTATTTAGCTAGAAATTTACTTGTTTATTTTGAACTTTAACCTAGTTGCACTTTTTATTTTTTTCCATATATCAAACTATCGTATTTTACGTTGAATTGTCACAGCAGCTCAAGTAGTTCATTTTTTGCATTTTTAAACTAGTTGTTTTATGTACAGTATAAGTACTAATAAAAGCACAACTTAATTTGACAATACCCCATATTTTTTCATACTTAATTATTGTTGTATTTATTTGTTTAAGAATAATTCTGAGCAGTTACCCCTGGAACCAGAACGACAGAGAATATTTTATAATCAGAGCCAATAGTAGAAAATCTTCCCTTTTTGTAGGGATTTTTTGGGAAAATTTCAAGCGTAGGAAAAAAGGACAGATATTTTATTTTAAGTCAAATGTAAAGAATTTTCAAAATGTTATCTCATATTCAATTGGGTTGTTCACGAAAGGCAGATTATCAGGTTATATGGTTATGTAGTTATATCAACAGCAACAAAATATATTTAAACAAATTCAAATTAATGTATGTTGTTGTTGTGAATATAGCTAAATAACCATAAACCTTAATAACCTGCTTTCAGCGAACCACCCAAATATATTGTGTAAAGTCGTAAATATTTGTATTATTTTCATTTAGAAATTAAATTTTTTTAATTACAATACCATTAAATACAAATGTAGTATTTTTTAACAGAAACCCTATACTATGAGTCTTCAACAAGATCAAAAACCATGCGAACTATTCGCTTATTTTTTTATTCGTATTCGCAATAGCATTCTCAAAAATTAATGCCAACATAAAAAAGCGAATATCGAATGAATGAAATTTCTACATAGAAATAAATTTGGTTCCGAGAAAAAACAATCACACCTTCTAAACTAGAGAAATAAATCACACAATTTTTAATGAAAACTTTTAGGGATATATTTAAAAGAAAATTAATTTTTCATATTTTTGTTCATTAATTAATTAAAATATTTACAAAATATATGCCTGTTGCTAAAAACAAAAAGTTGTTAACGAGTTTTTTACACGTAGGGATTTTTTAAAATATCTACTGGCATCTCTGATTATAATTTATTTTCCTGTTACACCATGATTCACGTTGGTTGATTTCTCCTTTGTTTACTTAATTTATTATGGTTGATATTACCGGTTTCCTCACCATTCTACATTGAAGATTTGGTGTATTTATCTAAATAATTTAAACAAAGGGAATACGGGAATTTTCCTTCTCTTTATTTTTTGTTTAAACATGAAAATAATTATTTTTCAACTCTAAAACCAACTAATAATGTACGTTTTTCTTCTTGTAGGGTTGTTGTTGTTTCTACAACAAACAAGTATTAAATATTTTTAACCAGCTTTTGTAGTGTTGTTGTTGTTGTTTCTACAAAAAACGGCGTCACGTACAAAGCTGCGTAGCCGAAATTTTATCATCTTTCTCATTTTTCGGCAGGTAACAACTAGTTAAAAACTAGTCCAAAGGTGTCAAACCCAACAAAAAATAGTCTAAAGGTGTCAAATCGCACGGTCTTCGTGGACAAATCACTCCTCCTCTACGAGAAATTCGAACTTTTCTTTCAAAAGATCCATTGTTTCTCTGCATCTTGAAAATGTTTTATTAACTAACCGGAATGTACTTAAAATCTGAAAATAACAATTTAGAATTAAAATTCCAGGTAGAAAAATGGCAGCAAAATCAAAAAAATACCTCAAATCCGGACACCCTTTACATACAAATGTCATGGGCTTCGATGTAATGTTCGCTCAAATGTTCTATCAAAAAACATAAACAATCATAAAACTCTCTTACAGCTGATACGTAAAAACAGAGAACATTTTAAATTTGTTTAGGTTCAGCCGCAACGCAGTGTCACGTTTACATAAAAGCTTTGTTTGGGGACAACCAAGCAGCCGATACGCAACGTAAACGTTAGGGTAATGAGGCCTTTTTTTGTGGTCTTAACTCATTACAGCATTTGGCACATAAACTTCAAATTTAAAAAAAAATCCATCAGTATGGCGATAAGTTTTACTTTAATAACTTAATGCATTATCTTTGCACAGCAAAAAAAAAACTGTTGTTTTATTTGGTTCATGTTACAAAAAAATATTTTAATATTTTTAAATCCGATTATTTAATCGATTTATATTTGTACTTTCTCTGGCAATTTACTCGTCTTCATAGAAAAATTATGTATATGACCTGCTCTCGAATTGTAGAGGATTTCTAGGTGGTTTCTATTTCATAGACGGATAGTAAAACAAAGATTTACGTATGAAAATAACCAGCATCAATATCAGATCATCAGTTGGCATTGAGCCAATGGCATAACAAATGTGTGACAATAATCCTTATTCCAACAGAAAAAAAAACAAAAAAAAGAAAAAAAATGACAGCAAAACTGTATGTATGCACGTTATTAATACGAAATCGTGTATTGAAAGGAAAACAGTGGTGTTAAGTGGAAATAATAACAGACATTTTATGGGGAAAGAAACGCAAAACAACATAAATTAATTGCTTCTTTTTTCGCACTACTGTACAATGCATCTGATACTCCCGCTTTTTTCATCCAAATATAGATTGGAAAGAAAGCATAGAGACAACATTTTAACAAATTAATCGGTAATCCTCTATGTTAAAAAAGAGCAAGTAAAAGTGCTATATTCGGCCAAATTAGCAAGATCATACCGAAACCCTTAATTCGTTAGTACACTAATGTATATGCAGGTTAGATGAAATAATGTACTTATTTGGGTTATTTGTAAAAATTAATATTCTGTATATAATAGAGATATCTGAGCCAAATTTTGTACATCTAGCTCATATGAAATGGGCGCTATTGTGAAGAAAAAGTGATTTATTTGCCTTTAGCTCGGCCATTTATAAACAAATAACTGTAATTCGATCTACCACTATTCTATTAAGTTTATTTCTGCGGCTTGGTGCTAACAGGTCTATTTTGCAGTTTTGCGTTAATCGGTGCATAAGATGTATTTCCGTTTGTTGATTTGTGAGAAAAAAGTGTTTCTGTTTTTGAATGCGAGAACAGACAACACAGATTCTGTTTTAAATGGAATACTTCCAGTAAAGCCTATAGTACACGGCATGTAAAAAGACACATGCGCATGTGGTTCTGACGTAATTTTGACGTCATCACACAACACGCAATGTTTATTGTGACCTTGCATTGACGTCAAAATTACGTCAGAACTACTTGCGCATGTGTCTTTTTACATGCCGTGTACTATAGGCTTAATTAAGTGTCAGATGCAAGCGGAAAGTCAACGAAAGAAATAGATATAATAAAAATATGGCTGCCAGATTTGACGATTAATCGTAATTTTGACGATTTTTTGTTCCGAAATTAGCAAAGTGCCGATTTGCTGATTTTTTCTAGTGACTATATTATTCAGTGTTCAAAATAAAACAATTTTAAATATTTTTATATATTTGTGTATTAGGCACCACAGAAAAAAGATATCTTTAGAAACAAGGCAGCGTAAATTTTTATATTTATCTCTATTGTGAAAATTGTCATCGAAATTGTTTGTCTGTTCTCTAAAAAATGTATCGGAAAAACCAAAATGTCGAGGGAAAACTGTTTAATTTTTATTTCTTTGGATCATTTAATACATTTGTTTTTGTGATTAAAACATTAAACTATTACCCCATTTTTCAGTTAATGCACTAAGGAAATGTTTTCCTTTTTTTGGCCAAAAATTTTATTTTTAGTTCAATATGATATTTTGTCACACCTTCGTGTGAATTCTTTTGGGATAAATAACAATATGAAATTTTAAATTGTTATCGGATTAAAGAAAAAGTAAAATAATAAAAACAATCCCAGCTCATTCAAGAATAAAAATTATCAATAAATTATAATTCATTTCATGTTGTAAAATGCCTTTCTTCATAAAAATTATTTAAGGAAAATTAAATTCAATGAACTTAAGCCTGATTAATATATCAAAATTTGGAATAAAATAATAAATTTTATAAAAATAGACCTCAAGCTTAAGTATGTGTGTATAATATATGTATAAAATACCCATGAACTTTAACTATGTTTTTTTCTTTTTTTTTACTATATTTTAATTAAAATCGAACTAAATTTGTCAAAATGAATTTTAAATTGTCCGATTTTTTAAAACAAAAACGATTTATTTTTTTTTTTCTTAGGACATTAGCGATTTTTTCACAAATTTATCTGGCAGCCCTGCAATTAAAATAACAAAATTTAACAATCAAGGCGAATTCATTCCAGGTAATCTCGGTAAACAACAAGTACAACTCGTACAAAAATCACAAGCAAATTGTTTTTGTAAAATTATTGTGCAATGTCAAAAACCGAAACAAATCAAAACAGAACCAAAGATAATAAACAAAATATTGACATCCAACTATTAAAAAGCTAAAGAAAAAAAGTTACCAGCAGGGCTTTTAGGATCACCTGTAATGAATTCGCCTTGATAACTATTGTGTTTTATTTATTTTCATCATTTAAATTCTTTCTTTTCAAATTAAAAAAAACACATTCTTATACATACATGTGTATATGTCTAAACATAATTATTTTTTCGTATAACTTGGGCTCCAATTTTTAAAATTTTATTTTGCTCGCATCAATTTCAAATGTGACTTAGGCTAGATTCAGACCGTGATTTAAAAATCATGTCTTTTTTTTAATTCCTTTTAAAAGTTGCTTCCAAAATCACAACGAAGATTTTTTTCCCATGATTTTAGGGTTGATTTTTTTTCCCATTATCGGTAATTCTTCTTTACTTGCTTATTTATAAAAACAAACAATTTTAATGCGCTCCATGTTTTGTATTGTAAGGAGATGTTGCCACATTGAAATAAAAAATAAAATGAAACATAACAAAAATACGAATGTGTGCAAAGAAAAATATAAAAAAAGACACAGATATCAGAAAACGTGTTTTTTCTCTACCCCTCTTGCTTTTCTACACCGTTCGCCTACAAACACAAAAAATCATGTCTTAAAAAACATGGAAAAAATCACCGTGTGAACCGCGTGTTATTTTGACAGTTCTTGTGAGAAACTTTTCGCAAAATATTGTTACAGAAACACTTCTTCTCACATCCTTCCAATAATTGCTGGAAATTTATTTAAATGCAGATAATTCTCGCAAAGTTAAGATACAGAAACACTTATGTGAGAAAAACCATTTTTTGTTTCATATTGCACTGTTTTTGTCATAAGTCACTCGTTTCATGTGGGAAATTTTACGATGCGAGAAATACAGAAACGGGCTGCAGACTTGCAATTTTTGTTGCTGCAATTTTTTTAAACTCTGCTTTGATATTGCACTAGTGTCCAGATGAAGAAATTCAAGGGTTGCAATTTTTATATTTTATTCTTGTTCTTTTTATATTTTATATAGAAATACAAGTACACCTACAGCCAACTTTGAAAAGTGTGAGATTTACAAATCAAAACAGAATTGCACGAAACTGAGTATTTAGGGGTGCCAGAAAATTTTGATAAAAAATCGGCATATTTTCAAAAAAAAAAACGGCATTATCGGCACTTCAATTAAATAAAATCGGCAAAAAATCAGCAAATTAAAAATATCCCTTTTAAGAACAAAAAACATATTTTTATTAACACAAAAAATAACAAAACCGAATAATTCAGCATTAACTTACATGTTACTCATATAATAATATAAAAACTAAAAAAAGGATATTTTTATAAATAAATTGTAATAACATAATTTAAAAAAATTTTGTACATTAGTTTAAAATTTTTTTTATATTTAAAAAATTTCTTTCAACATGTTATTTTAACAAATATTTCATAGATACATATATGAGCTTAATAGTTTAATTTAATCCATTTTAATATCAACATCAACACAGTTTGCATTATTAAATTTTAATTAATCTTTAAAAAAAGAATTCCTTAAAAGGATTCATTTTCCAGGGAACATCGAAATTTAGTTTTATTACGGTTGACTTGGCTAAAAATTCTTTCCACATTTGTAGAAGAATGTTGAAGAGCCATAACTTGTTGTACAAACTTTGACAGTAGTGGAAATGCATCCTTAGAATCCCCACGTTCTAAGTCTGAAATTTTCTGCCCAAAAGCTTGCGAATTTAATTCAATTCCTTCTAAATCATCTTAAAAGCTCAAAAATTGTAACAATCTAAGTTCAGGGTATACAATTTATTTTTCTTTTTCATAAATAAAGCTGGGGAACTCTTTCAGAATTTCCATAAAAAAAAAATTTTACTTTTAATATATAACGTTTTAATATTTGATTTGAAAGTTTAATATAAAAATTAATACAATTATTAACAATTTTGTTAATTTCGCTTTTGTTGAGTTTTGATTTTGATAGTAACTCATTAGCCAATAAGCCCAAATGCTCCTCATTTAACATCAAAAAATTCTTTGTGTTGATAAATTAAATTAAATTATTTAATTGTTTTTTTTTTATAAAATTAGTTAATACAGTTGTAAAACACTTTCCATTTGATTGTATAGGTTATGACAAATGGTCCAAAGTTACCCAAAATTAATAAATTACACGTTAACAAGCAAAGTTACCGTGATTTAATTGTATATTAAAAAATCGGCATTTTTGGAGCAAAAATCGGCAAATCGGCACTTTGCTAATTTCAAGGCAAAAAATCGGCAAAATACCGATAAATCGGCAAATATGGCAGGCCTGTGAGTATCCCTTCCGAATCTTCTCACATCTCTTACCAATAAACTCAAGAACTGCTGCAACAAAAATTGCAAGTCTGGACGATGAATTTATCTGTTTCATTTTGCTCAAACAGCCAATGTCAAATTTAACCCAGAACATCTTCATATGGGTTTTGCTAGCTAATGTCACTAACAACACTTCTATAAAAAAGGTCAATTAAAATTTTCTCAAAAGGTAATATTTTGCCATTGGCTCTTTTAGTTCCAAGCCACAGATTTAAATTTGAAGTGAAAATATAAAGTCTATTTATTATATCAGCCATTTGTGGACCGATCTGGCACAATTTTCACAAGCAAACTTTTTCGGGCAATTTAATTACAATCCCATTGTATCTGGAGTTTTAAGAAAACTCATTTCTACCTACACACAGACGGACATATATTTATATATATATATACATATATACTTAGCCGGGTCTAAGATCAATATAGTCGAACTTACAAACGAAATGGCAAACTTATATATGTATATCCTTTCCACCTTTAGTGAAGGGTATAAAAGCAAATGTCAACGCAAAGAAAAAACATGGTTGATACAATCACATTCGCAAACTATCATTAATGTTTGTGGTTATGTTTGTGTCAAACACGTCTTTAGCAACAATATATGTTCGATCATAATGGTTTTATCTAATTATTGCCTTAAACATATTTTTATGTTCAGAAGAAAAACGCAAACGATCTTTCATACCATGTTTCCTTATTTCCCGACACCATGTAAAATTTAATTTCGAAAAATTTATGTTTTATTACAAAAATACAGGCATATACATATATGTATATAGGAAAAAAAATTCGGGGCTAATGACAAAATTTTGTGTAAAAATTTCTATGCCGGTTTCAATGTTGTAGGTTTTTTTGCAGCAAGAAAGACAAAGTAATTGCATATTTAAGGTTTTTTATAATTTTATATATATAACTTACCTGTTTCAATAGATGTATAATAATTTGTATCGTTAGTTTAGCAAGGCAGCATGAACTTTTGCTCCCGAAAAATGTGTTAATTATTTTGTAATCATTCATGTTTCCTGATTAACTGACGCTTGCGGACGCAGATTATTATTTATGGTATTAAACATACCAGTTTTGTGCAACTTATATTATGATTTTAATTTTGAAGTTGAAAATATATATATTATAGTAGCAAACATATTAAATAATTTAATATAATTTTTAATATAATTAAATAATTTAATATGTTTAGCTAGATCAGAGTAACTTTTTAGGTGTAAAATCACATATAATCTTATTGTAGCGAATTTAAAATTGTTTAGGACAAAAAACAAGTTATATTAGGTCCAGAATAAATTTATTAGGGTAAACATATTAGGCAAATATGAATAAAAATGGTCGTAGTGGTCATTCAGTAATCATGTTTTTTCTCTGCGTGTATGTATAAAAAAAATAAAGATCGCTCATTAACCTTAACAGTGACATAACTCAAAAAATGGAATCTTGGAGCTAGTGATTCAGAATTGTTCGCTATGTTTTTTTTTATATTGTGTAAACAATTCATATGTATATCTTTTTTACTTTACCCGTTGGAAGAGAATGTGTCGTTATATTTTCTAAGTGGTAGAGCAAATCAAAAATTTTAAACGCGTTTATCTCGAAATAGATTTTTTTTTGAGTTATGTCACTATTGAATAAAATGAGCGATATTTACTTGTGTGCAAACATTAAGAAAAAAAAATTTCCAAAAAAAAAATATCGTCCCAACAAGAAATAATAATAAGAGAAAAATTTTTGTACATAATTTTCTAATAATTCGTCAGCAGCATAGTGTAAAATAGCTCGAGAAGTAATCGGTACAAAAAAGAGTTAACTATTAAAAACAATCGGGTCGACGTAATAAAGCATTACGAAAAATGTTACATCAAAATCACAGCACTTCGGTTAGAGATATGGGAAAAAAATTGATCAGCTTAGTCTTTTATATAAAAGGTAAACAAATGTTATAATATGATCTTCTACAAAGTCAAAAAAGTGATTGATCTTTATTATGTTAAGGAAAAGGTGGCTAAACGAAATAGTAAAAAAACCTTTGCGTTCAATGTTTCAATGTGTGATAATGGATGATGAAACTAACTGCAAAGCAGACTTTAAGCAGTCAATGCTTAATTCGCCCAAAACAAATTAACTTAATGTTCTAAGAGCAATTTATACGTGTGGTCGAGGCGGTATTTGGCCTCTACAGACCCTGTGTACTTTAGCTTATTACAAGTTTTAAAGACCAGCAACATCGTGAGATCACTAGCAATAGTTGTATTACTGGCTTCAAGCTACTAGGCTTCAAAAAATATCATTAGATGGTGGTGCTTAGAAGTTTTAGCCACCTTTTTGGCATTGGAATTTAACAGTTTGAAAAACCATACTGTTAGTATATTGTTCCTCTCTATCTAATCGTTAAGACCTGAAGTACACATATGTGCACCTCTTTTTTTAATTAAAAAAATAATAAAAAAATAATAAAAAAAACGAGTTAGAGTGCTATATTCGGCTATGCCGAATCTTTGATACCCTCCACAGACCACAGACAGGAGTGGGCTCTATAAGATAAATACATATATATTATTACCTAATCTTCACAAAATCGAACATCACCATTAAAATTTGTTGCGGTTTAGACCTGAATTAAATTATTGACCGACAATAAGAAACTTCTATGCGTTTCTTGTTAGAACTTTGAACTGGCTTGAGTAAAATATCATGATTCGTAGCAGTTTTAGCCGAACTAAAATGATTTTTAGGAGTGTAATTTGTATTGGACCTATGGTTAATTATGGACAATTCATCCCAAAATTCTGAAGACTAATTTCTGGTATTAAAAAAAAAATAAATAAGAATAAATTTCAATACAGCAGTGTAATTAGTTTGTGCGTTAACAGTGAATTTCACAAAATTGCATGATATTTTTCCTGGCCATATTAATCTAAGTTGGAGGAAATTTTACCGCAATATCTATATCTATTATGGCTTCAGGCAAATTAAATTAGTTTTCCAAAGTGGGCTTTATTTGGTTTTAGGCGTAATAAACTGTTTTTCGAGAGTAGGGTTTATATAGGGTCTAGGGTTAATTATGGACCGATCTTCACGAAATTTAGCAGGGTGAGATCTAACCTACAAAACTGTACCGTACAGAATTTAATTATGATAGCATTATTAATTACGGTTTTAGGCATACTAAACTGATTTCCGGGAGTAGGGTTTATATGGGGCCTATGGTCAGTTATAGACCGATAATCACAAAATTTTGCAGTATGATATGCAGTCGTATAAGGCGAATTCGTGCAAAGTTTTATGTCATTCCGTGCGTTATTCCACCATTTATCATAGTTTTTGTATCAAAATTATCAATATTTTTAGGGTGGTGGTTCCACATTTTGATTCATAGTTCTGATCCTACTGAACCGATGTTGCTGGATTTCAATCCCAAACTGCTGAGGATAACTGATAGCTAAAAGCAATTTGAGACCAAGTTTGTTCTTTTCTTTTGCGTTTTTCGAAAGTGGGCGTGCTTTCAACAGACGGACAGACAGACGGACATGGCCAAATTGACTTAGAATTACTCAAGGAGCCAGAATATATATACTTTATGGGGTTTTAGATGTATAATAAAAAAGTTTCACATGTAATGACACACTTAGTATACCCTTATTCACCACTAGATAGTGGTGAATGTCGGTTAAAAAAAATACAATTTAAAAAGCTTTTATACTTTAATAGTCTTATTCCTTCAATATTTTCTATGCAGTATCACAATTTTGTTTGTTTGCATATTTCTATTTCGAGGCTTACTTTTGCTATCATTTGGCTAGCAATGAAGTAAATTGTACAGAAAATTTATACAACTATTAGACATCAGCAGAATGTAATGCATTTTCTGGCCTGCTACGGGCTTTGTCAGCATTCTTTGTATCTTATAACTGGAGAGTGCTTATTGTAAGTTTTACGTATTTAACTTAATTATTTTAACAAATAGAAAAATTCCCATTTTCTATTTGTTAAAAAAAAAATATTATAAAAAAATAAATACTTTTTACTCAATCGGTTCACGTTCAGGTCTTAAGAGGGTAGATCCCAAATCAAAACTTTAACTTAAATACAAGTCCTTGACATTTAATTCCAATCGGCCTAACCGTTCACAAAATCCACAATTATTTCCCTATTTTGCCAAAATCTCCCACTGTGCGCATATATTCTAATAACTGTTTCACCAAAAACAAAAAGATAAAACAACACAAAAGAAAGGAATAAAATCTAGAGCTGACATTTAAACGTTGTTTTCGTAACTTTTTGAAAAACAAACATACCAAACATGTGTGTTTTGGACATTCGAGATATTCCTAATGTTTTAAAAGTTATAACATACAACATTTAACAACATGCGTGTGTGTGTAGCAGCAGTCAACTGCAATTGTTGCAGTACTTTTTTTTATTGTATAATTTTTGACTATTTCACTGTTGTAACATTGAAATCTATTGACATTATTTTGTTTCATGCATCACCAAAAAAATTATTAGAACTTGTTCCTTGTCGTAAGTTCTTATTGATTTTATTTTCATTTTTAAAGGTAATAATACTGATATGAATGTAGATGAATGAAGAAAGTTAATGAGCAAATGGCTTCAGATAATCATTTGCTTAACATTTTACTGAATTTAATTATTCATTAATATTTTGTGCGAACGTTGCGAGAACTTTAAGTATAAATATGTTTCGATATTGTCCAGTCCCTTTCATATCTATCACAATCATTGAAGTAACCATTTTATATATTAAAATTTCCCGTGGAGAAAAATTTAGATTTCCTTGGCCATATGAATTTATATTTTTTTCTGCGTTTGTGTAAAGGTCTACGAGTCATAATCTAGATGGCAAAATTAATTTGGTGAAACTGATTATTCAATAATACACTCTTGTGAACACATTGTAAATTGCAGAAATGTGGCAACGCAGTATTGCAGAAATGTGGCAACGCAGTATAATTTGGTTCTGTGTTGTGCTAATAATTTTGGGAAAGAGATGGAATTTCATTATAAATGTAGATTCAAAAAACTGCTAGAATTTAAGGCTTAAGCTGGAGGTCAACACCACGCGTAACACGCCTTTTCGTTGTCTACGCAGCTGTCAAAAAAGTAGAATCTGTGTTGTTTTACGTAACAAGTTACATGCACAAAAACGTAGGATGCATTGATGCGTTAAATGCGCAAAGTAGGTTTACTTTATACTTTTGTAAGAGTCACAAGCAGCGTTCGAACAAATCAGCCCATTCTGACAAATGAAATTAAATTTTTACTTATGGTGATGCCGAATAGAAAGAGTGGCATGTAACTTGAAACGTGGAACGCAAGTAAGGTATAAACATCATACAATACGTAGAGGCGTTGTCTAGTTAGTGGTTTTTATACCCCCCACCACCATAAGTGGTGAATGAGGGTATACTAAGTTGGTCATTCCGTGTGAAACTTTTTCATGAAACATCTAAGACCCCATTTAGTTATACCAGAATATGTCCTCGAGTCTGTTGAAAACCGGAAATTTTATTATTTTGCGAAGCACTAATGGTACATTTAAAAAAAAGCACACATTTATGCGCTACGCAATAAGACATCCAGAGATTCAGTAAGGTAAGTGACGAATTCTTAATAAATTTAAAAAATATATATATATACAATTTTAAGAGCAACGACATTCCCTTACTACGAAGCAAGTTTGTAAGGGAGAATATCAAAGAATAACGGTATTAAAAAATTCAGCGTGCAAAGCTAATCGTTACGTTTACCAAATTTATATGCGCTGAATAAAGCGCTTTCTGTATCAAAGATGTATTGCTTCAAAGTGGGAAATCGCCATATAAAATTCGTGTCTTCCGTAAGCGGTATGGTAAGCTAAACTTTTATGTTTCTCCCTGACAAACCTGTGTCGATGGAAGCTCCATTTTTGATTGGGTAGGATTAGAGCTATGAATCAAATTGTGGAACATCCACCCTAAAACAAATTAATAATTTTTCAAAAATGAATATAAATGGTGGATTAATGCACGGAATGATACATTTTGCGAAAATTCGTTTTATACTACTCAAAATCATAGTGTTGAATTTCATGAAGATCGGTCCATAATTTACCCTGGGCCCCATATAAGCCCTGCACCCGGAAAACAGTTTAGTACGCCTAAAATCGTAATAAATAATGCAATTACAATGAACGTGGTATGTAACAATTTTATAAGACTAAAAATCACACAGGTAAATTTCGTGAAGACCGGTCCATAAATTATCATAGGTCCCATATAAACACTACTCTCGGAAAACAGTTTATTACGCCTAAACTATTAATAAATAATGCTTTCGTTATATAACGTAATACTTCACAGTTTTATAGGGCTATAAGTCCCACTGCCAAATTTCATTAGGATCAGTTCGTAATTTACCTTATGTCCCATATAAACCCTTCTCTCGGAAAAGAGTTTACTACGCCCAAAATTGTCACAAATAATGCTATCGCAATTAAATTAAGTACGTAACAGTTTTATAGGACTAGAAATCACAATGGCAAATTTCGTAAAGATCGGTCCATGGATTAACAAAGGGCTCATATAAAGCCTGCTCTCGGAAAGCAGCTAAGAACGCCTACAACCGTAATTAATAGCTCTCTCATAATAAAATTTAATACTTCACAATTGTTTAGGAATAGAAATCATACTGATAAACTTCGTGACCATCGGTCTATCATTTACCAAATGCCCCATATAAAGTCCACTCTGGGAAATTAAATCAATACGCTTAAAACCGTAGCAGATGTAGATATTGCGGTTATATTGGTTCCAATTTAGCTTCTCTGGGTAAAAAAATGTCATGCAGTTTTGTGATATACTGTCCATAATTTACCTTAAACGCTTAAACTAATTTCACTGCTGTATTGCATCGGCTATTTACGAATCATGATATTTTACTCAAGCTAGTTCAAATTTCTAAAAAGAAAAGCATAACATTTTCGAATGTCGGTTAACAATTTCATATAGGTAAAGGCCGCAAACGTTCGTTTTTAAAAAAATTAATTAATAATATAAAGATATCATATAGAGCCCACTCCTGAAATAATCGAAATGTCGGAGGAAGGTATCAAAGATTCGGCACAGCTCAATATAACACTCTAACTTGTTAAACGTTGAATAGTTAAGATAGTAACCGTGAAAAACTGTATAAAACTTTGCGTTTGATAACTGAGTGATGCAATAATTTGTAATAAAAAGAATTATCGGTTTATTGAAGAGACGTACGCCAAAATGACGGAGAACACACAGAGATCAAAAGGGTGACGTGAGAAAAAGGCCCAATTCAAATGCGAAGGCAGCTTTCGAAGAAAAATAAATGCAAAAACAATCAATCAGCTTAATTGCGTGATTAAAACAAGATTTTGACACAATTAGTTTTATTTAGAAAGAATTATTTTTAAAATTCTATTTGTTTAATTTTCCGGGGGATCAAAATTTATTAAATGTTCCAGACCTTAATTTCCTCCTACGATTATCTATATTTTTCAGGAGTAGATATAGAGTGCTGTCAAACCCTATACTTACTTTTTGTGGACTATTCTTTTCATAAAAATCATTCCCAGTACATGAAAGCAATAGTAAAGCTTAATACAGAAAAATGCAAATAATTCGAAAAATAAGATTTTATTTCCGGAACCATTTAACCCGGCGTCGGGCACGTAATAAAAGAAACACCGACAGTCAGGTGGGTAAATATGACCCTAGTTTTTTTGACATTGAGAGGATTCACAAGGTGTGCTATCAAGTCATATCGTCATAATGTCCTAAATAATATTTTACAATTGTTTAAAAAAAAAAAATATTGTTGTGTTTCAAACAACATAAAAAAATATATTTTTTTTAAACAATTGTAAAATATTATTTAGGACATTATGACGATATGACTTGATAGCACACCTTGTGAATCCCCCCATTGTGTTTTGCATAATTTAAAAAATTTGATAAACGTATCTGTAAGCAATATATACATGACTCGTTTAGCTATTTGTTATATGCAAAAAAAAAAACATATTTAAACTGTTTTCAATTTTTTAATTTATTAATTTAAAAAAAACAATAAACGAACTTAAAAATATAAGGAACTTCAATCAGTCTAATGCCATAAACTTAAAATCTAAAAAAACAAAAAATAATTGCTAAATTCATCACATGGGTGTTAATTATATATTAAAAAATGTAATTTTCTTTATCTTTCTGCAAGGAGTTTGAGCATTCGTTGCAATAAGGAGCTATATGTTGCTCCTTATTGCAACGAATGCTCAAACTCCTTGCAGAAAGATAAAGAAAATTACATTTTTTAATATATAATTAACACCCATGTGATGAATTTAGAGCAGGCTGGGTCAAATTTACCTTTCTTAGTTGACGGTCAACTATCTCTGCTCACGTTCAATCATCAACTGAAACGAAATAATAAACAACATGCAAAAACGATACACTCCAGCTACTGAGAAATTTGGCAGCGTCGCAAAACGTGAAAAAAGTTACACAGCAATTTAAGAGCATATGGGCCATAATGACCCAACCTGCATGACGCCGGGTTAATCAGGCGAAAACTATAATATAAATATTACCTTCTCATATTGTTATACCCTCCATCACTAGTGGTGAATGAGAATATTTTAAGTTTGTCGTTCCGTGTGAAACTTTTTTAAGATTAATTTAAGACCCAATAACATATACAAACAAATTCTGGGTCCTTGAGTAATTCTTAGTCGATTTATCCATGTTCTTCCGTCTGTTGTAAACACGCTCACCTTCGAAAGACACAACAGAAAAGAACAATATTGGTATTAAATTCTTTTCAAATTCTCTAAGCAGTTTGAAATTGAAATCATAATCGGCTCAGTAAGCAAAGATTTATGAACATAAATGTGGAACAACTTATCTAAAAAATAAATATTATTGTTACAAAAATAAACATAATTCTCTTTTAATTTTGCAAAAATTCGTTTAATATAACTGTGAGTCATACAACAAAATTCAGTACAGATATTGCGGTAAAATTCAGTCATTTAGCATTACATACAGTGTTGCCACTTTGCGGGCAATTACCCGAATTTGGTGTAATTTTTACTGGTGTGGGTAGAGCGTGGGTAATTGGTCGCAGGAGTAGATCAGGTTTAATTTGAAATTCTTTCGTTTTAAAACAAAAAATGTAAATAGTAAATTTCAGAAAAATATATATACCACTTAAAATATTACGAAAATATTTCAATCGGTTTTGAACCCGAAGTAAATTGCAAAAAGTTATTCAAACTAAAATATATGTTTTCAATATTTTAAAAAGGAATAAATTTCATATTATATTGCCACTTTCAAATGTTTTAGTTGCGAGCATATTAAGCGCCCTTAACAGTTGTAACACTGACTTAAGAAACAGACTATTGTCTGAAACCATAAAGGATATTTCTTAAAGCCCATAAAACTTGAAGTTGTAAAAAATAAGTTAAAAAATTAATTTTATTCAAAAGACAATTCCACGTCATTAACATTTGAAAATGTTTTCGGTCGTGTGAGCACCACTGCGGTTTTTGGCGAAACACACTCTGGCCGTCCAACTATGGGCGACTTTTCAAGTATTTCTGGCTGTATGTCACGAACAATGTGTCTTTAGTTGCTTCTGGGTTTATCAGCGTAAAACAGTGACCACACGTCATAATCGAGAGGTGTCAAACCGCACAAGCTTGGATGCTAATTGGCAAGACTTGTCCCAAAATCAACTTTTTGGGCTCATTTAAGAAAAATTAAGGACCGATGATGCCACCAGCGTGTAAACTGCGCCATAAGGTGGGTCTGTTGTAGAATGGTCTCACTCCAGATGCGGCAGTTTTGTTCATAACAAAACTACCTAGTTGGTAGTGAGCTAGTCTATCAGCGCCGGGGTTGCGGGTTCGATTCCCGCCAGAGTCTCTGGTTTCTTTCCTGCAGACAAGCATAGAGCTTTGCGGGACTAGTATAGCCGATTATGAGCGCTATAAAAATTATAAAGTTGCCTTTTAGTTGCACGAATAGATGACGGATTTTTTAAGTTCATATATAAAATTTGGTAGCGTTTTTATAAAACAAAACGTTAGTTTTATATCAGGTGTTATTTAAGTTTAATCGGGTAATTTTTCTTCATATCAAGTGTAATTTTGAATTTTGCTGGTGGTAACACTGATTATATATCAAGAAATAACAGCATAATTTTATAATAATTGATCCATTATATACCATGGGTTCAATTGAATTACTGTAATGAAATTTGGTCTAATTTAGGTTTTTTAATATTAAAAAATCACTCAATCGGATTTTTTGATGAACAATCCTTGACTGCAAAAAAAATTAACAAAAAAAAATCGAGTTTTTAAATAAAAACTTTTGCTTTTTGGACATTACAAATATTTCGGTTAAAGAAGGCGATAACGGTGAAAGCACCAGAAAATCATTAGTAATAAATTAGAACAAAAACCCATTTTAAAATATTGTTTTAGTTTTAAATGCGAAATTTTCTTTCGAAAACGTGGGACAGGCAGTGATTTTTCGTTTTCAAAAATTAAAAAAAAATTATGAGGACAAACATTTAACATTTTTAGCATTTGTGTGAAAGCCATGTGTATTGCGAATAAGCCATAAATCATGGTGCAGATATTTAAATTTTGTTCATAATTATGGGCGTGACTAATATGTGGCACAAAATAAGGCAATTAGGCTACTACATTTCATCATAACTTGAAAAAAGTATCAGCAATCATCAATCATCAGTAAGTCATCCAAATAACATTTTATATTTATATTTTATATTTTCAAGTGCCTCGACTTCCATGAGACTATGCTCCTTTTAATGCGCCATAATTCAGGCGATGCTTTGCATAATTCTGCATAAAAAAATTTTTACAGCCCCTAATTTTATTACAAATCATTTGTTGGCATTTAAATCACTTGGGCAAATTGTTCTCAAGTTATTTCGGTTGAAATATTAGTCATGCCATTTAAAATAAATCTGAGCCCGATAGAAAAGAACTTTAAAGGGATTTGAAATACATATGTATATATAGTCAGCCCAATTATGAATAAAAATTCCCTGGGAGTTTTTTCCCTTTTCCCATTTCTACAATTGAATTAACATAGGAAAAATGGGAGAAGGGAGAAAACTCCCAGGGAGTTTTTCTTTCATAATTGGGCTGAGTATGTATACTAGCAACCTGTTCGTGAACGCCTGGGTTCAAATCTAAGCGCAGTCAAGAACGAAAAATTATCAATAAAAATTTTAATTAATTTCATGTTGTAAAATTCCTGTCTTCATAAAAATAATTTAATGAAAATTAAATTCAGTGAACTTAAAAATAATTAAATAATTAAAACTATCTAAATTTGGATTAAAAACCATTAACAGTTCAATAAAATAACCACAATACTTATTATTGTATAAATTACGTTAATTTTCATATAAACTTAAATCGTATTTAAATACAGATTGGGTTTTTGAGTTTTATTTGAAAAGTCTTATTTAATTAAGTTAAAAGTATGGTAGCACTACTAAATAAATAAAAAAATATCATAAAAATATGTAGTTATTAACAAGGTTGTCTCAGAAAACAGCTGGTTGTTATTGCCTTGCCTGTTGTTTTTGTATTGCTGTGATATTGAGGCCACCTTGCTAAGTTAATCCAATGGAAACTAAAGTTCAATTTAAGGCCCTAATCATGTAATACGCAACGCAACGCCAAAGAATAACACTGACAGCACAGACAATGTCAAAAATATTTTGTAAATTTGTTGTTGCTTCCTACAGAAATTCATGTACCATTTTAAAATTTTCAACGCCACAAGCTATGGAGGGTTTGAAATTTTAAAGCGCAATGTGAATTTCTGTAGGAAGCAGCAACAAAATTAGAAAATATTATACATTGTTTGTGCTTTCAATGTAATTCTTTGGCGTTGCATAGCGTTTTACATGATTAGGGCCTAAATGTACCACATCGGTGAATTAAGTTTCATTTAAGTGTTTAGTGAAGAAGATAATTTTGAATTTAAAACGATTTTAAACATAAATGTGCTTTAATGTCGATCCTGAAAATTGGCCATTAAATTTACATTCGTTGCGAAATTTTTTAAAACAACATTTTTGTAACATATTTACTTTAACATAATTTTTATATGTTTGATTTTTCTGAACAAAAAGTAAAGAGAGTTAGCCAAGACTGTAATAAAAAATATTAAAAGTAAAAGAATAAGTTTAAAAATTACGTGCAACTTCAGGTTAATATTTACGAATTAAAAATATAAAAGCATTTTCAAGTACAGGAAAGCCGGTACCTAATGCTGCACAGGAAAACTTATCGCCAATTTTTTTCAATTAAACAATTAATCAAAAATAAAATCAGCTTTTATGAAAAATATAATAAAGTGAATTATATCAACAACATAAATGCAGAAAATGTTGTTAATATCAAAAATATTATATTGATTATATTAATTTGTTTACAAATTTAATTAATTTATCAATTAGTATCACAACTTTTTTAATTAATATATATTTTTATTTTATTTTCTATGTATTCTTCCCACCCCTCTCACCAGTAAACTCAGACTGAAGGAAAACTTTTATACCGTGAACCTGGCAAATGGAATTTCTTTTCAAAAAGTTCTCATTACCACGAACATATTTGATAAACATCACGCCTTTCGTAAATAAAAAGTTTTTCCCTGGAAATTTTGCTTTTTCCTCTACATATTTTAGGGGAGAGGGAACGAAGTTGAATATTTATGTTGTTACTATAAATAGTTCTTAATATAAACAAGTGATCAACCTTTATGCATACGCACTATGTTCAACTAAAAACTAACAGTCATACCTAAACAAGAGCGTAACGCATTTTCTAGCTGTCAAAAATCCTTATGTCCATACAATTTGTATGTAGCATACCGAAACATAGTGACGGCAACGCAGCAGAAGCGCGTTGCAATTTGAAAATCCTATTAAGAAGGGTTGATATATTTGTTGTTTTGACAACCCTGTTTTTATCGTTTGATAATAAATAATGGAAAATCAGCTATTTTGATGTCAAACTAGCGGTTTTAATGACAGTTCCAAGGTAAATTTATGTATACGGTGGTGTCGATACTACAACAAGTAACAACACCAAAAACACAACAATGTATTTTTTTGTTGCTTTCGTTGATCGATAGTCAAAAACACAAGCAACTTTTGACATTTCGCTCTCTAAGCAAGAAAAAAAGTAGCACAGCTGTGCTTTCAACGCCACCTGAAACATGAATTCGCCTTGGACAGTTTTTAGTTCTTTTAGATTTCGTAAGCACGAAAGTTAAGACTACTGCTTGTGACATCAACGCTGATGCTCCTGCTTACCCTACGTTGCCACAAGCAACTAATTACTTGCAAGTAGAGTACATATTACTAACGAAACAGTGCAATTGTTTCGGTACGGCTGTAACAGTAATAACCAGTTAGTAAATGAAAATACAAACAAATTGACAACAAAAAAAAAAAGTTGCGATAACCGAGTCATAAAGTTTGGCTGTGTTGTGCTAGTAGAGAAAACAATGTAAGCTATTTGGTTCTTGCAATAGGCAGGGAGTTGTTCGTATTGAGGGTTGCACATCATGATGGCGTACTGTAATTTTATTTAAAAAACGAATTTTGCTGTAGACCAGTATTATTTACGATAGATCCAATGTAATGGCTGGATATCTCTTTAATACGCCTAAATATATTTCTGAAACAATTCAGGGTATTTTACTTAAATTAAGAAACGAAGTATAATACTGTAAGGACAGGTTTGATGAGGGTTGGCTTATAATTTATAGATCCCAGAACTATTCGAACACTCGGTGGAGGGTATTAAAGATTCGTAACAGAAAAATATAGCACTCTTACTTGCTTGCTAAAAAACTAAATATAAATATAATATAAAATATATATTCTTATTTCTAAAAATGCACATTTTCTACAGATTTGTTTTTTTTTCATATAATCGGTTACGTACATGAATTGAAAAAACATTCTGCTTTATACGAGTATCGTAATCATAGCAGAATTTATTGAAATTTGTTGTCAAAAATTCAAAAAAAATTAAGGCAAATATGAAAAAAATTTAAATATGTAACTAATGGCTAATTTAATTTTTTTGTAACTTAACAAGATGAAAAATGGCTAAATTATGCCACTAAATGGCTAAATTAATAACATTATGTATAAAAGTTGATACTTTTTGTTGGAAATTTGTATATAAATATTAAAATAAGACACATTCTTAATTTTGTTGTTGGCTACATTTTAAACCTTATAATTTATTTTCTAAACTTTAGTTTTCAAAAATAAACAAAACTTCAGTTCTTAATTTAAAATGTTAAAGATAAATAAATATTTAATTAAAACCCCACACTTTATAGTTATTAGTATTTTGAAATCTCAGTTTTCTTCGTCCGTTATTATCACACATACTTTCGTAAATAAGTGTTGCAAAACATGAGAATTATTTTAATTAAATTTCCAAGTAAACAGATTTTTGAACCCAAATAAATATTTAAATGATGTTTTCCATTCAAAACAAGCAACCACACGTTTACATTGTTCGTCTGTTCTTCATGCACACAACCTCACGTACACAACCCATATATAAATGAGTTTGGGGCCATTATGTTGAGGACAGAAGAAAGATTAGCATACTTTTAGGGGGCTAAAACAAGAAAAATTATCAAGTATGTAATGTAAAGTTTAAATACGTGAAGAACAAATAAATAAATGGTTGAAAAAGGGGGACAAAAACATTTAAACAAACATAAATGGGGTTAAATTCTGAACCAGAAGTAAAAGTGTGCGTTCGTTGGTTTGTGTCCCTATTTGCCTGTGTGAATGTACTCGTAAGTACAGTAATTTTGAGGAAATCTCATAAAATGTACAAGTATGTAAAGTTGAAATAAAACAATAATAACGCAAATAAACATAAAAATATATGCCCGAACGCATTTCGCGAACAAACACAACAAAGGCGCACACATCAATTTTCATACATGAAATAAATTATTTTTTATACCTACACCCAGTACTGAATGAATGAAGAATTCTGAAATTACACACGACTGTGTACCAAATTACACATTTGAAGAAATATTGGACAATTTTTTTTTAATATAGTTTAACATTTTTGAGAAACATTTGCAATTTTTGTTGCCGCAATTATTTAAAATTCTGCTTTTAAATTGCATTTGTGTCCATATTATGAAATTCTAGGCTTGCAATTATTTTATATTTTATATACATATAAATACAACCTCAAGTTGAAATTACAAAACAACACAAAACTATATATTACATGAATATATATGTTCTAATTTCTTGTGTAATTCTAAGTCGATTTATCCATGTCCGCCTGTTGAAAACACGCTCACTTTCGAAAAACTCAAAAGATAAGAACAATGTTCGTGTCAAATTGCTCTTAGTTATCGAAAGCATTTTGGGATTGAGATCCAGCAAAATCCGATCAGTAGGATCAGAGTTGTAAATCAAAATTACAATTTTGGTACAAAAAAATAACATTAAAGGTGGCACAATGCACGGCATAATATAAGATTTTGCCCAAACTAGTTCTATACGACAAGAAATCATACTGTACGTCTAAAGCCGCAATAAATATTGCTATCATATTAAAATGTGTTTCATATCATCGTTTTATAGGACTAGAAATCACACTGTCAAATTACGTTAAGATCGGTCTATAATTTACTATATGCTAGGGAGATCGATTATTCGACTTTTTTCAATAACCGGTTTTCGAATATTACGAATAGTTGATATTTTAAAAAACCCGGTTTTCGGTTAAGCAATTTTTAAATAACCGGTTAACCGGTTTTAATTCGAATACTTAAAAACACAAAAATCAAATAAGTTTTTAAATAAAACGTTAATTTGAATAGAAACAAAACAATTTGCAAAGGTAAGGAACCAACAAAATACATATATTTTACGATAAAATCGAAGAAAAAGGGACCAGTAAATTGATCAAACTTTAGCTAAATTTTTTAACAATTTTTTATTGATTTACTAAACTTTATTTTAAGAAGATATTTGTATAATGTAATTTAGAAACTGTTGAATGATATTTGATCTACACTGATAGAAAAGGCGTAATAACGCTGATGAATTTTGACATCAGTACTATGACAAGTGTCTTCGTTTTTAATCCCATGACACTTTACATACTGTGATGTCAGCCTTAACATCACTTGGCCAAATTGTCATTAGGGTCAAAAATTTAAATTATGTCATCAATGGTATGACACATTGGCATCACAGAAATTACGAATCGGAGTCGTTTTTATAAATCATGTCATTAGTGCGATGACAAACTGTCATCAAATTGAGTCATTGTAATATGGTTTCCGTAGTAATTCTACTTGAAAAATTTGATGTATAAATAAATAATTTATAAAAATAGAATATGAGAATTTTTGCTTCTAATTTTACTTTTTAAACATGTCAATAATGTTAATAATATATTATGACATGATATCTTATGTCATCGCACTGATGACAGTTTGTCATCACACTGATGACATGATTCATTAGATGACGCATAAAATATGACAACATCTTAGGATGAAGTTCGTCATTGGATTAATGTCACTTTTTGCCACATTGATGACATTTGTAACAGCATAAATGTCACAATTCTGATGTTAGAGCATCATCAATATGAAGACGTATTTTTCTATGAGTGTAGTCAAACTTTTTGCAAAAGAAAATAAAATATAGGAATTTTTTAAAGTTATTATTTGAAATATTCTTTCAAATTTATTTTGAACGAGTTTTCATTTGTTGGTGGTTAAGCTATCTATATAAATCCACCATATTTTTCAAAAGTTGCAAACAAAACCTCTTAGCCAGGTTTATCTATTTCAAATTATTTTGTTTCAGCATTATAGAAACGAATAGTGAACTGAACATTCTTTTTCTGTAAAATATTTGTCAATTCGTCGACTACAATTTAAAACATTCCATGACATTGTTTCATTTCTTCAATTTTGTTTTTTAGTTCTTGATGTTTTAATAAATAAAACTGGTAGAAATTTTTCCCATATCGTTGATTCCGCCGTAATGTTGTAGTTTTCAGCATGAAGAGATGCTAGAACTACTTAAGAGTTTTTAGTGCCTTAACGGGCATTTCGTCCTCGGCAACACAACGGGCTAATATTTCACCGAATGATTCATTTTTTGCAGCGTATTTTAGTAAAGTATTATTTGTCATCTCCTTAGAACTACTTCGAACGGAGTTAAGTTTCATTTGGTTCACATTAATGTCAAGCATGTATACTAATTAAAGGTGATTAATAAGTCGTGACATGGAAGAACCTTTGTAACTTATCCTTTTAGGGCACTTTAAGCACCTCACTTTGTCTTTTTAATCGCATTCGAAAAATATCTAGAGATAACTTTTATTTTAAAATATATTTAATATTTAGAATACTCTTGCACAAATGACTATTTACTTTTTAACTGCGCACGATTTTGTAGTATTTTGAATAGTTTTTTGTTTTTTTTTTTCTACGAGAACATACGCTTTTATAAGCGATTTGTATTTCCAGTCTTCATAATGTTTTTTTACCTTTGTTACATTTTGTTTTGACATTCTTCATAAAAAGTTTAAGTTTGGCCAATATTTCATTAGGAAATACTTAAATTACGGGTACATCTACAACAAGAGTAAGGAAAATGTATATAAATTACACATTACTAAAATAACCGGTTTATTTTACTAAAATAACCGGTTTATTCGATATTCGAAAAATGGGCATTTTAAAATAACCGACTTGGGCAAAGCTAAAATAACCGGTTACAACCGGTCGAATAATAACCGTTCGATCTCCCTAGTTATTACATAAATTGAAGCTAAACTTACCAGTAAACACACACAAGCTGTTAGAAAGCTACTTAGTCGGCCGAAAGTTTATTATTAAAGAATGTGATTTTATAAGTTCTCCTCAGCCAATTGACGCTGGAGTCCCTCAGGGAAGCATCATGGGCCCACTCTTATACCTTATATATACCTCAGACATGCCAACAAACAACCACACCCTAACTTCAACATTTGCTGATGATACAGCTTTTATAAGCGTACACGAAAACTGTCATGAAGCATCCCGTTACTTGCAGGATCATATATTTGAACTGGAAAAGTGGTTAAAACAATGGAGGATAAAGGTCAATGAGCAAAAATGCGTACATATAACATTCACCTTGCGTCGGGAGTCATGTCCCCCTATTAAAATCAATAATCAATTAGTGCCCCAGCAATCGCATGTAAAATATCTCGGTATTCATCTAGATCGGCGTTTGACATGGAAATGCCATATAGAAACAAAACTAACACAAATGAAACTAAAAGCAATTCAAATATATTGGCTTATTGGAAGAAATTCTGTTCTTAGCCTCGACTGCAAACTTCTACTTTATAACTCTATATTGAAGCCAATCTGGTGCTACGGTATTCATCTATGGGGCACTGCCTCGGCCTCAAATATCGAAAAAATTCAAAGGCGCCAAAATAAACTTCTTCGAATAATCACAGCCGCTCCCTGGTATGTTAAAAACTCTAATATTCACAAGGATCTCAATGTGCCATTAGTAAAAACTATTATAACGAAGTACGCAGCAAAATATTTAAAAAGGCTTGAGTCGCACCCAAATCCACTTGCTCGAAATATTTTAAATGACAGTGGACACTCTAGATTAAGGAGAAGAGATACCGCAGGACTCATCCGAAGGGAAGACCGCTAAACATCTACATATGTGAACAGAAACAGTGAGGAGAAAAATTTTCGTCTAGCATTGGCAGGACAAAAATAAAGTATTAGTATAAGATTTGATTAATTATTGTTAGTTCATATTTAATATATGAAGATTCAATAAATAAATAATGAAAAAAAAAAAAAAAAAATCTTTTAGAAAATTTCAAATCGTTATTTGAAATATTGCATCGGGAATTTCGAAGAATTTTTATTTTGAAAAATATTAGAAAATATTGTTAAATTTTTTCTGCCGAAAAATTTTGGAGTCGGAGACGCGAGTTTTTGTATATACCACGATTCCGACTCCGGTACAAAAACCTCAACTCCGACTCTTCAACGTCGCCTCTGACTCCACAGCCCTGATTAGTTTTATGTGTAATCTGTATGTAATTTTTTTTTGAGTACTTTTTTTTTATTATTTTTTACAATTTCACAATACTCTTAAAATGACGTAGTGTATGTTGTACTTTACCTGGTCAAGTTGTGATTTTCAGAAACAAAAATACCAATTTTTAAACTTCACTTACATGTTTGATAAAATGCTTTGTAGATTGTAAAAAGTGTGAAATAGATGGCAAAAAAATCTGTAAGTCCTTGTTCAGACCTGCAATTTTTGTTGCAGCAATTCTTGAGTTTATAAGTGAAAGATATAAGAAGATTAGGAAGGGGGTCTTAGATGCATAATAAAAAGTCTTACACGGAATGACAAACTTAGTATACCCTCATTCCGCAATAGTGGTGGAGGGTATAAAAAGAGTTTAAAGTCAAATAAGGACCGGTCTCATATACATTTAGCGTCAAGGTTAGAGTCGGAATTGGAGTCGGAGTCGTGAGTCGGAGTCGCACTTAAAAATGTTCAGCGTTTGGAGTCGGAGTTAGTACTTTTTTCTGAAGACTCCAAGTCCCTGCTACACATGCAAGTACACACAATATGTGTAATTACACATGGATCGGCAACACCGCCCACACCACAATAGTGGAGTTTGTGCTGATGTGTGTAACACTCAAAAATATTAGTCGTAGACCCACTTATAAGTATACCGAACTACTCAGACAATTAGTCAATTAACGATGTCTGTCCGTCCGGTTGGCTAGCTGGTGGTCTGTCCTTGTAAATTGTGCGCCAAGTACAGTTCGCGATTTTGAAGATAATTTGATAAAATTTGTTACTTATGTTTCAGTAGTCATATGGACGAAGACTTTACTAAATGGTGAGAATCGGTCCATATTTTGACCCATCAAACTTCTTTCCGGAATAGTCTTTATGTAATTCAACGACCTTATTATGTCCAAACTTATCTTTTTGCAACATAAATCATTTTACCAAATTTTTCTAAAATCGGTCCATATTTGACCATAGCTCCTTTACAAATACCACTCCCGAAAATAGCTTTTCATAAATGTTGGTGTTGATATTAAATTTAGCCGCGGTAACTTAATAGCTACAACATCATGACAAAATTTTGTACTGGTAGTTCCAAAAGTGACCATAGGTCCCATATAAATCCGCTCTCCAAAATCGTTTTAAGGCAAAGAAATATTTAGATAATATTCGGTAAACGTTTTAATTCTTACTTCATAATTCAATTATTATTTGCCGGGTCCATGATTATCCATTGGTCCCAAATAGGGTAACAGTAGTTGAATTTTTCTTCATATACTGTAGTGGTCGGGCTTGGCGACTATACTTTTATACATTAGAGAAGTACAACATCAGTTTTAAAATCACTTTTAAGAACATAAAATATGCTTTTTCCGTCACAAGAGAAAACCACAAGTGCATGATAAAGAAATAAAAAGCGTGTAGAAAGTTATCGGTTTTTATATTCCGTTTTAATGTTTTCGTTTTTTTTTTCTTCAATTTTCGGCTGAAACAAACGCGCCGTATTACTGAAACACGTTCTGACCACGTTCATGTTATAACAACATATTTGTATATAACTTTGTATGTATGAGTTTAGGCCTAATGCTCCGGGTTTTTTGATTTTTAAAGCGAGGGAATTTTTGTATTAATGTGTGTATGTGTGTGTTTTAGGATGTGTGAGTTTGTTTGGCGTTTTCTAACGTTCTATTTTATATGTTTATAAGTGTACGAGCAAATGACATATTGTGTTCTACACATTTCGAAATAATTCATTATGGCTGGAGAAAAGACCGGCAACGATTAAAAAAAAAACAAACAACATTAAAGTGGTCAGAAGCATTTTTGCGATTTTGTATATGAGTGGTGGTAAATTTTTAAACGAAGTACGATTAATTTTTCTGCAATATACACGCAGAGAAAAAATATGTTTAAATACGGTCACCTCCAACAAAACTATTTTTAAATAAAATTGTAAACATACTATGGTTATTTTAACCATATTATTGTCACCGACAACCATATTATTGTTAAATTAGTCCTCCGTCAAGAAGCCACAACCATATTATGGTTGCCGCTAAACATGCTATGGTTAAATATGACAATAATTTGTTTTTAAATTAACAATAGTATTTTCCTCTTTTCTAAGAGCAACATGCTATGGTTGAAAACCAACCATGCAATTATAAATGTTAAACATATTTTAGTTATTATTAACCAAAACATGTTCGGAGGCAACCATAATATGGTTGTGCCTTCTTGATGGAGGACTAATTTAACCATAATATGGTTGTCGATGATAATAATATGGTAAAAAAAACTATAGTATGTTTACAATTTTATTAAAAATAGTTTTGTTGGGGGTGACCATATTTAAACATATTTTTTCTCTGGGTGTATAAAAGAGCAATATTAATGAAGCCCTTGCGAAAGGGTTGTCGTCTTGTCGCGATTTGAGGGCTTAAGTACATGGACGTTTAGAGTCATGCGGACAGTATTCTAAATCATTAGAAAAAACGATTCTCTGTTTGTTATCTTCGACCAAGAATATTACAGTACTTATCAAACTCAACAAAAAGATGAGAACATTTAATTGCTTTCTGTTTTTTTTTTTAACCACAAACTTCGTTGTGTTCGACTCAGACCATTAATGTTCGTTCGTTTCAGTTGTGTTTGGCTGGTAAAGAAAACCAAATTTTTTTTAGAAAAACAAAATACATACACAAAAAACCAGCAAAAAAAATGTTACGCAAACAAAACATGTACACAATACACACATAAGCTATTCGTTCTGTGGTCGTTGCTTAAATGTTTTGTTTGCTCATTCCTTTATCAATGTGAAAAAGAAACACTATAGATCATTAAAATATAATGTCATATCTATAGAACCACTGTAATTGTTCTGTTTTATAGCGAAGAACAGAACACTATATAAGGTTCGCGACTTTTCTTAAAATAATTATGAACGACATTAAGGGTTTTACATTAATACACAAACAATAATATATATATATAAGTGTTGCCAGTGAAATTTCGAGAAAGACACATTTTTGTTTCCAAAATGATACACTTTTTCTCAAAAAGATACATTTTAAAAAAAATTTGAAAATCCATTTTTCTCAATTTACATTTATTAACATAACATTTGTAATTCGTATTTAATGAATATTGTAAAGAAAACGATATCATATAAATTAATTTTTATATTTATTTAAGTCATAAATAGTTATTAGGTATGACAAAATACAGTAGGCAAAATTAATATACGAGTTGAGGCGTTTATACTAAGGCGATTATATCAAAAAACTCAAATACATTTTTCTTCTAAAACTTCTTCTTAACAAACATATGTGACAGACACTGTGAATGACGGTATTTATCTTGGATTAACTCTTTTTATTGTTTTGACTTGTAAGGGGTGTGTGTCCCTAGCACATCATCGTCGTAGGCCTGCATAATGTTTTGGCACACGACATACAAAAGTTAGTGTAGACGTGGTTTTGGAACACATATGGAAGCTCTGGCAACCACTCGCCGTAAGCACACCCAGGGATGTAATTGTGCGTAGTAGGGCGAATTTACACCGGACCAAGTTACACAAGACGTTACGCGCGCAAGTGTTCTGATCAAGGCGAATTCATGTATACGTTGGTGTCGATTTACAACAAGTAACAACACCAAAAACACAACAATGTATTTTTTTGTTGCTTTCTTTGATCGATATGTCAAAAACACAAGCAACTTTTGACATTTCTCTCTAACAGCCATACCTAAACAAGAGCGGAACGCGTTTTCTAGCTGTCAAAAATCCTCATGCCCATACAATTTGTATGTAGTATACCGAAACAACGCGACGGCAACGCAACGGTAGCGCTTTGCAATTGGGAAATCCGATTTTGACAGCGCGTTAAAATAAACAGGGCTGCTATATTTGTTCTTTTGACAACCCTGTTTTTATTGTTTGATAATAAATAAAGGCAAATTAGCTATTTTTAGGTCAAACTAGCGGTTTTAATTCAATTTCTTATGCCTTTTGTGAGGGTTTTAGTCGGCACGAAAGTTAACACTACTGTTTATGGCACAACGCTGACGCTCTTATTTAGGTATGGCATATCAGCGTAATAGCTACGCTGAAGAAAACGTTCCGCCTTCCGCTCTTGTTTAGGTACGGCTGTAAGTAAGAAAAAAAGTAGCACAGCTGTGCTTTCAACGCCACCTGGTAAATGAATTCGCCTTGGTTCTGATTAATAAATGGCGTGGTTTATTAATTGTTAGCAAGTGGTTGAGACGACAGGTACTGCACGCACAATAGTGAACATCATTATAATTAATCGGAAACACATTGAACGATTTATCTATACAACGTGGTTGGAAGTTTGTACTCGGGAGCTGCAATTTGGTTAGTTGGCACTGTTTCCAACAAATTTCCAAAGAATATCGCTAAAACAGAATAAAAATAGCTAAATGTTTAACTTATTAATCAATTTAGCGATATTTCGCTAAAAACGTTTTTGCAAATAACTTTTTCGAAATATTTAAAAATTTAGCGACAAATCGCCTTTTTGCAAATAAAATCACTAACTAATGCTGAGTATTTTAAAATTATGAATGAAACAGTTTGCTTATGCATCATCAAATGATATTTTTAAGAACAAATTTTTAGGAAGCATGTGGAACATACAATCATATATACATAGGTAAATAAAAAACTAAAATAATATAGCTTAGCTATAGGCCTTGCTGAGAATTGCTGAGTTGCTTCCATTGTGAATCAGGCTTTAAAGTCAATATATTTTTTTAGAAATAAGAACTGGATAAACGAATTGGATAACAAGATAACAAATTTGTAATATTCACACATTCATTCATGCTTTTTATATGTTTGTGCAACATTTTGTGTGGTTTATTTGGTACTTTTTTTAATATCAAAGCAACTTTTTAACAAAAGTGTCGAAAAAATTATTAAAAACGAACAAACCCATAATAAAAAATCGCTGGATTTCCCGCTAATAGCTAAAACACCATTTTTACCGCAAAGTTTGACAAAAAATCGCTAGATTTGACGAAAGAATAGCTAAATTGGCAACAGTGTTAGTTGGGGATAATTGGTTTCGGACACGACTAGAGGTTTATTGGTATAGTCAACCAGTGGTACGGAGAAAAGTTTTTTTGGAAGCGAGTTTCAGGAAAAAGGTGAGTGCCAAGGAGAAATGAATATTTGATAGATAGAGGATAAGTAAAGTTGGGGAAAAGGATTATGTGAAGGAAAATTTACTTGGGAAATATGAGGGAGCAGAAAGTATTACTGTGACAAGTGTTAATTTTGGCTATTGTACAATATAGAAAAGACGGCCATTGAAGTGAGGACCGGTGGAGTGGTGGCGTAAGAAAACAAGAAGAGGAAGCACTCTGATTTGATAGTAAAACGTGTAAAGTGGTAACGTAATCAAAAAAGTGGTCGGCTACAGTTGGAACCCTATCTAACGGCCGATTGCGGCAGGAAAAAAACTGAATGAGTCGGTGTCGCAGGTAAACGAAGATTAGAATTTCTTTAAGAAAAAGTCAGCTATGTTATAAGTAGCAAAAATAAAGAAAAGGGAAAAAACTTAATTACTAAGTGAAAGAAAATCCTTAAATACCGAACGCATTTAAATACTTAAAAAAAAAGAAAAAAAAAATTAAATATAGAAAATACAAAATCTGTACCTAAATTCGGGAAGGAAAAAGGTCCTAAAACAAAAGTTAACCGCTAAAATCTTTCTGTTTCTATTCTGAAAGTCAGTTGTAACAACCCTTACAATTGTGGTTAATTAAATAGCAAAACAGTAGAGCTGTTTCTGTATTTCACGCATCGTAAAATTTTCCGCATGAAACAAGTGAATTATGACAAAAACAGTGCAGAATGAAACAAAAAATTGGTTTTCTCACATAAGTGTTTCTGTATTTTTACTTTGCGAGAATTATCTGTCATTTAAATAATTTTCCATCAATTATTGGAAGGATGTGAGAAAAAGTGTTTCTGTAACAATATTTTGCAAAAAGTTTCTCACAAGAACTGTCAAAATAAGTCATATTTGAAATTGATGCGAGAAAAAAAATTTTAAAAAATGGAGCCCAAATTTGTATGTATGTGCACAAGAATGTGTATTATTTTTTTTTTATTTGAAAAGAAAGAATTTAAATGATGAAAATAAGTATATAAAACACAATTGTTATATTTTGTTATTTAAATTTTTTTTAGCCTTTCATTTTTTTTGTTTTATGCAGGGCTGCCAAATAAATTTGTGAAAAAACGTTAATAGCCTAAGAAAAAATCGTCTATTTTGTTCGGACAATTCAAAATTAATTTTGACAAATTTTGTTCGATTTTTATCATATAATCACAAATTTTTATCATATAAGCACATAATCAAAAAAAAAAAAAAAAAACATTAAGTTCATGGGTTAAATACATATTTTATACATACATAAGCATGAGGTCTATTTAAATAAAATTATTTATTTTATTTTTCCTTAATCCGATAACAATTTAAAACTTCAGATTGTTAATTTTCCCTGCAGAAATCACACAGAGGAGTGACAAAATATCATATTGAAATAAAATGAACACTTTTGGACAAAATAAAAGCCAAAAATTTCCTAAAGTGCATTGACTGAAAAATGGGATAATAGTTTAATCTTTTGATCACATAAACAAATGTATTAAATAATCCAAGCAAATAAAAATTAAACAGTTTTCGTTCAAAATTTTGCTTTTGCCGATACATTTTTTAATCTGCCTTGTTTTTAAAGATATCGGTTTTCTGCGGTCCCTAATACACAAACATATAAAACTATTTAAAATTGTTTTATTTCGAAGACTGAATCGTCACTAGAAAAAAATCAGCAAATTGTCACTTTTGGAACAAAAAAATCGTTAAAATGTCGATAAATCTTTAAATCTGGCAGCCTTATTGTTATTATATATATTTCTTTCGTTCACGTTTCGCTTGCATTTGACACTTAATTACTGGAAGTATTCCAGTTAAAACAGAATCTGTGTTGTCTATTCTCGCATTCAAATCCAGAAACACTTTTTTCTCATAAATCGAGAAACGATGGAATTTTTTGTTTTACACTTAATGTGAGAAATTTTCCAATGCGAGAAATACAGAAACGAACTACAGGGATGGGAATGAAGGTGGTAACAAATGAAAAAGTTTTAACACTCCCTTTACAGAACGCGTTTTACAGCTATAAAATACTAGCATATACACTTTAAATTTTAGGGTCGTCTGTAGTTTATAGAGACGATTATATTACGACAGGGTTGTCAGTTTTTTTTACCTTCGACTTCAATATATTCACCTTAAATCAAGAAATTTAGAAGGTTTTTATGAAAATTCCTTAACCTTGCGTTGAAAATTTTTCCAAATATAATTTTGTATAAAATTATTTTACAATGGAGCTTAAGTGTTTTACAAAATAACCCCATTAATATTTTTAAGATTTTTCGTTAAGAAAAAAAAAAAAAAAATTACGAGCAGGTTTAAAAAGTCGCCACATTTGGCGAGAACATTTAACAACCCTGGCTGGCAGTCATCGCTTACATTGAAAAAATATACGCCAAAAGTCATTTTGCTATAACTTTCTTAAAAAAACATAAAAAACTATTGAAACTTTACTCGTGTCTTATTTTGAACGTTAAGGTGCCATTAACATATATTTAGGTTAAGTCGACTTAAGTAATTTTTCGTTTTTTTTTTGCCACAGAATTAAAAAAGTTTATGCACTGCAAAAAACTTGCGTCGAATGAGTTGTTAAAAATGTTTCGTTGAGATCTAATCAACTTTGTAGTAACTTTTTAAATTTTCCGATAGTATCGATAGTGATAAAAACTATCGATAGTCAGCCAAAACAAAAACTATCGATAGTACCATCGATTGGCTTACAGCTCTACAAAACAGCGGAATAACAGAGATCATATTTTTTTAATTCAATAACAATAACACTGTGCTACACTCGAAAAGCACTTCTGAAAGGACTTAGTGTGCGTTAAAGGTGTTGGTGAACATGTTACGAATCCGGGCTTAAAAGTTTCAATATACGTCCAAATTCCCGAGTTATGGACCAAAGAAATTTTTTTGAGGCTGCTACTTTTAAACATTTATAACTTTTTTATTTATTAACCGATTTTTGAAATTCAAACGGTTTTGGAAAGCAAAATAGTTGTTATTTTTAAATATATATACTTCTCACACAATATTAGTTCAAATATGAATAGATTTTTTCAATTATATGGAAAATTTTAATTTTTTTTAAACTTTTAAAATTTTTACGAGACTTTTTTCCGAATTAAGTTTAAAGACAACAAATATATTAAATACAGTATTTTTCTGAGTAAAATGAGACGTCATTTGTTGAAATCAGTTGAGAAATGAGGAAGTTATAGTACTTTTTATGAGGAGCTATTATAACAAAAAAAAAAAAAAACAATTAAAATTCCTTAAAAAAGACTATTTTCTTTCTTTTGTTAATACAATACAAATCACTTATTTTAAACAAGTAAATTTGAATATATAGGTACAAAAAAACTAAAATAATAAGAACTCGAATTTTTGCTAATGACAAACGAAATTTAAGAGAATAAAGTCAATTGTACTTGTAAATAGCTCAATTTTTGTTCTTTTTTATATGAGTGTAGTATGCTGAGTGTAGGAGTTCACTAAAGTATAGAGAGTATGAGAGAAAGAGCATGAAAGTGGAAGAAAGCAATAAAAAAGATCGTTGAACCAGAGTTGAGTACGTGAGCCGATTTTGCTTGAAAAACACTGACGCAGAGTGTTTAAACATTATTCACGAGAATCACGCGATATTTTGAGTTTAATCACGAGATTGTGATTGTGTATAGAACTAAAATGAGCCACGATGTCAGTGCGTGATTAGAAAATCTTTCTCTTGTATGAGTGAGTATGACTCAATATCCCCTCACGGACCCATCACTAAAATAAACATTATTGAAAGTACTTTTTAAAAATACTGTTATTTTTTTTGATAATTGCAAATCTTCTGTTTTTTAGTTAATGTTTTTAAAGTCGAATTAATAAATTTTTTTTTTTAAATTAAGGTATTTTTTACAATAATATTGTGCTTGAAGTGTATTTTTAATATTTTATTACAATCCAATACGAAGTTTGCCCACCTTTACATTTGTTACATTTGTTACATTTGTGGCTTATTTGTTGACAAAAAACATCGCATCGAATTGGTAAAAAAATAAATCTGTGGTAGAAGCTTATAATCTATATTTTGATCGGTCGTACGTAAGGAGTGCTTGTGTATAAATTGGTGATACAAATATAAAATTCGTTAAGTTTTATTAGATTAAAGTTATTTTATTAAATCATGCTAATCTAATCGAAACAGGTTTCCACTCTTTTGTTCGCAAAAAGTATTATAACTTCCTCATTTCTCAACCGATTTCAACAAATGATGTATCATTTTACTCAGAAAAATACTGTCTTTAATATATTTGTTGTCTTTAAGCTAAATTCGGAAAAAAGTCTCGTAGAAATTTTAAAAGTTTCAAAAAAATTAAAATTTTTCCATATAATTGAAAAAATCTATTCATATTTGTGCTAATATTGTATGAAAATTATATATATTGAAAAATAACAATTATTTTGCTTTCCAAAACCGTTTGAATTTCAAAAATCGGTTAATAAATAAAAAAGTTATAAATGTTTTAAAGTAGCAGCCTCAAAAAAATTTCTTTGGTCCATAACTCGGGAATTTGGAGGAATATTGAAACTTTTAAAACCGGTTTTATAATACACTCATCTAGACCTATAATATACACTAGGTCACTTTGAAAGTGCTTGCAAAAAAGGAAATTTTGTAGCACCGTGTAATTAAACAAAATCTTAACTAATTCAACCCTTTGAAAAGAAAATTAGGATTGATAATTGAAAATAAGGGTAAAGGAAAAAATTGGAATAAAGTAGATCCGATATAATTTGCATATTGTTGCCACAATCTACTTATGGTCAACTATGACAAAAAGTTGTATACCATTTCAAAATATTTTAAATCAAAAAATATTTAATATCATTTAACTTTTTGTTCGTATAAATAAAATTTCTTGTATCTGACAAAATATTTCACCGAAAGTAAAATTAGAAATTTAAATATGATTAAATAGGAATTTTTAGTTTAGGATAAAAACTGTTATAAGTTGATTTAGAATTAATCAGATTATTTTCGGAGTAATAGAAAAAAAAGAAAGGAAACTGAAAAACCTTTCTGATTTAAATTTAAAAATCATAGTTTGTTTCTCATTAAACTTATGATGTGATCTAAATATTCAAAAATTAGAAAAATCTTAAAATCATGACTTGTTTTAAAGTGATTGAAAGAATTTGATTAAAATTGAAAACTTGTTATTTCATTTAAAATCAAAAGAAGTTATAATTTGATTTAAATTGGAATTAAAGTTTAAGTTAGACAAAAAACATTTTGATTCTAAACTCACCGAATGGTAATATTAAGAAATAGGAATTTTAATTTTGATTTAAAATCAAGAAAAAATTATGATTTTAAAGAAAAATTATAATTTAATTTACATTTAATAAGTAAAGAAAATTAAAATTCGAAAAGAAAATATATAATCTGATTTAAACGAAAAAAGAATTAAAATTTGATTTAAGAGCAAGAAAATTTAAATCTGTTTTAAGAAAATGGGGTCGATGTTTAATTTCCAATTAGACAATAACGAAAATTAAATTCGAAATTTAAAGGAAATCGAAAGATACTGATTTAGTTTACAATTATTACATAATTATAATAAAATTAAAATTGGAAATCATAATTTTATTATAAAGTAAGAAAATTGGAATCGAATTAAAATTAGATCTTAAACTAACAATGAATGAAATGCTAAAAGAAAAATTACAATTTGATTTTAAAGTAGAAATATTGTTTAACATTGAAGGTCAAAATAAAATAAAATAAAAATAAATGACAAAAATTAGTTAATGATCAAATACCTAATTATATAATAGTATTTTATAAGATCTATAGTTTAAACGAAAAAAATTTTTATCTTGAATCGGGAATTTTAAATATTAAACTGAAATAATAAATAAATAAATGTAATAATTAAATAAATATATAGAATAAATAACTAAATAAATAAATAGTTAAATAAATAAATATAATAAATAACTAAATAAATAAATAAGTAAATAAATAAATATAATAAATAAATATTTAACTAATAAATAAAAAATATAATAACCAACCGCGTAAATATATATAAATAAATAAACAATAAATATATAACTAAATAACAAAATAAATGTCAAACTAATAACATTTAAAACCCTTTATACATAAATAATCAAATTGAACTTATGCGAAATGAACAAATTATACGAAATTTTTTTTTTTGATTATTTATAAAATTTTTCTTACTGATTTTTTTTCGTATATAATTATTTTCAATCTTAATTCAAGACAAATTTTGAATCTTATTTTTATTATCCCATATTATTAAATACTATTATTCCTTTTGCTTATTACATGTATACTATTAGAATCTAATCATTTATATAATTTTAACATTATAGTTTCTAGATACTATTAGTGATCTCGCTTAAATTGTAGTTACATTAAGATGATAATCTCTGATAATTATGGATATTGAACATATCGTCAACTGTATTTGGTTTATTTGGTCTTAACCGAGTACGAACCAAGAACCCCCTGTCTATTAGTGTGTTTCTCCAAGTTAAAGCAGGTAATGGACCACTCCTCTTCTTGGGTTGGAATGTGTCAAAGGACTTTTCTTCTTTTATCACATGTACATTGATTAACATATTTTCTTCAGAGTTGATTCAGTTAAACCCCACGCAAACAGAAGAAATGCCAACTGGTCTATCTATGCTAGTGTAGTCGGGGACAAACTACCGGTGTAACCTATGTGAAGGATCTTGTAAGGAGGGCCAAAAGACAGTCATGGAGGAAATTCTGTAGTGAAGTCAAAAACTCCTCGGACAAAAGTCACCTATGTAAGAATTTTTCCTCTAGACCAAATATTCCATCGTATATATAGAAGAACGATGGATCTTGGACCTTGAACAGTCAGAAAACCCTGAAGTTCTGATGTATACACACTTCCCAGGCTGCAGTGATGATGTGCCGAGAGAATAAATATAAACTGGCATTCAGGATATTTCTAATATCCCGGTAACTCGCCATCGTGTGTAATGGGCGGTAAAAAGCTTCCATTCCTTTGCTCTTTGCGATATTTATGACGAGGGGCCAAATTACGGCATTCGATACCGTTCGAAATTTCACTTAAATTGTGTTGTAATTTCGATCGATATCGAATGTGGTAATTTGGCCCCTAACTGCGTCTATCACGTGTTAAGAAAAAGACAAGATTGTCTTCATCTCCAATGGAGAGAAAACATCCCACACTAATGCTAATGACTTTAGAGCAATTAGCCTATCGTCCACTCCACTGAAAACACTGGAGATGATTATTAATACAATTAATATAAGATCATAACTGGGACATGATGCCTTAACGCGCCTATATGAAGGGAAGATCCACTTTTACTGCACTTCACTCTTAAGTGGGCCACAGGGAAAGATCTTTGCAGTACCGAATATTACCTGGGCGCCTCGAACATTTCCAAAGCCGCCACAACACCTCTCCTTGCGGGGTGCTGTCACTATATTACTTTGCAATCTGAATATCAATATCCTGCTCAATGCCATGGAAAGGACGTGCTGCAGAGCTGTTTCATATTCAAACGACGTAGCAGGTGTGTCTATGGGTAATGATTCTAAGCTTCTGTAGGCACTTTTTGAGATAGAAATCTAACGAGTTTTGTTACGACTGTTAAAAAATCTTATTTAACATTAGAGTTTATATTCACACTTTCACACATGAACTTGCTTTTGTTAAAATGCCACCCTGATCCAATGAAAAGTATTAGCGCTTAGAAAATTTTCAAAAACGATGAAGTTGTATGGGATGTAAAATTCTTTTTTCGTAGTACTTGTCATTTTCAAAACACATTGCATTTACACTGTCACAATTTTACATACTACTTGAGTTTTTGGCATGTATTAATACAAAGTATAATTAGACTAAACTTAACTTAAACCACTTTTTAAGCACGATAGTATTAATGTATTTGAAATTGTTAAAATAACAAAAAAAAATTTATTCGAAGGATCAAAACATGGTATCAACATTTGAACACCGCGGCTGTTCTTGACTTCAATCAAGACTATAATTTTTATGGCGCTTTTTAGAGCATTCAACTGTTGCTGCTTTATCAGCAAAATGATCGGTAATTGTGATGTCATATTTTAGTAAGACTGGTTCATAATTTTTGACAGATGTCAATGAAGTCTACACGCAAAAAATTCTAAATCTTGATGCAGGGTATCAAAGATTCGGGACAGCCGAACATAGCGTTATTGGAGGTTTCTTCTAAATATGTTGTGTTAACAAACTTGGTTCCAAAGAAAATTAAGTGAATAATTTTATTTTAGGTCATCGCTGGATTTGTTTTTCCCACAAATCCACTCTGTTTAAATGAGATTACGGGGCATAAACTATTATTACAATAATGCAATTTGAGCAGTTTTTTTTATTCTTTCTTATTGTTGTTAAGTTAAATAGTGCCAACAATTTCTGTTACAAATTTTGTTTTGTTGTTGTTTTTATAGGTAAAAAAATAACATTTTACCATGTTATTGCAAAACACAAAGAGAGTGATGAAAAAAAGAAAACAATGTTAAACAAACAAAAAGGTTGGACAAATATTTAACACACGTTAAATTGAAAAAGGAAAAAAGAAAAACAAAATAACAAGAACAAAAACTACAAAGTTTTGTTGGCCAAAAATGAAAAAATAAAACAGAACAAGAGGCTGTTTACAACAAACAATCATGTCGATGTTACTACAACTTCTACTATTGCACCGTGGAATGAATTCTTTAAAAGATAGTTTAAAATAATTTTTCAACTTTTGCACTACGTTGCAGATTTGCATTTAACAAACTTGGACTTCTAATTATTGTCACAAACTCTTGACGACCAACAATAACTAAGTTTATAGCAAAAATTGACTTAACTATTTGTATGACATGAACGCAAAAAACAAGTGAGAAAGTACCGTCAGTCAAGCCCGACCATATGAAACCTTACACCACATTATTTATAAACAAACTATTTGGGACTCATGGGTACGTGTTTTTAAAAATTTCGGATTTCAAGTGAAAAAAAACAATATGGACTTGATGCTAGCAAAGTATCAAAACTAGTTTTGCGATAATCGAAAAAGAATATTAAAGATCGTTAAACGAAATACATATCGCACTTAATCAACAAGAGGGTATTAACTCGAAATTTTTATTGCTTCACCTTTTCTGAAAAATGGAAACGTTATATTCATATCTTCCCGCTGTAAAAATATCGTGCTTTTTTGTCTATTTTTTGGTAACGAAACAGTTGGTTTTAAAATTGTCATATGCCTTCAATGTTAAATTAAAGATTTGAAAATTTTTAAATTTTGAGTCAATACCCTCTTGCTAATTAAGGCCGGGTGTTTGAGGTGTCGATTTAGTTTAAACTTAGTTTAACGTATGTTGAAACTCGGATTTTTCCATCGAAATGTGATTTTTTTATTATTTCATTAAAGGCCACCATTTAAAACAAAACTTAGCTTTACCGTCAAAATTTTGGCGGCACAAATCTGTTTTCAGATTAACTAAATCTAGTTTAACTGAGATCTCAGAAACCCAGCCTAAGTGTGTATATATTAAACAAGTAAGAGTGCCGAATCTTATATACCCTTCACCATAGTGTGATAAGAACAGAAAGTTATGTAAAGACTAGGAATAAACGAATACCAATAGCGATATATCGGCGATACTTTGGCTTTGCCGATATATCGGTATCCGCGATATTTTGCTGGCTATACGACGATAATTTTTTATGGTTTTTTTTTAACAAAGAGTTTAATTTTCAATGCTTATTATTTGCATAACATCTAAGAGCAATAACACATTCAAAGCAGAGCATAAAATCAAACAGAGTTATAAATTGTTTCTTTTAATTCTTAAACAGGAGGTCCATGCTAAAGTAGAAAGTAAAATCTACTCATTTACTGTGTCAATACAATTTTATACTACTACTTTTTGGACCTAAGCTGTGATTGAAAGATTAGAGGGCCTAGAGAATAATGAAATCTACACAAAACAAATTCTCGCAAAATTTTTCACCAATTAAAGCATTAATCCAAAATAAAATCTATTTAGATATTGGGAATTATTTCTTTTTCATAAGCAACTTTATTATATTCAACATTTTTCAAAGAATAAATTCGAAAAATGAAAAATGTTGAATAAAATCTATTTAATTAAAAATGGAATCAAGCGAATTAAACGTTTAATCCAGTAAATTAAACGTTAAATCAAGTGAATTTAACATTTAATTGATACTATTAATTTGTTTACTGGCGCAAATTTAATTAATTTTTTAATTACTATCAAAAAATTTTTAATTCAAATCAATATTTATTTATTTTTTGTGTATTGCTTATCTACAATTATTTTCCTTCGATACGAAGATAGAACATTTCATAGTCAATAAATCGGTAAAACGGCTTATTGGGCTACTTCACATGACTCTGCATTCCGAAAGTGTTGAAGACGCGGTCACCCCTACACCTACACAGAAAAATTCCTAAAATTTTTTCACAAATTAAAGCATTATTCAAAAATAAAAAAATTTAATCAAGTGAATTACACGTTTAATCATGTGAATAATTGATACTATTAATTTCTTTACTGGTGCAAATTTAATTAATTTTTTAATTAATATCACAATTTTTTTTTAATTGGTATCAATTTTTATTTTTTTTCTGTGTAGTAAAAGTTCTGATAAGTCTACAAGAACTGAACTTTGAAGCGTTTGTGAAAATCTTAAAAGAAAATTTGTAGAAGGATGAACCCCTGTTCATCAAACGCTGTGGTTCAGCTAAAGCAGAAGTCTAGGTACTCCTACGATCTTCTAAGTTTAAATGTTATACATGACGCATAAATGTTGTCAAATGAGTTTAATCACATCTGAGAGACCATTTTCCACTGCGGATCTGCTTCAAGCGGAGTTGCGAAATTGTCTATCTCCGCCAAAGTTAAGAATACTTTGTTTTTTTAAACAAAAATCTTATTAATATTAATTTTAAATATTAATAATCTCTTACACTGCTTTTGTGTTTAAAAAATAAATAAATTTTTGTTAGTTTTACCATGATTTCAAATTCAATTCGTTGTTTTTAAAATCTTATTAAAATCAATTTCAAATGTTAATAGTCTCTTACACTTTAATCTTTTATAATAAAGAAATTACTCTACTTGAGTTTTGTTAATTTTATCTTGAATTTAAATTTAATATTCGTATCAGTATCGCCGATAATTCCTTTCGAGTATCGGTAAAGGTATCGTATCGGCACAAAGGCGTTTCGTTACATCCCTAGTGAATACCGTTCTTTAGATACATCTCCCATCCCGCCCACATATTGTTGGATGTTGTGTTTTGATAGCCGAGTTGCTTGTACCTCATGCTCTCCAGATATACAGACATTTATAATGTCCTTGTATGGGAAGTGCCACGCCCATTTCTCCAATCACACCCATTTCTTTGATAGTTTGTGTATTGATTACTAAGATGCTTGTACCTAAGTTGGAAACTTTGGCTCTTGCCTTTCTGCAGATATATACTTGAAAAAGAATAAACAACAACAACAAGTGATTTATGGCTAAAATTAGTGGTAGTCGTGGTTTTTGCTTATGTATTTCTCAGCCATTAGGACACCGATCTGGCTGAATTTCAATAGAAAAATTACAAGTAGCAGATGTGACCGAAAAATATAACAGCCAAGTCCCCATCAAATCTGGGGTCTTCGGAAACCCCGTTCGAAAAGACAGACGGACACCATTAAATCAACTTCGCTTCTCATAAGTACCCAGAATTTATAGGGTCGGCCAATGATCAATATTGTAGAAATTACAAACTGAATGACAAAGTTATATATACCCCTTTACCTTCGGTGAAGGGTATAAAAATTAATACCTGGCAATAAATTAACATAATTTTAAATGGGCAATATTTAGAATTATATTCAAAACTGTTCTGAAAACTAAAAATCTCAGTTCATATTTTTTGTTTAATTTAAAATTTTTTTTTATTGCGTGGGTGTCGAAAATTGTGTTTATGAGACTGATCACTTCAGAATAAATTGGGCCTTAAGGTAGATTTTTGCACTTCTTTAAGTTATTAAAATTTTTTTTTAAAAAAAAGAAAAATTGTTTTAGTAATGAGAAAAATCAGATAAATTGGGACTGTATTTCATTTAGTTGTTTTAATAAATACAGTACAAATATAGAAAATTTGAATAAAACAGAGCAGTTAAAGGTTTTTGACTAGAAAATAATTCACACAGAACAAAGCCCTGATTTCAATAAAATTTGGTAATCTAAATACCAACATAAAAAGATGATTTATGGGCACATTCTAACCATTTTCAACAGGTTTGGTCCTTGTGATAATTAGAACCTTTGTATCAATTTTATTATAATTGCTCCAAAGCTGTTACGTGTACTTTATGCACAAAGTTAACATGGACAGCAGGCCAGCCTGACATCTAACCGGACGTCGTTAGATCGACTCAGAAAATGATTTCCAACTATAATATGCATGACCTAGCCTAAGCTACTTTAAAAAATCAGAGAGGCAATCAAGTGTTGGTGTCAGTAGTTTGGTCGTGTATCGTTATTTTGTGTGTTGCTCTAGCGATGTCAACCAGAGTTTGATTCTTTGCTGATTGTTTGTGTGGCATTGTGTATGGTGCAATTAGCGCAGTTCATTAAAGTTGCCAAAGAGAAAACTTTGGGGTACTATGCATTAATAAAACAAGAAAATAATACTTCATTTAGAATAATTCAAATTTACAAAACGAAATTGAAAACATTTTTATAATCAAGCGAAGGTTCTTAGCTACAAACTCCAGTTTTTAAGACATATAACTTTACAACTTTATGACTACCATCTGAATCACCCAGTTGTAATTTTTTTTTAAAGTGATGCCACTGTGTACCTGCTGCTATTATTGTTGTCGTTATACAACCTGAGATCTAGAAACCAAAATATCTTGGCATAATTTTTATCAAGCACTAAATTTTATTAGAAGCCTTAAAACAGGCCATAAGTTTAACATGCCTTTTTAATATTTTTTTTTCTACTCTAGTACTTTTTGCCAACAACTATAACAACAAACTTAGCAAAAAAATGTATTACAACCACAGTCAATACACTTTACATACATCCTTATGCCCATATACACATGTGTAAACAAAAAAAAATTTTGTTGGAAGCTTAAGAAAGGATAATAAATTTGTACTTTTGTATTCGTTTTCGTAAACTCCTTGTAAAACAAATGCTGGGATTGTTTTGTGTTTTTTTGTTCGCCCAAAAAAATATTCGAGCGAAAAAGCAACAACAACTAAAGTTCTGTTAAACAATTCACCTGCAGAACACAGTCGCATACACTTACAAACTTTCATCAATACTCCACCGCCGTGATGAAAAAAAAGTTTGTAAAAATAAATTTTTTAGTACGTTTTAGTTTATAAAAAAATATCCTGAGAATTAAATGAAAAGGCTTTTAGAAAAAAGTTAAATTTTGTTACAAATTGTTTTCTCACTTTGCCATCCCAGTAACAAAAAAAAGTGGAGACTTAAATTTTTTTATAGAAACAGAAAAGTATAATTACTGAAGTTTTAATTTAATTATGATTTTATTTAGTTCTTTTCTTGGATTTTCGTTTAATACCATTAAAACACAAATCGAATTAAAATCTACCGATAGGAATTAAAAGCAGGATATATATTTACTCTCCCCCTTATGCAAAACAAGTTAAGGTTCACAATAGTTAATCAGCACAGTGAACCCAGCAAAAGTGTATGGGCTTAATGTATTGCTTAACTAGTGTGAACTTTAACTTTTTTTGCATAAGGGCGCCTGTCTTAAGTTTTTTAATCTTTCTGCATCATTTAAGGATGACTGTTGTGAAGACCCAAAATTTTGTTTGTTGTTGCAACAATTTTTACAAAAATTTTTTTTTATTAATTTAATGGGCAGAAAATGGAATACAGGGCCGGATTACATTCGCCACAGGAGGTTAAATAAAGTCAGAGGTAGGTGGAGGGCCATACTGACCAGCAGCATATGCAGACTGGTATCAACAGAGAAGTTAAGAGGAAATCGTACAAGAGAGAATATAAAAAGCCAAAACGAAAATGTTTTTTTTTCTCAATATTTATTGAATTTTATTACATACTAGTATTTAACCCGCTGCTTCGTTAGCGCCCCTTTTTCTTATGTGGACATATTTTTACGCCAAAGTTTATGTGTCTAGGTTTAAACCTGCTACTTTGTAAAGGGACGATTTGTACGTCTAACGTTCATATTTCGAAAATTTTTATTTGTATTTTTTAGATACGTTACGAATGTGATATTTTTTTATTTCAATGTTTATTGGTTTAATAGATAGATGGCGTGACAAAAAAGTTTAAAATACAGGTTTACTCCACAAAAGGGTCTAATTTCAAAAAAGTACCACCAAACCTAACCGCTTATTATTTTAATGAACATCAGGTTAGGGAATTTCCCGTTTTAACCTTTTTTACCCTCTAACCATAACAATTTCCAAAACTCCCATCATAGGTAATCGATTTCGCGAGAGGCCAACCTCCCGGGCAAATTTCAGCATTTTAGTTCAGGCGTTTAGGTCGTGCGATGATGAATCATGCAGTTACTTTACAATTTTATATTATATAGGTAGATGAAGAAAAATGTTTTGGAAAAAATAACAGAATTAGGTACGATTTTCACCACTTAAACGTTCGAATTTCGAAACGCATCAAATTTGTATTTGTATTTTTTAAATAAGTTACGAATGTGATATATTTTTTATTTTAATGTTTATTGGTTTAAAAGATAGATGGCATAGCAAAAAAGTTTTAAAATGCAGGTTTTATCCGTTTACTCCTTATTTCAAAAAAGTGCTAGACACCTGTCCGCTTATTTTAAATGAACAATAATAGGTATTCAATTTTTTTGTATCCCTTTTAGTTTAGCAGATATGAGGTTAGCGAATTTCCGTTTTTACCGCCTTTTTTTCTATTGAACAACAATAAGTATTAAATTTTTTTGTATCTCCTTTAGCTTAGCAGATATGAGGTCAGCGTGATCGATTTGGCGAGAGGCCTGCCTCAACGAAAATTAAAAAAGTACCAGTTAAAGAATGAAAAAGTACCAAAAAGATCCCTCTAACAAATTCTTATTCACTCAGGACTTTGCATGTTTAGTTTTATGTTTCTAGGTCTAATACTAACGGAAATTAAAAAAGTACCAGTTGAAGATCAAAAAGTACCCTCAGAGGTTCTTATCTACTCAGGACATTGCATGTTGAAGTTTTTGTTTCAAGGTCCAATATTAACGATAATTAAAAAAAATTGTCAGTTGTGGAACCAAAAACCTAAACTAAGATATTAAATTTCCCTTATTTCCCCTTTTTGGTACTTTTTTTCTCCCCATTGAAGCATGAAAAATTTCAATATTGTAGTGGGAGCCCATAATTTAATACGTTTATGTCAATAAATAAAAAAAAAATGTTTTATAAAAAAAGTACCAAAAATAGTTACGCTTTTTACCCATTAAACGTCTGAATTTCGAAAAAGTACCAAGATCGTATTTGGATTTTTTAGATAAGTTTCAAATGTGATATAACCCTTATTTCTATGTTTATGGGTTTAAAAGATAGATGGGATGACAAAAAAGTACCAAAATGCAGGTTTTACCCGTTTACTCCGTTAAAGGGCTGAATTTCCAAAAAGTACAAGACACCTGTTCGCTTATTTTTCTAAAGAACAACGATAAGTATTAAATTTTTTTTGTATCTCTTTTAGTTTTAGAGATATAAGGGTACCGAATTTACCCGTTTTTGCCCTTTTTTACCCCCTAAACATTCGAATTTCCAAAAATCCCGTCTTAGTGGATCGATTTGGGGAGAGACCAACCCCTGGTCCAAATTTCAAGTTTTTAGCTTCAGGCGTTTAGGCTGTGCGATGATGAATCAGTCAGTCAGTCAGTCAGTCAGTAACGTTACAATTTTATTTATATAGATATTTAGTATGAACTAACAATAATTAATCAAATCTTATTCTAAAGCGGCCCATACACTTGCAATATTATTGTATACGTTATCCGCCATATTATTTCCAGTTTGGCTTATAATGGGTGGTTAAGTTTTAAAGGCCGATGTTGAATGTGAACCACACCTAAACGTCAATTTTGTTCCTGTATTTCGTTTGACATTTCTCAATTTCAGAGCAGCTCAATTTGAACCATGATAAGATACACAATCGAGCGATGCGTTAAAGTTATTCAGGCTTATTGTGAAAATGGGCGTTCAAATCAAAATGCATATCGTGAAAACCATCATCAGTGATGAGGCACATTTTCACCACAGTGGATTCTTCAATAAGCAGAATTGCCGCATTTGTGCGAATGCTAATCCAAGAGTGATTGTCGAAAAACTTAGGCCACAATCATGTACAACGCAGCGCAACGCCAAACAATAACATTGAAAGCACAAACAATGTCATAAATATTTTGTAATTTTGTTGTTGCTTTCAACAGAAATTTATGTACCGTTTTAAAATTTTCAACGACACAAGCAATGGAGCGTTTGAAATTTTAAAACGCAATTAAATTTCTGTAGAAAGCAACAACAAAATTACAAAATATTTATGACATTGTTTGTGCTTTTAATGTTATTCTTCGGCGTTGCGTTAGTTCTGTGGCGCTGCGCTGCGTTGTACATGATTAGGGCCTAATGCACCCACAAAGAGCGGCTGTTTCGTGCGGTTTATGGGCTGGCGGCATCATCGGCCCGTATTTTTTCCAGGCCGGTCAGGCAGTTACTGTGAATGGTATTCGCAATCGTGAAATGATAACGAATGGCCCGAATTAGGAGATATGGATGTGGACGATATATGGTTTCAAAAAGACGGTGCCACTTGCCACACGTCTAACGAAATAATGGCTCTTTTGCGAGACAAATTCAATGGCCGTGTTATATCACGTTGTGGCGATGTCAACTGTCCGCCAGGATGTGATTTGACACCATTGGACTTCTTTCTTTGAGGTTATTTGAAAGAAAAGTTGTATGTCGATAAGCCAGCAACAATTCAAGAGCTAAAGGATCAGATAATTTGGCACATTAACGGCATATAACCTCAATTATGCCTCAGCGTTATCTAAAATTTGGCCCATCGGATGGAGGTGTGCCGCCGATATCACGGCGGCCATTTGGCCGATATTTTGTTCCATGCATAATTGAACCATACCAATATTATCATAATAAAAAAAAATGACAATTATTTCCTAAATAATTTGTGTTTTATTCAAAATCGACATCAGCCCTTAAAATTTAATTACTCCTTATTATACAATAAGTGGCACAATGGTTTTACTTTAAATATGGCGCAACTTTTATTCAATAAAAGGGTAAACATAACCTATAAGCAAAACAAAAACATATGGACCAAATTGTTTTCTACAAAATCTTAACTCAGTCTTATCGGGCGTAGGGAATCTTTCTTTATATTTAAAAAGACTATCATATTGTTGATTCTTTCTTCCCGATTGGAATAATCTTTGCACTTTGCATTCTAGAATACCGGCAGAGTTTCATAAAATTCAATACACTCCATAAGAAATTTTCTTTCTTCCAATTTTTGGGAGACATTCACTTAAATTGTTTTGCCACTGCAAAAATAATAATTAAAGTATAATTTTATATAATTATTTTCATAAATAAATTTGAATTAAAATTAAACTATTCACAACACAAAAAGCTTCTATAACCAAACACAGTTGTTGTTATATTTTTGCGGCAAAACAACATTGAACAATGTTATCAGTACATTTCACAGTATTTTGCACTTCTTTTCGTTGTGCAATAAAAAACAAAAGTCTTTTGATTATTCATAATAGATTGTGCCACCTTCGAATATCACATACACATTGGCGATATAATAGTATAATACGAAAAATTTTACAATTATATTACAAGTTTATGGGCCGCTTAATACTTTAATTAATGTACTGCCGGTACCGGACGAAAAATTTCCCCATCATGGGTTCTGTTCACATATTTTTTTCTTATGCTAATCCCGCTTAGCTCTATGCTTATATGCAGGAGACCAGATCATCTGGCGGGAATCGAACCCGCAACTCCTGCACTGATAGACTAGCCTACCGGGGAACTTAGGGCTCTTTTAATCGGATGATTACTGCCGTCTCTCTTCTCCTTAATCGTGTGTAGACGCCATCAACTAAAATTTTTTCAGCTAATGGATTTGGGTGCAATTCAAGCCTTTTTAAACATTTTACTGCATATTTCGCAATCATAGATTTAACTAATGGCACATTGAGATCATTGCGCATATTTCTGTGGTTTTCACGAATAATCGCGTAAGTTATAAAACCAAATTTCAGGAGAGCAAAAACAATTATTTTTTTTCAATTGCGTCTTCTGTAGATGCTTTTTTAAACTTGTTTCTTGACTATCCTCTTATAAGTGACTTTCTACGTATTATGCATAGTTTTCATGAAAAAAATCCTCACAGGATCACAATCTGTAAAAGGATTAAAAATGCATATGTTTGATTGACTCATTAAGTGTGTGCAATATAACATCATATCTGCACATAAGTTCTTTTTTGTGAAAATAAATGTTACACATGATGACTTACGTTGTTATTTTTACGACTTTAGTTGTTATTAATAGAAAAATTTTCAAAAAATACATTCATATTTTTTGCACGAATAACAGCATAACATCACATATGCTTTTTATTTGGAAACATATTCAGCAATTCTACAATTTTTGGCGATGTATGTCGACATAAATCGTTATAATGGCAAAATATTTTATTAAACAGTTAACTTAAGTTGTTTTTAGCAGAAAAAAATTAATAATACTACATTATATTCTAAAAAGCTTAATGCTTATAAAAACCTAATGAAAAATGTAGCACTTTGACATCATTATCTCAATTTCGGTAAAAACCGACTTACGCGATTATTCGTGAAAACCACAGATTTGAGTTTTTAACATACCAGGATGCGTCTGTGATTATTCGAAGAAGTTTATTTTCCCGCCTTTGAATTTTTCGTTATTTCAGGCCGATGCAGTGCCCCATAACTGAATACCGTAGCACCAGATTTGCTTTAAGATAGAGTTGTAAAGTAGAAGTTTGCAATCAAGACTAAGAACAAGATTTCTTCCGATAAGCCAATAAATTTAAATTGCTTTTAGTTTCATTTGTGTTAGTTTTGCTTCTATATGGCACTTCCATGTTAAACGCCGCCATAGATGAATACCGAGATATTTTCCATGCGAGTGTTGAGGTATTATTTGATTATTGATTTTAATAGGGGGACATGACTCCCGACGCAATATGAATGTTATATGTATGCATTTTTGCTCGTTGACCTTTATCCTCAACACTTTTCCAGTTCAAATATATGATCCTGCAAGTAACGAGATGCTCCATGACGGTTTTCGTGTACGCTTAGAAAAGCTGTATCATCCGCAAATGTTTAAGTGTTGAGTGTAAAAATTGCATTCTTTAATAATAAATTTACAACCGACTGAAAAGTTTCTAACAGACACAACACACACAAGTGTTTGCTGGTAATTTGGCTTCAATTTATGTAATAAGCCTTCATGCCAGACTCTATCAAAAGCTTTGGAGACTTCGATGAAGAGTGCAGAGCAATATTTTTTTCTTTCAAACGATTTTCTTGTGACATTAACGATTCGATGAGTTTGTTCAATTTTGCTGTGCCTTCTTCTAAAATCGAATTGTTAGTTTGGAATACATGAATTTTCATTTAAAATCGGTGTTAATTTTGACACTAGTAGTTTCTCAAATATCTTTGAAATATTAGGTAATAACCCTGGCTTTGGTATCATGGTTATTAAGGAAACCTTCTATTATTGAGGGAAGTGTGCAAGGCATAAAATAGCATTAGCAATTAAAGGTATAATTTTCTTTGCTATGCGAGGTAGCTCCAAAAGCATTTTGTTACTGACGTTATCAATACCGGGTGCTTTCTTGCTGTTGAAATCACAAATAGCCTTTTAGATTTATCGTTTTCAATAATTTTTCTAATTTAAGGTAATTAAGAGTTGGCAAGACGGCAATAAACAGTAGGCTAATCAATATATTTAGAAAATAAATATGGCCATTTAAAATGGTTAACCCGTTTTAAAATGATTTAGATGACAACAGTAGAGGTGTATTGTCAACGGACTAAACAAACCCATCAAGAGCTTTAATTTTTTTTTCCAATAATATAAATATGATTTAAGTCAAACAATATAGCAATTAACTGATTTCACACTTGGAAAGGTTTTAGAATATTAATGTAAGCATCATTTGGTCCGGGGCTGGTAAGAAACTTTTATGATTATTATTTAAATCAAGTAAAATTAAATCGAATTACACTTCCTTTTAATACAAAAACTTTTCTTGGAAATATGTTTAAAAATTACTATTTTGCTAAATAATGGAAGCCTTAAAACGATTCACCAGAAAATAAACCTAAAATTAATTGGGAATTTTTATACTTGTAAAGCAAACCAACGATAATTTATGAGGTTGTTACCAATTTTTTCGTGAGTCCGTCTAATATACAAAATATATTGTGACTTAAAATTTTATCCATGCTTTCTGTGTAATAAATAGCAGAGACGATCGCGTGACATGAATTTTTCGTGTTACACGTGATTTTGTTTACTATTAACATTAGTTATCCGTAAGAGAGCGACAAAGAGAGTACGTGTGATTGCAATGCAAATTTAAAAATCTCGCTCACTCATAAATATTTTGCTTATTAAGTATTAAAAATATAAAAGTTGAAAAATTGTTTTTTGTAATTGCCTAAATTTAAAGAATTTTGAGCTAAAAATATTTATAAAAATTTCTTAGACTTGCAGTGAATTTTCGTAATTTTGACCCCCCACAAACAAAAAGTCAAACATTTGATATAAAATGACTTTATCAGTTTATATAAAGCACAATTCTCGAACCTTCTTCAATGGTTTGATGAACTTAAACTGGTAATTATTTGAACTTAAATATTTGACGTTCAATATTTTATCAGTTTGATATCAAATAAACTTGCCAACACCTAAACTATGTTCACACTTATTAAATATTGACGTCCTACACGTAACCACTAGTTCTATTAAAAAATGTTTGCTTTTGCAAAACGTTTGTTAGATCAAACATCATGTACCAGTTTCTAAATAATTATATTTACACAATTATCTTCTTACAAATAAAGTTTATTAATTCAATAAAAAATTGTTAAAAATAAAGCTTAAATTTAATTAATTTACTGGTCACGGATTTTTTTGGATTTGTTCGTCAAATATTTGTTAGGTCTGAACATACGTTTAAGCGAAGAACAAATGTAAAAAAATTTTAAATTTAATTAAAAAAAAGGAAATATGAATTTACAAAACAAAAATTATATTTCGTAAATGTTCCACATAGTATTACAAATAAATTAATTTCATAATCCCATAAACCCTCTCATTTTGCAATCGTAAGTATTCAGTTGTATTTTGGTTTAGATCGGCATAGCACGTGAGGAGATATGCAGATGTTGGCGTTAAAATTACCCCACATCAAGGTATACGCAATTTTTTCTTGGAAAATATTTCACCACCACGTCAACGTTAACGTAAGTATCCATGGAATTATTGTGACCACTCGTCCCTTTTATTATTGGTAAACAATTTTAAATTAGAAAAACTTAATAAAATTGAAATTGAGATATTCCACCGGAGTTTCATCCGAAAAAGAATAGACCGGCAGAATGATCCATATATGGCTGTACCAAAGATTTAACAATTTTATCATGTGTGCCTCGTAAAAGTTTTGCTGTTGTATTATTATCATCCATGCATCATAAAAATTAACTTGACCAACTCACTGGTAAACCTGCAATGATAGCTGATAAGCTTGGTTAGAAATGCTCGATATATTCATGCGGTAGACGTACACGCCGATGGCCTTTAGCCATATTTTACAGAACTTTAGATATAAGTACTCTAAACGCTTATTTTATATTTCAATCTTCAAAAGATTTTTATAACACTACAAGAGGAGATTTTTGTAAGAATCTTGCAAGACAATTGGTTGCAAAGACGGCAACACAGCCAAAGGCTGCCGCGATCACTACGAGATATATAAACAAGGATCTTGGGTCCAGAATCAGCACCTCCGCTGCCGATAGATTTAATTCCAGATAGTTGTCAAATATGCCACATATGCCCGCAGTAGACTCAAAAGAAAAACTACTCACACCTGCCTACAGTGCAGTAAACCTATGTGTATTGGCTGCACCAAGCATATATGCATGCAATGTACAAATACTGAATCCAGTGAATAAATATAGTGTCTAAGGGTTGACCCGTATTTTTTACAAATTAATTTTATTTATCAATGATCTCTTTGCAAACTAAGTGCCTGTTTTTTTTTAACTGAATTAAAAAAAAGATAAAATTTTTATTTAATTTTTTGCAATGAAGTAGTATTTTTTTTAAATAACTGTAAAAAAATATTTTTTTATTAAAGTTTTTAAACAAAATTAAAGGGGGTAAAATTAACCAAAAATGTCACCTCCCAAGTTAAAGGTTAAAAAAACCTTCGTGTTTGTTGGGACCAAGGTTGCCAAAATTTAATGAAGGAAAAATGCTAGATTTTTGTGTAAGAAATTTTAAAAAAAATGACAAAAAAAAATTCTTAAAAAAGTGCAAAAAAATATTATACAAAAGTAAAAAGAAAACGATTTAATTTGACATTAATTTGAAAATAATAAGCATTGTATAAAATTACAAGTTCAGTTAAAACTAACTATTACTTTAACTACCAGTTAACAATATGTTTTCAAAAGTTATAACTTATAGTTAATTATAACTGAACTTGGTGAATTTGGCCCTTACTACTTTATAATATTTTACAATTAAATTGGGTAGTAAAAATATAAAAGAACTAAGAGTGCTATATTCGGCTATGCCGAATCTTTAATACCCTTCACCGTAAGTTCGAATAATTCAGGGGTGGGCTTATCTATAAATTATAAGCCAATCTTCATAAAATCTGACTTCACAGTAGTATAATTCGTAGCCTAAGTAAAATGAAATATTCTGATTTTACTTGTTGTAGTATCGGCACCACCGTATATATGATTTCGCCTTGATAGATATATTCGAGTATAAAAGTAATGAATTGACACCACTGAAAACTTTTAAGCTTGAAATATCAATTTTAAGACACAAATTTTTTTATTTTAATTTTTTTTGACAGATTGCACTTTTTATCGATAACATATAAACGATTTGACATTTTTGGATTTTTATGAATATAGTTGCTCTCTTTACTATTGGTGCCCCGGTAGGCTAGCTTGTAGTGAGCTTGTCTATCAGTACCGGGGTTGCGGCTTCGATTCCCGCCAGAGACGCTGGTCCCCTGCAGACAAGAGAAGAGCTTCACAGGATTAGCCTAGGGAAAAAAATTTGCACTGTTCCTTAAAATCTTAAAAAGTTGAAAAAGTAGGTTTCATTAGCGCTTCAGTTCTCCTCAACCGATTTATGCTGGAGTCCCACAAGGAAGCAATTTAGGACCTCTTTTGTATCTGACTAATTCTTCAGTCATGCCAACCAACAACTACACCCAAACATCAACTTTTGCCGATACAGCTTTTCTAAGCATCCACGAAAACTGCTATGATGCATCTAGATACTTAGGCCCGGAACAGAAGGTAGAACACAACTGCAACGAAGCTACAACTACTTGTTAATTTTGAGTTTATGCCATAGAGTCCTTTGAAAGACCGCACATGACGCGATGATTTTGAAACCGGTCTGAAACGCATTAAAATTAGTTGCACCAGCGTGCTGGAAACTTGTTTTTGCGATTAATCTGTTTTCAAAGAAAACCGAATTGGCTGTTATAATTTGATCACATTGTGGCATAATTTAGGTTGCGGAGCGTGAGGAAAACGATTGAAACTGGTTCCGAACCAATAATTACAAAAGGATTTCGTTGCATTTGCGTTTCACCGTCTGTTCCGCGCCTATCAGGACCATATATTTCAAATGTGGTTAAACAAGGGAAGAAAAATTAATTTACAAAAATTTATACATATGACATTTACTTTGCGAAGAGAGTCGTGCACCCTATTCAAAATCGATGACCAAGAAATTTTTCGACATTCGCATGTAAAATATCATTCTCATGTAAAATAACGCACAGAGCCCAAATTAACTCAAATGAAACATGATTTATCGTTTAAAGTTTAAATTTATATTCAAATTGTTCTTGGAATTTCCAATTAAAATGCAAAATTATTCAACGTACTTTTATTCGATAATCGCAGTTAAAGAAAATGTTTTTAATCGTTACGCCATTTTGAAACATGCAACCCCTAATTTTATGTCTGTTTACCCCTGTTACATATGCAACACTTTGTGCCCTGCATGTGTTTGTATGCGTGCGTGTGCTCTGTACGTGAATTCCCTACACTGCTGTTTTTTGTGATTTTTTTATGTTTCTTTTCTGCAATTTTGTTTCAAAATTAAAGTTTCATTTACGTGTTGTTGACTTTAATTGAATTTTATTTTTGCAGTTCTCCTTTGCTATAATAATAATAAAAATACTTAATGAATAAATAAAGTAAAACAACTTTTTGCTTTTGTTTCTTTTTACTCAGATTTTTAAGAACTATAGAAGTTGGATCTTATTAAACTTTTTAAATCAAAAGTAATAAAAGAAAGAATTTTAACTATTTAATTAGGCTTAAGTTCATTAAATTTAATTTTCATTAAATTATTTTTTTTTATGAAGAAAGGAATTTTTACAACATGGAAGATTAATTAAAATTGTTATTGATAATTTTCATTCTTGACTGACCTGGGATTCGAAGCCAGGCTGGCTGGCGTGTGATTCGAACCCAGGCGGCTGGTTACCCTGACATGTTTCGACCTCAACCACTAGGTTTTCTCAAAGGGATTTGCCGTCTTACACTCGCAGCCATCGAAGACTGCTGACGTCAGTAGTCAAACATCAATCCTTAAACCAAATTGTATTTTAACCTTTGGTAGATCGAAATTTGCTTATTGAATGATTATCCATTTTTTTAATTGATCTCACATGTTTTTCCTTTACTTCTGTTTTTTCCCGTACTTTTGTCAAGAATTCTTCTTGAAGTCCAAAGTGCATTTTTTGATTTATCATGTTTTTTTGTCTTTCTTTTTTCTTGTTGACATTTTTCAGCACAACTTGAAGGACAAATGAACACATAGAGCTTGTGCCTTAGCTTTAACAATAATTAGTATTGTGGTTATTTTGTTGAACTATTCATGGTTTTTAATCCAAATTTTAACTATTTAATTAGGCTTAAGTTCATTAAATTTAATTTTCATTAAATTATTTTTTTTTTATGAAGAAAGGAATTTTTACAACATGGAAGATTAATTAAAATTGTTATTGATAATTTTCATTCTTGACTGACCTGGTGGTTGAGGTCGAAACATGTCAGGGTAACCAGCCGCCTGGGTTCGAATCACACGCCAGCCAGCCTGGCTTCGAATCCCAGGTCAGTCAAGAATGAAAATTATCAATAACAATTTTAATTAATCTTCCATGTTGTAAAAATTCCTTTCTTCATAAAAAAAAAAAAAAAAAAAAAAAAAAATAATAATTTAATGAAAATTAAATTTAATGAACTTAAGCCTAATTAAATAGTTAAAATTTGGATTAAAAACCATGAATAGTTCAACAAAATAACCACAATACTAATTATTGTTAAAGCTAAGGCACAAGCTCTATGTGTTCATTTGTCCTTCAAGTTGTGCTGAAAAATGTCAACAAGAAAAAAGAAAGACAAAAAAACATGATAAATCAAAAAATGCACTTTGGACTTCAAGAAGAATTCTTGACAAAAGTACGGGAAAAAACAGAAGTAAAGGAAAAACATGTGAGATCAATTAAAAAAATGGATAATCATTCAATAAGCAAATTTCGATCTACCAAAGTTTAAAATACAATTTGGTTTAAGGATTGATGTTTGACTACTGACGTCAGCAGTCTTCGATGGCTGCGAGTGTAAGACGGCAAATCCCTTTGAGAAGACCTAGTGGTTGAGGTCGAAACATGTCAGGGTAACCAGCCGCCTGGGTTCGAATCACACGCCAGCCAGCCTGGCTTCGAATCCCAGGTCAGTCAAGAATGAAAATTATCAATAACAATTTTAATTAATCTTCCATGTTGTAAAAATTCCTTTCTTCATAAAAAAAAATAATTTAATGAAAATTAAATTTAATGAACTTAAGCCTAATTAAATAGTTAAAATTTGGATTAAAAACCATGAATAGTTCAACAAAATAACCACAATACTAATTATTGTTAAAGCTAAGGCACAAGCTCTATGTGTTCATTTGTCCTTCAAGTTGTGCTGAAAAATGTCAACAAGAAAAAAGAAAGACAAAAAAACATGATAAATCAAAAAATGCACTTTGGACTTCAAGAAGAATTCTTGACAAAAGTACGGGAAAAAACAGAAGTAAAGGAAAAACATGTGAGATCAATTAAAAAAATGGATAATCATTCAATAAGCAAATTTCGATCTACCAAAGGTTAAAATACAATTTGGTTTAAGGATTGATGTTTGACTACTGACGTCAGCAGTCTTCGATGGCTGCGAGTGTAAGACGGCAAATCCCTTTGAGAAGACCTAGTGGTTGAGGTCGAAACATGTCAGGGTAACCAGCCGCCTGGGTTCGAATCACACGCCAGCCAGCTTGGCTTCGAATCCCAGGTCAGTCAAGAATGAAAATTATCAATAACAATTTTAATTAATCTTCCATGTTGTAAAAATTCCTTTCTTCATAAAAAAAAAATAATTTAATGAAAATTAAATTTAATGAACTTAAGCCTAATTAAATAGTTAAAATTTGGATTAAAAACCATGAATAGTTCAACAAAATAACCACAATACTAATTATTGTTAAAGCTAAGGCACAAGCTCTATGTGTTCATTTGTCCTTCAAGTTGTGCTGAAAAATGTCAACAAGAAAAAAGAAAGACAAAAAAACATGATAAATCAAAAAATGCACTTTGGACTTCAAGAAGAATTCTTGACAAAAGTACGGGAAAAAACAGAAGTAAAGGAAAAACATGTGAGATCAATTAAAAAAAAATGGATAATCATTCAATAAGCAAATTTCGATCTACCAAAGGTTAAAATACAATTTGGTTTAAGGATTGATGTTTGACTACTGACGTCAGCAGTCTTCGATGGCTGCGAGTGTAAGACGGCAAATCCCTTTGAGAAGACCTAGTGGTTGAGGTCGAAACATGTCAGGGTAACCAGCCGCCTGGGTTCGAATCACACGCCAGCCAGCCTGGCTTCGAATCCCAGGTCAGTCAAGAATGAAAATTATCAATAACAATTTTAATTAATCTTCCATGTTGTAAAAATTCCTTTCTTCATAAAAAAAAATAATTTAATGAAAATTAAATTTAATGAACTTAAGCCTAATTAAATAGTTAAAATTTGGATTAAAAACCATGAATAGTTCAACAAAATAACCACAATACTAATTATTGTTAAAGCTAAGGCACAAGCTCTATGTGTTCATTTGTCCTTCAAGTTGTGCTGAAAAATGTCAACAAGAAAAAAGAAAGACAAAAAAACATGATAAATCAAAAAATGCACTTTGGACTTCAAGAAGAATTCTTGACAAAAGTACGGGAAAAAACAGAAGTAAAGGAAAAACATGTGAGATCAATTAAAAAAATGGATAATCATTCAATAAGCAAATTTCGATCTACCAAAGGTTAAAATACAATTTGGTTTAAGGATTGATGTTTGACTACTGACGTCAGCAGTCTTCGATGGCTGCGAGTGTAAGACGGCAAATCCCTTTGAGAAGACCTAGTGGTTGAGGTCGAAACATGTCAGGGTAACCAGCCGCCTGGGTTCGAATCACACGCCAGCCAGCCTGGCTTCGAATCCCAGGTCAGTCAAGAATGAAAATTATCAATAACAATTTTAATTAATCTTCCATGTTGTAAAAATTCCTTTCTTCATAAAAAAAAATAATTTAATGAAAATTAAATTTAATGAACTTAAGCCTAATTAAATAGTTAAAATTTGGATTAAAAACCATGAATAGTTCAACAAAATAACCACAATACTAATTATTGTTAAAGCTAAGGCACAAGCTCTATGTGTTCATTTGTCCTTCAAGTTGTGCTGAAAAATGTCAACAAGAAAAAAGAAAGACAAAAAAACATGATAAATCAAAAAATGCACTTTGGACTTCAAGAAGAATTCTTGACAAAAGTACGGGAAAAAACAGAAGTAAAGGAAAAACATGTGAGATCAATTAAAAAAATGGATAATCATTCAATAAGCAAATTTCGATCTACCAAAGGTTAAAATACAATTTGGTTTAAGGATTGATGTTTGACTACTGACGTCAGCAGTCTTCGATGGCTGCGAGTGTAAGACGGCAAATCCCTTTGAGAAGACCTAGTGGTTGAGGTCGAAACATGTCAGGGTAACCAGCCGCCTGGGTTCGAATCACACGCCAGCCAGCCTGGCTTCGAATCCCAGGTCAGTCAAGAATGAAAATTATCAATAACAATTTTAATTAATCTTCCATGTTGTAAAAATTCCTTTCTTCATAAAAAAAAATAATTTAATGAAAATTAAATTTAATGAACTTAAGCCTAATTAAATAGTTAAAATTTGGATTAAAAACCATGAATAGTTCAACAAAATAACCACAATACTAATTATTAAAAGAAAGAATTTTTAAAATTTGGAGACTAAAATTATTAAAATAAAATCCAAGTCAATTTTATTTAAGTAAATGCAGCACTAAATAATTGTTTAACTGATAGGAAAGTGGTTACTATATATCGAGCCATAACCGCAAATAAGCTCAAGCGACAAAAACAAAATTTTACAGGAGAAGGTTTTTTTTATTATATTTCATAAAAATTTGTATAAAAATTGGCGCTTGAGCCTGGTACTCTGTTCAGTATTTCGTGCGAAATGTTGTAAAATTCAATACGAGTACATACAAAAAAATTTCTGTGAAATACCAACAAAAAAATGTTGAAAGAATTGTAATCTATTTATATTACGAAAAACATTCGAAATGTTTCTAGCAACATTTTTATTTTCCGTGCGTAACAAGTGTAGCTCATATTATTTCGCTCGGAATTTTAAGCGTTTCATAAATAAAAATGTAGAAAAGTGCTAAAACTAATAATAAAATAAAATTTTTTTGGTTTTTGATTTGGGAAATTATAAAAATAATACTCTTTTACTTTTTTTAATGACAATTAAAAAAACATGATTTTTGTTTACCTTCGCAAAACAATGTTGTATACTTGCAACTAATAAAATCGTTAAGTTTTGAAAAATCACGAGACAGAAAATATACCCAGCAAAAGCTTAACTTACCTGGTAAGTTAGCAAGTAATCTTGGAGAAATATAAACACTACTTATTTTTCGGCTGAATAACTAGTTGTTTTTGTTCGAGTTGTCCACAGAATTCAGTAGTTACAATACACTTACTAGAAGTCACAAAATATCTAGTTATTATTTAACTACCAGTAAGTTGAATTGTAAGGACTTACAATATACTTACTAGAAGCCAAAAAATAACTAGGTTTTATTAAATTGGCGCTAGTTAATAGACCTAATATGTAGGTATGGAGCTAGTTACCAGTAAGTAAATATTCAGTCCTGAAAACAAGACAACTAATAAGTAGTTATTTAGCTGATTATTAATTAGTAAGCAAATATTCATAACTGAAATAATAGTATTGAAGAGTGCTTACTGAGGCCATTACTAGCAAGTACTTATTGATGTTTTCAGAATACTATTACAATTGTAATAACAACTACTTACCAGGTAACGTATGAAATAACTACGACCTATTACCAAAATTCAAAAAGTTTTTCCTGGGTAGATACATGTCAAAATTTTCGTGTGAAATAATCGATGTTGCTCAACATTTTTCGCAAGTTCGAACTGAGTACTAGGCGGCAGACAAAAATTGTTTTTGCTATAAAATCGTAACGGTACCTTCTGTGACTATAAGATTTTAGGAGATGATGCAAGTCGTGCCAATAAATTCATTTATTAAAAAAAAACGAAAATTTAAAATGATGTCGCTTAAGCTTTTTTTACGGTTATGGCTCAATATGGTTATAAGTCACTTATGGATCTACATACATATATAAAATGATTTTGGTTTGCATAAAATTTATTAAACATTAGTTTTATCGGAATGCCAATATAATGAGAAAAATTACGGGTCTAAAATTCCTTTCATTTGGAGTTAGTTCAATTGATAGTACATTAGAGCGGGTCGGCCTCTATACAGAAAAAAAGTTATGCCAGCCAACCCCTGGAATGAAAGATATGCTAATGAAGTTTCTAAGACATGAAGTTTCTAAGTTGTTGGTTTGTTAACAAAAAGTGTCTTAAATAAATAGAACGTTGCTTTCTGTTTTTATTGTGCTGTCGTTATTAATCAGAAAAGTCCAGCGCTGAGCGGCTGAGCCGTACAACAATATTTTTAAACCATTGTGAAATATTAGGACATTTTGACAATATGACATGTTAGGATACCTTGTGAATTGACTAAATATAATTAAATTATCGAGCTTGAGATCTTTTTATATAAAAAATTTTAAATGTTTATTCTATCCAATATTTCGGCACTTCGTTGAGTTCCTTCTTCAATATACAAAATAGCTCATAAATCTTTTAACATAGTAGGTCAACTATTTACTAAAATGAAAGATAAAGTAAATATGATGGAAATGTCAAATATTGTTTATAAAAAACCTTGTAAGGGTGGACAGTGTAATAAAGTATATATATAATAAACTAGGATAGCAGGACATACGTCAGACCTAAAATATAGAAATATTTAATTACATAAAACTGCTTTATCAACTCATTGTGCTAATCTAAACCAACACGAATTTTCTTTGAAAATTTGTTTAATAATTTAATTACAAAAAATTTTTAATATAGTCATTAATTGTTATTTTGTTAAATTTGTTAAAAATTTGTAAAAGAAAGAAAAACCCCTGAAGAAAGCACTCAACGAAGTGCCGAAATATATAACCTTTATTAGAACTTAACTTTAGAAGATTTACTCCACAATATCTTTAAAAGAATATTTTTGGTTGTTGGCAATTTTTGCTTATTTTTATAATTTTAGACTTTAGACTAGTTTATATCAAGGACCGCTTTTTAAACTTTTCAGTAACTTAGTCTTTGATTTATCTACAAAATCATCTTTCCACGTACATGTGTATATACTTATATGATTAATACAATTAACCTTTCTGCAAAAATTATGTAAGCTTCAGTAAATTTTATTAGATTGTTTCTGTAAATGTTCTAAACTGACACTTTCAAAAATGTTTGTGTTTTATGTAAATGTATAATTTTTACCGCAGAACTTGTTAAGGATAAATGCATTTTTATAAGATTTATGTGACCTTGGTAATATAATGAAAAATGTTTCACTTATTTAAATACCCCTTCTTGAAAATTTTACTAAGTTTTCTTTAAAACTACGAACTGTATCATAATCACTTTATAGGACCGTCCATCAAACCGTACGAGTTTTGTATAATCCAATCGAACTTTGACTCCAAATTTATTCACTTATATATGTTGGGACTAGGACTGATAAGGCTACCACCCACACGGTATAGACTAACCGTATTTTTTATGTTTTGGAATTTAAAATATCGCAGAAGCTGGCAAATCTCTAAAGGTAGAAGTACATAGCACGCGTTAGTGCGCGAGCGCTCTGTAGATTTCTGTCAAAAAAAGTTAAACTCGTTTTTTTTGATAGAACAAGTTACGCGTTTGCGGCAGAAAGTTGGTAAACTTTGAATTTTTTAACTCGTTGTGTATTTTTGACAAGTAATCAGCTGACAATAAAAAAGCATAATTTCTCAAATTTGTTAATCATGGAGGAAAAACTCATTGAAGACTTTATAAAACATATATATTGTATAAAAAAAAGGAGCTGAAGCATGAAATTCTATAAAAAAAAGTGTTCAAAAAATAAAAAAATAAGCAGTTGAAAGAAAAGGTTTTTATAACGCGCGTTATGTAACGTGCATTTTTCATGCGCTAAAGTTTTTAAACGCATGATACTAGTCGCCGAATTAACGCGTGTTATGAACATCTTCCTTTAGCGTTACGTTGAAACACACAGAGCATGAGGGACATGATTCAAACGTAGAAAATTATTAGGGATCCTTTATTTCTTGGCGTTACAAATACCACCACAAAGGCTGTATAATAGTGTTATTGTCGGAATTTATTTTAGTGTAAGATTTTTATGGACAAAGGGCCTTAATTCCAACTTTGCAAATTTTAATTATCCAGAAGTACTCTTTCCAATTCTTTGTGACTTTTACTTCTTCATGTTCTTATGACCTCATATTAAAAACACAAATCTCTTATGAATAAGCAACACATAAACACAAAAAGTTATTCTAACAACCAATTAGGAAACACGTTGCATAAAAGGCACACAAAAACACCTTAACATAAAATTATGTCAAACATTAGCCTCATTTCAAATTAAAAAAAATTATAATGCATCAATGGATATGTACGATATGTTGGTGTATGTATGTGTAGACAACCTGTTCAGTTTATGAGACATGTCCAACCGAATACTCCTCAAATTAATAATAAAACACTTTTGCGTATACGACTTATTAAATTCTATTTCTTTCATTATCTTGGCTTTGAATTAAATATTACGTTAAACGTATACGTACAATTTATTTACATATCTCTAGTGTAGAGGTGTTAGGCTACGGTCAGACTTATTAAATATTTGATCATATAAGCATAACCACTACTTTTGTTAATAGTTACTGAGATTGAACATGATCTTAATATCACAAAATAAAACTTATTATACTGCTAGACGTAGAAAAAAATTGTTTTATGTAAGATAGGGTATGATAAACAAAATAATTAGAATTAAAGGAAATTATATATTAGTTTGCCTATTGGTCCTGTTTTCTTCTTCAAACATTTGACCTTCCTCCAGACTATATTTTAATATGAAAACCTTTTTCGAATAAACTTCCGCTTTTTAACCACTAGAAAGTTCATATTTATCAAAATATAATAGACCATCTGGAGTCATTCATTATTTAGCTTGATAAACGATTAAACGATGCAAATCTTTTATTATTTTAAAGAAACGTTGTGTTTGGCTGAGAAGACTGTAATTTTTTTTTTGGGTCAACAATATCTTAAATGGTATAAATTTGATCACTGAAATCAAATCCTTTTATTATTTGTTTTAAAACGAAACAATTTAAATTTGCACCTGATCGACACTTCAAAGAAATCCCCCACGCTCTACCCACGAGAGTGGGTAGATCGTGTTAATAACCCACAAGGTGACTACTAGAGTATTCATTCGGTTAGCCGTTAATCGGTTAGCCGATTAAAACTAACCAATTAACTGATCGGATAATTTAAAATTGGCTATTTTCGATTAACGATTAAACCGGTTAATTTCAGTCGATTAGCCGATTAACCGACTTAACAAAATTTTTAATATTTTTGTAGTATTATAACAAACAAATTTTTTGAGTTTTTAATTATTTGTTTTGTCGCATATACAAAAGGTATGTGCTTAGAAATTATATTTTCATACAAACAAAGAAGATGTTCAGTGATATTCATTTTAAATAAGTGTTTGCTGTCAACATCTTTTTGCTTCACGTCCTTTTTTATGTATATGTTTAGTTATTTGTTTCTTCTTATATCAATCCTTTAACAGAATTAACCGCAACAATAAGAAGAGTTAAAAATTTAAAAAAATTAAAACAGGACTGTAAAGGCATAATGGAAGATTTTATATGTTTAGATAAATCATGGAAGAGGACTGAGATATAAGATATTCCGTCTTCTGCTTTCGATTTCTCCAACATCAACGATAAGTGAAAGAATTTCTTCCAAGTTAAGTTTAATCAAAACTAAAGAAATGAATCGCTTAAATCCTAAACATTTAAACCAAATTGTTTTTCTAAAAGATTATTTTACAAGATCTCCTTAAGCTATTGAAATAACTAATCAAATTACCTCACAGTTTATTTTTTGATTAATACATATTATTTATGTATAAATTAAAAAATATGTTTACAAATTTATGAATTATTTTTTGTTTTTGGGTTGCTTTGGGTTTAAAAAATCTTTCTTGAAGAGTAGGGAAAATTCTAGTAAATCAAGGAGGGATTTAAGGATATGCCTTTTTGCCGATACGATTTTGATAACGATAAGCAGGTTAAATTTAAATTCAAGTTAAAATAATTAAAACTGGGGAAGAGTAATTTTTTTTATTATGCAAAAAAAAATAATTGTGTAAGATATTGACGTATGTGATGGAAAACGATTTTAAAAACAAAAAGATTTAAAATCGATAATGTCGTTTTCAGTATCGTTAAAGACTCTAGATAAGTTAAAGTATTATAATTGTAATAAAAGTATTTATTCTATAATATAAAATTTCTTAATACATACAAACATCCGTATGTACACAGAAAAAAATGTTTTATCAATTAAAAAATTGGTTTAAAATGTATTTAAATTTTAGTAATGTGATAATTGAATAAATTATTTTTTAGTTGAAAGAAAATTAGAAATTTAATTTTGATTTAATTAACATTTTAGTTGTTTTGAAATAAATTTTCAATTAAAATTTTAATTAAATAACGAAAAATCTTAATTGACTTTTTTCGTTTAAAATAAATTAATTTAAACATGTAGAATTGTTGTTGGGAATTGTCAATATTTAATTAAATAAATTAACATATTGTTTGAAATGGCAAAGTTTTTTGATAATTTTTTGAATTAAAATTAAAAATATCATTTATCGAAAAAAAATATTCACAATTTTACAATTTTTAGTAATCAATATAATCATTTTGATAATAGGTGCAAAATTAACAAATTGTTTGCTTGATATTATGAATTTGGTATAAATTTGGTGATTGGAGAAAATTAATAATTTTTTCTGTGTAAGTATGTTCTATTCTGTTTCCGCAAACTCCTGAAATGACATAGGAAACTGAAATCTTCTGAACAGCCAGTAGTATATATAGATATCGGAGAGAAATTTTTTGAAAAAGTAGGTACGATTTCACCCCTTAAACAATCGAATTTGGAAACAGTACCAAATTCGTAGTTGTATTTTTGTAGATAAGTTACGAGTGTAATATAACTTTCAGTTCTATGTTTATTGGCTTAAAAGATAGATGGCGTGACAAAAAAGTTTCAAAATATAGGTCTTTTCTGTTTACTTCCCAAAACGACCGAATTTAAAAAAGTACCAGACACCTGTCCGCTTTTTTTTTAATATATTTTTGTATTTCGTTTAGTTAAGCATATATGAGTATATTAGTGAATTTACCCGCTTATCCGCTTATTTCTCTAATGAACAACAATAAGTGCTAAATTCTTTTTATTTCTTTTAATTTTTGTGATACGATGTTACCAAATTTACCCTGTTTTACCCCCAAACTTTTGAATTTCAAAAACCACGAGACTTACAATTTTTGTTGCAGTAATTCTTGAGCTTATTAGTGGTTGTGGTGAGAAGATTGGGGAGGGGTACGCAGTTTCATGTACTCTGCAATTATGTTTCGATTTGTTATTCTATATTTCTATTTATGTATAAAATATATAAAGGAGAAGAGCAAAGATAAGATAAAAACTATAATATCATAATCTGGACACAAATGCAATTTCAAAGAAGAATTTTTAAAAACTGCAACAACAAAAATTGCAACAACGATTTGCCATGAGACCAACCAACCTCCGGTCCAAATTTCAACTTTTTAAGGCTTTGCGCTGTGCGATGAAAAATAAATCGATGGAGAAAAATTGCCAGTTTAATTGAAAAAGTACCAGTTACAGAACGAAAAAGTACCACAAAAAAACCCCTCTTTCAGATTCTCATTCCCTCAGGACCTTGCATGTTCCTCTTACAGATTCTCATTCACTCAGGACCTCAGTGCCATGTTTAATTTGATGTTTCAAGGTCCAATATTAACGGAAATTCAAAAAGTACCAGTTAAAGAACAAAAAGTACTAAAAAGCCCCTCTTACAGATTCTTATTCCAGGACATTGTATGCTTAATTTTATGTTTCTTGGTCCAGTAATAAAAAAAATTTAAAATTACTCAAGGACCCAGAATATATATGCGGTCTTAGATGAAAATTTAAAAAGTTTCACGTGAAATCACAAACGAAGTATACTCTTATTAACCACTAGTTGTGAAGGGAATAAAAAAATTAATTATAAAAATCTTTTTTTAAGGAAATAAACGATTTTATTTGTAAATTAAGTGTTTCTTATTAATTTTTGTAGGTTTGTAGATTTTTCTAGATTTTAGTCATATTCTAGAATCTACGTCATCAATCAAAAAGAAAAGCTAAGTGCATGCAAAATTAGTATTTGAAGCAAATTAGTGACTCTCTGTAAGTTCTTTGAAATAAATTTGTCTAAATTAACAATTATTTTAAATATTTAATACAATTATATAAAAGCGCTTTAATTTTTTTGTATTTGCTTATCAAGCTAATACGGCCTAAAATCTTTAATGTAATTAAAACACAATTTTAATACATTTTTTCTCGACGTTTCGTCGATTTTTTGTCGACTTCTTCTGGGGATACGTCTATTTAATAAAAACATAACATTTATTAACAAAATTTTTTAACAAATAACATTGAAAACTTACATTTTTTATATTATTACATCAAAATGACAAAATTTACATTTAACATATATAACGTAACGACATAAAACATTGAGTTATTTTTAAAAAACATATTTCCACAACACAACTTATTTTATGGCGACTCGATAACTTGCACAAATGTTGTTCGTATCTTCTTTTAGATTCATCGTATTTCTTATGTTTTGTTGGATCCTTAAGCTTTCTTTAGAAAATCGTTTTCTTGTACACGCAGAGAAAAAACATGATCCATGAATGGTGACTACGACCATTTTTGTTTATACTTGCCTTATATGTTTACCCTCATAAATTAATTATAGTCTTAATATAACTTAAAAAATTGTTTTTTGTCCTTAACATTTTTAAATTCACTATAATAATATTATATGGTGGCTTACACCTAAAAAGGTACTCTGTAGCCCGCTTCTGTATTTCTCGCATCGTACAATTTCCCGAATGGAACGAGTGAATTATGACAAAAACAGTGCAATATGAAACAAAAAATGGTTTTTCTCACATAAGTGTTTCTGTATCTTTACTTTGAGAGAATTATCTGTCATTTAAATAATTTTCCAGCAATTATTGGAAGGATGTGAGAAAGAGTGTTTCTGTATCAATATTTTGCTAAAAGTTTCTCACAAGAACTGTCAAAATAAGCCACATTTGAAATTGATGCGAGAAAATTAAAATTTCAAAAAATGGAGCACAAATTATGTATGTATGTACACAAGAATGTGTATTATTTTTTTTATTTGAAGAGAAAGAATTTAAATGATGAAAATAAATAAAACACAATTGTTATATTTTGTTATTTTAATTTTTTTAAGCCCTTGATTGTTTTCGTTTTATGCAGGGTTATCAGATCAATTTGTGAAAAAATCGTTAATATCCTAAAAAAAAAACGGCTATTTAGTTTTCAAAAATCGGACAATTTAAAATTAATTTTGACAAATTTTGTTCGATTTTTATTAAAACATAATCAAAATCACACAAAGGCGTGACAAAATAATAATAAAGAATAAAACTAACACTTTTGGCCAAAAAAAAGGCAAAAACTTCCTATAGTGCATTGCTTAAAAAATGGGGTAATAGTTTAATGTTTTGATAACATAAACAAATGTATTAAATAATATAAGGAAATAAAAATTTAACAGTTTTCCTTCGAAATTTTGATTTTGCCGATAAATGTTTTTAGTAGCCTTGTTTTTATATCATTTTTCTGTGGTGCCTATTATACAAACATATTAAACTATTTAAAATTATTTTATTTCGAAGACTGAATAATATTGTCACTAGAAAATATCAGCCAATCGGCACTTTGCCAATTTTGGAACAAAAAATCGTCCAATCTGGCAGCCCTATATTTATTATATCTATTTCTTTCGTTGACGTTTCGTTTGCATTTGACACTTAATTACTGGAAGTATTCCAGTTAAAACAGAATCTGTGTTGTCTGTTCTCGTATTCAAATACAGAAACACTTTTTTCTCACAACTCGAGAAACGATGGAATTTTTTGTTTCACAATTAATGTGAGAAATTTTGTAATGCGAGAAATACAGAAACGAGCTACTGGTCTAGGTTAGGTTAGGTTCCATGGGCAGCCATCGAGAGACAGCTCACTTGGGTCCTTTAGCGGTCCCTTTGTGATACCCAGCGCCAATGCCCATCCCGAAGAGCGGTTATTCAGATGGCGTCACTGCAAGGTTGAGCCAATTCGTCTTCCTAATGAAGAGAAGAAGCAATCTTAGTTCTATTTTTGATAGATCCTTTAAACAGGACAACACCGGTTCTCCCAGGTATTTTTCCCTAATGCCCCGTAGCCCAGGGCATTGACAGAGAAAGTGAAGCACAGTTTCCTCTTCCTCCTCATCATGACAACTTCTACAGTAGTCATTGAATACCAGACCCATTCTTCTAGCATGAGTCCCAACAGGCCAGTGTCCAGTTATGACCGACACGATGGTCCTGATTTGGTTCCTATTAATCCTAAGTAGAGATATGGTTCTCCGTTCATCATATCCAGGCCAAAGTGCCCTGGATGTGGAGCAGGTGGACTCACGGGTCCATCCCTCTTGCGCAATTCTATAGTTCTCGCGCCGCATGAGTAACTTACAGTGAGCCATTGGAAGGCCAATGAATTGATCAATGAATGTTTCATCCATACAACCACCTTCCTTGGCCAGCTCATCTGCTACCTGGTTTCCCGGGCAATTCGAGTGCCCTGGTATCCAAATAGGCGTTAACTCCGAATGTTCAGCAATCTCATTCAAAGACATCCGACATTCCATAGTCAACCTAGATGTCGTATAGACACCCGCAAGAGAGACAATGGCAGCCTTGCTGTCAGTAAATATACGTATATCTCCCGATACGCGATAATACTTTAGCCAGTTGGCTGCCCGCTTTATAGCCGAGATTTCCGCCTGCAGGACACTACATCCATCCGGCAGACGAAAGGAAACTTTAACGCTTAGTTCCTCTATGTAGAAACCTCCGCCAACTCTTTCCCCTTTCCTTGAACCATCAGTGTATACCCCCAGGGCTGGTTCATGGAAGGTGCTCATAACCGACAGCGCACTTTCGTGAGCTATATGTGTCGCGTACCTCGCACCAAAGAAAGGCTCCGGGGTGCAGTAGTCCACTCCTTCAGGGACAATCGAGTGTCCCATTATACTGGAGTGTCCATAGTCACGGTTCGACCAGCTGTGTGCCGCGTTCAACCGTACCGCCGAACAAAGAGCCATATGTCTGGCCGTGATATCCACCGGCAGCCAGTTTAGCATAGTAAACAGCGCCCTGGTGGGAGTGGAGCGCATTGATCCCGTGATCATCAATGCAACCAGTCGGTGAACCTTCTCAAGCATCGCACGGTACCTGCCCTTATCCAGCGCAGTCCACCATACGACAACACCGTAATAAAGAGTCGGCTTTACTACAGCCTCAAAGATCCAATTGACACACCTCGGGCCCATGCCCCAGTTCTTGCCGATTGCACCTCTGCACGCATATATAGCAACAATTGCCTTTTCCATCCTCGTCTGGATGTTCAGCCCCCACGACAGTTTACTGTCCAGGATTACGCCCAGATATTTGGCGCTGTTAGAGAACTTAAGTTCAGTCCCATTTAGCCTCGGAAGTCTCATGACCTCAGTCCTATACTTCCTCGTGAAGAGTACCAGTTCCGTCTTAGACGGATTAACACCCAAGCCGCATGATACACTCCAGGTGCTAAGTACCCTTAATGCAGCCTCCATACACTGAGACATTATGTTCAAATGTTTCCCCGTGATGGCCACTGCAACATCGTCTGCGTACGCCACAGTTTTAATCCTCATGTCGTCCATTTTCGTCAACATGGTGTTCATAGTCAGGTTCCACAATAGTGGGGATAGTACTCCTCCTTGGGGAGTACCCCTGTTAACCAGTCTCTGAACGCTGGTCGTACCTATCGTGGAACAGATGACCCTATTCCTGAGTAGATTATCCACAAATCTACATATGCCGTCATCAACCTCCAGACTCCTCATAGATGCAACAATAGAATCCGGGTTGACATTGTTTAAGGCCCCTTCAATGTCGAGGAAGGCCACCAAAGCACACTCCTTAAATTCGAGTGATCTCTCAATAGTTCCGACTAATGAGTGAAGAGCCGTCTCAACAGACCTACCCTTTGTGTAGGCATGCTGAGAGGACGAGAGTAGGCACTTGGGGATGGTCATCCTCAAGTGAATGTCGATAACTCTTTCAAGAGTCTTGAGAAGAAAGGATGCAAGACTAATCGGTCTGTAATCCTTCGCTTCGGTGTGAGAAGTCTTCCCTCCCAAGGTCCAGCTCATAGGTATATACGAAAGTCTATCGCATCCCCTATATATAGCCATCAGCCAGGGTATAATCACAGTCGAATTCCTCTGCAAGTCCGCCGGAATTATACCATCCATTCCCGGAGATTTGTACGGTTCAAAGCTGTCGACAGCCCACTTAATCCTGTCGTAGTCCATTGGGATGGACAGAGGACCGGGCATCGACTCACAAACCTGATCCCGCAAGCTCCCTTGGGAGTTTCCAGGAAAGTGAGTGTCAATTAACACCTCGAGTGTTTCCTGACTAGTAGTAGTCCAGCAACCGTCCGATTTACGGACATAGGTCGGGACAACAGGGCTCGAGGCCATTATCTTACGTAAACGGTTTGTCTCAGAGGATCCTTCCACGCCGCTACAGAAGTTCCTCCAAGCGCTCCTTTTCGCCGATCTAACCAAGTTCCTGAATCTATTCAGTGAAGACTTGTACTCCGCCCAATTACCATGGCGCTTAGCTATATTGAACAACCTACGACAGTCTCTTCTTGCCTGCGCAATATCAGGATCCCACCACGGTGGACGATCCCTGCCCCTATGCACCCTTGGCTTGCACGCCAAGGAAGTCCCTAACTGCAGTGAGTCTGTAAGGAGACCCACTGCCGCATCGATCCCCCCTATATCATCAACCCGGGGAGGATCAGATAGAGACCGAACCAGAGAGGATGAATGAATCCCCCAATTCGTTCGTTTCCTATTCAACATAACACTCGATCCTACAGATCTAAGTACCAGACTAAATTCCACATATCTATGATCAGAAAGTGAACAATCATTAGAAACCATCCAATTTTCGATCATGTCAATGTGGTCAATGCTAACCAGCGTGACATCAAGAACTTCACACCTATTTGCTACAACAAACGTTGGCTCACGGCCCCTATTTACTATTCCTAAATTATAATTAATAATAAAGGAAAATAGTGACTCACCTCTAATATTCGTGTTCGTGCTACCCCATATAGTGTGGTGCGCATTAGCATCGGCACAGATTATAATAGGCGTTCCAGTGCCTGCTGCCTTCGTTACTGCATCACGGATGAGACGATTGGGTGGGCCCTGTCCGTGATCATGCGCCATATATCCCGAGACCATCCAGAGTATACCGTCCTGTGTCTCGAGAGCAACTGTTGTGGTGTCTTCATCACTGTAATCAGAGAGAATGAAGATATTCAACGAATTTTTAGCTAAGACACAAGATCTTATGTTACCTGTACCTTTCGCAAACAATAGCTTATAGCCTTTGAGATTGAGTCCGCAAACCCGATCCTTATGAATCCAGGGTTCTTGGACCATCACGAGCTCCTCCCCTTTTTCTACCACAAGGAGGAGCAATGCAGCGGATGATGCTTTAGAGTGGTGGAGGTTGATTTGCAGGACCTTCACCATTATCCATATTGGCGACCACTGTGATGTTGACGTCCTCCTGGTCTGATTCCAGAAGTACGTCCTCATCAACCATATCACCCAGGTGCCCAAAGACAGACACCAATCCGGAGATAGACTGGGTGTCCTCTTTGTCACCTGAACTTACGGCATCGTCACCAGACAAGCCCTCTTCAGGCTGATTGGCCTCACTAACCGAAGGAGCCGGATTGCCCTTGTTATCACTTCGGTAGACACGGAGCAAGATCGTACTAAAACCATAGTAGATCTTACCCTGTCTCTCCCTCAGTGGTTCCAAGGATTGCTGGTTTAACACCACAATCGCCGTCCTCGAGGACCCTTCAGCAGCCGAAACCTTTACAACTTTCCAATCCTGTGTGGGAAGTTGAGGGTTGCAGCACTGAATGATCTTCAAGATCTCCTCAGGTTCCGATGGTTCGGCAGGGATGATGACAGTCGATCTAGGTCTCCGTGGTATCTCATCAACTAATACCACATCGAGCCTAGCACCTTCCCATACCTCTCCTAGCATTTGGATGGTCCGCTTCAGAAGCAGCGCTGAGCGCTCATCTGCACAAGCCATCAACTTCACGTGACCCTGGAACCAGCCAGCATCATCGCATTGAGGGGGTGGCCCTGGATTCTTCCTAAGGATCGTCCAGAACACTCCCATTAGTTTTTGCTTAACCAGGTCCCACTTGGTATGGGAGATGGCACCATTATCCACACCTCTATCGATAATAGCCCGTACAAGGTGACCTTTGGCCACCTCGCTGAAAGACTTATTCAACGATTTCGGCGCAATCTTAGGACGTTTCGTCCCTGGTTGCTGTTTCACGGCTGCAGCTTCCTCCTCCGAACGTTGCCGTTTAGGCATTGTCACCTTCGCAGGGACTGAAGGAGTAGCACTTGGCAGCCCAGCTATGTGGGCTCTTGCCCATGCCAGTGAAGTTTTCTGTTCACTGGAAAGCTCTTCAGCTTTTTTGGAGCCTAGAAGCTCAATGAAACGCAAGGCGGCACGCCTTGTGTTGGATGCCCTCTTTGTAGGGTTTTTGTGCCTTGGACACTTTTTATGGTCGCCGAATTTGGCGTGGGGTGGTTCCACCTTGGGATTGGATGTTTTCACCGCCATCCCTCCTTGAACAATGGGTACATGGGAAACTGCAGTGTTGGACGACTTTGTCATTCCCAACTTAGCAGCACCCGAAGCAGGGGTTTTATCCGTTCCAATGACGGAAAGGGCTGAAGCGGTTTTGGAGGTGCTTGGATTGAAGCACAGAGGCACCCCGCCGCAATTTTTAGAGCAGCCGCCTTCTGGTCGAGCTGCCTTACCACTTCCAATCAGCCTAGGCCGATCTTCCTTGGTCGCCGGGACTGTTACAGTCACTGGCTTTGCCGTATTTCCGTCCATCGTTGTCCTCGTTCTCGCCTGTCTGTCATCATTATCCGTTAATTGTTTTTGTTGTTGTTTGTTGTCTTTAGATATATTCATTAAAATTTTGGTCCCACGAGTGTAGGGGAGTTGAAAGGTCCGCCACGTCATAGCCCCCAGTAACGTGGTAAGGGCGTGGTCTATTTGCTGAGGTGCCCAGGTATCAGCAAAGCTCCGTGATAATACAGTCGGTAACCCCTGACTGCAAACCAAACCGATAGGCACGGGTCGCATGACACCTCGGTTTAGGGGTGGATAACCTTTCGTCGTCAAGGCTTTTAGGTTCCGTATCTCAAACTCAGGCGCCGCTTGTGACGTTACCTGTACTTGAAATACAAACCACCACATCGCTGCAAGATCGTTATCCAAGGTGGTGGTACTCTGGTCTAGCTAAACATATTATATTATTTGATATGTTAGCTACTATAATATATATATTTTAAACTATACAGTTAAAATCATAATATTAGTTGAACACAAAAGGTATGTTTAATACCATCATTTTTGTTTGCTTGAAAACACATTCTCTTAAGATGCAAACATTTATTGTCAAATTACAGTTTATCCGTCCGCGAGCGTCAGTTAATCAGGAAACATGAATGATGACAGAATAATTAAAACATTTTTCGGGCAGAAAAATGCCATGCTGCCATGCAAAACTAACGAAATAAATTATTATACGTTTATTGAAACAGGTAAGTTATTTAAATATAATTATAAAAATATATAAATATGCAATTATTTTGTCTTTCTTGCAGCCAAAAAAACCTATAACAAATTTTGACACATAATTTTGTCATCAGCCCCGAATTTTTTCAAAAACGGAATTCTTATTTGTTTGGATATATTTGTACCACACAACGTAAATTTATAAATTAAAACACATACACAGGTATATAAATATGTGTATTTAATTTTATTTTTAATATATGTATGCTATATTTTATTTATTATATTTGTAATAAAACATAAATTTTTTAAATTACATTTTTTATTGTTTTTATTGTAAGAGCCATATAAAATGTTGAAGTAGACATTTTGCATGGTATTGGGAAATATAGAAAAATGGTTTGAAAGATCGTGCGCATTTTTCTTCTGAACATAATAATATGTTTGAGACAACAATTATCTAAAATCATTATAACTGAACATATATTGTTGCTTAAGACGTGTTTGACACAATCATAACCACAAACATTAATGATAGTTTGCGATTGTGTTTGTATCAATCATGTTTTTTCTTTGCGTGTAGAGTCTTCTTTGTCTAATATCCTTATTTGTCATTGTTGAGATTCAATCATATGCAGAGCTAATGCTGTGATCTCCTTCTGTTTTGCAATGTACATTTTATGTTCTCCGATCCTTGTAGATAACGCCCTCTTTGTTGTTTCAATGTATGTTTGATTACATGGTTCTTTGTCATTTCCCTTACACCTGATTTCATAAACAACATTACTTTGTTGTTGTTTTTAAACTGGCGCTTTTATTTCGTAAATATTGCACTTGTTGTTTTGTTAGGTTTGTACGCAAAACATATGTTACTTTGTTTCAGTGTTTCTCTCATGTTTCTGTTGTCAGTAAGGCCAGGGATGTATTGTACACTGTAAAATTTGCTATTTTCTTTTTCATCAGTGCTGTCAATTATGTTATTATTATTTAACCGCCTATTTACGTCATCAATTAAAGATTTAATTAATTTTTTGGGGAAACGGTTTTGTGTTAATATTTCATAAATTTTTTTTTATGTTTTTATGATGAAATAGTTCGTCGCTGATTTTCAATACCCTCTCTATAAAGTTTTTCGCTGTATTTCTGATTTGACTCCTGGGTTGTGTAGCGTTGAAATTCATGAGTCTACCTGAAGCTGTTTCCTTAGAGTACCAATTGAAAACAATTGTATCCTTAATTCTGCGTAGTTTTTTGCTTTAGCTTTTTTTTTTTTGACTTTATAAAACTATCAGCTTATATGTTATTTGTTTTACTCAGGGTGTGTGTGAAACGGTAGCAAAGTTCCATGGTGAATTAAACTTGTTAAGAATTTCTATGCTAATCAGGGTTGCCGTTTAAAAAATTTTTATCCGACCAAAATTGTCTGTAAAACCTACCATAAACCTTTGTAACTGACCAAATTTTTAATATACTTAAAATTAAATATATCGTTATATAAAATGCAAAATGGCTTATCATCATTTTTAAACATTTTTCAGGAGCGATAAGAAACTATAAAAAGCAAACTATTACTGAGCTCTACTAGACCGTACCCCACAAAAAGTTTCTCCGTACACCCTCCAATATAAAGTATTTTTGCAAGGAGGCTTAAATATATATATATATTTTTTGTCGAACAATGTAAAACATTGTAAAAATCTACATGGTTGCATTGTTGAATGCTTAAAAAATAGAGTTTCTCTGCAACTGACGTTTTGGAACTCACCTATACTTTCTGCAAGTTCAGCAGCTCTTACACCATTGACTTTATAAATATACTAGCTGTTTGGTTGAGGCGCTGCTCAGGATTTTCTAAATAAGAACAAAAAATTAAATACAGGAGAATTTTGTAAATAACTTGACCCCAGCGCTATGTACTAGATCAAAATTTTATCAGGAAACTTATTTCTGTTTAATAAATATATGTTGTGGATTTCAGCCAAATCGTACCATAAATAAATAATTTTAATATCACGACAACAGCGCCACCTATCGGGATTAAGCTTAAGAGAAACCTAGCTCTGGCATAAGATAATTTACTGTCCAAGTTTGGTGTCAATCGGTCCAGCAGTTCTTGAGTTAGAGGGGCACATACACGGCACAAACGTTTTTATATACATAGATGATACAAAATACAGTATTAAAGTCCAAAGAAGTCGATCTTGTATAACAAACACCTTATATCTTATGGGGTGGTACGGAACAGTATTCCTGAAAACATTAAATATTAAACAAACATTGTCAATCCTATCTAATATTTTAAAGGAATATTGTTTCTGATAAAGAGTTTTTTATAAGAACAAATATTTTAACGGCATCTGACTTGGTAAGTTTAAATAAGGTGATAAGACTATCCTATTAAAAACTTACACCGTCAAAGTAACTTGCTACTAACGTAATACATTTAATTTCATTGCCACATCCATAAATGAAAATAAATGTGGTTTGTAAAAAATATATTAGATTTGCACTTGCAGCTTTGCGATCAGTGTTCTAAATTTGTTAAAATAAATGTAGTACATTTTCTTAAACCGAACAAAATTAGGTTTGGCCTACCATCCGACCAAACGGAAAACATCCGACCAAATTTGGTCGGAAAAGACCAAGTTCGGCAGCCCTGATGCTAATGTCAAAATTTATAATACCCCCCAGGGCTAGTGCAATTTTATTCACCTCAAGAGTCTCAAAATTGTACTTCCATGAGTACTTTGCTACCATTTCACACACACCCTCAGTCTCACTTAATAAAAACAAATAAAGATTAAAAGTTAGTTCACCGACAATTTATAGAAAGAGCAATAAGAAAAAGTTAAACTTTAAAAGGCTACTTTGTAGTGACAAAAGCGATACTACTACAGTAAGCGGATATCAGTGATGTTAGAGACTTTTCTGAAAATTTCCTACGTAGTCCGCAAAAAATCCCTATTTTTCTCTATGCGTTCAAAAAATTGTCCCTACAACTTTTAAATGATAATATATCAATGCAAATAAAACGGTTTAATTTAAAGTGTTGTTATACATGCAGACATACCATTAAATCAGTTCATTTTATAAACTAAAAAATTAACAAACAAAAAATAAAAAAACCCAAAAACCAAGTGAACAAAAAAAAAAATTTACGTATTTTGTACTCTTGCATTTTGATTGCATACTAGAAGAATTAATTGTTTGTCTGTATTCGTTCCGACTTGTGATTTAATAACAATCGGTTTTTTTTAAATGATTTTCGGTGCACTGGAAGGTAAATTCGTCTTATAAAAAATAAGGAACAATGAAAATTGAAGATACACTTTTATGACTAAATGTATGTTCAGAGCTAACAAATATTTGACGAATAAATCTAGAAAAAACGTGACCAGTAAATTTAACAAATTTTGGCTTTATTTTTAACAAATTCTTTGATTTACTGAACGTTATTTGTAAGAAGATAATTGATTAATGTAATTCTGAAACTGTTAAATGATGTTTGATCTAGCCAAATGTTTTGCAAAAGCAAATATTTTTTTTAATAAAGCTAGTGGTTACGTTGAGGGCGTCAAATATTTAATAGGTGCGTAAACACCTCTCGCTAACTGTATTATGATCGAAAAATATATACAGATTTGCCACATTTTTGAAAAGTCCCCACATTTTAATGATTTCAAAATATCTGTACTTCTTTTCCCTACGGCCATTTTTCTAAAAGAAAATCCGTATATAATAGGGTTTTTCCCTACGTATAACATCACAGGCTGATATTAAACAACCAAAATGCTCTCATCCGCCATTAAATATAGACACTAAGTAGATCCCAAGGCGAATTCAACTACAGGTGGTGTCGAAACTACAACAATCCAAAAACAACAGAAACAACAAAGGGTTTTTTGCATTGCATTGTTAGTGTTTACGGTCCAAAATGTCAACCATTCTAAACAAAACACTAACAAATAAAAACATATTGGCTCTAACTGTCAAAATCAGATGGCGTTTCGACACCACCTGTAGTTGAATTCGCCTTGGTAGATCCTTAACGTTTATATTACCTCAGTTGCGCACTTTGTCCCAAGCGAAGTTACTACATCGGTAAGAATTCGATAGCAAAAGAAATTGATTTTTGGTAAATGTTGAAACCATTTAGATTTATTTTCGATCGCAATTACTTGCAGGGCCTCTACACAAACGATCAAGAACAAATATAAATTAATTTGTGTAACAGTTTTTTTATTATTTTTTTTTTTTTGGTATTTTTAATTTAAGCTAAAGAACTAAATACGAGCTGAAAAACTTGGTTATACATGCAGCAAACTAAATTAAGAAAAAAGTGAATCGTAAAAAAAACATAAATAACAACGAAAGAAACAGGCTCGAACACTTTTGTTAACAAATACACCCCTCAACATATGCAAGCAATTTGTTCCAATTTCTATGTATATGTATATGTGCATGAGTGTGTGTGTGCAAAAATCAAATAAAAGTATCTAGAAATAAAAAATAAAAAAAATCATTTCAAAAGCAACCGACTGACACAGAATTCTATTTTTTGTTTTTCTGTTATTTTCATTTTCCAATATGCACTTTTTCCTTTTTATTCGTTTCTTCTGTGTGATGAGCAACTATTGCATGTTGATGTTGTTACAAATGTTGGCAACATAAAACAACAACAAGTGCACACAAGTATAACAGAAAAAAGAAGCAAATGTACTCAATCAAAATGAAAGAATAAAAAAAATGGAGGGGAACCCATTTAAATTTCTGCGTAAAAAAAACTTACTAGTGGAGTAGCAAAAAAAAAAAAAAAAAATTAAAATAGGAAATCAAAAGGAATCAAATAAAGAAAATAGCAAAAAAGAAAGCAAAATAAAAAACAAAAACAGTCAAAGACCTTATTATGGTGAACACTTAAAAGAAGTACGAAGTGTAATCAAATTATAATATCAAAAAGCTTTTACAAAAAAAATCAATAATAATAATAATAATTCGAAAACGTTTTTATAGAAAATTTATTAAATTTTCTATAAAAATTTATTAAATTATCTTAACAGTCTAAAGCTTTTTAAAAATATTTCTTTATTTGCATGAACTGAATTTCTAAGACCAGAAAAACAAGAAAAAAGAAACAATAAAAATTGAAAAGAAAACTTGCATGTGTCTCAAAACACAATGAAACAGATACTCAACAACAACTGGAGGGCTCAAATCACAATATCAGCACTACACATCTAACTCTAACACGGATAAAATTATGTCTCTTGAAGACGAGGTTTTATGTGTGTACAAGAACAAAACGTTGAAAGAGCTACCGAAATACAATTCTTCATCTTCTTCAATGTGAGGAAAATGTATGGCACGACAACCCATATATAAAGCAACAATAACCATCAAGATGGCGTTTATTGAAATGGCAAAACTGCAGTAAAGTATGACATCGTTTAGTGAACAGATGTTTTACCAACGCCTTTCAAACAAGAACTCAATAGTGACAACAACAGTCTCCTTGATCCAGATTCATATGTTTACACTATGAAAGTTTTCTTTCAGAAAGTCTGAGTTTATTGGTAAGAAGTGTGAGAAAAAAAGCATGTTCTCCTCCCCTCTCACAATAAACTCAGGCATTCTGAAAGAAACCTTCGTAGTGTGAACCCATACATACATTTCAGATAAACGCATGGAAAAACATGCAACATGCATTCGCACTTGCAACATTTAACAACTACTAACATTAAAAATGTCACCATTTAAAAAAACCAATTTTTTTTAATTTTTTCTACAAAAGTGCCAAAATGTTAAAAGAAAACACCAAAATATATTCGGAACTCATTTTGTTTAAAAATATAAAAAAAACCTGCAGAAAGGAAAACTGCCTTCAAAACAAATGTAATTTAATCAGTGATGCCACAATACTAAAAAAAATTTATTGCCACTTTTCTAGTGATGACACTGAAATGGTCGAACAATGTTTTATGAAATAAAATGCCAACATACACGGAGGTTTGATTTCAAATTGAAAATGATTGAAAAACAAACCTTTTCTCATACGACAAATGTTTGATAATGATTTGAAAATCATTTAAAAACCATAGCATCCCAGGAAAAACTTTTTGAATTTGGGTAAAAGGTCGTAGTTATTACATACATTACCTGGTAAGCAGTTGTCATTACAATTGTCATTATTCTGAAAACCTCAATAAGTACTTGCTAGTAATGGCCTCAGTAAGCACGTTTCAATACTATTATTTTCAGTTATGAATATTTGCTTACTAATAATGAGCTAAATAACTACTTATTAGTCGTCTTGTTTTCCATAACTACTTATTAGGTCTATTAACTAGCTCCAATTAAATAAAAACTAGTTACTTTTTGGCTTCTAGTAAGTATATTGTAAGTACTTACAATTCAACTTACTGGTAGTTAAATAATAACTAGATATTTTGTGACTTCTAGTAAGTGTATGGTAACTACTGAATTCTGTGGACAACTCGAACAAAAACAACTAGTTATTTAGCCGAAAAATAAGTAGTGTTTATATTTCTCCAATATTACTTGCTAACTTACCAGGTAAGTAAAGTTTTTGCTGGGATTCTAAACTAAAAAGGGAAATTATTTTCAAATTAGGAAATTCATTTATTTTCAACTTGCCTTTAAACGTTATTATCAAATGTTTTTCAAATGTGCATTTAAATACAATGACTGCTATTTTTTTCATTAGAACTACAAAATTTGAGAGGTATTGCAAATTTTTTCACTATCACTAACGGTGATTGAATGCATAAAATCTGCACTCAATTCAAATAGTGCAAAATTTGTACTTGCAATTAAAAAAGCTTCATATAAACAGACTCTCACTAATATTTAAAACAATTTAATTTTGTTTTCGCATAGTGTTTGATTCTTGTTATGATAAGCATAAGTAAATCAAATTAAACAACATGAAATTTTGTCAATACGGGAATATCTCATGGCTTTAATCATGTAAAAACAAGTTTTTTGTTTGTAAATTTTGTGCAAAATTTTAAGTTGCACTCAAATGAGTACAGAGCAATAAAGTTGCAATTAACTGATGATTGCTTTTTCTTAAATCAAACAATTTTTTTTGGAGTCCAAAATGTTTTAGCATGTTTAGGGAGGCTGCTAATTTTCAATTCAGCACTCAACATCAACAAAATGATTGCAATAATTTTGCACTATCTCTAAGTTTGAGTTGAAACTGCAAAAATAGTGCACTACCCCCATCTATGAAATAAACTGTGAGTTAAAGCTAATAATAAATTAATAGCTAATAAATGAAATAGTGTTCTTTCCATCCTAAAATTCTTGGAAAGACAAAATACTCGGTTCCTTTTTTTTTGAGGATTGTCATGGCGGAGCAACGCGATCGTTAAATAAACCTATATATTTTTCACTTTCCCGTTTTATTTTTATTCGCATTCCTACACCTTATAATTAATTTTTTACTCACAAATAATTTATATTTTTTCACAAGATATTAAGGTTTTCTTAAGGCGAATTCACTTCATGTAATTTTTCTGTAATTGTAAAACACAATTAACTTTATTTTTCGCTTCAGTGCTGCCCAGTTAATTATCGATTTGAGAATAACCCTTGATAACAATTTGATATCAAATTAATAAAACATTGTATGTCAAACGTCAATTTAAATTTAAATGTTAAAATCAAATAATGAAAAGGTTTGTGCATTGTGTTTGATGTCAAATGATAAAGTCGTTTCATATAACAGATTTGACTTCGTGTTTGTTGGGGTAGAGATATTGCGTTTAAGCCCTATGTATTTCTTAAGGGAAGATACAAACATTTTCGCAAAGACAAGATGTTGGCAAGAAATTTCGCAATTCAATTTTACGATCACCAAATCATAAAAACTAATAATCTTATGTGTTCCGCACCACCAAATGTTATGAAACAGGAGATTTGTTTTCATTAATTCAAAGAACACACAGATGCATATGTACGCACATATGAGTGTAATGTCATGGACACCCAAATACACCCCATGATAAATACTTTGCTAAACCACTAAATGAAAAATCAAGTGAAGGGTGTCAAATTACTCTTGAAATTATGTATATGGGTCTATTTACATATCTATTCAATGTGTACTTTACTTAAAAAAACTAGAATGTTAACACAACTTTACTCATACACGTGAAAACATTTAAAAAAGGACTAGATATTTTTTATTATTCTGTGTGCAAATGTTAGTGCAGTCAGCATGAGTACAATTATAAACATGTCAGCTGTCAGTGATTTCTGACAAATTGATTTGATATGAGCTTAGTATAAAGAATAACAACAAAAACCATATACAAAAAAATCACTGACTTAGAGAATGAAACAAAATGGAAGACAGGTGATAGAAAATTGTTAAATAAAAATGCGGGAGAGAGATTTATATTTGTATACTCAAAAAAACTTTTCTAGAAGTTATTAATTGATTTACTATTTAGATTTTTTACATGTGTGCATTGTTAACGCTGTAACCCTAAAGTGGCAATTTGACCCATTTTATGCCCCTTTTTTAATGCACACTTTCATATAATTCATTCTACTTTTCGACTATTTTTGAAATTGTATCACGAAATTGTGGAATAAATAAAAAGATACAAGGCTGAACGTTTTTGTTGTTCTTAGACTTAAAGATTCTAACCAAGATATAGAGTATTTTCCCATTTGGGTCATTTACAATGTTGTAATAAAGTCGTAAAGTCATATCTGTTAAAATAATTACAAGAAATATATTTGACTTGTGTGGGCAACCGCTTATAATTTAGATTTCTACTGTAAAGTTATGACGAATCAATGAATACTTCATAAAAGTTTTTATTTTGTTTGAAACACAACAATATTTTTTTTAAACAATTGTAAAATATTATTTAGGACATTATGACGATATGATTTGATATCACACCTTGCGAATAACCCAATTGTATCTGAACTTAAACGCATTATTGTCATAATCAATAAGCAGTTTTAAGTCATTAGAAAGAAGGATAAATGACAATACGTCTAGCCATATTATCTAAAGCAGGAAAGTTTAAGTTTAACGTAGGAAATTTGAAATATTTATTTAAATTTATATTTATTTGTTGCATATTTATTTACTGCCTGTTTTCCAAAATAAAATATATATTTTCGCTTGGGAATTTATGGGAATTTATGGGAATTTATATTAAAACAACAATAATAAAAAAACCCAAAGTTGTCTTTGTTTATTTTATCGCCGATAGGTAGGAATTGGGGACTCCGGCCTTCAGTAGTGGGGTGGCTGTACACTTTGGTGGATATACCCATTCTTACGTACGGATGCTGTGCTTGGTGGGAGGCTTTGAGACTGGCTAGTCGGAGGTATCTTCTATCAGACAGGTGTCTTAAGAAGTACACCTCACTCGGCTCTGAATGTTATTCTTCATCTTCTGCCTATAGAGCAGTATGTGATGGGAATGGCAGCCAGGCTATTGGGAAATTTCACAGAGGATCACTCGCGGATCTTGGGTGATATTAGTACTGGTGGTTATCACATGGGCTCGCCCGGCTCTTCGGATTATTTGGACACGAGGGTAAATTTTGGGCGTTTGCCAGAGGTGATATTGCATTCTAGGAAGAGCTGGTCAGGTCAGGGCAGATTGTATAGGGGATTTGCTATTTTCACTGATGGCTCGAAGATGAAGAGCACAGTTGCGGGGGTCTACATTAAGGATCTCGACCTCAGAAGGTCATATAGACTTCCCAACGACTGCAGTGTGTTTCAGGCGGTGTTTCTGCGGGTTCTCAGAGCCGTGGAATTGGTAGAGGCTTACATTGCCAAGGACTAAGAGGTCACTATATATGTTGACAGCCAGGCAGCTCTTTGGGCGTTGATGGGCTGTTATGTAAACTCCAGGCTAGTGGACGATTGCAGCAGGGCTCTTGGAGAAATATTAGGGAATTATGTTGTGAGGCTATGCTGGGTGTCTGGTCACTGGAGCATCACCGGCAACGAGATAGCTTATGAGTTGACAAGACTGGGTTCGAAAATGGAGTATCTTGACGATTTGCAGGTGGTCAGGCCTCCAATGGGCTTCTACTTTGGGAGAATTAGGGAATGGGTTCTAAGCGGGACTGATCAGGTTTGGCGGTTCCGAACGAACTGCCGAGTATGGGAATGGCCTGGCTGCACGGCAGGAGGCTGAGGACTGGGAACATGTAGGGCAGTTTTCCTGTTTGGTATGGTTGTTTTTGCTTGTTCTGTCCGATTTCTAAAGGCGCTAAAACTTAAACGTGCTTAAACCCATTTTACAGAGTTCAACATAAAACTTTAAACAATGAACTCCAAAGTCCATTTCATCGTCTTCAGATAACTTATATGAATCAAGTGTCAAAGATAATTCAGCACCTAAAACCATTTATTTAGGATCTTTTAGATAAGAAGGAGTAAACACAATTAAACACTTTTACACACACTTATAAAGCTCAGGGAAAATATATAGTGACATCGTTTAATTGCATGAAATAGCACTTTATATATTCATCCAATATACTTCAAATTTAAAATTCTGTATTTATAAACAACTGGAAAAAGCTTTAAAAAACTTGCAAAAAGGGGCAAACTTGACATTACATTATTATGTAATTTGTGGAAAAATTTAATATTAATAAATTAATATAAAGTTAAATTTATTGAGCTCTAGCAGCTCAATATTTTTTTACCTGGAAACATTTTCATAACAACGTGTTGAAAAGAAGGTATAATAAATATGTCATTCCGTGTGTTACTTTTTTAATATTCATCTAAGACCCCATAAAGTATATATATCCAGGACCCTTGAGGAAAATGAAGCCATGTGCGTCCGTCTATCCGTCAGTTGAGCGTAATAGCACTTTTTACTTTTTTATAGGAGGAACAAAAAAATTAACAAAAGCAACCACAGCAAGGTGTACTTGGCGTTTGAATTTCTTTAATACAGTCGCCATTTTTGATTGCACTGATCTAAAATTTTTTAATTTTATAAAACAAACCAAAATCAATCAAAAACTCTATTTCGAATTTATTTGTTCTTACGCCCTTTTGCATTTTATGAGAGTAGTTATTAAATTTAAAATAACAAAATTTTTTTGAGACAAAGTTTTTTGGTTTTTAAGACAAAGTAGGAAAAACAAAAGTAAAGAAGAAACATTTAAATAAATTGAAAAAATTGATATTCAATTACAGCAGATTCTATCTACCAATACCATTGGTTAAAGATTAATGTCTGACTATAGACTGGCAGGAGCCGCAGTGGTGCCAGCGATAGAGGCAAAGAATTCTGGTGATGAGAATTTGGTTATTCTCAAAACATGTAAATTTGACTCGTGTTTAATTCCGTGTGTAGTCAAGAATTAAATTATCAAAAAAAAAAATTATTTTGTTTCATGTTGTAAATTCCTACCTTCACTAAAAACCAATTAATGAAAATTAAATTTGATGAACTTAAGTCTAATTAAAATTCCAAAAACTACAACTTTTATCTTAAAAGCCTCTTACTAATTTTATTATAAATGTTTTGTATTTTGTAGAAAATATTTTAAGTTTTAAAAACTATCGCATACTATCGATAGTTTCAGGCCACCACTAAAAATACACAATTCTTATTTTTTTAAATATTATTAAGGAGCAGTTGTTTACCATAAAACAGTTTTTTGTTTTGGAAATTGTAAGTATTTCTAAAAAAATAAAACAACAGTGATTACTATCCCTACTGAGAGAGAAAGAGTGTCTAAGTAAAACAAGTATAAAAAGCTTTTCATTAGTTTAACTTTTTTTTTGTTAAAGTGAGTGGCTTTGATTTAAGCTATTTCGCGTGTTATTTAGTGTTTATTTTCACTACTAGTGAATGAAGGTATAATAAGTTTATCATTCCTTGTGAAACTTTTTTAATATTCATCTAAGACCCCATGACCCCATGAAGTATATTTAACCAATACATTAAGCCCAGCAAAAGTGCATGGGCTTAATGTTTTCGTTACATAATGTGTACTTTTACTTTCTTCGCATAAGACAGTATATGTATATGCTGGGCCCTTGAGTAATTCTAAGTCGATTTAGCATTGTTTATCTGTCTTCTGTAAAGACGCTCACTTTCGAGGGGCTCGACAGAAAAGAATAACTATGGTGTCAAAAAGTTTCTAGTTCCACTAAGCAGTTTGGGATCGAAATCCAGTTTTGTAGGAAAAAAGTTATGAACCCAAATGTGGAACAACCTCCCCAAACAAAATCTCATTACATTTGGCACTAATTCGTTAGTAAGCCTAAAACCGTAACGAATAATGATATTGTAGTGAAAATTGGCCTATTATAGTTCTGTTATAGTTTTATTTACTAGAAATCACGCTGCCAACTCTCGTAAGGATCTGTCCACAATTTAACATATGCCGAATATAGAGCGCACTTTTGAAATAGACTTTATTACGCCTAAAATCGCAACGAATTATAATTACTGTAATGTCAGCTATTATTAATATTGGTCTATAATTGTTAGATATAAAGCCCAATCCGTACTCTGGGTGGAGGGTATCAAAGATTCGGTGCAGCTGAATATAGCACTTTTAATTGTTTCTTTGAATTCTTGTTTGCTGTTTATTTTTGCTTTTAAATCCTTTAAATCATAAGTAGCAGATAAACACTGCATATTATGTGCATACGAATATGCACTGCATATTGTGCATTAATTACTTTTATCAAATAGTCCATATTTTTATAAAATTATCGGCTTCAATATTTAAATATTTTTTTTAGTTTTTTTTTTGCCACTGAAATTATTGTGTATAATAATTTAGAAATTCTATTTGTTACACATTATCATCTTAATTCTTAAGACGATCTCTTAGAATACGTGTTTTGATCGATTATTGGTATGCAATTTGGCACAAATGTTTGCTATACATCCGATTAATGTGTTTAAAAAAAGTCTAACTTCATCTTTACGCCGGTGAAAGTATTCTCCTGTAATGATGACGTTTACAGTTCCATATACTTAAATATAAATTTATTTATTTTTTTATTTTTTATATATTTTTTTTATATCAGGATTATTTTCGTTTTCGTGCAGAAAGTTGTTTCGAGTCGATTCGAAAAGTTTTTTCATATTTTCATAGAGTTGCTGATTCTTGTTTAAAAAATTATAAATAAATTAAATTGTTTTCATATGAAAAGAACAAGTGGAATGGAACAAATTGTTTTCATATTTTCACGTTAATGTGATTCTTGTTCTGTGTAACAATGCAAAGTGTCAAAAACTTTTCATTTATGCCATATTTTTACACTTTCATTTTAACGGTGCAAAATAATTTTTAATAAGTTATTAAAAGGAAAATCTGGACATTGCCAACGATAAGTAATAATGTTAAATATTAATAACAATAATCTTCTAAAAAGATGCATATTTACAGATTTTTAACTGAATATTTTCCTATAAAATGTAAATGTTTGATGATATACACAACATTATTGACGTTTAACGTTTTTAAAGTCGTCTTACCTTTGCTCAGCCCGAAATTCTTGCGATAATTCAGTTAAAACCAATAATCCTAAAATTTTTAGCGCCGGTTCAAAACTGCTAAACTTCGATATTTGCATTTGATTTTTACACTTTATTAACATGGATACAAAAGTTTCATGGCTACAATGGAATGAAGCACTTTTTCATTAAAAGAATGGGAATCGCAATTTGTGTAATTGTGAAATGATAATACGATAAGTTCTTGTAAAAACGAAAATGAAAAGTTTCCCAGCAAAAACTTGGTAATCACTTGCAATTACTGAACAACTCACTTTTCAATGACAACTTCATACCATCTGCATTACATAGAAGTAGTTTAGTAATGACTGACATATAATCTGATACATAAGCAGTTCCTTATTAGCTGATTAACGAAATTTATAATTAATTCATAATAAAATACATTTGAGGTTTTTTTTATTCAAATCTAATACAAATTGATTTAAAATACATATTTGTTCTTATAGTTTTTTTTTTTTTACTTCTTATAAATGACAAACATTTTGTGATAGATTTGAATTCATTCCAAATTCATAGAATCAAGCAAACAATCTGTTGATTTTGCACCTATTACCAAAATGATTATATCGATTGCTAAAAATTGTAAAAATGGAAAATTGAATATTTTTTTTCAATAAATGATATTTTTAATTTTAATTAAAAAAAATTATCAAAAAACTTTGCCATTTCAAACATTATGTTAATTTAATTAATTAAATATTGACAATTCCCAACAACAGTTCTACAAGTTCAAATTATTTTATTTAAACGAAAAAGTCAATTAATATTTTTTGATATTTAATTAATATTTTAATTAAAAATTTATTTCAAAATAACTTAAATATTAATTAAATCAAAAGTATATTATTAATTTTCTTTCAACTAAAAAAATAATTGATTCAATTAATTAAATTTAAATAGTTTTTCAACAATTTTTTTAAGTGATAACAACTTTTTTCTGTGTATGAAAAATTTAAATACTTAATGGATGTTCTTAATGAAGGGTAGAAAAATTTTGCATTAGAAAGTAAATTAAATTTAAAAGCACAATTTGTGTGACAAATTCAGTTTTGTTAATACCAATGTTAAGTAACTATTTGTAAGCGTACGTGGTAATGACTTATTTAACTCCCTAATTGTAAGCGAGGGTGGTAAGTACTTGCCTCCAATGACATCACCGTGTTAAAATAATGAGTTAAAATGCCAATGTATAAGTAGTGAAGAGTAGTTATAATAGCTTTTTAACTCATTACTTTTCAATGTAAGTTTTTGCTGGGTTATTTTCATTTCACAGTTTCACAGAACCAGAATCGACTCCCTGATCCTCTTTAGTGTAACCGGTGCGATATGAGTTTATTTGGTATTGGACATTTACTAAAACGGTTCATATACAAAATACGGGGTCATCGCTTGGTGGAGTCAGGGATGGCATTGAGAATTTTAAAATTATACCAACAACCTTTAAAAATTTTACTTTTTTGACCTTTATTGTACTTAAAGATTTTTTTTAATCAAATTAATTTTATTTATCAAAGTTATTTTCGGAAGTACAACATTTTTTATTCGTTAATAAGATATTGTTTTGATGTGCTATATTCCCAATTTATATTCTTCATAAATACATTGAAATTTATTGTTGGGGCATAAGCTAGTTCCTTTGTGCATTTCACTGGTGCTTAGGCCAGATCATCAGGAAACCTTTTTCCAAAGACTTTTGAAAAGCTAAAGATATTATACAAATAAAACTGTAAAGCAAATGAGAAATGTTTAAAAAAATCCACAAAAAGGTATAATAAATCTTATTTGTGTATACTATAATATAAAAAAAAAACAATTCAGTATATAAACTATAAACTACTAGCTTTTACCCTTGACTTCGTTCACGTGAAAATTAAAGCCAGATTTAAAGAAAAAGGTTATCCTATAAAAATTTACGGACATTTTATGTAGTTTTCTACATCTATACGCTTTTAATGATTAAATATTGCAAGAAACAATATCAAATGAAAATACTCCAGCTCGAGGTCTGTTGTATGTAAAATTTTCTTTGTTTGTTTCCAATATTTCGATATTCTTTGAATATCATCATCAGGGAATGTTTAATTAAAATTTACATAAACCACAATAAAGGAGTAATAGCTCTTCACGTTCAGCATCAAAAACTACACTGCAATAAACAATATTATATGAATTTTTATTTTTCGTCCACACATACATATACGTTTTGAGCCCTCGATACTCTTACGCAACCGACATTCAACTGCCCATGTGAATAGCAAGGGGTCTCTAAATATGAATATTCTGGCTTAATTTATTTAAAGGAGAAAAAGTACCAAAAGTACCAATTTGTTTAGTTCTTACATCATGAAAAGTAGCGTCCCCTTCATATCGTACTACCCCCATCTTATAGCTCATGCAATTTTGTTCTGAGCACAATAAAACGGGGGGTGTAGCGCATCGAAATCCTTTTTGAAAAAGAAACTCCGTACATCACTATCCCATAGCTAGAGAACATAAATTTGCATAGCTTTTTTCTTCTTATGGGAAAGCCGATATTTAACGCATTTTACTTTTTCTATGTACCCAGCGTTGTTATTATGCACAGAAGAAAATTATTTTGAAAAAATGCGTTTGAGTCAAAATATGTTCATTGTAAAGAAAAGTTCACTGTCTGGAAATTCATTATAAAAAGGTTGAAGTACACCTAAATTGGAAGGTAAAAGCTGTGTATTTGTAATCAATTCATAATTGGGAAAGCTTAATTGCAAAGAAGTTCACTAAAGAGAAGTTCGAGTGTGTCTCAAACAGGCCGCTACTATCAACACAAATGGCGCGATCAAAACAAAAATTATAAAACACAAACCGTGTTAAACAAAAGCATTAGTTCAACAAACGTTATGTTTTGTGCAAAAAATTTATTTAGTAATATTGCTTTGTTTTATAATGTTATTTACTTACTTAAATATTATTTACTCGTGTTGTGGTAAATTTAAAAAATAATTTTTACATCAGTCTTGCAAATAAATCTCAGCAAAATCTTTCGCCTCGTGACAGCTCTGTATAGTACTCTGGGATATTGGTCCTAGATCCAACTTTTAGTTTGTCGATCGACACAGAACCACTTTTTGGATCGTTGAAACGACGTCCGTCTTTTGGTGTAAAGCTTGTGCGCAAAGTCGAGGTCGTAATTTTGGAAAAAATGTAACAAAATTAAGTATGCGCGTTTGGATTGTCATAAGGACCATGCCTGTTCAAAATGCTAAGAGCGGTCCACAATTTCACATACATAGGATCAATACAAGCTTCTTTCTGGAATATAGTCTTTGCGCACATAACTAATCTTAATATTTTGGTATTTCAATTAAATTTGGTCCAAACTCATTTTATTGCAATCAAAATAAACTTACCAAATTTTATTGGAATCGGTCTATATTGGACCACAGCTATCATTCGAATACCACTCTCGAAAAAAGCTTTTAGTGCCATATGTAATCGACTATTGCAGAACATTACTCCTGCAGCCGAACGAAGAGTAGAATTCCAAGCGCTTCGATCTTCTGTGCTTCCTCTCCAATTTGTGACATCAAGTCTCGAGTTGTCTTCAATCAGCTGATCTTGCCACCGGAGTTCTACAAGACCTTTTACCTGGAGCTTCTTTATTCTTTACAACATGAGCTAGCCTACGTAAATGACCAAAAGGCAAAATGGCAAAAAGTTCGTACAGGTAGTGGTTTATACGACACCGATATTCTCCGTGAGCGCAGATTGGTCCATAGATTTAACGAAGAATTTTTCTCTCGAATACTCCAAGCACTGCCCAGTCTACTTTCGCAAATACCTATGCTTCAGATTCATATAACAGCACTTAAAGAATCAGTGGTTTGTAGGGAGTGATTTTTGTCTGTCGGGCGATGGCTTTGTTCTTTAATTGATTGCCTAGTCCGAAGTAGTATCTATTAGTCAAGAATGTTCTTCCATTTATCTTTAAAATTATGTTGTTTGTTTTGTTTATGGTGGTGCGAGGTAGATAAAGTAACTCACCCTCTCAAAGTTTTGGTTTTGAGCTTCCACCGTTCGACCGAGTCTGCTAGAAATCGTGATGGTAGATACCATCAACTTGGATTTATCTCTGCTTACTGCCAGACCCACTTTGGCAGGTTCCTTTTTGACTTTCTCAAAGGTTGCAGTTACTGTTCGCGATATCGTCGGCATAAGCGAGCAGCATGTGTTGCTTTGTGTATAGTGTGCCAGTCTTATTCACATAGAGACGAAGTGTTTGAGTATAATATATATGTAATATAGAACGTCTCTTTTTGGTGTTGTTTTCCAATTCCATCGCACCTTTTGCAAGGTGGTAATATCGGCTTTATACTTTTCAAGTTCATCCGCTAGTGTATATTCTGTACCTTCGCTGTAGAGAGTTCGGACATTTCAGATGCAGATGCGCATATCGTGGTCTTTAAAACGTTTGCGGGGACCGTCAACGGTTGGGGGGGGGGGGGGGGGGTCATTTAATCTTTTCTTTCATGACTTCATAGTAGGTGAGTTTTTATGAGTGCGGGTTATTAGCCCGTCTTACCCATATTTTTATCGTTTCAATTAGAGTGCGCGCACATTTTAGCTCATTACCTTTAATAGGTGTCGAAGGTAGCTACTCCAGGTGACACCACGTTAAGGCCGGTGTCCACAGTTGACATGGTGGAGGGTCCACGATAGGTCTGGTCTTTGCCATGTTAAAACCACTCTGCAGCTTTTAGGTGTCCATCACCCCTCACGTCACCATAAATTCCTTTACAGTTTTGGTGTTTATACAAAATTTAGCCGTAATAACTAATAAAATTGCTCCTAATTTATAACAAAATTTTACGCTGTTAGGTCGGTACATCATTGACCATAGGTCCCATATAAACCCCCTCTCTTAAATCGCTTTAAGACGAACAAATCACATATACGCCCATGTTCTGAAAAGTGCTTAAAATTAGCGCTTTCAATTTGAAAACGCCTTATAGTTGTTCTGAAAAACGCAAGTCGCATAGAACCAGATTTTTCGATTTGAAAACGCCAAACAGGTGTTTTAAAAAACGAAAACGCTAGAAATTTGGCGTTGTAAGACCGCTAGTGTATACTTAAGTGATCTGGTCTATTTTATTAAAACTGCACTTTAAAGAGAAAACGAAATGGCACACAATTTCAATTTAATATGTTTTCTTTTTTTTTAGGGAAAAACTTGTAACATTTTTTCACGATTTTAATTAAAAAAATGAAATTTAAAAATTAGCTTTTAGTTTGTTAATTGTTTGTCGCAGTAGTTTACTTATGAACTGGCGATTTATGCAAACAGCTGATTAAATTGATCTTCGAAAAAAATTTAAAGCTAGTGGTGTTAATTTTTAGAGATGCTTAAACTACTTACAATTAACACATTTAAGCTGTAATATCCCTTTCTACAATAGTAAAGTTCAGAATCATGCGGAGGTTTTTTAAGTCGCACATGGATTCCATCAACAGATCCTATTAGGCCGGGTATTTTATATTTTTCATAAAAATTCAGTTTGGATTCTCTTGCTTCTGACTCGGTCATCTACAACTGAATCCAAAGTGGGCACATCCTTTCCTCAAGAATATTAAGTACGTCCCATAAAACTTTACAGAAAGGGCTACGGCCCATACTTATATTCATGTCATTGGAGATCACACCTTGGAAGGACCCGACTGCTAAAAATCTTAAATCGCCGGCCAAACGCATTATTTCTGGAATTGAACTTTAACGCATATGCTGTGAAGTTCCTTCCAGAATCATCAAAAATGCAGATTTGTTTAACCTGTAGAGAGCTATGAAATTAAAAGGGCAAAACCTTGACATAAAACCTGATCTTATTGTCAATGTATACTTTTGTATGTACTTACGCTTGGTCTGGAATGTCCAATGGATTGGAAGAATTCCTTAGTGTTTTTTTTTAATTAACTCTTCGTTTGATTGTAGCTTTTTTATAGCCACTATACCAAGTAAAAACGCTGCAGGCATTTTAATTTTAAATTTATTTCAAAGAACTAATTTGAAAATTATTTGTTTGTTTTCGTTTTTTTATGATAAAACATAAGTTTTCTTTGCTTAAACACAACTTCGAAAAATAGTAAAACGCTAGCAACTCGCCTGGTTTTCAGAACATGCTGAAATACGTTTTGCGTTTCTCAAATCGTAAGCGATTTGAAAACGCTGCGTTTTCCAGAAAATGGACGATAGATGTTGATATCTATAAATTTTAACCTCGTAATATAATTTTGTTCTGGCGGGTTCATGAGGCTCAGGGGTCCCAAACATGGAACACTCTGGAAAAATTTTCTGCGGCATAGTGTATCATATGGTCCGGCTTGACCGACTATACTTTCTGTCTTGTAATATATAGGAGTTGTGATAGAAAATTAACGATATTGATTATTGTATGGTACTTAGCTGGATTATCGCAGAACTTTTCAGTTGCTTAAAATAATTGTATGTATGTATGTCAGTTTATCCCCTGTTTAGAATGAAAACATTAAAAAATAGTGACAAAGGAATTCTAAAAGACTTTTTGATATTTTGTTTAGCCATAAATTGCTTAAGAAAATACTTCGAACTTTAAAGAAGCAATCAAAGTCATTTTATTAATGACGTCAATAAGATTCAATAAAAAATTATTTTTCAATTATAAAACTTTTACCAAAAATTAATACAAGTATTTTCTTTTTACTACAAGTGAAGTTAAAGTTGATTTTATCTTTTTAAATGCTCTTCGTAAAAAAAACTGTAATTTTCGCTACTGTGAATGTTAATTGTATTTTGCTACACAACTTTTTATTTGTGGCCCGTTTTATGGGAAAAGTCTCGTAACAACAACAATCAATCTGAGGACAACAACAACAGAATTCTTAAGTATTCAAGTAAATTTATAACCAAAACAGTCTATTCAAAATCAATCAACTACAATTAAACTCAAAGAGGGGGAAAATAAAGGTGAGCACTAAAATTTCTCTTCCTAACTTTGACACCACCACAGAAGCACGCTACCTTCGTCTTCAGTTTTACTGTTATTTAATACAATGTTTTATACTTGTATTGCACACTGATGCAAACGATATCTAGTTATTTTAATTCTTAAAAGAAAACTACTCCTGGATATTGTGGACATTTTTAGAAAAAATTTATTTATTTTGTTAAATGAAAGAGGTTAATTATAAATAACATTAGGGTTTCTTTAGCAAAAAGAATTTTTGGATTTAACTTTCATGATGGAATTTTTTAGAATTCTTTATAAGTCTTCGTTAAATATTAAAAGGCGAAAGCCGATGCCGGAGCCGGCATAGCCTCAAAAAATAAGTAAACCTACAATCAGCTGTTGATTTATAAGCTAAAAATTAACTAATAAGTTGTTCTATAAGCCCAAATGTGCATACGATTCTTATTGTAGCGGGGTTGTAAGTGATTCTTGTCAAGTTTCAACTTGGGAAAGATTCTATGCAAGCGGATAAAATCATATGTCTTAAAATAATAACAATAAAAAAATATGAGTTCTGTGAGCAAAACCCCTTATTATTTGAATGGTAAAATGTTAGAATATTATGGCAATATGACTTGAGAGCACACATTGTAAATCACCCATAGATATTTTCTACGTATTTTACAAATCTTGTCCTTTACAAATGGGTCCTCATAATCGCTATGGTATGTAGTTTAAAATGTTTATATATAAAGCTTATCCTATTGAAATATTATAACTAGGACTGTGGAATCGGAGTCGGAGTTGAGGTTTTTGTACCGGAGTCGGAGTCGAAGTACCCACAAAAAATCGCGACTCCGAGTCCAAAATTTCTCGGCATAAAAAATTTAAAATAATTTTCTAATAATTTCTATAAAAATTTTTTTTCGAAATTGGCGATGCAATATTTCAAATATCGATTCGAAATTTTTACAGAAAAATTTTCTTGCTATATTTAATAATTTAAATGGTTAAAAACAAGTGTGCTACATTCGGCTGTGCCGAATCTTCGATACCCTCCACCGACAGTTAGAATATATGTATGAGAGCTATCAATTATTAATTAATCCTTATAAAACCGGATGTCAGTATAAAAATTGGTTCCGGTTTAAACCAATTGGAATGGTAATTAAATATTCTTGTAACATTTTACGTTCCTGTACTGTAATTATAAGACACTGTCTTGTTGTACAGGAAATAAAAATAAAAATAAATAAATAAACTGGCTTTCTCACCCAGTAAGCCCACTAGTAATATTGCAAAAAAAAAAAAAAAAAAAAAAAAAAAAATCAGACAGTGTTATGCTTTTATTTCTAGCAATTTGAACTAACTTGAATAAAATATCATGATTCGTAACAGCTTAAATGATGAAACAGAATTGAGTCTTCAACTTCAGGCAAAAATTCTTAAGCTCATAATTAAAACGTCGACCGTAACTGCAATTTTCTCTCATTTTTTGCGTTTTCTTTTGTTCTTTTTTTTCTTTGTTTACAAAATGTATGAAATTGAACGAAAGTATGGTAGCATTGTTGGGAGAATAATTGTCGCTATGTGAGAGCATGAGAAAAAACGTCTTCAAAATAAATGATGAAACAGAATTGAGTCTTCAACTTCAGGCAAAAATTCTTAAGCCCATAATGAAAACGTCGACCGTAACTGCAAATTTTGTCTCATTTCTTTCATTTTCTTTTATTCTTTTTTTTCTTTGTTTACAAAATGTATGAAATTGAACGAAAGTATGGTAGCATTCTTGGGAGAATAATTGTCTATATGTGAGAGCATGAGAAAAAACGTTTTCAAAATAAAATTGATTTTATTTCTCGACCGCATTCTCTGGCATCATTTTATGTCAAACTGTATGGAAAACAACGTTCAGCCCCAGTTCTGTTTCATCATTAAGGCTAGTTTACACTATTATACTTTGTATGAACACATGTCAATGACTCAAGTAATATATAAAAGTGGGATAGTGTGAATGCAATGTGTTATGAAAATGACAAGTACGAAAACAAATTTGACATCCCATACGACATCCCATAATACTTTTTATTGGATCAGGGTTGCATTTTAACAAAAGCATGTTCATGTGTGATAGTGTGACTAGAAACTCATTAGATTTCTATCTCACAAAGTATTATGGAATACGTACGAAATGTCTAATAGTGTAAACTAGCCTTTATGCCGAACTAAAATGACTTTCAAGAGGGGAATTTATATTAGATTCATGGTAAATTATGGACTAATTTTAACGAAATCCTGTAGAGTGATTTCTGTTATTATATGGTACCGACCGATTTCAGGAAATTTTATAGTGGAATTTTTAATCCTTAAAAGCTTTAACGTACCAAATTGTATTACAATAGCATTTTCTATTACGTTTTTTAACATACTAAACTGTTTTCCGAAAGTAGAAATTATGGACCGATCTGAACCAAAATTTGCAGTTTTATTTCTAGTCCTAACAGTGACGTAACAAATTTTATTATGATAGCATTATTTATTACTGTTATAGACGTACTAATTTATTTTCCGGGGCATATGGTAAATTATGGACCGATCTTTACGAAATTTTCGAGTGATTTCTAGTCCTATAAAACTATGACGTAGCACATTATAATATGATATTTATTACGGATTTAGATGTACAGTATGCTTTCTAGTCATATAGTACGATTATGTGCAAAATCTGCTAGATTTTTTCTTAGGGTGGGGGTTCTACATTTTGATTCATAAATCTGATCTTACTGATCGGATTTCAAAACCCAAACTGCTTAAGGTAACTGCAAGCAATTTGATACCAAGTTTGTTCTTTTCTTTTTAGTCTTTCGAAAGTCAGAGTGTGTTCAACAGACGGAAAGACGGACAGACAGACGGACATGGCTAAATCGACTTAGAATTACTCAAGAAGCCAGAATATATATAATTAATGGGGTCTTAGATGTATAATAAAAAAGTTTCATAAGGAATGACAAACTTAGTATACCCTCATTCACCACTAGTGGTGGAGGGTATTAAAAGAGTTTAAAGTCAAATAAGGACTTGTCTCATACACATTTGCCATCAAGGTTAAAGTAGGAGTTGGAGTCGTGAGTCGTAAGTCAGGATCGGGGTCGCACTTAAAAAATTTCAGCGTTTGGAGTCGGAGTTAGTACTTTTTTCTGCCGACTCCACAGCCCTGGTTATAGCTATGAAAAAATTTTCGAGGTCGTCCAAAATACTATTTTCATTGTCGGAAATTTATGTTTTAAATAATATTGAAAATATGCAGAAAAATCACACCTAGCAAAGATTTTCATCAGTTCGGTGTCAAGCTTACAAACGTGCACTAACAAAAATCAACTGCTCTTTATCGTTATAAAACTCACTCAAAATCTCAAAATCTGAAAAAGTGGCATTTTGAAATTGTACGCGGTACGCGAGAATTATTAACAGAAAAGGGGCAACCCTTAGCACAGTGCACTTCTGTAGGCAGTGCTTTTTATAAATATATTTACCATTATAATAAAATAAAAACGGGGAACAAATTTTCATACACTTTCTAAACGATATTGCTTAACCCTCTAACAGTAGCAGGAGAAGTTTTTACGTCTGACTTGTCAACTTTTCAACTCTCATTTAATTCGTTTATCTGTCAAACTTTTTCTTTTATAGAAGGTTTATAACATTGTTTCAAAAACGTTCATATTCATTGCCTCTGGCATACATAGATATTCTAGACACTAAATTCGTTCTTTGTTTCAAAATGGCGTGTTCTGCCGCCACAAAAATATTTATTTGCGCCGTTAAAAAAGAGATCAGCCATCTCAAAGACTTTGGGACTTTGGGTCTATTATAAAAGCAGCATACGACATTTGACAAGTTAGATGTAAAAAATCATGTCTTGAACGGTAAGCTTTATTAACAAAACAAATGTTGTTATAATTAAATGAGTACACAAACATACCTGCATATTCTTTGCCAAGTTTGTTTTCCTCAAAATACGAAATATTTTTAACCGTCGGAAAAACTGCCAAACGTTTGTTTTATATGAATTTAAAATATATTTGTATTTAAGCACTTTACAAAATTTTCGACGTAAAATCGGTTTTCGCTATTTCTCGGCATCAGTTCATGCGGTACCTAAGTTTTTTACTTTTTATGAATGACAATACTTTTTAAACCATTTTCGTTGTATAGCTCCAATAATTCTAGCGACTTATCAAGTAACGCCTCCAGTTCGAAAATTTCATAGATTTGTTGCCTTTCCATATGTAGCAAAGTCTCTTTTGGTAGCAATAAATACCTACTACCATTAGAAAGTGTTTTTCTTTCAACAAAAAGCAGTTTAAACTATACATAGCTAATAAAGGGCGATATTTTTATTTTCGGATTTTTTTAAATAATATTTAGAAACGTAAGAAAAATGCATTTTTAAAACTTATAAAAAGTTTGTGGTTTTTAAGAGTGACGATTTAACAATTGGCGATTTGGACAATTTTTTTCTCTCAAAATTAGACGATTCTCAACCAAATTTAAAGGGCAGCTATGACCAGCATTACAGTTTTGGTTGCTTTGCTTGTTCGTTCGTTGACGTTCGTATATTGTGTATACTAATATAGAGTTCTTTTTACGAGCTTATGCCATATTTGGTGAGTACACTGAAAACACTGACTGCACTGGCAACACTGACTGCACTGGCAACACGTGTTATTCGTAGTACGAATTACATTGTAATGCCTTAAACACATTCGAGACAGCAGGCAACACGAAGGCACGGCTACAAATGCTGCAGGTTGCAATTGTAGTCGCGTAATCAGCTACTGAATTATTTTGAAGACGACAGCTACAATTGAAAAAATATAAACAGCTGTGTTTTTTATTATCTATTTACATTTCAGTGGTGCCACTATCATTTTTAATTTTTATAAATTTAACAACATGCATAATTGCAGACTCGTACACAAACTTAATTTAAGCCTACAAAAATATAAATACTTATTTATGATAAATTTTTTAACGTAAAAACAAATGAATTTAATAAAAAACATTTAAAATGTTTTAATTTTATTGTTTTTGGAACTCATAAAGAATATCATCTTCATGGCAGGTTGAATAAAAAAATCATAATATACAGTATAATCGCGAAAAAGTAAACTGAAATGTCCTAAGGGTTGTTAAATTTTTCGTCTTATTTATTAACTTTTCTAAGCGGGCTTAAATTGTAAAAAATGCAATAATTAACATATGTACCTATATTTTTTTCAATAACTTAGTTTTCATCAGTACAAAAAAAGAAATTTAGATCTAATTTGTACCGGCTGGTTTCAAGTTCACAATTGCTCTTGAAATAAAATTTATAATTAATAATTATAAAATCATTCATGTATTATGTGTTAGGTGCTACATATGATGTTTGTCAGAAAATTAGTTCTTTAAAAATTTTCATATAGCGAATTCTGTGTATTTTTTAAATATTCGCCAGCCATTCATTACTGACAATATTGTCTTTTCAGGTTGCAGTTACACGAACTCGCGCTTAGCTATTGATATTGAAATTAGAACAGTGATTGCGCAATTACGTTTTCGATGCTTCAAGAAAACATTTGTACAAACTTGCTTTAAGATCGGCATATTTTGGTCTGTGTAATGTTTTCCTGTATGCTTTTTCCTATGTATTCTTCAAAGCCTCGAAAATTTTGTGATATACAATAATACAACGCCGATAGTTTTTCTTTAATGTATTTCTCAATTTTGTTTAAACTCTCAACTTTCAGCTTAAAATTTAATCTAATTTGTTATCGTTTGTACAAATCAGTACTTTTACTAATACGATCTGGAAAGTTAACTTAGAGTTAACGTTTAGAGCGGCTCAGAAGCGCTAAAATTTGGTTAACTTGACCGCAAGATTACTGTATCGCGATTCTACTGTAATTTTTTGGTTCAACGCACTAAGTTAATGAATTATAGGTCGTAAAGGTTTTAGAGCACTTTATCAATAGTATAGGAAAAAAAATATAATCTGAATCTTTAAAGTATTGGTATCATAATAAAGTCTTACGAAACACATTTCATATGATGTATTAAATATACCGATTTATTAACCCCTTAAGAGGATTTATCTTGAAATTTTGTCGATATGTATAATAATATTTCCTAAAATATAATATGTTATAGAGAACACCCCAAGTTTTTGTATGCTATATTTTTAGAAACTCCATTAGGGTTAAAAAATTTTATTTTGGAAAACTACACAATTTATTTATAAGTTTGAATTAAAATATATAGTGGTAAAAGTTTATGTACTTGTTTCATATTGAAATAAAGTAATATGTAAATATTTGAAAAGTGTTCCGGAAGGCTGAAAACCCGCAATACAGAAAAACTTTATTAATCAAAGTCCTAATAACTTTGGTAACATGTGTATATTATTGTGAATTAATTATTATTATATCGACATAATTTAAAGATAAAGCAAATTAAGTAAAAAAGTCAGTCAAGAAGTATGAGCATTTGAAATGGGCTCTTAATGGGTTAATAAATCGGTGTGCTTTAAACACCATGTGAAAAGCACTTTCAATTTTTCAATGATACCCATACTGCTAAAACTAAGAGCGTTGGCGTGACAAACATCTTCCTATATAACTTCTTTTAAGGATACTAAAAAGTAATAATAATATAGATTTGGTGGTGAGCCGCGCTTATATTCTTGATTCAATCCGGTTCTTTGCTGTTTAAATAAAAAATTATTTTTTATATATTAAAAGCACTAATTCTTCTAATTTTTGATTATATTAGCAGCACTTTTTCTGTTTTGTAGCGTACAAAAATAGAAATTAGTTTAATTTGACTACAACGACAAAATTAGCATAGACAACAACCTGCAGCCATTTTGCCGTGTCGTCGTTAAAATAATCATTTCCATATACACACATGTATTCTATTGTTGACATATTGAAGTCGGTAGTCTGCTGTCTCGAATGTGTTTAAAGCATAAGCCGTTGTTCTTTTGCACTTAAAAAAATAAATATTCGCTTTGTTATTGTTTTCTTGTTGGCTTCGAGCTCAGTCCGTACTGAGAAGAGTGCACTGCTTTTAGTTGACATAAACGCACTCCTACTCACCATCTGGTTGTTTGGTTTTTCGTTGGCTGATGTTGCCGTTTCAATAAACCCATTCGTTTTTGACAATAAAAATATACGACCTGAAGTAACTGTTTTTGTGTAAAATGTTTTGAGAACGAATTTTATTGTCTTGTGCAGACCTTCGATGCATATACGCATCGAACGCAGTAAGTAGAATTACCTTCTACTTTTACACGCGTTGCGAATAAGAAGATCAAGAATAAATCAAATACATAGAACTCGTTATCTAGACCTCTATCTTCAAAATATTTGTCCAAATATTTAAAAACAAATTATAACTAAATTGAATTTTGCCAATTGTAGCGGATGAATGTAGTGTCCAAAACGAGAATATTTTATTTAATACGAAATTTTCAATCAAAAACTTTGGCTTGTTTTTAAAGCAGTTTAAGGATTCTATTTTTATTTTTGTCCAGTTATTTTAAACCAAATCATTTTTTTCTATATAATCGGTATTTTAGGGTGTAAGTTAATGCCCATAATAATTTAAACAACTTTTTCTAACTATTTTAAAATTAATAATTAATAAGGATTAATACGGAACAAATAAAAAAAACACACAGCATACACACACACAAACAAAGGCATTTTCATTTCTTTATACATATGTACTTATAAGGGTATTTATTATACAAGTATGAAAAAGTTTACTTTACGTAAAAATAAAACGTCAAAGAAATAAGGAAAAAAAAAACAGTTGGCTCTAAATTAATCAAAATAGAAGAATCAACAACCAATATTTTTCTTATTGCCTTCATAAAAAAAAATTAAATAAAAAACACTTTTAAGGTAACAATCCAACGATTTAAAGTAAATTGTAAAATTGTAGATACTTTAAGAAATAGAAAATAGAAAAAAAATTTAACAACAAAAGCGCCGAAATCAATGACAATAATCGTTATTATTTTCTCTTTAACCGCTACCCTTCACATTTTGTATGATACCTCATAAGGCCTCGTAAATCGAAAGTTGATATCACCGTAACGTAACGTACTGTACTGATTGAACGTTTGTTCACTTATGGAACATTTAAAAACGTATCATACGTTTTTGGCATACATAAACAAAAAAGCATTAGTATACATTAGGGTATTCATTCGGTTTCGGTTAATCGGTTAACCGATTAATTACTTCCCGATTAACTGGTCGCTTAATTTAAAATAGCCTTTTTTGATTAACGATTAAGCTGATTAGTTTCAGTCGATTAACCGATGTAACAAAATTGTTAACTTTTTGTAGTATTATTACATATTTTTTTGTGTTTTTAATTAATTGTTTTGTCTCATATACAAAAGTTATGTGCTAAATAAATAATTTTTGTATACAAACAATGAAGGTGTTCAGTGATCTTTATTTTAAATAAGTGGTTGCTGTCAATAGATTTTTGTTTCACATACTTTTTATATGTATGCGTTTAGTTTTTTGTTTCTTCTCATATCTTTTCATATCAATCTTTTAATAGCATTAACTGAAATAATGCAAAGTGTGAACAATTTAAAAAAATTAAAACAGAAAAAATTAAAACACAAAAATCCATAAAGAGGATTTTTTGAACATCTACGATAAATGAATGAATTTTTTCAAAGTCAAGTTTCATCAAAACTAAAGAAAATAAAGGCTGAAATCCAAAACATTTAAGCCAAATAATTTATATAAAAGATTATTTTATTTTCTTAAATTTTTACTATTTAATTAGGCTTAAGTTCATTAAATTTAATTTTCATTAAATTATTTTTATGAAGAAAGGAATTTTTACAACATGGAAGATTAATTAAAATTGTTATTGATAATTTTCATTCTTGACTGACCTGGGATTCGAAGCGATCTACCAAAGGTTAAAATACAATTTGGTTTAAGGATTGATGTTTGACTACTGACGTCAGCAGTCTTCGATGGCTGCGAGTGTAAGACGGCAAATCCCTTTGAGAAGACCTAGTGGTTGAGGTCGAAACATGTCAGGGTAACCAGCCGCCTGGGTTCGAATCACACGCCAGCCAGCCTGGCTTCGAATCCCAGGTCAGTCAAGAATGAAAATTATCAATAACAATTTTAATTAATCTTCCATGTTGTAAAAATTCCTTTCTTCATAAAAATAATTTAATGAAAATTAAATTTAATGAACTTAAGCCTAATTAAATAGTAAAAATTTGGATTAAAAACCATGAATAGTTCAACAAAATAACCACAATACTAATTACTGTTAAAGCTAAGGCACAAGCTCTATGTGTTCATTTGTCCTTCAAGTTGTGCTGAAAAATGTCAACAAGAAAAAAGAAAGACAAAAAACATGATAAACAAAAAAATGTACTTTGGACTTCAAGAAGAATTCTTGACAAATGTACGGAAAAAACAGAAGTAAAGGAAAAACATGTGAGATCAATTGAAAATGGATAATCATTCAATAAGCAAATTTCGATCTACCAAAGGTTAAAATACAATTTGGTTTAAGGATTGATGTTTGACTACTGACGTCAGCAGTCTTCGATGGCTGCGAGTGTAAGACGGCAAATCCCTTTGAGAAGACCTAGTGGTTGAGGTCGAAACATGTCAGGGTAACCAGCCGCCTGGGTTCGAATCACACGCCAGCCAGCCTGGCTTCGAATCCCAGGTCAGTCAAGAATGAAAATTATCAATAACAATTTTAATTAATCTTCCATGTTGTAAAAATTCCTTTCTTCATAAAAATAATTTAATGAAAATTAAATTTAATGAACTTAAGCCTAATTAAATAGTAAAAATTTGGATTAAAAACCATGAATAGTTCAACAAAATAACCACAATACTAATTACTGTTAAAGCTAAGGCACAAGCTCTATGTGTTCATTTGTCCTTCAAGTTGTGCTGAAAAATGTCAACAAGAAAAAAGAAAGACAAAAAACATGATAAACAAAAAAATGTACTTTGGACTTCAAGAAGAATTCTTGACAAATGTACGGAAAAAACAGAAGTAAAGGAAAAACATGTGAGATCAATTGAAAATGGATAATCATTCAATAAGCAAATTTCGATCTACCAAAGGTTAAAATACAATTTGGTTTAAGGATTGATGTTTGACTACTGACGTCAGCAGTCTTCGATGGCTGCGAGTGTAAGACGGCAAATCCCTTTGAGAAGACCTAGTGGTTGAGGTCGAAACATGTCAGGGTAACCAGCCGCCTGGGTTCGAATCACACGCCAGCCAGCCTGGCTTCGAATCCCAGGTCAGTCAAGAATGAAAATTATCAATAACAATTTTAATTAATCTTCCATGTTGTAAAAATTCCTTTCTTCATAAAAATAATTTAATGAAAATTAAATTTAATGAACTTAAGCCTAATTAAATAGTAAAAATTTGGATTAAAAACCATGAATAGTTCAACAAAATAACCACAATACTAATTACTGTTAAAGCTAAGGCACAAGCTCTATGTGTTCATTTGTCCTTCAAGTTGTGCTGAAAAATGTCAACAAGAAAAAAGAAAGACAAAAAACATGATAAACAAAAAAATGTACTTTGGACTTCAAGAAGAATTCTTGACAAATGTACGGAAAAAACAGAAGTAAAGGAAAAACATGTGAGATCAATTGAAAATGGATAATCATTCAATAAGCAAATTTCGATCTACCAAAGGTTAAAATACAATTTGGTTTAAGGATTGATGTTTGACTACTGACGTCAGCAGTCTTCGATGGCTGCGAGTGTAAGACGGCAAATCCCTTTGAGAAGACCTAGTGGTTGAGGTCGAAACATGTCAGGGTAACCAGCCGCCTGGGTTCGAATCACACGCCAGCCAGCCTGGCTTCGAATCCCAGGTCAGTCAAGAATGAAAATTATCAATAACAATTTTAATTAATCTTCCATGTTGTAAAAATTCCTTTCTTCATAAAAATAATTTAATGAAAATTAAATTTAATGAACTTAAGCCTAATTAAATAGTAAAAATTTGGATTAAAAACCATGAATAGTTCAACAAAATAACCACAATACTAATTACTGTTAAAGCTAAGGCACAAGCTCTATGTGTTCATTTGTCCTTCAAGTTGTGCTGAAAAATGTCAACAAGAAAAAAGAAAGACAAAAAACATGATAAACAAAAAAATGTACTTTGGACTTCAAGAAGAATTCTTGACAAATGTACGGAAAAAACAGAAGTAAAGGAAAAACATGTGAGATCAATTGAAAATGGATAATCATTCAATAAGCAAATTTCGATCTACCAAAGGTTAAAATACAATTTGGTTTAAGGATTGATGTTTGACTACTGACGTCAGCAGTCTTCGATGGCTGCGAGTGTAAGACGGCAAATCCCTTTGAGAAGACCTAGTGGTTGAGGTCGAAACATGTCAGGGTAACCAGCCGCCTGGGTTCGAATCACACGCCAGCCAGCCTGGCTTCGAATCCCAGGTCAGTCAAGAATGAAAATTATCAATAACAATTTTAATTAATCTTCCATGTTGTAAAAATTCCTTTCTTCATAAAAATAATTTAATGAAAATTAAATTTAATGAACTTAAGCCTAATTAAATAGTAAAAATTTGGATTAAAAACCATGAATAGTTCAACAAAATAACCACAATACTAATTATTTTCTTAAATTATTGAAATAACTAATAAAATGATCTTACACTTTATTGTTTAATTGACACATAATATGTATTACATATTTATAAATTACTAGGACAGCCCGGTGGCCAAAATTCGACCAATTTACAGTTAAAATAAATCCTTTTATGCACGTATGGAGTACGCAATTCCTATTTAAAAGGGCTGCCTTAGTTAAAGAAAATAACAAATTTCTTTTCATATTTACTTTTATTCGTTATTATTAAAGCAGTTATTTACTATTTTAATATTTTTGCAATGTCTATAAGATAAAGTTTCGAGAATAAAGCCTAGTACTCTGTTCGGAATTGCGAAAAATGTTGAGCAATATTGATTATTTCAAACAAAAATTTCGACATGTATCAATATTATCTGTCTATTGATTTTTCAAAACTTAACGTTTTTATTAGTTGCAAGTATACAACATTGTTTTGCGAAGGTAAACAAAAATCATGTTTTTTTAATTGTCATTAAAACAAGTAAAACAATACTATTTTTATAATTTCCTAGATCTAAAAACAAAAAAATTTAATTTTATTACTAATTTTAGCACTTTTCTACATTTTTATTTGTGAAACGCTTGTTATAAAAATAACTTTTCAAATACAAAATAAAAAATTACAAAAAATTATAAGTTGCTGCTTAAAATTCCGAGCGAAATAATATGAGCTACACTTGTTTCGCACGGAAAATAAAAATGTTGCTAGAAACATTTTGACTGTTTTTCGTAATATAAATAAAGTACAGCTCTATCAACATTTTTTCGTTTGTATAGCCTAGTACTCTGTTCCAATTTGTGAAAAATGATCAGCAACATCTATTATTTCATGCGAAAAATTTGACATGTATCAATGTTACCTATCTCGAGAGTTTGTAAAATTTGAGGTTTTTAATCTTTCAAAGTATGCGTAAAAAGATTCCACGTGAAATAAGTGCAGCTTATATTATTTCGCAATTGTAAAAAAAATGTTGCCAGAAACATTTCGCAACTTTTTCACAAATTAAACAGAGTAGAACTCTATCAACATTTTTTCATAGAAATTCCGCACAAGTTTTTTTCATATGAGTTTTGACAGCATTTCACGTGAAATGTTGAACAAAGTACTATTCTTAAAGATAAAATAAAGTTTAAATTTCCTGTTCTTAGAAATTAAAAAAAAAAAATATTGAAATAACAATAAAAAAATATAAATATATGAACGATAATTTTTATTTTATTTTCAAAAACAAAAATTTTTTGTATGTGTGTGTGTTTGCAGCCAATTTAAAACATTTTTTAAATACTTTAATCCTAAAAAATTTAGAAAAAAAATTTATATAGTTTCATTAAAACCGATGGACGATAAGATACTTAAAAATCAACTACAAAAAAATTGTTCCCGTATATATGTATATAATTATATATGAGATAAGAGTCTTTTGTTTGCTTTTTTTAGTTCAAGAATAGTTGTTTGTTATGTTTTTGGTTTTTTTACTTAAAAGCTCTATATAACAAACAATTTATGCATTTGTATATATTGAAATTACTTAATTTATAAAAAACCTTATTAATCGGTTAACCGATCAATAACAAAATTAACTGATTATTAACCGATTAAACCAAAACCTCGGTTAATTTATCGAACGATTAACCGATTAAAGCCAAAGCCCAATTAAATGAATACCCTATTATACATAAACAAAACACACAATGATGGAAATTAAAACTATTCAAATGGTGGCCACTGTGCAGAAAAAGTTTTAAGTGCTTCAAATGGTATTAAAACAGTATGTTGTGTGTTTGTACATAAATAATTTAATATTTTGTATACCCTTCACCGAAGCTAAAATGGTATTTGCGAGTTTCCATGTCATCGTACGTGACATTTGCACGCCTTCAGAGAGGTAGAGATTTTGCAAAAGTAATAGTAACTGGAAAAACGTTAATCCTTATGTTTCATTCAGAGGGTATTATACATGAAAAAGAGAAATATATAACAATCGGAACCTTTTTGTCCAAAATATTTTTCCCTTATAATCTGTAATTCAAAATAAAAAAAATTGTTTGGGATGACTTTATAAAGAACAAAATGTTATATCGTTCGTGACACACCGTACGTGCCAGATTTTTCTCAAGGTATGAGATAAATTTTTTGTAAATATATTTATCACTGATGGGATTTATGGTACTATTGTACCAATTTTGGTACAATCGAACCTGTTTTGGTACACTGTACCATTTATCCATTTTTTGTTACAACTTAAAACAATATACCCACGAAGCTTTATCATTTCTTTGAGGTTTACCATTCTTTTCAATAATAGGATTTCTAATAACATATATCCAGCCCTGACCAGAACTATCAAAAATTGCATTACTGTAAATTTATGTTCGTGATGTTATACTTACATATTATGGGCAAACATCGACTCAGAATCACTCGTTACTACCGTCAATGTACAAGCACCACTCATTTGAATCATAAGGCTCCCCGAGTTGCTCAAACAATGCAGGAATATCGTTGCTGTTGCATATGTAATTTTTCTTCTTAAAATGTTGTGCGTAAGGCTTATCACGGTTTCTGTAAAATGTACCATTTACTCCCGGAGCCAAACAGTTCCATTGCTTCAGGCGAGATGCAAGTAATTCCGCTTTTTCTTTTGTCAACTGGAGATCTCTGACCAAATCATTCAGTTCAGGTTGCGTAAAATGTTGCAATTGCGACTCCTGTTGAAATTCATTGTCACTGCTTGTGTCTGTCTCTTGTGATGATTCGAAAGATTGAATCGTTGATTTGGGGCAGTTAAGATGAGAAAATTTACTTGAATGTGGAACTGGAAGCGAACCAGATGCTGCTGTCGCATAAACCCATTTGGCACTCTTTCCAAAACCAGTGGATTTGCTCAGGCAAAAGTAACAATCAACCGAATGACAGAGCACTTCTCTCTATATCATCTATCTCTATATCATGTCTCAACTCTCTCTATTTGATGTATCGTCTAATTTGGAATAAAAATTCACTTTATTATTAATTCAATTGTATATATGAATTTAATCTTACTGTGATGAACCAGAAGCCCAAGCGGCAAGAGTTATATGGCACGATAAACAAACATTATTTGGCGTCCATTGCTCATGAAAATTTGAAGGTGCTATTCCAAAATATTGCAGTTAATTTTGTTGTAATGAATCGGTGAATCTATGTCCCTTTGGTTGGGGGACAAAATTGCCACACACGTAACAGAAATTATTTGGATTATCTACGCACTCAAATTTTTTTTTCTTTTAGGCATTTTGGTGAACACATCCGAAAATGAGATTGATTTAAGTGAAACTTAGATTGAATGAATCAAATAAATACATATATATTTAATTAAGAATATAAACAAAATAAGAATTTTTGCTATAATTTTTACTTTTTAAGCATGAAAATAATGTGTTTTTTTTTCTTTCTGTTGTTTTTGTTGCTTCTACGCATAACAAGCAAATCGTTTTTTAACTACTTGTGTGTTGTTGTTGTAGTGTCTACAAAATTTTTGTTAAGTTGTATGAGATTAAAACGCTCAATTTGTAGTTTTACTCTCAGAGTGGTACTACTAACGAAAAATGCAATCTTTTTTTACTTGGTTTGAGAAATTTAAGCTTATTTTAAGAAATTCCGTGATTTTCGAATGTTATCTCATTTAGGATTGTTTTGAATACTTTTTTTAGTAATTCGTACTTGAATTTTTGAGTACGACTCTCACTTAAAGTGAGTATAGTAAGCTTAATTTATCCCGAGGGTTTTTCTTTTTGTGTACGTTTTATAGAAGCTGTCAGAACAAAATGTATACCAATGATGTAAGCCACCGGCCGTCAGCCGGCTACCCGCCGCCACCGACAGGTTTTTTGCTAGCCGACGCCGACGAATCCCAAAGGCAACCGAAGACAAAGCAGGAGCCACAACTATTTCTAAAGCCTATAGTACACGGCATGTAAAAAGACACATGCGCATGTGGTTCTGACGTAATTTTGACGTCATCACACAACACGCAATGTTTATTGTGGCTTTGCATTGACGTCAAAATTACGTCAGAACCACATGCGCATGTGTCTTTTTACATGCCGTGTACTATAGGCTTAACACTCAAAAATGTCAAGAATGTATTGCAAGCGTTTAAACCCGATAAATTGTCGAAAAAAGAAAGTATTCGTAAGGCATGGGATTTGGATTTATTTACTCATTTGCTTGTAACTTTGTCATTTTTCGGCCGATTTTCGTAATTTTTTTTTAAAGATTGAATTTTTCGGTTCATTTGAACTATAGTGTCTTCCTGCTTTTTAATTTTTCGGTATCTTTTTGAAGGGGTTTTATATATACTTGTATTCTCTCTGAAGTGACTGCGGCTCAGTCATTTCATTGTGGCGCGTATTACTTACTAGATTTGCTAAATCTTTTTTCTTTTGTCTATATTTTTTGATGCTTTTTTCCAACTTATTCTCTGCTTTCGCCTCTCTCGTTCAGTCATGGTAGTAATTTTCTTCACTTTATTTTCTATCTTTTTCATTTTGTAATATTCCCTGTCCTTTGCCCGTTTAATTTCTTTCTGTTGTTCAGTTATTTTATGCTAAAACTTTATTTTCCTAGCATTTGCTTTTTCCGTTTGCCGCAAATAAGCTGGACTATCCTTTTTAAGCTTGTTTTGAGTTTTTCTTTTAATTTTTTTTGTTCATCAGGGTCTCCATTACGCTGTTATTAAAAAGCGACGAATTTCTAAAATCAATTAAAAAAAATTGTGAGTAAATCGCCCTTGGGAACAATGATAAATAACTCTGTGCAAGAAATTGGCACTTTTTTTCGTGACAAGCTGGGCGAAGCTGACAAGCGTTTTAACATAATTCGGGTACGCTGAATCCAGTGGTGCCCGTGGTTTTTTAAGATTGACTCTGGTTTTCGAGATATACCGTTATTTCAAAAATGAAGGAGGTTGCACAACATATGTTCGCGTAACTGAAAAATGCTTTAGCTTATTGAAAAAAGTTAAAAAACCGAAATTCCGCAATAAAATTAAGAAAAGTAAAATTTCTTTCTAATATCCGCAGTCGTTTTAGAAACCAAAATTTTTTTTTTGGAAACAAAAATTATTTTTTTAACAAAATTTCGAAATTTTTGTTTTTTAAAAATTCATAAAAAATTGGAAAATACAGCTATGCTTCTAATTTTTTGCAGACGTATAAAAAACGAACAAGCCATAAATGATTAAAATCTGTTTGCTACTTTTGATTTTATTCACAAAAGTCGACAAATGTTAATTAATTTAAGAATTTCATAAAACGCAATATTTGTATGGGAGCCCTCCTAAGGGATGGAGATAAAGGGAAGTTATATTTGAGAAAATGTTAAGTACAAAAAACTAATGGAGGTCAGTTATACATTTTATCCCCCTAGGGCCGACTCCTGGGCATTTATGGGACTTTTTCTTCAATATATTTCTAGTCTGCATTGAACATTTTGTATAGAAGCCCCCTTAAGTAATGGAGATAGCGGGTGGGTATGTTAGAAATAAACGATTGAGGTGAAAAATAAAGTGGGCTTGGTCATACATTTGAGCCATCTAGGGGCATCCTAGGCGCTGCAGGGGCAAAATTTAAGAATTTCATTAAACGGCCATATTTGTATGGGAGCCCCCCTAAGGGGTGGAGATATATGGCAACTATGTTTTACGAAAATGTTAAGAACAAAAAACATTGGAGTTCGGTCATACATTTTATCCCCCTAGGAGTGAATCCTAGGCCTTAGAAACAAATGATGGGAATGAAAAATAAAGTTGCACTGGTCATACATTTGGCCCGTCTAGGAGTATCTCAGGCGCTGCAGGTGCAAAATTTAAGGCTAGGGTTCTACGCGTATAAAAAACAAAGTTCCAAACAAAATAAGCTATAAGTGATTAAAGTCTGTCTATAACTTTTGATTTTTTCAGAAAAGATGAAATTTTTTTATTTTTTATAATAACCAAACTTAAAAATTTCAAATCATTTATTTTTGTTGTTAATTAGTTAAAGTTAAAGTTTTTATTTAGAAATTTATTCTTTTTCCTCCTGCAGATTCCAACAAATATCCCCTAATATCGAATCAAGTTGTTTGCCGCTATACCAGTGTTCGAGCCTGGCTAATGCAAAAAATGTATTTTCAATGACATTCTAGCGTTTAAGTTTCTAAATGCGGTTAGCATATTTTTGAATAAAATTCGCCAGTTTTCAGACCGATGATTTCCTAATACATTTTTTGTTGCTGATTTCACACAATTCCAGGCCAATAGCTCGATATCATTCAATGCAACCTCAAATTGATGGTCCTTTATCAGACGACGAATGTCCGGTCCATTAAGAGTTCCTGTAAAATAAAAACATTATGATATGAAATATAAATCTAATTTAATAAAGTAGTTAGGGTTCATACCTTCTTTTTCTTTCATGCCGCTTAATCGTGGAAAAATTCGGCGCAATTCGTTAAAATCAACACCATCTGGGCTCAATGCTTTTATAAATTTTTTTACAATACCCTGTTTGATGTGGAGCATTTATGACTTTATTTCTTAATTCTAAGAATTTTTTAATCGGTAACTGTGGAATTTCCAAAATTCCTACCGCAAAGTGAAAGTTTGGTAATAATGCATGCATATTTCTTTAGAATATCATAAATTTGAATATTTGTTCTTTTGTTTTGTATTGTAAATGGCACAAAAACCGCATTTAAAAAATTTAACGTCAAAATGTCATTGAAAATAAATTTTCTGCATTGGCACATTCTCCATATCGGGCCTTTGCTGCAATAGAGTCATAACTCAAATTTGAATTTCTAGCATCTAAATTTTTAATTCTTCTCTCTAGAGTTGAATATAGAAGATATTTGTATGAAAATTTTACACAATATGAAGAAGCGATATGATGATTAACTCCACATTGTTAGCTAGTAGGCGGCCCTATGTTCCACTGTGAGCTAAAACATTAAATACATTAGCTCAAAAATATTGCGTTTTTGAGTTATGACTCTATTGCAGCAAAGGCTGCAATAGAATTTAATAATTAAAAAAAATCCTATGAAATGCTCCATATAAATTATATTCTTCATATATATTGAAGAAAAAGTCCAATAAATGCCCAGAAGTCGCCCATAGTGGTATATAATGTATGACCGACCTCCATTAATTTTTTGTCATCATTTACTCAATACATACTTGCCCCTTATCAGCACTTCTTAGGGGGGCTCCCATACAAATATTGCATTTTATGAAATTCTTAAATTAATTAAAATTTGTCGACTTTTGTGAATAAAATCAAAAGTTGCTAACAGATTTTAATTATTTATGGCTTCGAAATTTTGATAAAAAATAATTTTTTTTTCAAAAAAAAATCATGTTTCAATAACGACTACTCATATTAGAAAAAAAGTTTAAATTTTTCTTAAATGAAATTTTATTGCGGAATTTCGTTTTTTTTAGTAATTTCAATAAACTAAACCGTTTTTGAGTTACGCGAATATGTTGTGCAACTTCCTCCATTTTCAAAACAACGGTATATCTCGAAAACCAGAGCCAATCTTAAAAAACCGTGGGCACCACTGGACCCGAATTATGTTAAAACGCTATGTGCCCGGCTTGTCTGTTTTTTCGACTAGCATAGTGTAAGCAGTCCAAGAACGCAACCGTCATTTCGAGAACGTGCCATCATGTCCGGAAACGTTCCTGAAATGACCGTTCATGAAATTACGATTTCAAATAAATGCGCGCTTTGATTATAATTTTTAAATTTTGTTTAGTGTGAAAAAAAAATTTAAATACACCTGTTTCAATACCATTTCATTCAACAGTGCAAAATTTTTACTAACAATTTTAAAGACCACAATAAGAACAACAAGTAATGATGTTTTAGACGTTCGATAATTGGTATTACGTACAGAAAGATTTTAATTTATAATTTTAAATACAAAATTAATCTTAAACTTGGTGCGTTTTTGTTTAAGTGGAGCGTTTTTTCTTCATTTCAGTGCGTTTTGAAATTTCAAAGTTGACAAAGCTGTGTTCACTTAAAATTTTTTTTTCGATTATCGAATCGTTTACTGAAATGAATTTTTTTGTGTTTTTATAATAACCCTGCGGGAAATTTATGTCAATTGTTCCAACAGGCTGGACCTGGGATTTGTGAAAATAGAACAAGTACAAAAAGGCAGAACTCATGACCAGTGAAAGGAGAACTAATCATTTAACTGGTATACGATGAACCATAAGGTAGAAAAAGTAATGAATTATAGTACAGTATTCACCGGTGGTGTGACTCATTTTTTTGGGACTTTCTAAAATTTGGTTTTTAAATTTAGTTCTAGGAGTGGTTTTATTGAAATAATACTCCATTGTAGTAACTAACACTAAGCACGTTCATTGAGAATAGATGTGTGACTTGTCAAATGGTTGGTGTCAATTGACCCCCTCCAATTACAACCCCATTTAAAAGTGTTAGGTCCCATTCTTATAAAGAGTTACAGTTAGAACCGGTCTCTATAACCAAAGTCCTATCGCGGGACTACTTTGGTGTCAGTTCGCTTCCCTCTAGGGAAAAAATAAATAATCCCTTAGTATCCTTTTTAAAGCGAGATTTTCTATAATAAATACGGTGTATTTAGTAATGACTGGTGTTAAATTCCTTAAATTTTTCATTAATATTTTGGATTTGTTTTTGAAGATTGTACATTTGGACGCGTTCCCGAAATCACTTTCTCTGCATGGATATTGATTTAATTTTAAATTTACTTATTTAATAAATTATATTGTTTGATGTACACATAAAACATGTTTGTTGTAGTAGTTCATAAATTTTCTTTTTTCAATAAAGTCAAGATTTAATACATAAAGTTACTAGCAAAACCAATTCTGCACCTTGGTGATTTTGAGCCATTTATTATTGTTTTTCAAAACATTTTGTTAAAATTTGCATTCTAAATTAAAAAAAATATTGTAAACGTCAATTACAATTTCCTACAAATTGTTGCTTAAGTAGAAGTAGACTCAATTTAAAAAAAGAAAACCTTAGCTAAATTTTTGTTTGAAAAATAAAAGGAAAATACTTTGGAAGGAATAAGATAGAAGGGAAAAGTAAATTGTTACTGCCATTATGAACGAAGCTTTATGAAATCAAATATTTTCGAAATTAAATTGTAAAGTTGATGATGAAGTACGAAAAAAGTATTTCTATTTTTTTTGTTCTTCCTAATCCTAAATACTAATTTACAAAATGTAAGAAATGTTGAAAATACGTATAACTAGAATTGGACTACAAATAAAAGTCGATTAACAATCTTAAATTGTATATGTTTTTCCTTTAATTAAAAACGCTCCTAAAAATATGCAGTCGTCTGTAGATGGAATAAATTTGAATACGTTTATTTATGTTGAAAAATAAATTCAACAGCCAACTTCTTTCTAACACTTATGGCTAATAAATCAGTGAGTGTTTAAACGTTTTCAAAATCCTACAAAAACGTGTTCAGTTAAAAAGTATTTAATTTGTACGACCGTTTTCTAAATATTAAAAATATTTTTATATAGATATTATCTCTAGAGATATTTCGAACAGGATTAAACAGACAAAGTTAGGCTTTTGAAGTGTCCTAAAGTGATAAGTGGCGAATGGCGTCACGATTTATTAATCACCTTTAATTAGTCCATATGGTTGACATTAATGTGCTCCAAATAAAACTTAACCCCGTTCGAAGTAGGTCTAAAGAGTCGACAAATAATACTTTACTAAAATACGCTGCAAAAAATGAATCATTTGGTGAAATATAAACCCGTTGTGTTGCCGAGGACGGAATGCCCCTTAAGGTACTAAAAACTCTTAAATAGTTCCAGCATTTCTTTATCTCAAAACTACAACATTCCGGCGGAATCAATTTTATTTATTAAAACACCAAGAACTAAAAACAAAATTGAAGAAATCCAACAATGTCATGGAAGGTTTCAAATTGTGGTCGACAAATTGACAAATATTTTATACAAAAAGAATTTTCTTCTTACTAATCGTTTATATAATGCTGAAACAAAATCGTTTGATATATATAATCCAGGCTAAGAGGTTTTGTTTGCAACTTTTCAAAAATATGGTTGAAGTCTACTGATTCATATAGAGATGGCTTAATCACCAACAAATTAAAACTCATTTAAAATAAATTTAGGAGAATGCCTCAAATAATAAATTTATTAAATTACTATAGTATTTTATTTGCTCTTGCAAAACGTTTGGCTAGATCAAACATCATTTAGTAATTTTTTAAATTATATTATACAATTATCGTCTTACAAAAACAGATTAGTAAATCAATAGAAATTGTTAAAAAATGAGGTTAAAGTTTGATCATTTTACTGGTCTCGTTTTTTTTGGATTTTATCGTCAAATATTTGTTGGGTCTGACCATACCTTAAGTCATATCTATGTATTTTGTAGGTGTTTTTGTGAATTCGAATTAAAACCGGTTAACCGGTTAGTTTAAAAATGTTTTTTTAAATTAGCAACTATTCGTAATATTCGAAAACCGGTTATTGAAAAAAGTCGAATAATCGATCTCCCTAAACGGAAGTAACTTTAGTTAAGAATAAGTTTAATTTATTAGTTATTTTGTATTTGATAGTGATTTTATTAGTTTAAATTGTCATTGTATTAGTTACGCATATTTCTAACGTTAAACCACTGTACAGAATTTTCTAGTAAAAATAAAATGTTATAATTGCTTTACATAATTGTATAACATAAAAATGTTAAGATTATTTTTAACCCATAAAGTATGCTTTAGTTTATTGATGTATAATAGCTCAATTTAAATTCATCCATACCCAGTAAAAAATATTTGTCTTTTTTGAAGCACTTAAGAGAAAAAGCGCATAATCGAGCGTTTCAATAAGAGAGCTCTTATAAAGCAATAAATGATAACGAATAAAATATACAAAAAAAGCTGTTGTCTTAGTGCTAACAACGAAGAAGGTTTTAAAGCGAAAAAAATAAGAATATGAAAATGCTTGAAAAAACCATTAAAAGCAAGAAATTTATGAATATGTTAATTTAGCTATCCCTTAAAAAAGCATTTTAGGAGTGTTTTTTTGCATGTTTTATAATGTTAAAAGAAGCGCTTATTGTCAGCAGAAAATAGTCCTCCAAACCGGGAACACCCCATACAAAAATCAGGCAACCCATCAGCAGGTTTGAAGCGATTTGAGGTATGAATTCATACATAAAACCTGCTCCTTTTGGAACACATTTTTTACTGGGTCGTGTTAATGCATAATGATATAAGCTGTTAAGATAATAAAAACTCGAATGGTCCAGAAATTTCGAAAATGTTACAGACATTTCGAAAACGTCGAATGTTCTAAATACTCGTGAAGGTAGGCATCGGTAATCAGTATTAGTACGAACATTTAAGTGTGTACATCGCAATTATAAGTGGTATAATTGACTTAGTTCTAAATAAAGTGGTGTGAATAGTTTATAGTACAGCTATAAATAAAGTGTTTTATTTATTTTATTAAAGTTGCAATAAAAGAACTCAAGAGGTTTATTATAAAGGAAATAAACCAAAAACTTTATTTAAAATACAGTAACGTAACAATATATATCCTTCTGTTGATTTTTTCGAAACAAGATTTTGCAGTTTATGTAAAGCCCTGATATGAAAAATATAGTTGAATGTGAATAAAATCCTTATTTAATTTGATTTCATATTTCTAGGATATAAAAATTTTTGTGGATTTTTATCAATATTAAAATAAAAATTTCACAATCCTTACTAAAAAGTAGGGAAGTTACGATATGCCTTTTTGCCGATACGATACCAATACTCAAAAAGAAATATCGGCGATACCGATATCGATACGAATATAAAATTTGAATTCAAGTTATATTTAACAAAACTCAAGTAGATTAAATTTTAAATTATACAAAATTGCTGTGCGAGAGATTGTTAATATTAAAAATTGATATATGAAAATATGATTTTAAAAACATCTAATTTGATTTTATGGTAATGCTAACAACAATTAAATAATGTTTCTATAGTAAATAACAGTGTAAGAGATTTTAAATATTTAAAGCTGAAATAAATAAGATGTTTGTTAAAAATACAATCTGCTCTCAATTTTTGCAGAGATCGCTAATCATTTTGAACCAGGCCTGCAATGAATAGTCTCCCAGATGCGACATAGCTCATTTGAAAAATTAAGTGTTTCTGCACCAAGCGGATTTACATAACCAGAAATATTAGGAGATCTAAGCTATATCTCAAATTCTGAGGATGGACAAATTCTCATCCTCCTCGAATTGTCTTATAATTGGTTAACAAACGTTATAATTGCCATTTTTAGAGTTATCAGAAATTTTACCATGTGTGAGGGTGACCGTGTCTTCCACAATTTCAGAATGCATAGTCATAGTGGCTCAGTAAGACATTTTTTCGATACAATTGTAGTCGATTACGTTTAAAATATTCGAAGAATTTTAAATAAGTAATTGGTTTTTTTATTCTCTAAGCCTTCAAATCTTTCATTCAGAACTAATGCTAAATAAGTCGCTAATTTTTGGCCTTCTGAACTATTCTCTATCTCAGTTTATTCATTTATTATATTTTCTAATAACGTTCGAAGACAGTTAACTAGCGGAATAACGTCAGAAAATGTAGCAGTGGCCTTGCTTATGGATTTTGTAGCCTCTCCGAAGTAACCAATTATTTCCAGCAAAATTATTTTTATTCTCACAAACATCTCATTTAAAATAAGCATCTTTTGAAATTATTCTCCTTATTGAAAGCTCTTAAACTTTAATGTAAAAATTGCCATCGAAATGATTTTAGTCGAAACCAATTTGGGGTGGTAGTTTTGGAAAGAACATTTTTTTCTTAAACTTCTATAAGAATATGAATTTTTTTTAATAAAACAAATATTTGTGACACAAATACCTTTTTTGTTAATGAAAGAAAAGTGACGTTAATTCCATATTTTGGATCTGATTTTAAACATATAACATTTACAAAATTTTTCATATCTGCGAATTTCCCTTTAAAAAAGCTTTTACCAAAAAGATAATACTTTCTTATGTTATATTTTTAATTTATTGTTTATTGGATTTTAAAAACAATTTATTTGTGAAAAAAAAAAACTTTAAGTTCCCTAGAGGGAAACGAACTGACTCCAAAGTAGTCCTGTGATAGGTCTTTGGTGGTAGGGACCGGTTCACTTTATATGAATGTGACCTATCACGTTTACATGGGATTGTCATTGGAGGGGGTCAATTGACACCTCACAGCCTCCATTTGACAAGTCACACATCTCTTCTCAATGAATGTGCTTAGTGTTAGTTACTACAATGGAGTATAATTTCCATACAATGTAGTATTATTTCCATAAAACTTTCCTAGAACTAAATTTAAGAACCAAATTTTAGAAAGTTCCAAAAAAATTACTGTTATTCATTACTTTTTCTACCATTTGGTTCTTCATAAACCAGCTAAAGGATTGATTCTCCTTTCACTGGTCATAAGTTCCATGGACCAACTGACACAAATTTGTGAAATGTCTCCTAATAGTGATTTTTTTTCTCTCATATTAAAAAACCGTCGGTATATGTAGTACATTTTCCATATTTGGAAGCTCAGACGGCCGCACGTTTTTCTTTTTTCAAGTCAAATAAACGTATCGTTAGCACATTTAATTTTAGCATTTTTTTTTCTTCCATGTTGTAATTTTTTTCACCCTAAATTTATTCGCTAAATTAGTAACACTTGCACCTTTTTTTAAATGTTGTAAAGTTTTTGATTTTTCTTTTAAAGTTAAAAACTTTTGATTATATTTAAAAACGAATATGGAATTCCAGCTGAATGAGATTACTAACTAAAACGTGTATGAAAGACGTTTTTATTGACCACTGTGGAGGTAGATAAAATCTGTTAAAAATACAAAAATAAGTTGTTCATATTTTATAGCTTTTGCACAAGTTCATATTTTAGAGAAGTCAATGGAAAAAATAAGTGTTCATATTGTTACGTTACTGCCTTTTCAATAACGTTTTTGGTTTATTTCCTTTATAATAAACCTCTTGAGTTCTTTTATTGCAACTTTAATAAAATAAATAAAACACCTTAAACACTTTACTTTATAGCTGTACTATAAACTATTCACGCCACTTTATTTAGAACTTAGTCAATTTTACCACTTATAATTGCGATGTACACACTTAAATAATCGTACTAATACTCATTATCGATGCCAACCTTCGCGAGTATTTATACTCTGTTCGCTGACATCTAGATGTCTCTAGATCATTCTACTCGGCGAAATGTATGTAACATTTTCGACATTTCTGGGCGAATCGAGATTTTATTATCTTACAGCGAATATCATTATGCATTAACACTGTGGCTGAATTTAAATTGATTTATACATCAATAAACTAAAGCATACTTTATGGGTTAAAGATAATCTCTACACTATTATGTTATACATTTATCTATAATAATCATAACATTACATTTGTACTAGAAAATTCTGTACAGTGGGTTTACATTAAAAATATGCGAAACTTATACAATAACATTTTAAACTAATAAAATTACTAATAAACTAAACTTATTCTTAACTAAAGTTACTTTCGTAACAATATTTTGGCGTGTTCATATACGAGTATGTGGTTGATATTATTGCGAGTGCATTGTATCTTGTTAAGCTTCAGAGTTAAATAACTGTATGTAGAGTTTTTTGTAGATTTTAATTTTAAAATCGAAAAACAAATGACATCGGCTTCATAGGGTTGCCGTTTGAAGCACGAACGTTCCAATTTAAACATAAAGGAATACGCGCTTTATTAGAATCGGATTATTCGTTTGAAAACTTTGGTTTCATTTCTGTTTTTATACCCCCCAACAATTGTGGAGAGGTTATTATACGTTTGTGGTGATGTGTGTAGCACATTAAAATATTGGTTCTAGAACAACCTTTTTGTAAACCGATCGACTCAGAATCACTTTCTGAGTAGATCTATTGATGTCCGTTCAGCGCAAAGTACAGTATACAATTTTAAAGAAAATTTTAAGAGATTTTGTACATGTATCTTGATTATCATAGGGACGCAACCTATTGAAAATGGTGAGAATCGGTCCATAAGTTCATGTGACCCACATACAGGCTTCTTTCCGGAATAGTTTTTGTGCCCATAAACTAACTTATTACGATGGTAATTAGATTTAATTAGGTCCAAAAATATGCAACAGAAATCGTCTTACCAATTTGTTTTAATTTCAATTCATATTTGACTCCCATACAAATAAAACTACCGATAATATCTTTAAATGCCATAACCTCCTTATAAAGATTGGTATTGATATATTATTTAGCGACGATGATTTTGTGTCACGACGAACTTTTCTCCCGGCAGGTCCATAGGCCACATATACACCCCCTCTCCAAAATGGTTTAAGAAAAACCAATCTCATATATTTAAATGTTGATATTTAGGTCATATTCGGCACAAAGAATTCTTATATGAAAATTAATATTTTAACAAATTTGGTTTTGCCGTGGCCATGGGTCCCAGATATGGCTCATTCTCGTCTTTAGACACTGTGGTGTATAGTATCAAATTGTCGGGCTTGGCAATTACTTGTTTTTTTCCAAAATTCCCTTAATTATATAAAAAGCTGTAAATAGTTACTTTACATATCAAGTACTGGTTACAACGAAATTTTAAGAAATTTCATCTAAGTTTTATTTAATTTTTTGTAACCCTCGTATATTATTTCTTCATTCCGAATTCCCATCTTGTGGATTTTCCCCCATCAAAAAAACTTTTTGATAGACTTGATTTGAATTATTTGCGTTAAAAAGGAAGTTCCCATCTACTCCAACCTCCAAAAGAATCACAGCAAAAACTACAAAAGAAAAGCACAAAAAGGAAGTTAGAGCTGCTACTGAAAATCGAATAGAATTATTTTTAACTATTGCCACTACCACTTCTAGTATACTTTTCCTGATTTTTTGCTTATATGTGTTTAGTAAATACGGGGCAAGTTTTAATATGCACAAAAAAGAAATATATAAAATATGCAAGTAAAAAAAGAATATGCGTATCAAAACCATAGCAATAGAATAGATCGAAATAAACACTTATGGCTAATAAATCAGTGAGTGCTTAAACGCTGGCTTAGTTGGACTAAACTTAAGGTCCAACCATAATATGCATAGCCTTGCTTAACCCACTTCCAAAAATTTACAAAAAGTCTCTCAAATGTATTTAAAAAAAAACAAAAACAAAATAAAAGAAAATTTGATTCCGTACGGAATGTGCGATCAGTTTCGCACTTTGCTTAAGCAAATGACAATTTCTTAAAATTTAACAAAACGTTTCCTTAAGTTCAATATGGTTTGCGTCATATGATTTACATGTATTCGCACATTTGCTGAAGCCAACTTAAGCACATTATGGTTGGGCCTTTAAGCTTATATATAGTTTAAAATCAACAGTTGTAAATCAGTGTCCCATGTATTATATGTCATTTTAAAAGTAAAATGTGGCAGCACTACGATAAATGTTGTCAAATTCATATGGTCTGTATTGGTAGTTTAAACACCCAATTCTTTGCGTTTAAAAATGGGTTCTATGTTTACTGATTTTTAGATATGTTGGTTTAAACACATTTTAAACCAAAAACAGATTTTAACTGGCTCTGATTTATTAGGCCTTAATGGTAGAAGTAAAAAACAAGTTTTGCAATTGAACTTCGATTAATAAAAATTACCCATCCCAATATGTAACAACAACAAAGCATATTTTTATTAATTGTATAATATGCATTTATATGCAAAAAAATAGATTTATTTCAAAAATTTGCAAAATCTTATTTTTCAAGCAAAAAGCTTTATTAACTTGCCCTGATAATATTGTCTGTAAAGGATGTAAATGTGTGTGTAGCAGAAAATAAATTCGTATGGATGTATTTTGCACTTTCTTGTTTGCGTTACTTGCAAACACAAGATGTTTATGATAATGTTGTTAAACATAATGTTTATTTCTCTCATTTCTCGTTTTATTTTTGAAGTTGTTATTATTTTTGCTTATGTTTCAAGGATATGCCAATGATGAAGGGATAAATTTAACATATAAAAAGAATAGTAATATAAAAATCAAAAGCAAGTGATACTGCCAGTCCATCCCCAAAGTTTAACTTTAAAAATGTTCATTATTTTAAATTTCTAGCACAATTTTTACAGTTTTATATTTTTAATAAAAAGGTTGACATACATTTCAAAAATAAGAGTTTAAAGGGAAGTGGCTGATATATTAAAGTCTAATTTATGCTTTTAACAATTCATAAAATTTGAAAAATAACAAAGAAACGATACTGATTGGGATATTGAAATGAGTTTTTATACCCTCCATAACCACTTGTGGTGAATGAGGGTATACTAAGTTTGTGTAAAGTATACAAATTCCGAATCCTTAAGTAATTCTTAAGGCAGAATAAGTTTGTACGTTCTGTTCTGTTACAAATCAGCTGTTTTGCTTCTGTTCAATTGAAAGTCTGTTTGTGTAGTTAGTTTTTCCTTTTTCGTTCTGTACTGTTGCGGACAAATCTGTTGAAAATAGAATTCAACGTTAAGTTACGGCACAAAGTGTGTATGTATTAGTTTGTTCACGCAAAAAAAAAAACATGGTTGATACAATCACAATCGCAAACTATCGTTAATGTTTGTGGTTGTGATTGTGTCAAACACGTCTTCAGTAACAATATATGTTCAGACATGTTTATAGCTTGTTATTGTCTCAAACATATTATTATGTTTAGAAGAAAAACGAAAATGAGCTTCCTAACCATGTTTTTATTTTTCCGAACACCATGCAAAATGTCCATTTGAACATGGTTCCCACAATAAAACCAATAAAAATATTTATTTCAAAAATTCTATGTTTTATTAAAAATACATACATGTACTTTGCAACATACATACATATACAGCTTGGCATATATTAATAACTAAAATTAAATACATACATATATATATATATATATATATAACTTACCTGTTTCAATAAACGTATAATAATTTTTTTTCCTTAATTTTACAATCATGCTCGGCCTTTTTCTCCCGAAAAACTTTTAATTGTTTTGTAGTCATTCATGTTTCCCGATTAACTGACTCTCGCAGACGGAAAATGACGTGGAAGAAGATTTTATTTACTTCATAAACACAAACTGTTTGTTTTGACAATAAATGTTTGCTCATTTAGAGAATGTGTTTTAAAGCGAACAAAAATTATGGTATCAAACATACCGTTTGTGTACAGCAAATATTATGATTTGAATTGTATATTTGAAAAATATACATTATAGTAGCAAATATTTCACATAATTTAATATGTTAAGCTAGATCTTGGTAACTTTTTAGGTGTAAAACACCATATGATATTATTATAGTGAATTAAAAAATGTGAAGGAAAAAAAATATTTTTTCAAGTTAAACAAGGATTATAATAAGTTTATTGGGGTAAACATATTAGGCAAATATGAATAGAAATGGTCGTAGTGACCATTCATTAATCATGTTTTTTCTCTGCGTGTTGTGATATAAAAAAATGTAATTTTTTGCTTATAGCTAAACATTTGCGTATTTTTGACACAAAATATTGATTTTTTATTTTTTACGAAATTTTTTTTTTTACAATTCCAATGATTTTCTTTTTAAAAGCAGAAAAAGTAATTACAAAATATTTCTTACAGAAAGGAACGTAACGGAACGGCAACAGAAAGTAAGAACTAATGAGGCCTTTAGTCGATTAAGCTACGTCAGTCTGTCCACCTGTTAAAAACACTTCCCAAAGACTCGATATAAAAGAACAATTTTGATTTCAAATTGTTTCATGTTCTCCTAAATAGTTTTGAATTGAAATCTAACACAATCCCTAAAAACCTAAAACATAAATTGATGAAGGAATGCCTTGATTTGTTGCATAAGACTAGAAATCACCCTGCCAAATTTCGTTAAGAGCGGTCCATAATTAATCATAGGCCTCATTTTAAGCCCACTATCGGAAAACACATTCCTACGCCTAAATTGTAACGAATAATGCTATTCGTCGTTGCTCCGACAAAATCAGTTGTGTTTTTTTTTCAGGGTTTTCAGGAGAGCAAAAACCCCCGTTATATGAAATGACATAAGCACATATTTTTAAAGTGAAACGGTTCATTGAATAAATTTTAACATTGCTTTAAGTATTTCGTGAAATAAAACTCCACTTATTGGGCTGCTATAACAATTTTTTTCGAAAAAGTACACATATGTAACTCATTTTTGCTCTATTATGAACACCAGTGAAAATGTTGCTGCCAATTGTGTACGAGGCTTTATAATAACTATTCCTTATTTATTTGTATACCCTTTACCACCACCAGTGGTGAATTAGGGTATACTAAGTTCGTCATTCCGTGTGAAACTTTTTTATTATACATCTAAGACCCCATAAAGTATATATATTCTGGCATCTTGAGTAATTCTAAGTCGATTTACCCATGTCCGTCTGTCTGTCCGTCTGTTGAAAACACGCTTACTTTCGAAAGACTAAAAAGAAAAGAACAAACTTGGTCTCAAATTGCTTGCACTCCTAAGCAATTTGGGATTGAAATCCTGCAACATCGGCTTAGTAGGATCTGAACTATGAATCAAAATGTGGAACCACAATCCTAAAAAAATTGATAATTTTGATACAAAAACTATCATAAATAGTGGAATAATGCACGGAATGATATAAAGTTTTGCACGAATTCGCAATGTACGACTGCAAGCCATACTGCTAAATTTCGCGAAGATCGGTCCATAATTGACCACAGTCCCCATATAAAGCCTACTCCCGGAAAACAATTTAGTACGCCTAAAACCGTAATAAATAACGCTATCATACTAAAATTTGGTACGTCACAGTTTTGTAGGGCGAGAAATCACAGTGCCCAATTTCGTGAAGATCGGTCTATAATTTACCCTAGGCCCCATATAAACCCTACTCTCGGAAAACAGTTTATTGCACCTAAAACCAAATAAAGCCCACTTTAGGAAAATAATTAAATTCGCCTAAAACCATATTGCGGTAAAATCTGCCATCTTATTGAAATTTATTCTTATTTATTTTTTTTAATACCAAAAATCAGTCTTCAGAATTTTGGGATGATTGGTACATAATTTACCGAGGTCCAATACAAATTACCCTCCTAAAAATCATTTTATTTCGGAAAGACTATTACGAATCATGATATTTTACTCAAGCCAGTTCAAAGAAACGAATAAAACATTCTTATGGTCGGTCAATAATTTAATATAGATATAAGCCGCAACCAATTTTAATGCTGACGTTCGTTTTTTTGAAGATCAGTTAATAATATATATTTGATATCATTTAGAGTTCATTCCTGTCAGTGGAGGATTCGGCACAGCCGAACATAGCACTCTAACTTGTTTATGTGTGTAGCTGTTTTGTTTTGAAGAAAGAATAAATATTTTTAGTTAAACTTAGCAAATTTAAAGCAATATACATTTGTGCTGAAATTTTTATTAGGAAAGTCAAATAAGGAGTTGTTTAATAGTTTAAAAACTTTAAGGAATTGGAACTTTCGGAAAATTATAAAATACCTGGAGATATAGTTATCATTCTACCTACATAAGATACAGATGTTGAATCCGATAAGTCGGACATAGTCAGGAATGGGGAGTTATGGAGATTGTCTCGGAGAATCATGGCGTAAATGATGCAAAACGCCGCCATAATCTTAAATGCCGTTCAGTCCAATTCGAGGGAGTTTGCCACGTTGGCAAAATTATTTTGCAGCCAATTGATGCAAAAATTTTCATAAGCTAAATTTTATAAAATTTGTTTCGAAAATGTGCGGTGTTCTTGAATTAATGAAAAAACCTAATCATATCGACTAAGAAAGTATTTCGGTATGTTGTAAATAAAAATTATTACTCCTCAAAAATCTAAGAAAAATTTAATGACCTTCTTGTAAATGCTGCCGAATAAACTCAATTTTATTAAATTTTCTGCTTACTCGCCCACAACACCGATTTTACATATTAAGACGATGAATCTCATTCAAATGAGAAATATAATTTTAATTCTAGATTGAGAAAAAAATCTCCTCATAAATAATTAAAGGATAAAAATAAGATAAAAAGAACAATTTTCTTTTACACGAGTACATGAAGGTGGAAACAACAAAAAGGACTATAAACGAAACAAATCAGGACTAGAGTCCTTATTTTTTTTTTGCCTATTTTCTAGTTTTGTTTTTAGCAACCCATTTTACTCTAAATCCTTTTTGTAGCTGTTTTATTAAACTTATAAATTGCCTAAAATAAATTGTTAAATATCCGAAAGTTTTCTATAGATTTTTTGGTTTTCAAAGTATTAAAATTTCAGTGTGGGTGTAAGAAAGTGTGTGCATGTGTTTGTTTATCTAAGCATAATATTATTGACCTTTTTCCTTAAAATAGAAAAGTTACAATAGTGTACTTAGTCCTTTCATAACCACACACATACACACAACCGGTCAAAAAAAAAACACATAATTATAAGCAGACTCTGCTTTATAAAAATGTTGATGATGATTTTAATAACATTTTATTAATATTCTCAAATTTCTTGAAAAAGTCATAAAATAAGAGATTCTACAACGAACAAAAACATAAATTGTGAACAATAAAAAACAAAAGATTAACAAAATACATAAGAAATTCTGAGAAAGGCCAAGACAAATGAAATAAATCTTAAGCAAGTAAGAAAGTTTAGTCGGTCAAGGCCGACCGTATGATACCGCCATCATAGAATTTAAAGACAAATTTTCGAGAGTGTACCACATTATTTGTGACCCATGGGAAATAATGGATCCTCCAGAATAAAATTATGTTATGAGGTTAAGATTCATAAAATAATTCTTTGTGTTAAATATTATCTAGATAAATATAACCAAATGATATTTTTTTCTTTAAGTGATTTTTGGGAGAAGTTTGTGGTTAATTCTGGACCTACCAGCTCCAAATTTTTACATGACAAAACTATTGGCTATCGTCAAAGTTATTGTAGCCAAATTGTATGTCAATATTTTCGTATTTTCGTAAGAATTTTCAGGAGTAGTATTTAAATGAGAGCTATGGCCAAATATGGATCGATTCACGCAGAGAAAAAACATGTTTTAATATGGTCACCTCCAACAAAACTATTTTTAAAGAAAATTTTAAGCATATTATGTTTAAATTTAACCATATTATGATCACCGACAACCATATTATGGTTATATGTGTCCTCCATCTAGAAGCCACAACCATATTATGGTTGCCTCTAAACATGTTATGGTTAAATATGACAATAATTTGTTTTTAAATTAACAATAGTATTTTCCTCTTCTCCAAGAGTTACAAGCTATGGTTGAAAACCAACCATGCTATTATAAGTGTTAAACATATTTTAGTTATTATTGACCAAAACATTTTCGGAGGCAACCATAATATGGTTGTGCCTTCTTGATGGAGGACACATTTAACCATAATATGGTTGTCGGTGATAATAATATGGTTAAATTTAACCATAACTATTTAAACATAGTTTTTCTCTGGGTGTTGCAATACAATTTTGTAGGATGATCAAGATTGCAAGATAAGTTCGGACCAAATTTAATCTAAATACCAATGATGGTTTATGATCACAAAGACTACATTCCGGAAATAATTAAGTACGTGCGCTATGTGAAAATATAGACCGATTGTCATCAATTTCAATGGTTCTTGTGACAATTAGAACGTCAAATTATCTCCAAATTTCCGACCTGTACCTTGAGCACAAGTTTGGAGAGCCAGCCAGGTGGACCGACGGACATAGTTAGATGTACTCACAAAGTAATTTTAAGTCGATTGGTATACTAAAAGTCTAGGACAAAAATATTTAAAGCTGTTACAAACATTAGACCAAGCGCACAATACCCTCTTCACTATTGTGATGTGGGTATAAATTAGGGATGTAGCGATACGCATTTTTGTCGATACGATACCGACACTCAAAAAGAAATATCGGCGATACCCATACTGATACTTATGTATATTAAATTTGAATTAAATGTAAAATTGACAAACCTCAGGTAGAATCATTTTTTATCATACAAAATTATAGTGTAACCATTTTTAATTTTATAGTACCAAGCGGGAAAAAGGAGCCGTACGGATGCCTTTTAAAAGGGCTTTATACCCCTTCTTTTGGATGCAAAAGACCTTATCGATCCATTCCATACTCATATCTTTACACACGTCGCCATTGCGGGGTAGGCCTTCAGCTCTTCCTTCTTTCGCCAGAGCTTCTGAAAGGCACTCAAAAAAGGCTCTTAAAATGATTTCCAGAGATTGGTGATTTTATAACTGAACCTGAATCTTTTCTAAACAGGCCTTCAAAAAGGCCTGAAGAAAGAAGGTGCGTTTTCCCGCTGGGTATATAAATACAAAATATATAATGCGATTTATTTTTAAGATACAAGGTATTCTCAGCATTTGCGGACATCTCAAGTCCGTTCGAACCAGACCTGCAGTGGAAAATAGTCTCTCAGATTCGACAGAAATCATTTTAAAAATAAGTATTTCTGCACCAAGCGCGTTTTCGTCTCGAGAAATATTAGGAGATTTAGCAGAACAACAGCTGAGGATGGACAAAAATTCTCCTCGGATTAATTAGTCCACAAACGCTCCAAAGGCCATTTTTAAGCTTATCATAACTTTTACTGAGGCGTGACCATGGCTTCCACAATTTCAGAATGTTTAGTCATATTAGATCAATAAAACGTTTTTTGAGACGATTCAAGCCGATTGTCTTTAAAATATTCGAAGAATTTATGATAAACAATAGGATTCATTATTCTCTTAACCCTCAAATCTTTCATTTAGAACTAATACTAAGAAAATCGCCTATTTTTGGGCCTCTGAACAATTCTCTATATCAGTTTATTCATTTATTATAACTAGCGAAATAGCGTCAAAAATGTAGCAGTAACCCAAAATTTTTAGCAAAATGATTATTATTATAACAAAAATCTCATTAAAAATAAGTGTAAAATCAAAAAAAGCACAAAATTTGTAAGTTTTTTGTACTGCAAATACATTAAAGTGGGACAACATTTCACTACTATGGAGCAAAGCAAAACGGCTAAATCTGGAGGTTCACACTACGCGTTCAATTGGTTGATGCATGAAAACATCTGTCAAAAAGTAGAATTAGTTTAGAAATGTATAGACAAGTTAAACAGCAAGCGCGTCGTTTAATGCATACTTATACGTAGAGAACGCATTATGTGAGATTACTTTCCACAGTTGCATGCGGCTTGAAAAAGGGTCAAGAAAGTAGCAAACGCACAGAGCACGTTGCCACGCGTGGTGTGGACCTCCAGTTAAAGAATTAAAAGAAACAATTCATTGTTCTGTTTAGATTTGTTGATCTGCCTTTAAATGTGTTGTTTTATTTAGTTTTTATGAAAAAAATAAGCAATAAAAATTAAATTGTTTTTCCAAAAAAACTTGAAAAAAAGCCTCGGTGTACCGACAGTAAAATAACGCCGTAACCGATATATCGGCACACCTGAAGTATCGGTATCGGTATTTGTTACATCCCTAGTATAAATATTATGCGTCAGAGAATAATGCTATGTTTACACGATAATAAAAACCACTTGTTTCGCTCTCTTAAACTAGATTGCTAATCATGCTGTTCATCAAGGTTGCCAACAGTTCAAAAAAGGCTAGAATTTAAACCAAAAGTAGCTAGAAATGGCTGGATTTTTAAAATTATTAAAAACTGCATTATTTAACCCAGGATTTATATATTTAATAATTTTTTTTACAATTTAACCCATTGATGCCCTCAGCGATCTGGACTATATATATATATCAGTGAAATTTTGCACAGCAATTTACATTAGTCAAATAACCTACATATTTAAAAAAAATCGTTTCTATCTGGCCTAGAATCGGGTTTGGGGGATGTCACATATATGTAACAGTTAACAGTACATATAAATTTTGTACCTTGAAATAAATAAAACCTGTATTTATTACACACAAAACTTATGAACACCTTCAATTTATTATATAAAAGGTAACAGAAATTTTTTTTATTTAATGCATTTTACACAAAAAAATAATAATAAAAAAATAAGTAGTTTCCAGATATTTTTGTTTTGCATTATTAATAAAATATTGTATCGAAACCATTTTTAAGATCGATTTCATTTAAACAATAATCTCTTTTTGAAGGAACTGAACAAAATCTGTAACAATTAGGAGACCCAGAAAAGGAATATTAGAAGGTGGTTATCTTATTTTTCACTAAATTTATTTCCAGAGATTCGATAGAAGATTGCGCACTAGTGTAGTTGAATTAGGCCTAACGCATTCAATATTTAACTTATCAGGAGAGTTATTATAACGTCTTGCAATGTATTTTCTATCAATATGTCTTCCTGATTATCATCGACACTTGATTCGGACTTCCGAATTGATATTATCATGGTTGTATAAGTAGTGCTTTAGACAAGTTTTGCGGAAGCCCACTAACATATTCATATCCAGTAATACTTAGCTCTATGTGGTTTTATAACAAGTACCGTTAATATTTCAAGGTTGCTAAAACTGTCCTTTGAATTATATGATATTGTTGCATTTTCAAGTATGAAAGGTATATTAACATCAAAGTTATAATAGCACATTTAAAAGGAAAACTCCAAAAAAATAGCTAGATCTTCCGGCTAGCTAAATTCTAGCTATTATTTTATAGCTAGATGAAAAAAACCACCAGATCTAGCCGGAAAATGGCTAAATTGCCATCCATGCTGTTCATACGATTCATTCTGGTTTCATTTTGACATTTTTTTGAGTTGGTAGTGTGATTTTGTTTATAATGGATTAAAATGTAGGTAACAATTTATAATATATAATTTAATACTTTTATTAATATTATTATTTAATAATTATCACTTTATTATATTTAACATGAATTTATATTTTTTTTTTTTTTTTAATTTTAATATATAAAAATGCATAAATTATTTACAATTTGGAGTTTATTAGTAAACAAAAATCAATAACAGAACAAACACAATAATTCTTGAACTAAAACGTGCAAACCAAAAATTCATAAATATGTACATATGTATGTATGTGTTTGACTTTTTTTTGTAAACAAACACACACAAATATTGAAACTGTGTAAGTAAAAAATAAGTCTTAAGAAATAAATTCGCATCAATGTCGCTCTTTGCGTTTTATTTTAATTAGGTTTTGTTAAATATGAGATTTAGAGAAAACTTGTTAAGACAAAAGTTGTTGGAAACTTCACTAGTAATAACTTCTTAGTATACAATTTTTATGTAACCTTAATATTTTCCAAGTTATGAGGAATAAAATTCGGCATTTACGATTTTTCTCTAACTTTGGTGGACGTGAGGGCAGAGAAGCAAGCTGTACCGGCGCGGCTGGCGGCTAGCTGATCAGCCGATGATTTTCTATAAGCCGTGCCGCCGCCGAAACTAACGGTTCATCGGCGGCGTATTTACCAGCTGATTTAGTTGGCTCAGCCGAATTTTGTATGCACTTTATAAAAATATTCGTTATAAAGTCCCAGGTTACATTATTAAGTGTTAATTGCTATTGTCCCTTTTTGTAATGTAATAACACAACACTGAATGTACCGAATATTTTTATTTTTGGGTATAGACTATTTAATCTTACCCCTATAGTACACGGCATGTAAAAAGACACATGCGCATGTGGTTCTGACGTAATTTTGACGTCAATGCAAAGCCACAATAAACATTGCGTGTTGTGTGATGACGTCAAAATTACGTCAGAACCACATGCGCATGTGTATTTTTACATGCCGTGTACTATAGGCTTTAGTATTTTGTACTCAATATCCAAAAATTTTTTTTTAAAAGTTAGCGGTTGTTTTATGCCATTTTAAAGTTAATTGTGGAAAAGTGAAAAAGTCATAAAACGTGCAAATTAAAAAGTTAAAATTTAAGTATTAAGTACAGTGAAAACAAAAAGAAAAAATGCATAATTTAAAAAACTATTTTAAAGTGATAGAAAACACTGACAAAAACAATAATTTAAATAATGATGAAAGCGGAGAAGATTCCGACTCTTCACATATTGATGAAGACGTATTCATTCAATCTCACAAAGCAAAGTTTGAGGAAGCCCTCCAAAAAAATAAAAAGCTGAAAGACATTGCCAAAATAGTCCTTAGCGAAAGAAAAGGATCTGGCTCCATTGTTTGGAAGTATTTTAGACAACTCTTTCTTCGCGAAAGACCCACACTGAAAAAGCATCGCCTTTGCAGATTATGTTTTGAGGCGGAGCTAACCGTTTTAAAATAGTAAGTTTTATTCCATTTAAATAACAGGTACACATTTTTTAACTTGTATATATAGTATCTAAATATCTGTATACATATTTATATAAAATTGTAACGTTACTGACTGACTAATTCATCATTGCTCAGCCTAAACGCCTGAAGCTAAAAACTTGAAATTCGGACGAAATTCCCAAATCGATCCATTTGGAAATTCGAATGTTTGGGGGTAAAAATGGTAAATTCGGTAACCTTATATCTCCAAAACTAAAAGAGATACAAAAAAGTGCAATACTTATCGTGTTTCTTTAGAAAAATATGCGGACAGGTGTCTGATACTTTTTTGAAGTTCAGCCCTTTAAGGGAGTAATTTTGGTACTTTTTTGTCACCACATCTATCTTTTAAACCAATACACATAGAAATAAAGATTGTATCATATTCGAAACTTATCTATTCGAAACTTTATCGGGAATAAAACAGGAATTTATACATGGATTTTCATGAAATAAAATTAATTTTTGTTCTAATATATGCAGCTTTATGAAAAATAATAAAAATATAGGATTAAATAAAATACTGTGCAATAATCAGGGTAAACCCGTTAAAAAATCAAAAAATTTTCAGCTCTACACAAATTTGCGATAAAAAAAATGTCAAAGTAGGTACTTTCACTTTATCCATGGATTTTCATGAAATAAAATTTATTTTACTTCTAATACATGCAGCTTTAAGCATAAGTACTAAAACTGGTAAGTATTTGTTGATTTCAATTTTTTATGAATTCAAAAATTTTACAAAAAAAAAAAAAAATATTTTTTTTGCCACTTCGGCCTCAATAACTCCAAAAATAATGGCTAAATTAAAAATGATATTAGAGAAACTTAAATCCGGCATAATTTAAAATGTTTTGACGGATTGCATGCCAAAATCGGGTACGTCGTTCCAAAGTTACGATAAGATGTAAGGAGCAGCCTTTTCAAAAATCTCAATTTTTAGAACAAATTTTTTAAAAAAAAACCTTACCATAGAATTTGAAATAATGATGATTTTTATAGTTAGATGACTATGGCGGATCAAAAAAATATAGTGGTTATTCAAGGAATTTTTGCTTGTTGCATAGTGTAATTAAAAGTATTATATTTCGGCTCCGCCGAAAAATATATTGACTCGAAAAAATTTCGGCGTCAAGCCGAAACGCCGCCGCCGCCGATAAATTTTACCCTTTCAGCCGCCGCCGATAAAAATTGATCGGCTTGCTTCTCTGCGTGAGGGACGGCTAACCCTTCGCCGATTATCATAAAAAAAATTTTCAAGACGTTTTTTAACAATACCCACCGAATTGGGGGGTGAGAGCATGTAACAATAGAAAAAAAAAAATAATCTCCATACAGTTAACGACTACCCTAATTTAACACGTATTTTTCTTCTAACACATAAGATCATTTTATTAGTTTAAGAAGATCTTATAAAATAATCTTTTAAACAAATAATTTGGATTAAATGTTTAAGATTTAAGCAGTTATTTTCTTAAGTTTTGAGAAAACTTGACTTTGAAAAAATTCTTTCATTTATCGTAAATGTTGGAGAAATCAAAAGCAGCCCATAAAACAGAATATCTCATTTCTCAGACCTCTTTCTGAATTTTTCTAAACATATAAAATCTTCCATTATGTCATTAGAGTCCTGTTTTAATTTTTAAAATTTTTCGCACTTCTAATTGTTTCGGTTAGTTCTGTTAAAAGATTGATATGAGAAGAAGCAAATAACATAAAAAGTACGTTAAACAAAAAGCTGTTCACAGCAAACACTTATTTGAACAGTTTGTATGAAAAAATATTTTCTAAGCCCATACCTTTTTATATGAGACAAAACCAATAATTAAAAATATGTTATAATACTACAAACAGTTAAACAGTTTGTTACATTTGTTAATCGACTGTATAATCGTTAATCGAAAATATGCAATTTTAAATTAACCGATCATTTAATCGGGTAGTAATCCATCGGTTAACCGATTAACGGTAAGAACCCATAAAAGGTTTAACATCTTTTTAACTTGTAATATGTAATTTAATTATGTATTATATCGACTTAAGCTACCCTACAAGAAATGAATAACCAAAACTACAAAAAAAAAAAAAATTTCAACAATTTTATATTGAATTAATAAGTTAGAGAGAGAGACATAATGAGTTTCTGAAGAGGTAAAATCACATGTACACAAAGTTTCGGTCAGTTTATTCATTTTGCTGTTAATAAACTAATATAAACTATAGCCAATATATTGGTGAGCATTACTGGTCATCTAACTAGTGATATGACCTTTAGTCTTCTTGTAGGCTAGTCTTCCATATAACCATAGATCAGAGGTGCCAGATGGTTTTTTAAAAAATCGGCGAAAGAAAAATAGCTTTTTTAGAAACAATAAAACATATTGTTACGAAATTAGATTTGTATAAGAATTATTTATGGTTTTAGTTATAAGTTATCTTGTAAATTATAGTTTTATGTTAAATTTTCTAGCAATTGTAATTGTGGACTTTAGATTTAGATGTATAAAAGTTATTTTAAAATAATTCGAACACAATTTTTTAGAAACTACTAGACGGTTCTTGAATCAACTAGGAATAGTTTTGAACTATAAAAACAGGCTAACTCATAAAAGTTTAGTTTAGTTTGATTGGAGACATTAAACTGTTCAGATCGTTACTTACAATAGTGGTTAAATTTTGTGAATTTCAATAAAGTTTGGTAAGTTGAATTCGTGCGTATTTATTTTTTTTTGCAATTAAAAGAACTCGTTTTATAAAGTAAAAACGTAACAATATTTTTAATAAGAAAAATTAACAAAACAGAACAATTCAGTATTAACTAATGTTAATTACATGTAAAATAACAACGGTGACCATATTTTTCAATAAAAGAAGCACATGTTAAAAAAAAACATAAATAGTATCAAGATTATTGGATAGGTAATAAGATAATTTAAGCCATGTGAAATTAGCGAGTAGAACTTCTAGTAAAACATACACTTATTTTATCTATGAAAAAATAAACAAAATATACCTTGAAATTTATATGAGGGGCTTAAAGCAAAAGGGGTTTAAGTGCTTTTTTTAAATTGAGATTTCATATGGAATTTGTAGGTGCAGTTCAGAGCAGTTCAGAACATAAGAGGTGAGTGTGGAATTCTCATCTGGTAGCGAGATATGGCAACCAATTCTAGCAGTTGTCATTACAAATACCTGTTTCGCTTGGAGCACACGGGGTATATGAGCACTGAATCTCAATTTTTTTAAAAAATACACTTAAATACACTTAAATAATTAACAAGTTAATTATTAAATTATAAAATTATAATTATAAAGAGATTTGTCTCTGCCGAATCTTTGATACCCTACACCGACCTTAGGAATATTTCAGGAGTGGGCTCTATATGATGTCTATGTATCATTTATTAATTTTTTTTTAAACGGATGTTTGCGGCTTAGACCTAAATTAAATTATTGACCGACAATCGGGAAGTTTCATGTTTGTCTTATTAAAAATTTAAACTTGCTTGAGTAAAATATCATGATTCGTAACAGTCTTAGCCGAACTTAAATGGTTTTAAGGTGTGGAATTTATATTGGATCCATGCTAAATTATGGACCAATCAATTCAAAAATCTGTTGAGAGATTTCTGATATTAAAAAGCATAAATTAGAATAAATTTCAATACAGCACTGAAATAAGTTTAAGCGTTTACAGTGAATTTCAGAAAAGTGCCTAGTATGTGACCCAAGGTAAATTATGGACCGTATATCACAAAATTGCATGACATTTATGCCCATATAAAGCTGAGTTGGAACAAGTTTAACCGCAATATTTATATCAGCTACGGTTTTTGGCGTATTTAGGTTATTTCCTAAAGTGGGCTTTATATGGGGCCTGTAGTAAATTATGTAAATTACGCGTAAGCGTAAGATTCGCGAGATTAGCATAGGAATAAAAAAAATTTGTATGATCTCTAGTCCAATGAAACTGTGAAGTTTTAAATTTCATTTTATTACGATAGCATTATTTATTACGGCCTTAGGCGTTATAAACTGTTTCTGCAGAGTAGGGATTATATGGGGCATATAGTAAATTATGTACAGATCTTTATGAAATTTGGCAGTGTGATTTCTTGTCCTATAGAACTGTGGCGAACTAAATTTTATGGCAATAGTATTATTTATTATGGTTTTATGCGTACTAAGCTGTTTATATCGGGCCCATGGTAAACTATTGACCGATCCTCACGAAATTTAGTACAATGATTTCCAGTCATATAAAACGAGTTTGTGCTAAATTGTATATCATTCCGTTCATTGTTCCACTATAAATGTTAGTTTTTGTAACAAAATTATCCATTTTTTAGGGTTCTGGTTCCACATTTTGATTCATAGCTCTGATCCTAATTAACCGATTTTGCTGGATTTCAATCCCAAACTGCTTAGGGCAAGGCAACTACAAGCAATTTGACACCAAGTTTGTTCTTTGCTTTAGAGTCATTCGAAACTGAGTGTGTTTTCAACAAATGGACAGACGGACAGTCGGGCATAGCTAAATCGACTTAGAATTACTCAAGAAACCAGAAATATATACTTTATGGGGTCTTAGATGATTATTAAAAAAGTTTAACATGGAATGGCAAACTTAGTATACCCTCATTCGCCACTAGTGGTGGTGTAGGGTATTAAAATAATTGATATTTTTCTGTAGAATTTTTTTATATATCACTGTTTTTAGATAAAAAATTATTTAAATTCTGCACCGTCAATTTGAAAAATGCACTATTAATATCAAAGTGATTCTTAAGTAACAACTTTTTATTGGAACTTTTCCGATAATCCAAAAATGATATGCAATTGAAAGTAATCTTTATGTTGGCGCACTAGAGCCCTACAAGCTTTCTTATATTTTTACCTCCAATATTATTTTCATTGAAAAGGCCTAAATGTTCCATCTATATGATCCACTGATGAATCATCTTTTCTCCACTTTCCACCCAATCAAAATGTTAAACTTTTAAAACGTTAATACAGAAACTTCCTAGTATGCCAAGATGGTTTTAATTAATAATGGTAAAAACACGTCTCCTCTGCGTTCAATTTATTTTAATTTGAAGTCCTTTAAATTAAGAGCAGCTTCTGGCATTGAAATATGTTGTGACTCTAGACGACAAATATATTTATGAAATATAAAGGCTTGGGTATGTGCCAAAGTAACCAAAATTCAGCACATGAATCATAAAAATAATTATTAATGCCGTGTGTTACGGTATTGATGTTGAAATTTTGGGATTTTGGGAAAAAAAGTTAAAGTTTTTGAGTTTAAAGAAAAAAAGTCATAATCTAACAAAAGGACAATTCACACAAAAAGGAAAAAAAAAATCTCAAAGAACATCGTATCAAAAAAAAAAAAGGACTGTCATGAACATGTCATATAAAAATGAATAAAAATAAATGTATTTATTGTGTACTTTAGAGAAAATGGTTTTTTAAGGTAAAAAAAGAAATTTAACTTTTTTTTTTATTGTAGATACAAACGTGCATCAGTTTAACTTTTTTTTAATCCTTTTTAATATCAGTATTAACACTGTTCGAATTATTACTTTTGCAATAATCTTTAAAAAAAAGAGCTCCTTGCAAAGATTAATTTTCCAAGGAACCTCGAAATTTTGTTGGGTGACTTGGCTAAAAATTCTTTCCACATTTGCGGAAGAATGTGGAAGGATCATAATAGATTGTAAATGTACCAAAAGTATTCTAACGTCTTAGGTCTAACTGCCTGTTTGTATAAAGTGAGGGCAAAAGTGACTCGCTTTACTTACATTTTTGTTTTAAAAGTAAGTGAAATGCGTCACTTTTTCGCGTTCTACAAACAGGCAGTATATATTTTTGCGAAACTAGTTTGGATATTTACTTCACTTCCTTTTATTGGATTAGCTATCAGATGTTTCTGCATAATCCTTTTCATTGATAGTGAATATAATATACCTAAACTCTTTTGTCAGTATCTATCCATTTTCAACTTAATTATATAGTAATTTATATTTCCCTTTTAGAAAACGAAATTTATGATAAATTCTTTTTTGCTAAAATTTATTTCTTCTCTAAGCTTTTTTTTTTTTTTTTTTTTTTTTATTCAGTTCTTTCAGTCTTTCTAGTTGTATATGCCCAAAATTAATAAGTTATAATAAAACAAGCAAAACATTTCCGTGCTTTAAGTGTTTATCGAAAAATCGGCATTTTTAGAACAATAATCGCCAAATCAGCACTTTGATAACTTAGGGGCAAAAAGTCGACAAATATGGCAGGCCTGCCACAGATTTAATCTCAATTTCCTCTTCTTCACTCTTAATACTTGCAAATAAAATTATCCCGGTTTTAGGGGATATTGTTGCATTTAATATGTATGTATGTCTGTATGCGGGTACATATCGTTACCTAAAACGCAAAAGGCCCTATCTAACATTTTGAAAATTTTACAGGAGATGCAAAAACTATTTTATATGATAAATTTATAAATTGCATTAAACTGCTTATAATTAATTTTTCTTCTATTTTTCTTGTAAAACCTACAAATTGTTTTGACAATTAGCAATGTTGCATATTAGGCAAAATGTTAGTTAGTCCTTTTAGCATATTTCGCGCTAGTGTTTGTTTTTGGTTAATAAAATCGCTAATTTTGGTCGAAAGATTCCAAATTGTTGTGTGGTCACTTGAGTTGATGCAATACATCAGAATCAATGAAAAAGTCGATTTTTAATTTTTTGTTAGATAGGGCCTTTTGCGTTTCAGGTAACGATATGTAAGTATGTATGTATATACTTCAATTCCCATTAAATTGAAATATTTGCTTTTAACTAGATGCATAAATACGAACGACCATCATTATTTTGTTTATAGCAATTTTTGGCCACCCACTTTTTTCGACTACCAATATCAGGCAACTGCCAAAAAATACTCTTCGCATGCATCACTCAAATAGAATTTTTTGTTAATCTATTAAAATTATTGAATAACATTTCTTCGACGCTGAAGCAGAAGCGTCCTTGATATTTTATTAAAGGCAAATATGTTCAGCATGTATGTGGTTAATGTTACCAGCTTAATTAATGTAGTCAATTTAATTCAACATTTATTATTTTTTGAATTTATTCCATGAGCTAAATTTCAGTTACGTACCTTATGAAAGGAAATAATTCCTACATTCTATTAGTAGTCAATTTAAGATAATTTGCTATGACAGTATTTATCGCTTTTTGAATTTCATAACTGTCACTTATTTTTGTACTTTCAAAAAAGAAATGCATCTAAAAAAACTCGCTTATATGCATATACAGTGCTTATGTAAAAATCTGGCTTCAATTTATAAGAATCAGAAATAAAAACTTTTTTACTTGCATCGAAAGTTCATCAATACATTCAAAGTTTAATTAAAATATAATTAATCTAAATTTTAAGATATAATTTTTGTAGTGTTTTTTGTTGTGGTAAATGACTCAAGTTTAAACCGATGCTTTATGATATTTTTTTTAAAGCAATTTATTAATATATTATTATATTAAGAAGCAACAATGCGGGATATGCATAAAATAAATGCTTGTAGGCAAAGCTATTTCGGCAATTTTAAATAGAAATCAGTTGGAACGCTTACTAGCGTTAAATGCTTATAACATTTGTCCATTAAAGCGATAAATACTGCATGAAAAACTATTGCGAAAATTTGGTAATTTTTTAAAAAAAATTGCGAAAATTTGCCGTCCAAAGAAAATTTTTTCTAAAATTTGTTTTGCATTTATTAGAAATGTTTTTAAAATTTGCTTAATTGGAAAATCTATGAAAATTTGATATTTATTAACATACATTGCAGTCGCGGTAACGTGAACACCGTCTAACGTAAACGATGCGGTAGCTTGAAGAAAATAATTTTTGCATTGACTACCTTGTGCGAGTGTCTGTATTGGACCCACATCTGTTTTTAATTCTAGTTATTTATTTCTTTGGCGCAAAATAGTTCTTTTGTAATGAGTTGCAATATAACAAATATTTATACCTACACCAAAATACTGGAGAGAGTATTATGCGTTTGTGCCAATGTGTGTAATAATAAATAGTATCGGTCCTTGTTCCATATGTTAATATACCGATCGATTCAGAATCCTTTTCTGAGGTGGCCTAACGATGTCCTTGACCTTGTGCGCAAAGTACAGTTTGCAATTTTTAAGATAATTTGATGAAATTTAGTTAAAGTGGCTTAGGCTACGGTCACACTTGTCAAATATTTGACGAAAAAACGGGATCAACGGAAAGATAATTTCCTTATTTCCAATATTAATTTTGTTTGTAAAACCACATCTTACATAAAACAGTTGTTTGCTAGGTCTGGCAGTATAAAAAGTTTTATTATGTGATGTTTTAGCTCACTAGCTATAAACAAAAGTAGTGGTTATGCGTATTTGGTCAAATATTTAATAAGTGTGACCGCAGCTTAAGTTGTTATATGGGCGAAGCCTATTGAAATCGGTATAAAATTTCACATGGCCCCGTACAATATTTTTTTCCCGTGTAGTCTTTGTGTCGCTGAACTATTTTTTTTTTATTGGTATTTAGATTTAATTTGGCTCAAGAAATTTTTTTTGCAGCATAAGTCGTCGGAAGAAATATTTGTTCAAAAATAAACATCATAAAATAACTGTTATTTTTGATCGAAAAAATCAAAAAATAGCTGTTATTTTTTTCAAAAAATCGAAATCAAAAAATAACTGTTATCATCTGACTTTTATGAAAAAAAGGAATAACTGTTACGGTCCCTGCATGTTCAGCTGTGCAGTAAAATACTGAAATTTTCGAGCGCCTAAATAAGCGTTATTACTTCATTATCAAAACAATACAATGTCGTTTTTGAAGGGTGTTCTAAGCACTTTCGAAACGCAAGGAAATATGTTGACATGGAAAAATTGAAAGATCTGCACAGATGGCTTGTTTGAATGCGGAACAAAAACTAGGCATTAAATGTAGCAAGTTTCCGCTAAATGTTTTGTTTTTGTTTCGCAGAAGGCAATTTAACACCAATACGGATTGGTTTATGCGATTTAAAAAACGATATGGCATTCAGCTTTTGAAAGTGACCTTAGAGTGACCTCGTCACTCAAACTAATTAAGTGGATCCGTTCAAAAAGAAACTTAATGAAAGAAACTAAGAAATGCAGCTTCCCAGATTTAAATTTTTGATTTAAATTCATTTTTTTTTATACAAAATTTTTGTTTAAATTGTCATATTTAATTTTTATATAACTTGATTACAATCGAAGTACGTCCGCTTTCATTTAAGGTGACGATATGTAGAAGTAAAAAAAATATGTAAGCAAATTTTGACATTCTCACGATTATGAGCAAATAGACGGCTGATCACTTGCATGTACTTGTACAAATATACGTTGATTACAATTAGTCAGTCGCAGCGTTACCGTTGTGCGACTTTAGTTGCAGTTCGCAATCGTATGGACGCTTTGAGACTTTTTGTGCGACTTTTTTAAACTTGTCCAATTTTGTGCAACTTTTTCACCTTTTTTTCATAGGCATACACTGCATAATTACACATATTTTCCCTTAAAAATATCAATTTTGTTTAAAACATTCCCGATTTGATTATTTTGTTTCAAGGCGAATTTAGCTACTGAACTGTTTTGAATTTGGGTTGTTTTGTATCGTGTTCATTGAATTTCAATGCCATTCTCGGATGATTGGCATTTATATTTTAAGCTTTTTCAGACCAACTTTTTTACCTCTAACGAAGACATAAACAACCCATTTATGAATAAAAATTCCCCGGGAGTTTTTACCCATGTTAATTTAATTGTAGAAATGGGAAAAGGGAAAAGACTCCCGGGGAATTTTTATTCATAATTGGGCTAAAAATATATTGATATTCCCCCTTATGCAAACAAAAAGGTTAAAGTTCACATTATTTAACCAACGCATTAATCGCAAGCACGTTTTATGGGCTTAATGTGTACTTTAACTTTTTTTGCATAAAGGGGCTTATATCTAAATTTGAATTTTATAAATGGCCCTGAGCCTTTTATTACGAATTTAAGTTGTTAGAAAGTAAAGCCAATAATAAATCATACAAATGCATCTTTAAAATAACAAATGCTGATCATTTTTGGCATACAGTAGGAAACTCAAAAAATGTTTTAAATAAACCATTGTAAATTTATCTTATATAAATTGGCAGCACATGTTTTAACTCTACCGCACAGCAACGCGCACCCAGATAAATGGTCTCCTCCAACAAAACTATTTTAAAAGAAAAATTTTTAACATATTATGTTTAATTTAATCATACTTTTGTCGCCGACAAACACATTATGGTTAAATTTGTCCTCCATCAAGAAGCCACAACGATATTATAGTTGCCTCCAAACATGTTTTGGTTAATAATAACTAAAATATGGTTAACATTTATAATAGCATGGTTGGTTTTCAACCATAGCATGTTGCTCTTGGAAAAGAGGAAAATACTATTGTTAATTTAACAACAAATTGTTGTCATATTTAACCAAAACATGTTTAAAGACAACTAAAATATGGTTGTGGCTTCTTGATGGAGGACCAATTTAACAATTATATGGTTGTCAGTGACAATACTATGGTTAAATTAAACATAATTTGTTTAAAAATTTTCTTTAAAAATAGTTTTGTTGGAGGTGAAATAACTCTACAACTTATTTACTTATATATATGGTATCTTTTTACTGTATGTTAAATAAATTAAGTAAAAGGCAACTCCAAAATATGTAATCTTTTCAGTCTACGTACTTCTTCTGTTTCATCTAGTAGGCTAATGGCTAATAAGTTATTATGATTTCTCAGTCGCAAAAGTTATCTGGAGCTAAAATTTTTTATGGTTTCCTTAACTGTACGTATGTTGAGATTATTATAAGTTACAAAAAATAAAACGTTAAATTTATATACAATCAATATATCGCCATCTTAAATGCACACGGATGTATGTAACTTAGCAAAAATTGAGTTTTTGTTTGATTTTTGTTCGTTTTATTAAACTACATGTTCATTTTTAGACCTTTGCGATCAATAATGACGACTTTTTTAAAGAAATTCAAACGCCAAGAACACCCTGATACTACTGATATTGTAAAGTTTTATGCTTTTCCTGTCCGTTTGCATCTGAGGTGACGATATATAAACACATTATTTAAAATAAAATGTAAAATTAATAAACAAAAGTGTATTTAAGCAAATTTTTAAAGAATTATTTCCGAGCTATTTATATCGTTCGAACAGGTAATTCCTTTTTGTTTTGTTAGTTGTTTTTTTTTTTGTTTTATAAAAATTTAACAAAAAAAAAGTGTGAGACTTTAATTTGCAAAAACGACTTTTTGTGCGACGTTTTCAAAATTCTCAACGATAACTCTGGTTACAGCGACTGCACTGTATTCATATTGGCTTGGTACTTTTTACAACTAACCAACTAACAATTAGTTGGTCTCATTAAGGATTTTAAGTATCTATTTATTATTATTATGGATTGTCTGTGTATGCGTATGAGTTCGTATGTATGGATGTAGGTATTTATGTTATATATGTTTTGTGCGTGTGTGTATTATGAGATTTTAAAAATTAATTGTTGCTCAGTAGGTTATTAAGCCACTCATAATTTTTGTCTCCTTTGCTGTATCTTTACACGAATTCCTCCTTCGTAAAATATGTAAAGGGGGATGTAAGTTACTGATTTTTCCGGTTTCGAGTTTATTATTTTTAGTCAGACTATTTCAATTTCAGTATTCCTCATAAGCAAAAAAAAATTCTGCTCTTTCAACATTTTCTTATAGTATTTTTAAGATTTTTTTGTACATGCACGTACATTGTTTTCTTTTGTTACGAATATTTATGAACATTTGTCGTTGGTTAAAGGACAATAAATGACCATGGTGCTACAATCAAGCCGAAAGCGAGTTGGGGTTGGTTTATTAGATGGTTGGTTTTTATTTTTGGGTATTAAATAACATTTAAGTAGTAAAAACGCAACATAAAATAAAACAAACAAAACGTTAAACGAGATGATAAAATAAACATAAAGTACTTAAAGGGATTTGTAAATATTTTGTTAAATATTTTTGCTACTGCTTTAATAGTAAATTTAATACATCCTTGATGATGATAGAAAAACATTGTAACTAAAAATAATTATTAAGAAATATAAGTAGAACACTTGGCAACATTTGTTTTTTTCCCATAGACATTTTGACTACAAACAACATTTATTGTTACTTAGTGGATTGGAGTCGGAGAGATATTGCGGGCGGTATAGGCCATTAGAATTGTTTAAAGAATTTAATTCAGGACATCTGAATAATTCATTAATCTAAAAGTTGGACTGCATCCAATATGTTAAATTTGTTCAAATTATCAAAGTTATTTTAGGGGATAACAAGTTTTTTAGTATTCATTAATTTTGATGTGCTAAATGCCCAATTTTAATTCTTGAAAAATACTCTGAAATTTATTGTCGAGGGATCACCTAATTCCTATGCGCACTTCAATGGTTGCTTAGGCCTGATCATGAGGAAACCTTTTTCCAAAGACTTTGAAAAAGCTTAAGATATTAAACAACTCAATTGTTAAGCGAATGAGAATTAGAAACATTCAAGTCTTATTTGCACCGATTTCAAAGCTTAAGCAAAACAACAACAATAAATAGTGAGTTTATCTTTGCTTACATTCCCCTACAATTGGCTGGCTTTTTAGAATTTATAAAAATCGAATTATGCACTTAATAAAATGATAATTTTAATTGAAGTCTGCCCAAAACGCTTTTTATCTAAAAGGTCCCTTATATTTGTAAGCAAACACTATACACTTTAATTTCCCCTTATGTCATTAGGCAAGCATAACATTAACGGTAGGTCGGATACGAAGGTCATGAGGGATTTCACTGTATATCCGATTTATTCTGACAAGATTTTAAATAATCTGATCCTCAAGAATATTTTACACATATCTTTAAGTTTAATCAGATACTGTATTAAGTTTGTTAATTAAATCATATTTACCACCTTTTTTCTAAAACACGACGTTAATTAAAAAATATTTTAATACCAAATTTTTTCAAATTGAAAAATTGTATATGAAAGATTTTACAAAAATAATATTTAATTAAGTAATAATAGTTAACGATCATTTAATGCTTTTTTTTAAATTCAATAAAAACTTGTTGCTTTTATGTTGCAATTAAAGACTCTAGTCGATTCAATTTCGCACAATTATGGATGCCATACGACATATTTTTAAAATATTAAGATCATGGGAATTAATGTATTTCCAAAATACCGTTTTTTTTTTAATATTCACTAAAATTTACAAACTTTTTAAACAAGAATCTTTTTTCTCTTATTCTTAACATATTTTATAAATTATATTTAAAATTATAGCATTCAAAAAAATTTACGTGCAAGCAGGAGTTTTTTGAAAAATTCCATTCAAAGCAAAATTAAACACTATCAATAATTTTGCGCTTCTTTTTGGTTGATTACGAAGTTCAGTATTTTAAATATATTTAAAAATATTCAATTAATTAAGTTCAAATAGAAGAAGGATAGAGAAGTAAGCTTAAGCCGAGAATTTTAATATTTAAACAGTATTTTAAACAGTTTTCTAAACTTGAACAAAAAATTGTGTTTAAAGAGGAGGTATGGAAGAGAGAGAAAAATTTTAAAAACTTAAACAGCGCAATTCTCACTCCTCTTGAATATAAATGCAAGTTTTATATTATTTTATACACGAACTTAAATAAGAGCGACAGGCGTTTTTTTAAATATGAAAAATTAATGTTTTTTAAAAATCCAAAATAGGAAAATATTTGAACAACAACAGATGACCTTGCGTGGATTGTATTGTTCAGGATGTCATATATCCGAATATGCTAAAAAGGTTTAACAAACTAGAATTAGAGATTTTTAATCATTCATAAAAAAGTACGAAAAGTGGTTGCCACATGAACTGAAGGATAGCGGACACCGATTTTACTCATCAGCAATTCGGTTTAAGTCCTTAAAAAATGGTTGAGAAATTGATCTTTTACCATAATTCCATTATTTTATCGGGTGATTCATTGTGAGGTTTGATCAATAATGTAAAATAGAACACATAAATTTGAAAGTAAACTTTCAATTTTTATTATCGGTTAAAAGATAAATTTATCGCATAAACTGTTTGAAAAGGCAATCACGTAAATGTTGGTCATGGCTTTGTCTGAGGTGGTTCATTAGGAAGGTCCAATTTTGGGCGACTCGCTCAAGCATAGCGACTGGTATCTCAAATCTGGTATATCGAATAACACGAGTAATGGTGGCTTTCAAAGCGTCAATCGTAGCTGGCTTATTCCAGAATTCCTGAATAATGTCTGATATCGCACGATATAGGGGGCCAATTTATCGTAGCAAAACGTGAAATTAATTGCCTCATCTTGTTGAAACCAGAGCTCACCGAGACCATGCGCTTGAGTTTCAGGAAGCACATAGTCCGTACCATTGATGGTAACAGTCTGATTTTTCTCATTTTTGAAGGAATATGGACCAATGATTCCACCAACCTATAAATCACACCATGTCGTGGTTTTTATTGGATGTAATGGTAGCTCTTGTTACTCTTCGGGTTGCTCATCAGCACAAATACGGCAATTTTGTTTATTAAAATGGTTTCAGTAGGTTGATTATGTGCACCGTTAGTTCCTCGAATCGTACGAAAAACATTTGTAACAGAACGCGGTTTTTCGCAACACAGCTGAACAATTTGGAGACGCTAGTGTGTTGTTAGTCTTTTCATGATGACTTGCCAAACTGTACTAAATTAAAAAAAAAGACATGGCGGTTTGATATGAGTCACGCGGCATCTGTAAGAAAAGCATATTGAAAATTAAAGCTCACGATAATTCACTATTTATTTGTATTATGAGCTGCTTACACGGGACAATTGCTTATTCAAAAATACGAAATAATACTAAAAACTTTTTTAAATTAGACCATAATTTGTCATTTAAAAAAATCGGTAAATTAATGGCTTTAATCGTCAAATTGACAATGAGCCATTTTTGGACTTTAAAATCGTCAAAATTACGAAAAATGGTCATATCTGGCAGTCGTGGTCTTCAGTCAAAAATACGCATTTTGAGTCTTTGATTGTTTTTAATTCATGCTTGTTTCTCTTTCTCTTTGGTTTCAATAACTAAAGTCTCGAACAACTGCTTCTAATCGTTATCATCTGCTCTTTAGGGAAAAAGTCTGTGAAATGCACCACATTAATAATTTTCAATTTAACATTACGAAGAACTAACTCTAAAGAAATAACCTTCATTCGTTTAGATTTAAAAAGGAGCTGGGTATTACTTATTATAACACGAAATTAATTTTTTTCTAATAAAAAATTTATACGTGGCAAATTAATAAATATAAATGTCAAAACCCCTTTGACATGAAACACATACTTTCATTTAATAATTACCTGTAGTGTAAGGGGATAAATAATCACACAGACAAGTTTTTGTCTGTAAAGAAAAAAATATGTTGAGGTTCTGTTTGTATGTGTGAATTACGAACAACATTTAAAAACACTCTATTTTACGCACAACAACAACAGCAATTAGAACAAAGAGCATAACATTTTCACGAATTTTATTAAATGCTAAGCTAATTAAATTATAATTGAGAAGAATATTTAATGATAATGTAACGTCATAATTAATAACGAGAGGAGGCAAAGAAAACAAATACATAACATAAATACTCGTACACAGGGAGACATGTTTGCTTTTCTTATGGGAAAGACAGGAGAAGAAGAGTCAACGAAAGCTTTTTTCGAATTAGTGCAAATTTGTGCCAAGAGCAGAGAAGATTGCGATAAAGAGGAATGAATAACAACAAAACAACTTTAAATTTAAATAAATAATATTCAAATAATGCATCATCCATCATATGTTAAAAAAGAATTATATGCGAACATCTAAGACAGGGGTTTCCATTTCTTTGCACAATTGTGCACACCACTACTAACACATATTTTTATACTCTTCAATTCAGTCGTCGATGTGACTTCGACAAGTGTGCATGTCTAGCGGATGCTATATTATTTTGTTTCAGCTTACACTCAAAAAATATTGTGCGGTCAAAAATGCTTTTGGTAACATCCAATGCCTTGCGTGCAATTTTTATTTAGAGTTTAAATTTTAAGACTTAAATGTAGAATAATGTAACATTTCATAAGTTTACATGCAAAGCAAAGAACTTTGTAAAATGGTAATTATTTGAGATTTAAAAGCAATTTTAAAATAAATAAAATTCGAGGCGGACATCAAGCGCTTACCCTCCGAAAATTTGTAACCTTTTTAAAAAACAAAAATGCTGTGAATTGTGACCTGAAAATGTTTACAGAAGTTCGGTGGCTAAGTCGCGGTGATTGCCTGAATAGACTTTATGATTTAAGAGAAGAAGTTCTTCAGTTCCTAGAAACTGAGAAAATAGAAAAAGTTTTAATACAGTGTTTAAAAGACAATAATTTTATTTTAGACTTAGCTTTTTGGCAGATACGACAAGTATGTTAAATGAACTTAATTTGGAATTGCAAGGAAAGGAACGCAATATATGCGACTTGTCAAAAATCATTCACAATTTTAAAACAAAACTTTTTCTAATTTTTTCCCAAATTAAAACTGGCGATTTTTTCCAATTTTCCAAAAACTTCACTTGTTTATAGAAATCTCGAAATCGACAAAAGATATGAATATGCCGAAATATTTGAAACACTTTTCAATAATTTTCAAGACAGGTTTCAAGATTTTGTAATTTTACAACCGCTATTAGATCTTTTCGAAAACCCTTTTCGTTGCGATGTAAGCAACTACGAATTTGATATTCAATCAGAACTAATCATACTACGAAGCGAAGTAAATGCTCCAGACGAAAATAATATTGTAGAGTTCTGGAAAGATTTGGATGGCGAGTTCTATCCTGAACTAAAAAAAAATTAATTTAAGTGCCTCTCTTTATTCGGCACTACTTACCTATGCGAAAAAAATTTTTCGGATTTAAAATTTATTTGTTCCAATCAACGTAATAAATTAAGTTCATCCCATTTGAAAAGCATTCTACTATTACGAAACTGCCATAAAAGTATAAATTTAGAAGATTTTATTTTATAAGTTGTATAACACAAGGGAACAAAATTAAACATTTTTTGTGTTGATAGAAAATTTGTAGCAGTTCTTTACCAATTCAATGTCGCTGATTTTAAAACTGCACTTTTTTTTCTATCAGCTGTGATTTGCGTGCAATATTTATTTTTTATGAATTTTTAAAACATAAAATTCTTTAATTTTTTTACAATTGTTTGATAAGATATTTGAAACAGATTTAGAGTCAAAAGGCTTCCGAATATAAAAAATGCAGTTTTAAAATCAGCGACATTGAATTGGTAAAGAGTTGCTACAAATTTTTTATCAACACAAAAAATTTTTAATTTTGTACCTTTGTGTTATACAACTTATAAAATATATTACTAACATTTTATTTCGGCTGTAAATGAATGCATTCTCTCAATTTGTTTACTCTCTGGTACTCACTAATACACAACCAAAAAATTTTTGGAAATCCCTGATCTAAGAGCATAAGACAGTGTGAGCCAGTGTTGCCACCTTGTGGGTAACTACCCGAATTTGGTGTAGTTTTTACTCTCGTGGGTAGAGCGTGGGTAAGTATTTATTTATACCATAAAAACGCTTGGAGAAAGATATTTTTCCAATATTGCAAAGAGCAATACATTTTGTGTTTGCTTTAACTTTTAAAATGCTCAAGTTGATAAATATTTAGCGCCTTTAACATTTGTTAAACTGATTTGAGAAACCATTACAAGAATTTTATTTACTAAATAAAGTATACAAAAGAAGGGCATGAACATTTTGTAAATGGAAGTAGAACTTATTATTTCTAGTTTTATTTAGTTTTTATTAATTTATTTGAGCTTTATAATATTATTTTTGTTAAATTTTCTTGAATTACTATGTGAACATTAATAGTATGACTTATATTGATCTTATTTAAGTGAAAAGGGTATTATGAGTTTATGATGATGTGTGGAACACATACAAATACGAGTATTTGTGTTGTTTACCGATCGACTTATAATCAGTATTGTCTGGCCTTCTTCACAAAGTACAGGTCGCAATTATAAAGAGAATTTAATGAAATTTGATTCATAAGTGTGTTTTGTTTTAATTTTGAGAATGTGTCCATAAATTCACATAACCCCCATAAGAGCTTTTTTCCTAATAGAGTCTTTGTGCCCATAAACCAACTAACTATGTTGGTATTTGGAAAAATTTGGTCCAAATATATTTTATTTCAACCTAAATTATCTTACAAAATTAATTTTGGAATCAGTCCATATATGACCATGTCTCCCATATGAATACGACTCACGAAAATAGCTTGTAATGTCATAACTGTCTTATAAATAATTTGGTATGTAATGATAAAAAAAAAAATAGCTACCTTTTCAAGGCAAAATTTTGTCCTGTTAGGGTTAGGAACGTAGATCATATTTAAACCCCTCCTTAAATCTCTTTAAGACGGTGATGCTCATTCAAGCAAACAATTATTTAGAAGCCCCACCCTTTTGTTTTTTACGCTCCTTACTTTTGTCGTACGTGTGAGAGCAACAAGTGCACATGGACGGTAGCTGTATTGATATTTTTTCCAATACAGTGTGTTAAATAAATAATGATGAAATTAATTGTCACAGCGAAGAATGCACACGTGCGGAGCTGTGTTGATATTTTGTTGATAAGTACTATGGAATTACAAAAATCACCAACTCTTCAGATGTCCCTAATCGACGGAAGTTTATCACATACAATAAATTCAGTGGGAACTGCATTATTATATATTTTATACAACCAAAACAATTTCTTGTGATTAAATATTAATAAAAATTGTGCGTTTAGTTTTGCGTGTCACTGTTCTTAAAAAATTCTCTCGCAATACATATGCAAAACATTTTTGAACACCAATGCTTTAAGGCGAAAAGATCTTAAATAAATGTAGTTACCTCGATAATATTCGGCGTCAAGAGTTCTTATATTATTATTCTTAGCCTCATATTGTAATTTAGCTTTACTAGGTCCATAATTGCATATGGGAGCTAACAAGGGAACACCCTTAAAAATTTGTCTGTAAATATTTTCTAATTTCTTCTTTTATGTAAGTTTTTTTTACAATTAAACGTTAATTTGATATCAGGGGTAATTTCATTTAAATTGGGTAATTTTGCGTCATCTCAAGTGTAGTTTGGAATTTTGCTACTGGTAACACCGGTGTGAGCAAGAGTTTGGAGAGCCTTCAAAATAAAGAAAGCTTTTGACGTAGTTATTGAAAAGGATTTTCCATATGCTTTTGTATACAAATGAGAGCGTACACGAGTGTGTGTGTGTATGTGTACGAGAGCATGTAATGCTTTGTGCCACTAAGAGACAGAGAGTACATTTTAAATTAATGTTTTAGTACTAAAAGAAAACTTTTTTTGGCATTGATTGTTCAGGTTTCTTACTTTTGTTAGTATTTGGATGCTGTGAGCAAAGAACTCAATAATTTTATATGCTGCACATTGATTTTCAGTCAGGTGGAGACAGTTGACGTGTACGGTTGTTAATAAAACGGCTAAAGTGTTACAGTGCTAAAGTTTGTGCAAAAGAAAAAAATTCTTATAGTGGAAAAAATTATTGAAAAAAAGGAATTTTTATTCTCTACAACATTTTTTTATCAACTTAATAATAAAAAAGTTTTGACAAATATAAAAGCAAATCCTTGAAATTAGTGGAAAATATCTAAAAATTCAACATTAAATAAAAGTCTGGCAAAAAGGGTAGATGAAAAAAATCACATCCTTTTGTTAACATCTACTTGCAAGAAAGAAGAAAAAAGGTAGTATACCAAAGTAAATGATTATACCAAAAAAATTGTTAAGGCAAAAATGGAAATCTAAAGCTTTTTTTTCTTTGGTATTTTCGATGGCATAAGTTTTAATGAATACATGTACTCACCACACCCTGATCCTGTTTAACATAAAAATAACACGAATACTTGTAACAAATATATATAAATTTTAATATAATACATATATAAATACGTCTATTTATATAAAGAAAAGTTAAACTAAAATTGGTGAGCACATTTATAAACCCAAATTACAAGAGTGTAAAAAACAGAGAATGCCAGTGCAATAAAAAGAGAGCAAAATCGTTTGCCTAAAGAAAAACGGGAATGAAAATAAAAAGGATATAAAAGGAAACGAGTAAAAAATAAACGGGAATCGTGTTCTAAAATAGGAAACACATAAAACTACAAAAACAAACAAGCAATACGAGCAAGTAATTGTTTATGTGTGTGTCATTATTGTTCAAACAGTGTCTGAGTTTATATATAAGTGTATGTGTTCGCCTTTGCATGGGTAAAAAGTTTTTATACTCTGTTTTTCGTTGTTGTTATTTTCTTTTATGTGTTTTTTAGTGTTGCATACTTTACAGAGATTTCAAGCCATAAAATCCTGTTGGTCTTCTACTCATCGTTGTTGTCGTCGTTTTCGTCATCAATGTTGCTGCTGTTTTTGTTTTTATTGCCATAGTTTTTATTATTGTTGTTGTAAACTTCAAAAAAAAGTTTGCTGCTGTGAAATTTATTACGCTTCGTAAGCTCGTTAGGACAAGACGTTTACAGTTTTAAGAACAATCATAAAAGAGATATATAAAATAAATTATTTCTGATAAAGTTGAAGTGGGAAAAAGCTGAGTGTAAAAAATTAAACAGCTGAAAATGAATAAATAAAATAAAATGTTTTTTTTTTTTAATTCTAAAATATCTAGGAAATAATCGAACACATTAAAAAATAAAAAATTAAAAAAATTCAAGCTTCTGAAATTAAGAGTAAAAATAAATTAAACAATTATATTAAAATAGTTTGCTACAAAAACTTAATTATAATTTCAGATAAACGCTACTTTTCTTTTTTTGTTCGGAAAAAAACTGACGGAACGATTCCGAAGTGTTAACCAAATACATTTTTTAAAATGAATATTGAAGTATCTGCAAATATTATGTCTACTTGGCATTCTGTGTGTCAATTAAAATAAATTAATAACCTGAACAAGTTTTTTAACAAGTGAACAAGTTCTTCGTTATGAGTGATATTAAGATGTTTATTTATCGCTATTATTTTAATATCGTCTTGTTTTTTTTTATTATTTTTAACTTTAAGAACTTTCAAGCCGCTGTAGGAGATTTTAAATGATGAGTTGTTCACTTTCTTATCAGGTTGAAAATGAAGTGAAACAGGGTATAAGAAGAAACAATTTAATTAAAACAAGTAAGAAAGTAAATTCGGTCAATCCTCCACAGAATTAAGGCAACATTTTGTGAGAGTTTACCGTATCTGAGACTCTTGCGGTAAAATAATATTTTCCTATGAGATAAAGACTTATACTTCAATTCCTTGTACCGAATTTTATCTATTATCAACATCTATATGAGGTTTGTTTTCCTTTAAGTGCTGTTAAGGGGGTTTATATGGGACCAAAGGTTAATTTGGACTAACTGACACAGCATTTTGTCATGAAATAGAAGGTCTCGTAAAAGTAACTGTCGCCAATTTTTGTGCCAATACCATAATTTCTAAGGAAGTTAGGCATTTTAAACTATTTTCTTAAGTTGTACGGTCAAATATGGACAGATTCCAATAAAATTTGGTAGGATAATTTAGATTTAAAATTTTACCTTAATACCATCATAGTAAGATGGAAGAAGGAAAACAAGAGGCTTGTATTGGAGCTATATGGTGTTATGCACCGATTGCCACAATTTTCAATTGGTTTGGTTTGTGGGGATTAGTGCCGGCAGACTATTGAATAGTGGGTACCGAGTATTTGCACTTATTTTGGGATACTTTAAGAGGTATTTTTTAAGCAAAGTTCAACAAGAAATTTAACGTTTTTTTTTAAACGAGTTAACTATAAAATGAAACAAAGCTTAATGACAAATTTTAAAGAATTATACTGGTTGAAAACAAATTAACCAACAAAGATTATAAAACAAATAAAAAAAGAATTTTTGGCTTTTAAACGTTATTTGAAAACTCAAAAGAAACTCGCTAACAGAGTTGAGTACTAAATATAATGCAAGCTCGATTTTTGCAACTTGAAAAAATCTGCCCCTTTTATAATACAGGATGACACCATCATTTTTAGTAAAAAAAACTTTATGTAATATCTTATTATATTTTTACATAAACAAATTGATCATATTTTTTATTTTTCGAATTTATTCTATGAGCTAAATTTCAGATATATATTTTATAAAGCGCATTGGAACAGCTTATCCTCCAACAATAAATTTCAGTATTTTTTATCCATTATTAAAAAGGGGAATTAGGCACAACAAACAAAATCTTTTAATAAATAATAGTATTCCCAAAAACCACTTTGATAATAAAGCTTTTTGTAATATTTTAATTCCTTAAATTTTTAGGAATGACTTTAAACACTACCAGACTATTTATTATCTTGTATTCAACGGATAGCTAAGGTAAAATGTAACAGGAAGATACAAGATAATAGTCTGGTAGTGTATAAAGTGATTCCTAAAAATTTAAGGAATAGAACTATTACAATGAGCTTTATAAAATACATATCTGAAATTTAGCTCATAGAATAAATTCGAAAAATAAGAAATGTTGAATATAATACTTTAGCTTATGAAAAGAAATAATTCCCAGATTCAAATTGATCATACTTAACTTAAATAAATCTGAAATTAAATATCGCAAAGTAGCGTAAAACAATTGACGTATCGTGCAACTTTCTGAATAAAGAACACACATAAGGATGTGTTCTAAGTAGCAGTCAAACTTTTTGCGATAGACCTAAAGGTAGCAGTGCATTACATGCGGTCGTTCGTCGACAAATATCGTGCGCTTAAAAACTTAAGCGCTTGAAAAATAGTTACACAGCGCTCGTTATAAAAGCGTGCCGTTTTATATTTATTAAGCACTTTGCTTATAGAATTACAAGCTTCGTTTTTTTGTTTTGGTAGTCGTGGTTTCCTTTTGTATGGCTTCCTACTTTATGTTTTTTAATCTCTTCAATACGTTTTGTCACCATAACACAAAATACTCAAAATACGGGTAACAATGTTTAAAGTTAACCAACTTTCTATCGCCAACGCGTCAAAATGTTTTCATTTTTTAAACAAAAGTCTACAGCGCCCTTACGCGTGCTATGTATTTCTACCTTAAGGCCCAACCATAATATGCATAAGTTAGCTTAAAGTACTGTCAAAAATTAACGAAAAGTCTGTCAAATGCATAAGAAAATTAAAAGAGACTTAAAGCTGTACTTAATGTACTAACATAAACTTAAGATCCATGTTGCATATTTGTGCAATATTTTGTTTTCTTGCATGAACTTCAAATAAAGAAGTACCAAAAATTACAGCCCTGTATTTGCTTATTTTATGTTTTATTTAATTTGCCAGCAACTTTATAAAAAGAAAAAAAAAATTGGTAATTTTTGTACATACTTATTAATTAAAAATGGATACCTACAAAATTTAAATATGTAAAATTCTTCTTTTTCTATATTCTTGTTTTTCTTTATCCATTTCAATTTATTTTATTTTTTTTGTAACAACGCACAAACAGCTGATGCCGTACGGAATGTGCGTTCAGTTTGGCACTTTGCTTAAGCAAATGACATTTGTCGAAACTTAACGAAAAGTTTCATTAAGTACATTATAGTTGGCCACATATGTTTTATATGTATGTATTCGCACATTTGCTTAAGTTGACTTAAGCAGCCTAATGCATATTATGGTTGGGCCGTTAAAAGACAGAATTCACTGTTCTACAAAATCGTACGATTCATTCACACGAAAATCTGACATAATTCTTTCCGACATAAAAATGTTTTCGGAAAATCTGTTGTTTATCACACTGTCACAAGAGATGCAAAATCAGCTCATTTACAAGAAAACGCAACTATGATCGAACTATCATTTAATAAACATTTTCAAGTCGGAAAGACTTGTTTAAAAAATTTATTAGACAATTTAATTTTTAAGGGGTCTGTACACGGTCAAAATGCTTGTCATGCAGGCGAATTCACTCGTGTACGTGTGCTGGACGTAATATACGCCGTCATATCTAAATTATTTGATTTTCCATCCAGCATCGTCGGTGTCACACATACAAACACATTTTCACTAATACAACCATAGCGCTTGATGAAAAATGCTTGACCGTGCACAGACCCCTTTCGGTCAGACTGTCATACTTTATAAGCAAACACGATTATTTTGACAAATCTTACTACTAAATAGGGTAGTGAACTGTTGAGAAATGTTGATGAAATGGGAATCTTTAGGTACATATGATAACTTTTTGATAAAGCTTCTGAATTAGAAATATAAGAGGAAATGCAAATGTTATAAATGAATAACAAAAAATTATGTTGTACTTATTGAAAATGCTTTTTAAAAAATAGTTGCAGTTATGAAGACTTTGTTGTTAAAATATTGCCTGCTGCTGTAATCGGGGTGTTGTGATAATCGGGAGTTGCGAAAATCAAGCTCGCTCTGTAAAGAGTTCCCAAGTAAAATGTATTCGGTATATTTGAGAAATAAATAGAAGTCGAATTTGGAAATATTTCCGACAGCAAAATTTTGTGCTGGTAGGTTCACAATTGCACATAGGACCTAATAAAACCCCTCCTTAAATTTATTTAAAGACGAAAAGAAATCTCATATAGATGAAGATCTAAATAGTTTTCGGAACAAAGAACTTTTACATTAATATTAACCTCTAAACATAATTTTGTCATAGCGTACACATGGGTCCAAAATAGGGTACACCCTCGAAAATTTGTCTCTTAATTTGGTGTATGGTATCATACGGTAGCACTTGGTCGACTATACTTTCTGACTTGTTTTTAATTAAAGTTTTAAGAGAAAGTTCTTCTTAAACTATTGATTTGGTATGAATTTGGCTTAAAACTTAAATTAGATTTTTCTGAATAAACGAGAAAAGTACTCCAAAATAAGTTAGTATTGAACTGCGTACGCCTTTAGTCTTGTTTTCAAGGGATCAAGCTTAAGTTGAACGGAGGGGTCTCAAAGTTGAAATTCATTCTTCTTCCAATCAGCTTCCAATCCTAAAAAACAAGAGAATCGCCAAATAGCAAAGGGGGTTCATGACCCCTCTCTTGTATCGGATCACGCAAATAGCTATGAAAGTTTGCAAATAAATTGCATTCATTGTATATTTTGCTAGTTTCGAAAGCTATTTAACTATTTCATAGTGAACATTTTTTTATAATTTTTGTTTCATATATAAATTAACGTTATATAAAATAGACTTATATGCTATTTCCAAATGACAGGCGATTGATTGTGTGAAAAGCACTCAAAAACTTTTCATATAAATTTTACTATACAATCAACCACATGTCACTAGGAAACAGCACATTTAAGTAATTTCTTGCTTAACGTCGTTATTGCTTTCGGAAAATTAAGTCATAAAGCAAAACTTCTTCATTCGAATTTAAAACTTGTTATACATATGTCTTTAAAGATTTATCATTATTATTATGGCATTTTAGTCTAGACATTTTTGTTTTTATGTTGTAGTTACGTCACAAGCTTCAAATAAAAATTTTGATTAAAATAATGGATTCCCTTTGTTATACTCATATATTCAAAGCACGTTGTTTAGTAAGCCGAATGGTAACGCTAATCAAATTAAGAAGAATTAAAGAAAAAATTACGATCCAGTAGGTAAGACATACATACGTGTTAAAATTATGAAAAATTATAGATATTTATTTGTAGAAATTACGGGCATGAGGGAAATATAATTTCTGGAAGGACGAATAGAAATTGAAAACACAACTTTACGAAGTAGAAATTACAGTTTAACAAATTCAGCATGAAGCTAATGTTCTTATATATCCTTCGAGAAATTGATATTTGGATTCCAATGCAGTTTTCGAAGACAGAATAAAAGAAATTGTTTCTATACGGATTCCAGTTTTTTGGTACGTACCTCCTACTGTGGGTCCCAGACGACCGAGGCGTTTTCCAGAATAGGTCTCACTAATGAAATATATAACTGTTTGAGGACATACGGATCCTCCTCCTTCCCCAAGCGTTTGATAAATCCAAGGACAACTTTGGCATGTTGATAGTCTGCGATATGTGAACATTAAGACGGCATTTATGATCAAAAAAAAAATCTTTCAAGTTGAAGCTTATTTACTGGACTTCTTTTGAAGAATAACATTTGTTTCAATTTCTTCGAGTTAAGATCCATCAAATTTATAACACACCATAAGTTCAAACTGTATAGATCATCTTGGAGTAAAGAAGACATAGTTGAGATATTGCAGCTATAAGCAAGTTTTACTTCATCTGCATAAAGTAATATTTTCGAATATTTATTACACGACGGTTAATCAATTATGAATAGCACAAAATAAGCAAAAATCACATTTAAAACAGGGATCTATGCAGTTGAAATATTCTGCGAAAATATTTGCCATGAAATTCTACTATAGGCCTCCGAACACACTGAAGTCGAAAATGTAACTTTAATACCAGGAATAAGCAAAAACTTAAAAGGTGGTTTAAACCAAAGCATTTAGCAATTGTAAAAATTTAGTCAGCAATGCTTAAGCAGCCCCAGTTCATCGGGAAAAACTTGCAATTCATAGTCCATTTTATAGATGTCTTCGACTTTTCTATTGAAGAAAACTTGCTTTATCTCAACAATACCTTTCAGTGTATTTGTGCAAAATAAAAATTGGAAATTTAGCACGTCATAAAGAAATCTTATTAATAACTTGTATTTTTGTTTTTGATTTGCTTTTCTTAGGATGTAACATAATTTTTCTGCGATATTTTATCGACATGTTCGCATAAGTATATAATTAACCCTTAAATCACCATTGAAATTTTTGCTTATTTCTGGTATTAAATATTTTTGGAGAATATTTCAACCACATAAATCCCAGGTTATTTTTTCTTTTTCAAAATAATTGCAAAAAGACCCATTTTCAGAAGAGTTACAGGGTTAATGTATACCAACGAAATGTTGCTTGTAATGTTCTAAATAAATCTTCTAAAGACACTATACACCAAAAATCTAAGTGTCACGCGTTTTTTACGTTTTTTGTACTACACAACGGTGTAACTTTAAATAGGCCGTCTAATGAGTTTCAGATGTAAACTTTAAAAACCCGATACACGTATATCTTCTTTAGGCCTCTCTACAAGAATCAGTTGGCAGAACATTTTTAGTTTTTTGAGTTGGACAGTTTTATAGTAAAAATACTGGACACGTATATTTATATTTATTGTTGACCTTTGTCGATTATCTATGTTGTTGTTTATTAGTTTAGCTTAAGGTCATAAAAAAATTTTAATTGTTAGAGATAAACTCATCAAAATTAAGGCAACAATAACGTTCTTAATTCGGTGTCGTAATGTAGGTATCATTCCTAAATTTATAAAGAATTCTACTAATAACATTTTTAATATTTTTTATGAGAATGAACGTTTACCATCATGTCGTCGAACTATAAGAAATTATCTAAATGATCTACATAATTAAATTCTAAATTTGAGGATAAATCAACAGCATCACTTAATGAGGGAAGTTCAAAAGGAATATAAAATGACCACAGAGAATTTACAAACATACTTTAATAAGGAGGAATATAAACGATTTTTGGAATTTGAGGATAAATTAGCAAGAAATTTTAATGAAAAGGTCAAGAATAGACACAAGAGAAAGTTTGAAAATCTGGTGAATTTACAGAGGAAAGATTTCGGTATAAGGTTAAATAATAAATGGTTTGTTAATAAATCTAAGATAGATATACCAGTAGATGCACAATGGGTTCTTTCATTAGGACACAAACACATTTTACCAACAGAAAGAAAACATTTTCCAATTTTAAAAGTTATAACTGAAGGAGAAGATTTAGTGCAAACACTGAATAATAAGGAAGAACAAGAAATAGCTAGGACAAAACTAACAACAAATATAGATAACTACATGAACAAAAGGAAATTGACTAATAGGGATAAATTTATTGTTGATAAAGTAAGGAAGACAGAAAAGTTTTTAAGACTTAATAGGAATATTCTTATTTTGAATGCCGATAAGGGTAATACCACAGTAGCAATGAACAGAACAGATTATAATTTAAGGATTAATAATATTATAAAGGACAACTCAGTTTATAAGAAACTAGGTAAGGATCCTACTAATAGATTACAAAGGATAAATAATGATTTTGTTCAGGAACTTTTTAGGAGGAGTATAATAACAGATACGGAAAAGAATAAACTTAAGACTAATATAGCAAATGCACCTAGATTATATGGGGTTCCGAAAATTCATAAAATTGATTTTCCATTAAGACCAATATGTTCATGTATAAATTCTCCATCATATGAACTTTGTAAATATATTACAACGATTCTTGGAAATATAACGGAAAATTCAAAATATAATGTAAGGGATTCTATTCAATTTAAAGATAAAATTAAAAATATTAAGTTAAATGATGATGAGAAATTAATTTCTTTAGATGTAGTTTCATTATTTCCAAGTATACCTATAGATCTTGCTATAGATATAATAGGGGAACAATGGAATAAGGTGGAAGAACACACTAATTTAGATAAAGATTTATTTTTACGTATTCTGAAATTTTGCATAATTGATAATAGGTATTTTCAATTGGATAGTAGTATATATGTTCAATTAAAGGGACTTCCTATGGGTTCACCTGCATCTCCTATTGTAGCAGATATTGTTATGGAGAAATTAATAGATAAATGTATAGATCAGTTAACTATTAAACCTAAAATTATGACAAAATATGTGGATGATTTATTTTGTGTAATTAAAGAATCAGAAATAACAAACATTTTAAATACATTTAATTCTTTTCATACGGATATAAAGTTTACAATGGAAAAGGAGTTTGAATCAAGATTGTCTTATTTAGACACTTTAATAATTAGAAAAGAAAAAAGTTTATTTATTGATTGGTATCAAAAACCAACATCGTCTGGTAGAATAATTAACTATTTTTCAAATCATCCAAAAAGAGTTATAATTAACACGGCTAAAAATTTTATAGAAAGGGTATTGACCATAAGTGATACATGTTTCCATAGGAATAATAAGGAAAAAATTTTTAGAGCATTAATGGAAAATAGTTTTCCAAGGGAAATTATTTCCAATTTATTATTAAAGTATAATAACTATAGAATAAACAATTCCAACAGTAACGCGGAACCGAAAATTTATAAATCAATAACTTATGTACCCAGATTTTCGGAAAGATTGGAAAGGTCAAATATTTATGATACGAATCTATATAAAATTGCACATAAATCTTATAACACTATAGGTAGATTATTCTCTAATATGAAGGATAGAATAAATAAGTTGGAAATGTCAAATGTAGTTTATAAAATACCTTGTAAGGGAAATGTTAATGGACAATGCAGTAAAGTGTATATTGGTACAACAAAAAATAAACTTAAAACTAGGATAGCAGGACATAAGTCGGATCAAAAATATAGGAATATTTCATCACAAAAAACAGCTTTATCAACCCATTGTGCAAGTTTAAACCATTATCCTGATTTTGAAAATATTTCAGTTTTAAGCACGGAAAATAATTATAAGCGTAGATTTATGTTAGAAATGTTGCAAATTATAAAGATTCCAACAATATCCAGAATTAATTTTAAGTCAGATACTGAAAATGTAGCCCAAAATTATAGACATTTAATTTATAGAAATAGAAACGGAAATTAATAATTTATTTAAACTGTAATAGATTAGGTTTAAATTGGAAAACCTTTTTGTATTTTATTGTAAATATGACATTTTGTTGAATTTGTTAAATTTGTTAAATTTATTAAAAATTGTTAATTTTTTGTCAAACATTATAAAAAAAATCCCTGAAGAAGGCACACAACGGAGTGCCGAAATATTGGATTAAATAAATTTAATATTTTTTATAAAAAAAAGAAATAAGACCTTAAGCTTAAATAAGAGGATTAATTAAAAATTTTTATATAATTAATATTGTTTTTGAAAACATGTTAAGCTGTTAGGACGTATCAACTTGTTTGTAGTTTTTTAGTTTTTTAATTTTTACAGTGTTTTAAATCCCCTGAAGATGACCATCGATGTATTGTCGAAATATCGGATAAAAAATAAAAAACAAAATTAAAAATATAAAAATTGAAAAAAAAATGTTTATCTTTAATTTTTTTATGACCTTAATCCAAACAAATAAACAACAACATTTCGTTTAATTTTCTTAAAAAGATACCTAATTTAATAACACCCATCGCTCATTTCCTGCAACGTTGTCATAACTTAAAAAATTAAGTTTTGGAGTAAGTTTTTCTTTATATTTGTCCAATTCACAAGCTAGTAACGTCGTATTCGTTGTATTATCGTTTAATTATACAATATTGTATTTTTGTTGTTGATAATTTTCATACAAAAGTGTTGTCTCATTATACGATACATTTTTATGTGTTTTGGAAAATGTTGCAAGCATACCAGGCCTGGAAATATTCAATTTGTTTAATGAATTTGTAAAAATCTTTTTGGAGTGTGATAAAAACACCACAAATTTATTTCTTTGCATTGAATCATGTATTTTTAATTCATTTCAAATTATTTTTTAATCGAATTTAATTGCTATTAAATTATTCATTTCATATCAAATTAAAACTCCCACACCTGGTTTAATTTCATGATATCGAATAATGCGAATATCAACTTTATTAAAGAAAAATAAATCATAAATCGATTTTTTTTAGCGATAAGCCATACGACAGAGCTTGTGAATTGTGAATCTTTTATACTTTCTCCGTTTGAAGAGAATGTGTCGTTATTTTTTCTAAGTGGTAAGAGCATATTAAAAAATATTTTCACACATTCATTTCGAAATGTATATTTTTTTTTAGTTATGTCGACGTTGAAGCAAGTATACGATATACGAGTTTTTCATTAAACAGACATAAATAAAATACAAGCCCCCAAAAAGGCACAGTCTCAAAATCTAAAAATACACGAAAGAAGAAAAATAAAACAGAATAGAACAGTTAAAGCAAATATTGTAAAAAATACACAAAAATCTAACCTTTTTTTATAAAAAAATAAACCGAGAATCTATATCATAATGCCACTACAACAATAACGTTGACTAAAAAAGAACAAATATAACGAAAATAAAATAAATTTTTGAGGATAAAATAAAAGATGCTGAATAGTAGTTGTTCCCTTTTAACTTTTTCTTTCTCTTGGTGAAGTCTACTACATAAACCGAAAGAGCATAAATAAAAAACACTCGAAAATAAAACGAAGGAAAAATTAAAAACCAGACTAATATATTTTATATACACTCAGTTTTATTTATTTTTTATTTTTAACTTGTTTGTGTTTAAAATTGTTAAAAAAAAAACCTAAAAGCAGGCTATATTTTATACAGCTTCTCTTTTGCTTTCCTCTTTGCTATTTACAAGAAACCTTAATTCTATTAACAATACCATATTATTGTTATTATTTATTTCTTTTCCTTTTGGGTATAAAAAGAAATAAATTTAATCAACAAAAAAAAAGTAGTCTCCAAAGAAAACTTTTAGCGTCTGCTCCTTTTGTCTTGCTTTCTTTTCGAAAGTAGAAAAAAGCAGTTGTTAAGAAAAACAAAAGGAAAATAACCAAAAATAAGCATTTTTTAAGAGTCTATAAAAAGAACCAACGGCCGTTATCAACAACAACAGCAGCAACAAATTCGCAAACGAAGTCTCAAAAAAATACCATCGCAATGCCTGAAATCTAGGATACTGTGTCATTAATTTCGACCAGTATTAAAACAAAACGGATGAACGAATAAAAGAACCGGAAACTTACATTTCTATACCCATGAAGCAACTCTCACGCACACAATAACATAAAACAAAAACCAAAAAACTAATAAAAAAAAAAGAGAAGTGTACAACACATTCATTTAAGTGAAAATAATTAACAGAGATCATGAAAAACAGGAAACTCAAAACATTTAAATTTGAATTAATTAATTTATGTTAAACAAAGGACTATAAAAAAAACTGTAAAATAGTAGTCAGAGAAAATTCAAGCCATGAAACAACAATTTGATTTTTAAAATTTTATCGCCATGAAGAAAAAACTTTCCAATTTAAAATTCCGATTAAATTTGTATAAAATAAATCTGTTCGCGGGTGATCAAAAACTACTCATATTGGGATTTTAGCGCAACAAGCAGAATCTTATTTATGAAATATTATGTATTTCCGAAAATAACTTTGACTACTCATTAGACCGTCTCACTTTTCATTTTTTTCGAAATTTCTTCATGAACATCGATTTTCTTTATCTTCTATAAAAACCAAGAATTTTGGTGTACAACACTTAAATATTGATGAATGGGAAGTGGTTTCTAAAATCGTTTTTTCATTTTTTTAGGCAAAATGCCTTTTTTTCAAAAAATTAAAAAATCTTGATTTAGTAATTTGCCTCAAACTCAAGCAGTTCTGAATGGATTTGTACATAATTTCATGCATTAGAAAGCCTATTAAATGTTTCTTAAAGCAACATTGCCATTTTGTTCGATGGTTTTTTATTCATAGCACTACAAATTCAGATTTTCAAATACAAACTTAACATTTTTTTTAATTTTTGCTTACCTTTTCATATATAAAAATTGAACGAGGCAAAACTTTTATATTCTGTAAATGCAGTATGGTAGGAAATTTTTAAATAAAGATTTTGGTGTAAATAACAGTCTCATTCTGCAGTTTAAGTTGAAATGAGAAAAGTTGTTTATATCTAAATATAAAAAAAAAAAATTATAGTTTGGTAATACCTTTTTTGTATCTGAACTGATTTTTCCCAGTTTTTCAGCAAATATGTTCTACCGATCTTTTGATATATTAGACGTATCCATAGGTCATATAACAGCTCTAAAATTTTAGTTTTTATAAAAATGTTGATGCTTTTTAGCCCATTTTTGGAGTATTTTGCTAATAACTTAACCATTTCTTAACCGATTTGGCAGATTAATATACCCACGTCTTTAGGATGAAATTTACCATTTACTTAGATTATAACACTTGACTCGAAAAGATCTATTGTTTCCGAAAATGGGTATGTTTAAAAAAAATTGGGCATTACTCTTCCATTTTTGGGAAAAAACTTGCAGGGTTTTCGGGAAATATATTCTGCTAAAAATTTCTGATATTTTGATATATAAAACGTGTTCATATGTCATACTAGAGCCCTAAAATTTAAAATTTTGTGTATTTTCAATAATATCTTTGTACGGGAGGTACCACGCCCACTTTTCCAATCCCGCCCATATATATTGTGGTATGCTGTGTATTGATAACCGATATGTTTGTACCTAATTTGGGAACTTTAGCCAGAAATACAAAAATTTATAACGTCTTTGTATGGGAAGTGCCACACCCAAAACTATTTAATTGAAGTCATCGAGCATTTTCACAAAACGCATCCAAACTCCAACAAAAGCACAATTTTAGCAAATTTGAAAAAATAAAAAAACCAATATGTTCTTACTTTATAATGTATTTATGAAATAGAAGCAAATTTAGAAATAAACAACTTTACTCATTTCAACTAAAACTGAAGTTTTTCTTAACAGAATGCGACTGTTATTTCCACCAAAATCTTTATTTTAAAATTTCCTACCATACTGCATTTACAAAATATAAAAGTTTTGCCTCGTTCAATTTTTATATATGAAAAGGTAAGCAAAAATTAAAAAAAATGTTAAGTTTGTATTTGAAAATCTGAATTTGTAGTGCTATGAATAAAAAACCATCGAACAAAATGGCAATGCTGCTTTAAGAAACATTTAGGAAATTTAATAATCCTTCTAATGCATGCAATGACGTTCAAATCCATTCAGAACTGCTTGAGTTTGAGGCAAATTACTAAATCAAGATTTTTTAATTTTTTGAAAAAAAAAATGAAAAAACGATTTGAGAGACCACTTCCCATTCATCAATATTTAAGTGTTATACACCAAAATTCTTGGTTTTAATAGTAGATAAAGAAAATCGATGTTCATGAAGGAATTTCGAAAAAAGTATAAAAACTGAGACGGTCTACTACTTATACTTAATTTTCTATAAATTTTTAAAAACTCCATATTGGGTGATATTTAATTTATTGGAAAAAAGAAAAATCACTAAAAAATTGGCTTATTTTTTCGCGCCTATGAGTATGCAACGACAAGTTAGGGTGGTTTATGCTGCTGCTATACCTTTCACAAAAATATTATTAGTAAAACCCGTACCAAAAACCCTAAATTCAAAAGTTCACTAGTATATGGGCAAGGTGAAATAATATATCGATTTGGCTTAACTTCAATACTAAATACTCTTTAAATATAAGACCTATTGGCAGGTCTTCCTTCTTCTTAAGAGATTTATCAAGGTTAACCAGAGATCTTTATCTGGTACCAGGGAAACCAGTAGCGCCTGGGAATTTGGTCATGGTAAGGATCCTTCGACAATCACGAGATGGCTATAGTTGATACCAAACATCGTGGAAAGGGGAATCTTAAAAAGTCAGCTTATTTTCATGCAAAAATATGCCCTAACAAATCGTTGTCTCCATTGGTCGAATATAGAAAAACGTACAATTTCATATTTACGGTTTCCCTGAAAATGACAATTGGAAAACTTTAATATTAACGACCATTATTGATGTTCAATTCTTTTAAAATGTAGGCCAAACTTTTAAGCAATTTACCTAATAAACAAGTTGTTTTCGATACAAATAAAACATTTTAAATTGTATCAAAAAAATATGCGGTGGTACCACGGCACCAACCAATGTTGCCAATTTGGCTATTTTCTCGTCAAACTTTGCAGAATATATGTGATTAAGCTATTAGCGGAAAATCTTGCGATTTTTAGTTGTTGTTTTGTACGTTTTTTGTTGAAGAGTTGCTTTGAAATTTGACCTTAAAGCCTCATTCACAATCGAAACAGCTGTTTCGTTTTTCATATGTGTCATTCTTTTCCCAGGTATTTCGTATAAATTTTTTTTCATTTTAAGTAAAAAAATGAAACTAAAGTTATGTTGAGAAATTGAGTCTGCTTTTACTATAGCAACAATTTTTATGGAGTTCTAAATGAAATTTTTTGGAATAAAATTTTTAACAATATGCATTGAAAATTAGTAGTCCACCTGCAAATACCGCTAAGTCAAATAAATAAACAAAATTCTGAGAAAATCGATTAAAACAGTTTTTTAAAACTGAAATGCCAAGCAATATAGAGAGTTTTGCAGGAGTATTGAATAATTAACCAAAAATTGCGCGTAACTTACCAATAATTAATAATGGCTTATGGAGGCATTTTAAAAAACAAAAAAAAATGTCGGCCCTTAAAGATTTTTTTTTTTTTTAATTAGCGGTGTTTGCAATCGGACTACTTTAATAACAAATATCTGTAAGTATTTAGAAAGCTTAATTTTTCGCTTTTCAAAGCCCGTTAAAAAAGTCAATCGGAAAAGAGCTTAGCTTCGTCAAAGAGATCCTAAGAACACGTTTTCAATTGATTACTTTTTACTTACGAGTCTATTTAGATAATATTAAAACAACAATTTCAATAAAAAAAACATTTCACAATTTGTTGACCAAAGTAAATTCCTGAATTCTTGTTTTTAATGTATTTGCTGATGTATTTCCAAATAGTTTTCATTTGCAATTTTCTAAAATTTAACGTAAATGGCTGATTTTATTTGCCATTTTTTTAACGATTCAACGCAAAATAAATTTTTACATATTTCAAAAATTTTGCTTGCAAAAATGGATCATCGCTAAATTTTTAAATATTAAATTGCTATTTTAAACTATATTTTAGCGACATTCTTTGGACAAAACTTGGCCGCAGTGGTACATACCTAAAAACAGTGCTGCCACGACCAAAAAAAATTTGTAAATAAAATGTATATATAAAATAACTTAAAAATACTATTTTATTTGCACTTCAGTTAAAAAATAATAGCGAGTTTCACCCTTTGTATTAAGTGTACAAATCAGCTAATACGATTTAATACGATTTTATACTACAAAGTGTGGGTCTTTTTTTCGAATCTATTGTAAATTAATGCATTTGCTGAGTGAGGGAAAGAGGCAGATAAAGTTTCGTTAACTGTTCTTTACTGGTAAATTAACAGACGCGTTTAGTCCCAATTTACAATGTTGAAATTGAAAGGCAGACATTTTTCTTATTCTCTTTTGAACTTGCCTAAACCTTTCACATTCGCGAAATTAGTAGACAGACAAAAATTATTCATTTCTTTTTTCGTTCTTTTTCGCTGTTGACGGAGATGAACATTTTACACGCATTGATACTTAATTTAAATTGGTGTGAGAAAAACTATATGAAGCAACAACATGAAAATTGCGAAAAGTGAAAGAGAAAGACAAAAAATGTGTAGTGCAGACAGCCATGTACTACACACTCTACCTCTTTAACCCCTTGCCAACAAACTTCGTCTGTCTGCCTTTCAATTTCCACATTGTAAAAGGGGACCTACTACGGCTTTTTGTTGCATTTTCAACCACAGCGTAGTTAATTTTAGTCGAATACATTTTCTTGTTGCAGAGTTGTAAATGTTAGTACTTGAACTAAATTCATAAGATTAACAACGTCTACAAGCGACTTTACTATCAAGGCTGAAAACCGCTATTATATATAAATATGTAAATATACAGACACTTAAGCCTCTGGATAAAGTTTTATAAAATTGTGACAGTATGTTACCGAGGCCTGGAAGGCACAAAAGGCTCCTAAGCAAAGCTTATACTTATTTTCTTCCATTTGCAAAACTGTATGAGTTAGACCTTTCATCGTTGTACATTAACATGAAGTTGAGAAAAGGATAACCCAGATAGTGGTTATTATTTACAGTATATACAGCTTAAATGGCTTAATTGATAATCGGTAACATAAAAAATCACATTTATATATGTCCAGAAAAGCGGAGCAGGTAATGGTAGTACTAACCCTGCTGCCACACCATTAAGTGTTGCTTTCAAGTTGTTTACACATCCTGCTTGTAAAAGTTTACAAAAATTTTAAGCTGTGATGTAGGCTACAATTTTAAAGCCATTTATTTTCAAGATGTTATTAAAAAAACAACTTATAAAGACAATTTTGGTTCAAAGTAACCAAAACGGCAACGCTGCCAACAAATTGTAAAATTTACAAAAACGAAGATAAATTGTACCCTGTTTTCATTTCTTTTTGTATATGTAGTATATACTTGGGCGTTAAATAAATATCGCTAAAGCGATTTGTTAAAAATGTTCACAATTTAATTATATGTACATATTTATTTCTATAATTTAAACATTTTGCACAAATAATGAAATTTTGCATAGTATTTTTTAAAGAATCAAAGTTATTTTATTACTATTTTTTTTTTTGTTTCTTGTGGTTTACAATGTAAAACAAACAAAAAATTTCAATAAATTCCTTTAATTTAATCAAGTGTGTGTTTCGAAAATGTTGGAACAACAACACCAATTATCATTGTTGTAATATTTGTCCCCCCCGACTATACGAAAGCAATTACAACAACAAGTAATTAAAATCAAACAATTCAATTAAAATTGTGTAAAATAATCTTGATCATTATTCAGCATTGTAATAATTAAATTGTTATAGAAATCAACAAAAAGTAAGACAAATCAGCAACGAGTTTTATTAAACATTTCGCAAAAAACATCATCAGAAAAAGGGGTGAATTGGACAAACTTTTTTAAAATTCACACACAAAAAGAACAAAAAAAAATAAAATAATAATAATAAAAAAGCATTGTTGTCATCAATGTCACCAACAACTACCACCAGCACCATTAACAACATCAACAACAGCATCCGCAGCAACAGTCAGTCAACCGGCAGTGTAAATAAAAGAAATTAAATCGAAATAATAGAGAGCAATTAAAAAGCGTTTAATTAAGGTAAGTAGTTCTTGTAATTTAAATCCAAACTAAAATTATAGTCATTCTCTAAGTGTTTAGTTTTGGATTGAAGCAACAAAATCACCAAAAATTCTCACATACCTACACAAAAAAGTGCGGTTAAATTTATGTCAATTTAATAACATTATTGCAAATATTTAAAATTTGTCTAATTTAAAGACATCATGTCGTATTTAATTGACATCGTTTATTTTAAAAGACATTTACCGGCTGTTTGATGATGTCTTCAAATTTGATTTTCTATAGTATTTCAATTTGATTTGTTTCCTGTCTTTTGCAAAATTTTACAATTTTGCAGTTTGTAGTTAAACAAACTGATAAGTGTGTTGTCGATACAGGGACATTAGTCTTAATGGTAATGGGTGAGAGGTGAGGGGTGGCCATTGGCCATATAATATGCCCAAAAATATCTTATTCTGCAGAAGAATTTTTGGTATTTCGTTTATGTTTATGGTGTTTAGAAAATTAATGCATGTTTTTATTAAGGAGTTGAAGAAAGGTTTTATGTAATCACAGTAATGGGAATATAATTACAGAAAGCCATTGTACCCCACATCATCATAGAAGCATCCTAAAATGTGCGTCTGGTAGTGATTTCCTTTAAGAAAAAGTTGCAATCCATTTTCAATAAATTAGAAATAGTCCAAAAAATCTAATTTTAGATGCAAAAGCACAATTCATATTTTATGTTAACCAAAATAGGACTCGATTAGTTAAAAGTGTTTTAGATATTCATATCCTTCACCAGAGGTGGAAGTTTTTTTTTTTTTTTTTTTTTTTTTATTCCTACACTAAATCCCGCGAAGCTTTTTGGGGGAATCGAGCCATCAACCCCGGTACTGATAGACTATATCACTACCAGCTAGCCTACCGGGGTAGTATATAAAAGTTTGAAATTTCAACAATATTGATGTTATACCCTATAAAGAGTATATTTTTTGGGTTCTTATGAGTGGCGAAGTTAATTTAACGTTTTCCGAAATCACCAGATATGATGTGGACTAAGTTATTGTATATTTAAGTCCGATACAGTCCCGTAAAGTTTGCTATTTAATTCATCCAGATCAGTTTGCAAATGGCTGAGATATGAATACAAAACCACGACTGCCTCTGATTCTACCCACAAAACCCTGTGGTTGCTTTGTTTTTCTATATATCTGGAGAACGGCAAGAGCCGAAGTTTCCAAATGAGGTTCAAGCATCTTAGATATGAAGAAGGCAACAAGCACCGCGACCCAGAGGAACTTTTGTGCAGTCAAATCTTGGTTATCAATTCAAAATATCCGACACAATGTGCATACACATATATATATATATATATTTCTATCTTAAGAACGGTATTTATATAACTTTCTATGCTTATCGCACAATAGTGAATGGTTTATAAGATTCGACATAGCCGAATAAAGCACTCTTACTTGTTTTCGTATTATCACCAGAAGTCCCTTCTCTGGAGTAGTACTCCCCGATCTGTGCTAACCAAAAAAAAAAAAAACTTGTTTTCATATATGTTTGTAAAGATTTATAAAAAATGCCAAATAAAACGTTAAGTACAAATTTAAGCTTGTCATAAATGGCTCAAAACTAAATTTATCCTTCTGAAAGTCTTTAACTTTAAAATAGATCCAAAATTTCACCATATAATTTCATGGGGTTTGGATAATAATATGAAGTTATGAAATATATAAGACTTTTTCCAGAAATACCCATTAGCCAAAAATTATTTCGTAATAAATGTTAATTAAAGATCTTACAACTACAGAATTGTGAAATGCGGTGAAAATAAATTATTTTAAATGAAAGTTCTTATGAGAAGTGATGAGTTTGATGACCCATGGTCGAAGGTTAATAAAGAATGTCCCCTTGGCTTCATACATATGTTAATAAATGTCAGGAAGAAATTCTATTAATTTTTTAATCTTCATTATATTGTCTTGCATAGAACCCCACAATGTTGTTATGGCTTTTTTTTTTAAAGACAACCCTGACGCAACGCGTTCGTATAAGCATTATCTGACATCACTGCAAATGCCAGCTGTTCAAAAATACACAACAAAAGCAGATGTTGCGCAATCAAAAATAAATGATGTTGTGTTAATAAACCCTGCAAGAAGACTACCGGTCATTTTACTAGTAAAGTTTTGACCACTATATTGGATAAAGTTTCTATTAGTTTATTAAGAGTAAAATGAAAAAACTAACCGAAACTTTTGTGTACATGTGATTTTGCCTCTCTTTCTAACTAATTAATTCCACTCGACTACGGAACATATATCTGTACTGCTTACTACTAGATCTAGTAATCGCGTAAATAATGGTTAACACTAACTAGTTAGTCATAACGTAAATAAAGGTTAGCACTAACTAGTTATTCACAGCGTAAAAATTGGATAGTACTAACCTTTATACAATAATGTTTTTGTTTTATTTTAGTTTTAAAATAGTTTTTATTAAAAAAATATAATCAAGCAGGTTTCATTAAAGTATATAATAGGTGTGGGTGCGGGACCACGTAACGTCATTTCCTTGGTTGCTCTATAACGCTCCTTTCTCAAATGGGTCTGGATTTCGTTTTGGGATCTTATTTATAAAAGTTCTTTTGTAATGGAGGTAAACGTACTCATTACCAATTAATTTCTCGTAGATCATATAAAGAAATATTATTTTGTTAAAAACTTGTGACTAAAAAGCCGAATACATACATGCATACATACTTAAAAATTCATCAGGATTTTAAATATTTGGTATAATTTGCTCCTTAATTATCACCACCAAATCTTTAACGAGTATCCCGGCCAAAGCAACCACCCGAATGACCGCTACCTGTTGGAAGACCACTTCTTTTAAGACGACTGTTTCGTACATGACCTGTTATTTCCAGAAAATTATACACCACGTTTTCTGGAGCCGCCATCAGTACGCCCTCCTTTACTTTAATATGCAACGTAGTTGCAAAGGAGATAATCAAATTAATTTTTTAACTTAACATGGCAAATAACGTTTGTAATATTTAATTTAAACCACAGAACTAAAATTTAAACAATTCAATTTTTTTACAAGAATCGACAGGCCATGCGTGTGAAAAAATTATATTAAAAAATTGGCATTATTTGGGTTGTGTTATTTGTTAGAGTGGAGCAACGAATGTAAAATTGTTGCAAGTGTGTTAGTAAATTGTTTTTTTTTTTTTTAGTTTTGGTTATGCATTTCTTGTAGGGAATGTAACCAAACTGCGCAACAAACAAGCATCGGTATCAGCTGATATGCATGAACAACGCAAACTAATCACAGATGCGAATCAGCAAAAAGAGCAACCACTAGATATTTTCAAAGTGTTTAATCGTGTGTGGCACGGTGCACTCGCGTTTGGTGTCGGTAGTGGTTTCTCTCGATTTATATCGAGCTTTCTGATGTGTTACACTCACAATATTCTGTACGTAAAATTAATTTCAATTGTAATATAAATACAAATAACCCTCGATTAACACGGTCTGTTGGGAACGAAGAAAGCACGTGCAAATCAAATTCGAGTAAAACAAGGTTCACTACTGGTACAAATTCCGTTTATAGGATCAAAAATTTAACATATCGCGTAAATCAAAACATGAGATACATATAAAATTTCATTTTTGGGACTAAAACCCGTGTTAAGTCAAGACCATATAGAATTATATATTTTTTAAGAATTTTATTTCTAATTTTTAAAAACTTAAAGATATTTCTTTATAATCATATGTATAAAATTTTGTTATTATATTTCTATAACACATTTGAATTAAAAGAAATTAAAGAAAGTTATTGAAATATATTCGAATAATTAAAATCAAAAATATATGAAAATTATGTCGATTGTAAAATAGTCAAAAACAAACTCGACCAGGGCGAATTGAGTAAAAAACCATTAAAATTTTACAGGTTACTGGAAAAAATTGCAGTAACCTATGAAAATTTCCAGTAAGCAGTAAATTTAAAATTTTTAATGCATTATGCCCATGTAAGTTTGAAACATTGCATAACAAATTTTTAATTTTTGTAAAATATGTATGCACTTGTGCAGTTCTATTTTATTACACAGCTGATGAAATTTCTTCAATCACAGTGCTGCATTTCGCGTAAAATAAGGCCATCGTTTTTTGAGCGTGTTTTATTAAAATCGCGTAAAAAGCGTTTTATTCAAATAAAGTTACTATTATTGGTCCGTGTTATATCTAAATCGCGTAAATGAAGTACCGTGTAAATCATGGGATACCTGTAATTAACTATTCAGTTAAAACCCGTAGTGGGATTCTGTTACTTTTAACAAGAACAACTGTTGTTATAATTCTCAACATATTGTTTTATTTGCAATAACGATGATGCGATTCTGTAAATGGTTCTTAACAACATAGAAAAAATTAACGTCAAGTGGCATCACTGTCAAAAAAATGGCAAAATAACGAAAAGCACAAAGAGGAATACAAAAAAAAAAAACAATCAATTTATTAAAACTAAACAGATTTTATTTATTTTTTTTTTTGAAGAAGGGAAGACACCTGTCCGCTGGTTTTTCTAATGAGAGAGAATATTTATTTTAATTTACTTATCCCGTTATACATTTTTGTTTTGCTTTTGTTGTACTGACTAGTTTGTTTACAGAAGAACTTTCAACAGCATGACTGATATTGTATCGCAATCATTTTACTTTCAAAATTTGATGTATTTAACTAAACAATTTTAACAAATAGAATATGGGAATTTTCTACATAAAACAAGCAAATCGTTTTTTACTTTTGGCCACAGATCTATAAATAGATAACCAAACATTAATTTTTTGGTACTTAATTATATAAAATAACTGAAAATTCATTTGTTTTTACGGAATTTGTGGTTAATTTTTTACGGAATTCACGGTTGAATTTTTGACAGTAAAAGTTAAATGAACTTTTCGTTAAAATTAAATGCAAAATAAGTAGATCGGATTTTAAGTAAAATTTCGTTTTCATTTAATTTTACATACAGAATACTTTTACTTAATCAACAAACAATATTAAATGCAACCGAAAATCCGTATTAATGTGCACTTAGTTTTTTGAAGAAATGTTGGAATCAGTTAAAAATAAGTTTGCCTGGAATTTTAAATATTTATTTTTTTAAAAATGACTGAACGGAATACTTCTTAAGTAACCTACAGTCCGTTACTGTAATAATATTGTGAGTGTATCGATGGGTTCTCGTCGGAAGAGTTTCATTTAAATTCAGGGGTAACGCAAGGCTCTGTTCTTTCTCTTACACTTTTTCTTATGTTCTTAACGACCTCCTGGGTCAAACTTCCAATCCTATCCATTCTTTCGCAGATGACAGCAGCATTGGTCATTCATTTTGCTATACTCATAGACCAAACTTTACTTAAGTTAAAGCTATGAGGCAGAATATTAACGATACACTCAATCATGACCTTAGAACAATATTCGAGTGAGGTCTTGCGAGTAGGGTCGATTTTAATGCTCGTATGTTGACCCACAGGCGTATTGTGGAGTCAGCATCATCTGCATCAATGGGAGGTATAGCTATTGAGGAATCAGACCCTCTTGATGTTATGGGCATGAAAATTCAAAGTGATGTTCGTTGGAACCAACATGTTTTTCAAGTGTCAAACCAAGCCTGCAAGTGTCTTGGTTTCTAAAAACGGTGCAAGAACTACTTCACTCCGTCGCACATAGGGGCTTTTTGCCAATCTAGCCGGACATTACTTCTTTTTCTAGCTTATATTGCTTCTTAAAAGTTATTGAGTGACCCTAGATTGATGAAACTTGGCAGAAATATGTGTTATTGTCATAGGCAGGTAAAGATCAAAAATACTTAAAATCGGACCAAGGGGGAAAAAGTTCCCCATAGAAAAACTAGTCCTACCTCTGAAAAATTCAATTTTTTTAAAGTTTTCCTATACTTTTGTTTGGCAAATACAACTTTTAACATCGGAAAAAATTAAAAACCCTAAAATTGGACCCATGAGATCGCAAAATTTCACTTTTCTCCCCGCCCTTTTTGTGGGCGGTTACATAAAATAATATTTAAAAAAAAATGTAAATATTAAAAGAAAAAGGTTACTAACGCCTTAATTCTATAAAAATTAAATTTTTGAACTTTTATGGGCAGGGGGAGGTATCCCTCCTAACCCACCCCCCGGAACGACCCTGTCAAAAAAAAATTTTTTTTTGCTAATTTCCAAAAAATATTCATTTTTAAGATTTTATGTGACTTTTATGTATTTTATAGTATTTAATTTATATGAAAAGAATTTATTTATTCGTAATTATAACTAATTTATAATAGTGACAACTAATTTTATTTAAAATAATAACTTATTTATTTACAAGGCGCCCTATGCTCCAGTGGGAGTTAAAGGAACATATATATATATATATTTACAATAACTTCTCTTTTGCACTTAGATGATGATGAGTGCCATGGTTCTTCTTCGTCTGTTTCTTCAAAATCCTCTTCCGAATCGGAATTCTCTTCAGAGCCAAGTACAGGTGGAAGCATAAAAGAAATTGCTTCTTTCGTAAAGGGTAATGACTTTTTTTTTGGAGTTGGTATATAGTAAAAAAACTAAGTACCTGGACCCCAGATTTGATTTTTTAAATATTATTTTTGTGGTTAATAATTTTAAAAGTTATGCAAAACAGGTACATTTATTTTGCTCCATAAAATAACGTCATTTAGCTGCCGCACAGGTGGTTAAAAACCGTTACGTACTGTTCGCACATTCCTTTTTTTACACAGGTAATATTACTCTTAGATGTAATAATTTAAATAAAAAATATCTACGTACAACCAAAACATTTTATGACTGACGAAAGGGTTTATATCATATGTACCTATGCAAGATGAGCAAAAACAGAAAAAAGGTGAAATTTTCAAAAAATCATTAAAAAAAATGGCGCAACAACGCGCAAGGTTTTTTTTCTTGAATTTAAAAGTAGAGATCTCAAATTTTAACGTGATGTTTAACATTTTTATGGACTCTAAGGGTTGCACCTTCAAAAACCTTTAAATTTTTTTTTTTTTACAAAAAAGTGAACAAAAAAATCGTTTTTTTAATTACGAACGATTTTTTTTACCATAAAAATTGCTAATAAAATTTTTCTAAAAATTTTTATAAGTAGCTGTTAATATAGTCTTTCAGAGAAAAAAAAAATCAATGTAAAATCTTTATTCGTTTACCCACAAAAAAATATATTGTAAACCTCCCAAAACCGTAAAAAGTCAATAAACACGCATCCAATTTACTCAACTTTCTTGACTTTAATAGTGTCCCAAAACCACAAGTCTCAAGCAAATGACTTGAAAATTCACTATACGATGCAGAATTTTGTTGTCTGTCGAGCTGCGTACTTACATTTTTACATTTCTTAAATTTAATTTTTCGCCTAATGTCCGGCTAGATTGGCAAAAAGCCCCTATGTGCGTCGGATCTCCTCACTATTTATACCGCCTATATCCGACCGAAAATGGACTAAAAGTCCTATATCTGAACATACGCTCAAGGTCGATCTTGAAGCTTCTACATCGGGTTCAAATTGGTACGTTGAAGTTTATCAATGACAGTGAGCTCTATTGACTAATTGGGTTGTGCGGCATCGTTCTATCGATATTACCACGGTAAGTGTTCAACTGAGATGGGCGAACTCACCCCTGAGACGCGTATGTATGCCCGTAGTACTCGCCTTTCTGACTGTCGACTGTCCAGTGTATCGCACAACGCATTACAGCGAAAATGCGTTTTTAGTCGAATTAGTCGTATGTGGAATAGACTCCCGGCAGAAGTCTTTCCAGTCGGCTACAATTTGGAAAAATTCAAATTAAATGTCCACTAACACTACTACCTCTTCTCTTCTCCTCATAACCTATTTTCCTAAAACCAACACAAGGCATTCGTCGTGGGCATCCCCTGAGTATTGGCTCAAGAAAAAAAAAGAGGAATCGCAATGCATTAATATAACTAAAGAGCTTTTTGTCACCTAAAATGCAAAAGGGCGTAACAAAAAAAAAAAGAAATAGAGTTTTTTATTAATTTTTGTTCGTTTTATGTTTATTTTAGATCCTTACGATCAAAAATGGAGACTTTATTAAAGAAATTCAAACGCCAAGTACACCTTGTGTTATTGATTTTGTAAAGTTGTTTGCTTCTCATGTAAAAAAAAATAAAAAGTGTTGTTACGCCCTTTTGCATTTTAGGTGACGTTTTGTAATATTGAATGTTCTTATTTGTAAATGATAATATTTGTGCTAAAAGATTGTTTGCTGAATTGTGAAATATGCCTTCATATGCAAATAGGGTTGCCAGATTACATTTTTTAAAATTATTGACATTAATTAAATCATGATTGATTTTGAAAATAATTCTTAATACCTCAAAACTTCCCAAAATAACATAAATGTTAAAATCACAAATTCAAGCGAATTAACTCATTAGTTGTAAAAAAATTGCTGCACGCTTTTATTTTAAGTCAGCTGTTTAACGTTTTTAAGTATTAGTGATTAGTGTTGAGTATAAAGGGAAATATGTACATATAAGTGTTGATATGGGATTATGTTTTAAGTCAGCATCTCAGTGTTGTGAGATTTTAAGTGTTGAATGAAGAATTTTTGATAAATATTTATACAAAAGCACTAAAGCAAATTGATAAAATATTTTTTTGTTTAGTACTGTATATACAAATACATATTTCCTTGTGAGTGTGTACATGTGCTAGGTACCCAACAGTTATGACGGCTCTACCCGTCGCACAGTGGCTGAAAATCGTTTTTCATCGGCCAAAAATCTGTAACTTTTGAACCGATAGAGATAATCTTGCAACTTTTGCTGGAGAGTAGGCTTCTTGAACTTTCCTACAGTTTTAATTTGATTAAAATCGGCTTAGCAGTTGTTGAGATATTTAAGGTCAAAGTTGAACTTTTGATGTTTTTTTAGCACTTAGTATGAAAATGCTAATTATTGAGATTGAGAATTATTGTATTTTTTTAATCAAAAAGGGGGATGTTTTCAAGTGCACAGTTTTTTAATCTACAAAACTGACAAATTTCATTATGATATCTTTATAATTGTCAGATTTATAGAATGTCAAACCTTAAAATTACTATTCTTTTCTAATATTGAAGTTACGTTGACCGAAAAGATGTTAAAACAGTGGACTTAAAAGCATCCCCATGTTTGATTAAGAAATACCCCAAATTCCCAATCCAGGAAAAACGATTTAAGAAAAATATTTTTTTTTTGCAAAAATGTTCCTATTTACCACTCACTTTTGATCAGAATTTTCCAGACAATTTTGGAGATATTAGAAAACATTACTGTTCTTATGTTAAAAAAATCGGTTTTTTGAATTATTAGAATTTTTTTTTTTTTTTTTTGTTGAAAAATTTGATTTTTGTTTATTATTTTTTTTTTTTTTATATATATTTATGTGGGAGAAACAAATATAAAACTGACTAAAAATTGCTTCTAAAAGCATATTCATTTTTATATATACAATATATAAAAATATGGACAAAATATTTTTTTATAGTAAAAATTAGTATTCATATGTATTAACTTTATACGCAGATACATTCGCCTCGAATATCCCGCTATACTAATACAAAAATGCACAAAAAATACAACATGCCATTACTTAAAGTCATCTTTCCTACAAATATAAAAAATTGTTTACCCACTATTGGTAACAGTTTGATATTAACCATGATCCACTCGATTAAATAACTCAAAAATTCGTTAAAAATCAACCCAAAACATCCGTTTTATCCCATTATCTCTAAAGACAAAGGAGATAACCTAAACATATAAACATATTTTTTTATAAGTAGGCTTAAGTCTTTATTTTTCGCTATTTTTTTTAAAAGTTTGAATATCCGAGGTTACCAATTTTAGAGGTCCACAAGTCACTCTCCCGACCCTTTATGGACCCGTGTTCTTTCAAATCAACTCGCAAGCTGCCCGGGTATGACAGTTACAAGAATTGGATCAGCTGCAGACTTATTTTTCCAAACAAAACGTAATTAAACTTCTGTTATGTTTCAGTAAAATAGCAAAAAAAAAGTATAGAGCTTCATCGTAAAAGCTCTAATAAATAATTGAAAGCTAAGAAAAATAGTTTTCTTATTTTTTTTTTTTTTTTTTTTTTTGGGTATGAGAAGTAAGCTGCCTAGAATTTTTTGGACTCGCATTGCTGAGTCTGTGCAACAGAACAAGAAACCACCAATATTTAATATTTTAAAAGAATACCTAATATCTAAATATCTAACATTAAAACAAATCCGATGCATAACTGGCAAACACATTACAATATTTTTAATTTCACAAAATGGGTACAAGACTTAAAAAGGGTATAACTTTGGAACATTAAAAGCAAATTCAATTATTTTTTTTTTTTCAATGACTCAGAATTTATCCACCTTTTTAACTGAATCATTAGTTTTTTTAACTTCGATATAAATTTTAAAAATTACAAAGCATTATTTTTCAAATGCATGCTATATTTACAAAAAAAATGTGATTAAGGGGACCCAAATAAGCAAAAAAAATAACCGAAACTATATCGGTATCGACGATATTTTACTGTCGATACGCCGATACTTTTTCTAGTTTTTTTTAGCAAAAAACAATTTAGTTTTCAATGCTTATTTTTGCACAGCAACTAAATGATATAACACATTTAAAAGCAGAACATCAAATCAAAAACAGAATAATAAATTGTTTATTTTAATTCTTTAGCTGGTGACCTTTTTTTCAAGACGCATACAAATGTGAAAGTAATACCACTTAATGCGTTCTATACGTACATGCATTATACGCGTTTGCTGTGTAACTTGTCAATACAATTTTACACTGATTCTACTTTTTGGACAGATGCATAAACACATCAACGAATTAAACGTGAAGTGTGGGCCTCCAGCTTTAGCCGTTTTGCTTTGCACCATAGTAGTGAAATGTTCTCTCACTGCTAAATCTTTTATGTGTTTGAAGTACCAAAAACGTACAAATTTTGTAAATTTTTAGATTTTTATGCTTTTTTTAATAAGATGTTTGTGAGAATAAAATCATTTTGCTGAAAATTTTGGGTTACTAATAAGAGGCTAAAGAATACATAAGCAAGGCCACTGCTTCATTGTCTGACGATATTCCGCTAGTTAACAGTCTTCTAAAATAATTAAAAACTATAATAAATGAGGCCCAAAAATGGGAGAATTAAAAAACGTCTTACTGAGCTACTATGACTATGATGAACTATTCTGAAATTGTTGAAGAAATGGATACTAGGGAGGGTCAAAAAAAATTTGTTTTCTCGTAACGACTTCTAATAGCGTAAATATGTTGTATATTTGTCTTCATTAGACCTTTCAAATATTATTAATTTATTTTTAGTGTAAGAGCCCGCACTTTGATCTTCATTTTGTTAAATCTGTTATATAACAGCAATAGCATTGTATTGCAAAACAGCATATTACTGTATCCTAACGATTCTTAAGTTCTCTAGGATTCAGACACAAGCAATTCATTCATTGAAAAGTATACATTTTTTCAGGAAATAGTTTTGATAGAATACATATAAAACAATGCACAATAAAAAGATCAGTTTGGAGGAGTAGTTCGAGATCTTCCAACTAAATTGCAAAAAAGAGCAGCCCAAGTACCAAATACAGAAGAAAACGTAAATAAAAGTCACGACAAAATTAACTTAAAATAGCAGTAGTTATCTGTAAGTAATTCCAGTGCTTCTTCTGACGACTCTTTTAAATAACCTTCCACGTCAAAGGCAGAAAGAAAACAATTTTAGTTTGCCTATATTTTCAAAAACTTGTAACCGTTACAGTATTTCATATAGCGCAGCGACTGCTATTGCTTCGTCTGTATTGCAAGATATCTCTCCTAGCAGAGAACCAATTATAAATCAAAAATAAGACGGGAAAGAAAAAAGGTACGTAATAAATGCATTCAAGACCAGAAGCAGCTAGACCTACTAGCTTTATACTTAAATTAACCCATCAGTTAATCGGATAGTAATTAATCTGTTAACCGATTAACGATTAATCGAATGAATACCCTACTGAATATTCTATTTTATTAGCAAGAGAGGTAAAATGTTTCTTAACATAAGAATTATCTCGTTTTATACGAAATTATTTTAGATACAACTATTTTAAGTCTAAATTTTTTATAATTTATAAAACAATTTAGTATGTAAAATCAATAGCCTTACCCCCGTATTCATAAACGATTATTAAGTTTAACAAACGTTTATTAAGACGAATTTTCATATTAAATTTGTTTTGTAAATCTTTTTTGAATTAAATATATTTTTATGAATACGGCAGTACATGTTTAAAATAAATAAGTCTAAAAAAGCTAAAAACATTTTCTAAAAATGCGAATTAAAATTTTGCAGCTAAATAAAAAATTTTAATGCTACATTTAGTCGCAAAAATGCCAAAATGCACATACTGCCAAAGAGCATGGCGCACAAATACTTAAGTTTTAAAATAAGTTCTGTTGCATCTGAGAGACTATTCTTCATTGCAGATCTGCTTCAAATATATTTGCGAAATCGTGCGAAAGCTAAGAATTCTTTGCTTTTTAAACAAAAATATTTATCATAGTAAAAGGTACCACCATCGTGTTTGATGGCATGTCCTTGACGTTTTCACTGATTGTTCTGTTCAATTCATGGGAAAGTTTTAGCACATTTAAGCAGCTTATAACACACAACTCATTTCTAAGCCTAAAAAATACATAACATTATCTTTACCCACAGAAAATATCGCTTTGGTGTTAATTTTATACGAGTATCTGCCCTAATCCGCTTTGTGTTGTTGGCATAGTTCCAAAATTACGATCCTATTAAAAACGACCTTTTTTTGCTCGCAAGAGAATAACGGATTTTAAAAAAATCTGTGCTCGTCGTCTTCCTGCTTTTGTTTATGAGGTAGAGGCCTTCATTAATGTATTTGAGAGTCAAACACACAAAAAATATCAAATGTGTGCACAAAACGCTTGTGAACAACCACAATGACAAATACTTACAATAATTCAAGGAATTATACTTCAGACAGTTCTTGTTTCTCTCAAAACCTTTCAATACAGTAAACATTTTTTGCCTATACTCCTAGTATTTGAAAATTACGAGAATTTTTTATATTTGCTTGTCTATTGTATTTGGCGTTTACATACAAGGAAATGCTTTTGCAAAGAATTGTTGTTGCATTATTATTAAAGAAATAAGCATACAAAATATGTCGTACATACATCTCCCAAACTCACATTAAACAAATTTAAGAATGTGTATATTTTTCGTTCTCACATTCATTGTTGTATGTATTTTTAATTTCCATGTAAATCCTTAGGAGTATATTTAATGCCCGCACTTTTGCTATAGCAATGCATTTGTTTTTAGCTTTTACACGTTCACACACTTACGTTATTTCGTATTCTATACTTATCTTCAGTATCAGCTCTTGTTCACACTGTCGATATGAAAAAAGCGAATCACCCGATCTTTATTCCTATCGTAATCATAATACGAAACTATTTCTATTAGTTTGGAATTCCACAAAACTATTTACATTCTTATTTTTTTTTTGGTGCACTGGTCAAACCTACTGGGTACATGATATATGGAAAAATATTTTGGGAGAATTTTATATGTTCTTAACACGAAAACTTTAGCAATAGAATTTTTTGATTGCAGGATGTAAAATCACTAAATACCAAATGAAAATAAACCTGTCATTATCATTTAATCAGTGGCGTAAAATGGCTTTTTTATTTCCATAAAAGAAACAATAAAATGTTAATGTTTTTTTAATGTCTACAAACATAAATATATGAAGGGAGGTATGTGAGGAGAAATAAACTTAAAGTTTAAGTTAATTAGCAAGTCTTATTATGAAAAACCTTTAATATTATGAAAAACCAGTGGAAAATTAGTAATAAAAATGTTAAACTTCTTTTTTTACATCTTGTGCTCTAAAAAAGCCGATAATTATTTATACCCGCGCCACAATAGTGCAGTTGGTATAATTCGTTTGTGCTGGTGTGTGTAACACCTGAAAATATTGGTCCTTAAAGTATACCGATAAACTAAGAATCACTTTATGAATCGATCAAATTATGTCCGACCATTCGCCCGACTGGCTTGCTGCCCATGGAGGTACAAGTACAGGTCTCAAATTTGGAGATAATTTGATGAAATGTGTTACATACATGCATACAAACGATTGTCATAAGGACCAAGCCCATTTGAAATTATGAGAAGTAGTTGAAAATTTTACAAGGTCCCCATACAAGCTTCTTTCCGAAATATAGAATTTGTGGCCATAAAACATATTATTATGCTCGTATTTAGATAAAATTTGTTCAAAACTTATTTTATTGCATTCCAAATCCTAACTAAATTTTATTGGAAACGCTCCATATTTGACCACATCTACAATACAAGTAATGCCAGAACTTCTTTAAAAATGTTGGTATTGATTTAAACAGTTGCGACGATAAGTTTACAATAGCGAATTCATGATAAAATGTTGTGCTGGTAGGACCTGCATTCCCCATAAGTATTGTATAAACACCTTCCAAAAAAATCCCACATAGATTAAGATATCTAAATAATATTCGGAACAAAGAACGAAAATTTGTCCCAAAATACTGTGCTGTAGGGTATCAGATGGTCGGGTTTGACCGACTTTACTTTCTTACTTTGCTTACTTTAATATTGTGTTATGGTTCTATGAAGTAACAGTGATATGCAGTGAAAGATTTAAGACATTATTTTAAGAGAATAGCAAAATATGCCAACTCGAATTTGGCCAGAATGAGTTTCCGAGGGAAAATAGCTCCCCTATGCAATATCCATCTGTGTTATAGAAAAAAATAATTGTTTTCGTTTTGTATCATTTTTGTTATCCTGCTAACTCAAAGAAATATTATTTCGTGAAAATAGTAAATTTCCAAAATTTAAAAAAAAATCATTTGTTATAAATCTACCTCAAATTTATCTTACTGAAGTTGGCATGCTAAGGATTTTGATCTCCAATCTCTAGTGTTTGTGTTATGGCAATTTTTTACATATAAGACACAGAAAGACAAAACTCGTACTAAATTTTAGTTTTCTCCACTAACTTTTAGTACGAGACTTACTTAAAACCCAAGTACGAGGGTCCAACCAATCCCGGAATTTCTTAAAGAAAAATGTATAAAATTCTTAAATTAAGTTAACAAAAGCTTGAACTTTTCATTAGTTGGGTCACTCTATATTCTATATGCGTGCATGCAAACATGTTTGTAAATGTTTGTTGTTGAAACAGCAATAACACTACAAGAGTAAAAACATATTTACATCATTTGCATGCTTAAATAGTAAAATAAAAAGCAAAAATAAACAAATAATAATATGCTGTCTCTGGTTCTCTACAGTAAGTGTTTAGGCTAGAATTAATCCACTTTCCGATTATTTAAAGTACGAATTCGGAACTGAACCAACTTAGAAGTTCTTGAATCAAGCACAGTTTGAGATTAATTATTACATCCCTTTGATTTCAGGCAATCCCATTTTCTGATTATTTTAAGTACGGGGCACTTGAATACTCCGTACTTTAATCAGACATTCTGTAATTGATTTAAGGTAATCTGTATTAACCGTACTTTTGACACTTCTGCGGCATGATTTAAAAACAGATGGTTTGATTTTTCTTTTCAGTGTAGTGGTTCCAAACAAATAAAAATTGCTAATATATACAAATGTAACATTAAAATATTTTATACGATTGAAACATAATGTATGGGGCGCTTATAGTCAATGATATAAGCTTTCAAAGCAACAAATTTAGAGTGCCCCTGTTACAATACAGAGGAGTTAGAGTTATTTTTTGTTAAGCTTTGTGTTAAGTGTACAACTCTGTTTTATTTCACGCTTCAAAGCGTGAGTGTCTTTTCCGTATGTATTGCAATTTTTTTTTTTTAATTGCGTATATCTGTGGTATTTTGACAAAACATCTTAAGTCGAGATAAGAAAGCAAAAAAAAAATGTTAAATCAAATTCAACACACGTTTTTACTAAAGCTTTTTGTGGCATTTTTCAACCTCAGCATAGTAAATTTTAGTTCAATAAATTTTGTTGTTGCAGTTTAGTACATGTTAGTACTATAGCTATATTAATAAGTTTACAAGGTCTACAAGTGTGCTTTGCTTTCAGTTTGTAATATTTTTGTATGTTATTATATTATGGTATTTTTTGGTTATGACTTTTTTTGTAAATTTTTTCAATTTGTACATCTAAAACATCTTCAAAATGGTTAATTTAAGAAGAAAAAAATTTTTTTTTCCGATAAAATATGCTAACTCTAAAAAAATATTTTTTTTAGATCAACTAAAAAATGTTATCTCAAAAAGAAAACGTAAACATGTGCAAAATATAAAATTTTTTTCATAACAAGGCATAAATTAGTTAAATTGTTAGAACATCGTATGAATTTTTTTTACAATAATGGGCGAAATAACTTGTTTTAAACGCCCCTGAAAAGTGAGGGGTTTTTAGCTGGTATTTTTTGAATATTTTAGGTGCTCGGTTTATAAATGTGTGACAAACAATTGATTGTGTAGTAAAATTTATGTGAAAAGCACTAATAAAACTGAGTGATTTCCATATAAATTTTACTACACAATCAATTGCTTGTCAATCAATTGCTTGGGTGCCCCGGTAGGCTAGCTGGTAGTGACCTAGTCTATCAGTACCGGGGTTGCGGGTTCGATTCCCGCCAGAGACTCTGGTCTCCTGCAGACAAGCAAAAAGCTTCGCGGGATTTAGTGTAGGAATAATAAAAAAAAAAAAAAAAAAAACCTAGAAACAGTACATAAGTTTTCTTTAAAATTTTCTTAAATACATAAATAATACATAATTTTGTATACTCAGATGATTACAAAAGTCATGTATAAAGTCAAGTATCTTGTGTCAGATATCGATTAAATTCAAATTAACCTAATTTAATTAAATATGTATCCCCATCTGAATCTTTGCATTAGCCATTTCATAAAATTATCCAAAATTAATATCCTTTTTGCATGTTCTCAAACGATTTAATAAATAAAATAACAAACCAGACCTAACAACCAGATTTCGCATTAGCGTGCAAACAAATTATATCTCCACTGGGTAAAAATACGTTGTTCTGCGATTTTATCTAGTGGTTTGTTTATTTGCATTTAGGAAAGACAAAAAAAAAAAACAAAAAAATGCATCGTGTATCTAAATACTCTTTCGTATCTTTTTTGTTTATGTAAATTATGGTCATATAAATTTAACCACACAATTGCATGTGTGCCCAGAAATTAAAATTTATGACAGAATATTAAATGTGAAAAATTACATGAATATTCTACAGACTATTTTAAATCCAATATGGGTATGCGAATATATGACAGCTTTGTTAGATTTTAGCAGTAATTTTTTGTTGTTTTTTTTTTTTTTGATTATTTCGAAATGCCTGTATTTCTTTTAAACAGGCAATTCTAAAATCGCTAGAGCCGTTTTTTAAATCATGGGAATTTTGTCTAAGTCGGAATCAATTATTTGAAAGAATCGTGAATAAGTCTACAAGAAAAATTTGAAGCTATGAGCTAAACTATGAGATGCCCAAATAAAAGCTTCCATAATAAGCATAAACAAAAGAGCCTAGACAGTTGGAGCAAGGCCTGCCGGACGGTCTTGATTTACAAGAATTTTCAGTTGCTCGTCAAAAATCATGAAAAATGTATTAAAGCCCAACCAAAAAGTTTTCCTCAAACAGTGTTGTGTAAAAAGCCAATTAATAGTTCATCGTTTTGTTTAAGTGTATTTGTTTACATAAATATAAAAACTAAGTTTCCATTATTAAACAATAACAATTTGACAACACTGGAATGCTGTTTTAAAACACACACCCGTATCAACACCTACCCAGCGTGAAATTTCCGAATACCTTCTTACTTCAGGCCTTTAAAAAGGCCTGCTTTAAAATTGTTTAATATAATTACCAATCTTATCTATCTGCTAAAGAATGCCTCAAAGAAGCCCTAGGCTCTTTCGTATAAAAGATACGATACACATTCCCTTCTATAAGAAGGAAGAAGAGAAGGAGTTGAATTTCTTGTTTTTTTTGGCCACAGCAAAAGCAAAATAATTATCTTTTTTATTTAGTTGCCATTCTTATGTAACTGACAAAGAAGCGAGAGCGGAAGGCCTACCCCGCAATGGCAACGTATGTAAAAAGATATGGGTATGGAATCCAGCCAGCAGGCCTTGTACATTCAAAAGAAGGAGTACAGGCCTTGTACATTCAACAGAAGGAGTACTAGATGGCATCCGTACTCCTTCTTTTTCCCACTGGATACAATTATTTCCACCTTTACTCAACACTGATCGCCAAAAAACCAAAAAAGTCGGGAGCAAGAACTTTGTTTTGCGGTTTTAATTGCCTTTTCCAAATCTGTTCATGGATTTGTCTACCGATTTTAATGTTTATGGCTAATTTAAATGTTTATGGCTAATTTTATTCCCATAAGTTTTATAATTGAAAAATTGTTCCCTTATATTTTTTTAATAAATTTTTAAAAACTAAAAATAGCATCAATTTTGCGTCCATAATATTGAATAACGAATAAAATTACGATTCTTCCAACGATTTTAATGATATATGGCTTTTTTATTCGTTATATATCTGGCTTTTTGATAAATGATAAAAATATAAAATATTTGTCCTTATTGTACCCACAGACTATGCAACATTTGTCGAAAACGTCTTACTATTTTTAATTTAGTTTTTATCACAGACGATCACACTAAAAACGAAACATCAGTATTGCGTGTTTTTTGAATATACTACTACAAAACACAAAAAAAAATTTATTTATTTTCTTTGTATACCTAACATATTTTATGTTCATATTTTATATGCAATTATAATTGTTTTCCAACTCTCACAATTTGCAATTGTTGCCATTTTCCGATTTCTTTCTTCATATTTTTTACTCCAAGAGTTGCAAAAGCACCTCACTCGACATCTGCTCTCAACGAAATGAGATAGAAAAAACAGTCAACATCGCCACACACGATGAAACATTGCGGTTGGAAACATAAAATATCAAAAATGTTTGATTTTTGAGAAACCAAAAAGGTAACAAGAATTTCAACCAGAATGGTCCCCACACACGTAGCAAAATTTAGTGAAACAAGCTAATGTTTCGACCATTGTTGCCTCGTGTGTGGGTAACTTTATAACTTGTTTATGTTTAAGTATTTTGGCCAAATAAAAAAATGGACGTGATAGAAAAATACTGAAAGCGCTATTTATACTGAAATTTAGCGCTTTATATTCCATATATTTTTATTTAAAACAATTTTTGCTGCAGACTAGTGTAGTTTAAACAAAAGCGTACAGACATTTTTGGCGCGAATGGTGAGTTCATTTAATAGTATTTTTTGCTTTTAGCTCGTTATTACATGTGTTATTTTTATACAAGATTAATTAAGGAAGTTTTTAGTTGTGAAGAATTTTTTCAAAAGCAAGATAAGTTTGGTTGAAATCGCACGACGCGTTTATGATTAGTTCGGCGACGTACATATACGGACTTATTTTTATATATATAGTTCAAGAACTTTGCAAATTTGAATCTGGCAAGCCTAATTAGAATGGACAATTTCATAGGTTCAATGTACTTGCCCGTAAAAAAATTCCACAATTCCAACTTGGAGTTAGTGGAATTGGTAATTTCACGCTGTAAATGATCCCAATATCATTTTATAGAATGAAAAAATCGAATACAAATCTGAGTAAGAGTACAATTTTTTTGGTCTTAATATTGGCTTAGATCTCATTTAAATCCTTTGTAGAAAATCGACAACGTTTTCTTGAAATAACATATCCGGACAAATATCCAGAAATAAGTTTAATAAAACAGGCACCATTCAAGAAATAAGCCTACAATAGGCATACATTTCTAAAAATTAAGTAAAACAAGGTAAAATTTATCTATATTCATACATCTAAACTCCGGTAGTTGATCGCTTTTTTTTAGCAAGAGTACCAACAAAATGCTCTCAAAAATATATAAGAGGTTAGAAAGGGTTTTAGCAAAGAATAATTGAATACAAGATTATTACATGCGCATGATTTCCTGGTGTATAGCGTAGTTTGTCCGTGGCAAGGATTACCAGGTTTAAAAGCCCCTTAGATTCAAGAAGCCGTATAAGTTGTGTTTGCACATTATAAGAGCTGCCAACCCTGTATTTAAACAACAACTATCTTAAGGTTGTTAGCATTTTAATAGGAATACAGTTATTTTACTATAACTATTTAATAAAAAGAATCTGGGAATTATTTCTTTTCATAAGCTACTTTATTATATTCAACATTTTTTATTTTTCGAACATTTTTTAAATTCGAAAAATAAAAAATGTTGAATATAACGATTTAAGTAATTTCGACACATTTTAGCTGGCAACGATGGTAACGAGGCTCCAAGGTTTTGTTGGACAGTTGAATTAGGTTTCATCCACTCTCTCTTCCTTCCAAGAAAAGAGGCATGTTATTATCAACCCAATTATGAATGAAAATTCTCCGGTAGATTTCTCCTTTCTCCTATTTTTTTGTATGTAGGGTAAAGTCCCCTAAGTTCGGCATGCACCAGTAGTCGGCCAATTTTTTATAAAAGTTAAATAAATAAGAATAGCGGCAAATATATAAATAAGTAACACGTTTTTTTAATAGAAAATATACTTAATTCTCTTTATGAAAAGTTTGTATTGGCTGTGATGAGTATTTCGATCGATTTGGCTTGTCGTTCTGTGACAACCTCTCAACACCCGTGGTAGTGCCAGATATTTAAGTAATTTTTTAGTGTCAAGGACAGTTGGAATAAGTAAGGAATCATATTAAATTAAGTTATTTTTTTACCATAATGCTTTTAGTAGGAAGATAGACGTTCATATAGTCTCCAATGAAAATAAATTTATAAAAAAAATTTATATTTCGCTTATTTTAAAGGCTGCCGACATTAGGGACAAAATTTTGACAGATTTCCAGTAGTCGGCATAGGGATGCCGACTTTAGAATAATTTATATTTTCTCTTATTAAGCTCAAATTCTACTCTTTTATATATTACTCGTCTCTCTTGATAATGAATGCAAAGAAAATGAGTTTTTTTTTACTTTACCCAACAGTCGGCATACATTTTATTCAGTATTTTATATGATGCCGAGTATAGGAGAAAATGTATTCTGATGTCGGCAGTGGTTATAAATGGTGGGATCTAGCCAAACAAAATAATATTTTGGTAGGCATTAAATTAGGATTCATTTCTTTGGCATTTCAGACCATTATAAAATTAAAATGGAACGACCCTTCCACCAATATTCTGAAGATTCCTTAAAAATGCGCTTTCCGAAATAAGAGAAGGTAGAATTTCTATACGTGTTGCAAGTAAAAAATATGTCGTTATGCGTTCCACCATACAGGACAAATTATATGGCCGAGCTCCTGAAGGTCCTAGGAGAATGGGTCCACAAACGGTACTGTCTAACGTCGAAGAAATGCGTTTGGTAAGGTGGTGCCAAGAAATGGCGAAATGCGGGTTTCCATTAAAAGCCGAGGATTTGTTGAACACTGTTCAGGCAATAGTTAAAGACCAGCGCACCACACCGTTTTTAAATGGTAGACCGCGAAAGAGCTGATTATTAAAGCAGCATCCTTGCCTAGCAATTCCTGAAGCGGAAGGAATAAGCAAGGGGAGGGCTGTAATAACCGAAGAGGGCATCAGAAAATGGTTCGAAGGTCTAAAAAAGTTTCTGACTGAACAAAACTTTCTGATCCATCGCGAATATTTAATGGGGATGAAACTAGTTTTAGTTTGTGTCCTAAGGTAAGGTTAGGTTCCATGGGCAGCAATTGAGAGACAGCTCACTTGGGTCCTTCAGCGATCCCTTTGTGATACCCAGCGCCAATGCCCATCCCAAAGAGCAGTTACTCAGATGGCGTTACTGCAGATTTGAGCCAATCCGTTTTCCTAATGAAGAGAAGAAGCAATCTTAGTTCTATTTTAGATAGATCCTCCAAGCAGGAAAACATCGGCTCTCCCAGGTATTTTTCCCTGATGCCCCGTAGCCCAGGGCATTGATAGAGAAAGTGAAGCACAGTCTCCTCTTCCTCCTCATCATGACAACTTCTGCAGTAGTCATTGAATTCCACCCCCATTCTCCTAGCATCAGTCCCAACAGGCCATTATCCAGTCATAGCCGACACCACAGTCCTGATTTGGTTCCTTTTGAACCTAAGTAGAGATTTGGTTTTCCGTTCATCATAGCCAGGCCATAGTGCCCTGGATATGGAGCAGGTGGACTCACAGGTCCATCCCTCTTGCGCAATTCTATAATACTCGCGCCGACTGAGTGACTTACAGTGAGCCATTTCAACGAATTGATCAATGAATGTGTCATCCATGCGACCACCTTCCTTGGCCAGCTCATCTGCTATCTGGTTTCCCGGGCAGTCTGAGTGCCCAGGTATCCATATAAGCGTTAACCCTGAATGCTCAGCAATCTCATTTAAAGACATCCGGCATTCCACAGTTAACCAGTTTGTGTCCTTAAACAGGTAAAGTTATAGCACCCAAGGGCTATCGGAATGTGTATTCTTTCCAGAAAGGGAACGAAAAAGAAACCATTACGGTGCTGTTGGTCTTTTCAGCTAATAGCAAGATGTATGTTAATTTTAAATAACTTACGTTTTAATAAAAAAATTCTTGAATTATTTAACGATATTATTCTTTTCTTACTTAAAAATCCTATGCCGACTATTGGGGCAAAAAGTGCCGAACTTAGATACGAGTGTGCCGACTATTGGGGAAAATGGTACATGTTGAAAAAAACGTAAATTACTCTATTTTTATAGCTAAGCTTCTAAAAACCGTTAATTGAGTCTAAAACTACACAAATTGTTCAAAAATAATAAATCGTTGACAACAAAATACTACTCTCACAATCTTGATAGCGTCTGTTGAGAATGGGAAAAAAGTTAAATGGCCGACTACTGGTGCTTTTACCCTATATGCAATTGTAAAAATGGGAAAAGAGAAAAACTCTCGGGGAATTTTAATTCATAATTTGGCTGCATAAAATATTAAAACTTAATAAAAAACAGAAAGTGTTTCTCAATTAAGCTGCAATAATATAATTCTTACAATGTAATCTAATACATATTTGAAGGAAAAAAAATCCTACTTAAACACACTATAATATCAATATTGATCACATTTTATTTTTGTGAAATTTACGTTCACAAATCGATGTTCGTAAAACAGATGTCTTTTGATCTTTCGAATAATAAATAGGCTGAAACAATTGCAAAATATTCCATCTAAATTTCATGACATTTTAATACTTTGATGTACTACAATTTACAGCTGTCTGCTTTCATATCAAATTTGTGATTTTGTGCAACACCTTCTCTTAAGTTATATAAATACATCTTATTTATTGACTAATGCCGCTGCAAAACATTATTTATGTTGGATTTGTTCACAAACAAAATGTCATTGAAAATGGTAAAATTATGGAGTAAATTTTGTTTATTTAATTTACTTATACATATGTATATTATTAATTGACCATTTGTTTATTTAATTTCGCCAACCAAGCAACAGAAAGTGAAAGCCAAACGTTTTGGATACAAAATTTCAAAAGACATTTCACAGTTGAATGTCAAAAATGCTTTAATATATTTTTAAAAGTAAGAAAAGTGCTAAGGCGGATTCACCAAATTGTTTGGAACAAGATTTTCTACGAAAACGTTTTCCGTCTTTCTTACAGAGTCGGACAAAATCTAATTAAAACAAAAATGTTGCCATCAAACTCACCGTAGGAACAGAATTGAAGCGTACGATACGTTGCCAAATTAAGACGTACAATATTTTATACAAAGGCACACAATTGCTGACGTAAACGTAAAAGCGTATCTACTTCGTATGTTAAATTAGATCTAGTTCTATTTCATTTTATTTGTTATTTGTTTCTTCTCATATCAATCTTTATGCGCCCCATACACGGTTCAATTCAGTTGTCAACTGAGTCTTTCAACTGAATTGATACTTGGCCACACACTTCTTCAACTGAATTGAAAGATTTTAATTCAACTGTAAAATTTGGATTTTTTTTAACATACATTTTGACAGCTGATCAAGAGACCTGAGCACACACAGTACAATCGAATTGAAAGACTTAGTAGTCAACTTGAAAAAATCAAAATCTTCTGATTTTTCTTCAACCAACTCGACAACCGTCAAACTAATCAACTGACAAGGCCATGCACGCTTTGATTTGGACAACAACCGACGCAATTGACAATTGAATTGAATGGTCTGCTTTACTAGAACAAACCGAAAGAATAAAGGCTGGGTTTTTGAGATCTCAGTTACACCAGGTTTAGTTAATATGAAAAGAGATTTGAGCCGCCATTATCATGTTTGCATACAAAATTTTGATGGAACAGCTTATGTAGACTTAAGATTTAGATGTATAAAAGTTATTTTAAAATAATTCGAACACAATATTCTAGAAACTACTAGACGGTTCTTGAATCAACTAGGAATAGTTTTGAACTATAAAACAGGCTAACTCATAAAAGTTTAGTTTAGTTTGATTGGAGACATTAAACTGTTCAGATCGTCACTTACAATAGTGGTTAAATTTTGTAAATTTCAATAAAGTTTGTTTAGTTGAATTCGTGTGTGTATTTATTTTAATTTGGAATTAAAAGAACTCAAAGGTTTATTATAAAGGGAATAAACCTTAATGCATTTTATAAAGTAAAAACTTAACAATATTATATCATTTTAAAGTTTAAACAAAAATCTCTATAATTCAACAGAAGTACATTTACAGTTTTTAATATAAATCCCTACAAAAAGAGAAAAATCCATACACTTGGCATCACTGATTGTATTACTACTAATATTATAAAAAATACTATTATATTCTTATTCACTCGTAAAACTGCTCTGAGTGGAGAAGCAGCTCGCGCTCGTTGTCATTATTTCTTAAGGGCAATCAGGTCGTTCTTGTTTGTCTGCTTTTCGTGCGATTTGCGTTGTCACCTCGCATTGGTTAATGGCGTGGCGTCATATAACTGTACCGAGTAACAGTTTTTGCGGTTGCCGGCATTGACTTTGTGCAATCGTTCGTAACCTCAAATTTTTAACTTGTTTTCTGGTGGAGAACCAATAATAACTCAAAGTGACTGATGGAGAACCATAAAAAACTCAGACGTTTACTGGTGGAGACCAATAATACTCTGGAGTGGATTCTTGAAGCTCTCGCCTTCCTATACGATGGTTTAGGTCGAACGAGGTCTTGTGGTTGAAGCTCCAAAAACTCGTGGGATACCCTGGCAATATGACTTAAATAGTCAGCCACAAACTTTTTAGTTTTTAAGGATAGCCAAAAAAAAAAAAAAATATTCTTATTCACTTTATGGTCTTACTTGTATAATATTTTTAGCTTTTCTAAAGTATTTGGAAAACGTTTCCTGACGAGCTGGCCTAAGCAACCAGCGAAATGCGTATAGAAACTAGCTTTCCCAAAACAATAAATTTCAGTGATTTAATCATAAATGAAGATTGGGAGTATTAGCACATCATTAATAAATTAATTAATTAATAATAAATATTTCATTCCCGAAAAAAATTTTTGGTAAAAAAATACTTTTGGCGAAAAAAAAATTGTTCGAAACAAATGGGTGAATTCGTCTTAAATATATAATAATACAAATAAATAAAGTTTGTATACAAACAAAAATTTTAATCCAATATGTTTGTCTGTAGGTTAATATGTACATATGTATGTACGTCATAATGTTATTTAATGACAAATGGAATAAAACTTGGCACCTGATGACACTCGTACGGCTAATTTTGAATTCACTGTTAATGTTGCGAAAAAGTGTGTTTGTGTCTTGACAATTTTTGCGTGTTCTTAATTTTTTTAAAATAAAAATAGCAACAAATATGTATGTAATTCAAATAACAATGATTGAGGCACAAAGAAATATGAAGAATAAATAGAACTTATTAAGAATTCTTAAACATTTTTATTTCTTAAAATTTTGCAAAAAAAAATATAATAAAAATGTTCAATTCTCATACTTGTTTGTTTATTTTTATAATTAATTGTTGTTGAAATAGGTATATGTTTTTGTTTTTTTAATCATGCAAAAAATGTCTTTGACTTCGGAATTGTTTTTAGAGTTTTGTTGTTGCTTATTCAAAAAATATTGTGTGCTCGTTTCAAACATAATATATTATTTTTGGCACAATAATAGAAATGTTTTAACGGCAATATCTTACAATTTTACGAAAAATTATCACTTGTCACCCCGTATTTCCAAGAAAATTACTTTTGTTTGCTATACACACAGAAAATATATCAATGTCAATGTTAAATTAACATGGCGCTATGTTAATTGAAAATCAAAGTAAATTTCTGCAAAAGCATAGTTTTGTTTAAAATTATGCTTGCTGCATATTAATTTTAAATGAAAGATGTTAAAATAACATTGTTCAATATAGAATCCATAAAAGCCTGTGTTAATTGTTTTATATGGAAACAGCAACAACACTTCAAGAAGAAAAGCCTATTTTTTCGGTATTTAATAAAAATAAGAAAAACTCCCGTATTCTTTTTGTTAAAATTATTTAGTTAATTACATAAAATTTTTAAAGTAGAATATTGACGAAAACCACATTGGGTCATTCTGCTGGTGTCTTTTAATTGTGAGTACTTCTGTAAACAAAGAGGAATACAATAAAGTGAAACATGTCTTGCAGGAAAATAGAAGCTCAATAAGACATGCTTTCGATCTATTATCTTTAAAATTTTCTGGATTTGTAACGAAGGTACAGAATTGTAGATAAACAATAGATTTCATTATTCTCTAAACACTCAAATCTTACATTCAGAGCTTATGCTACGTAAATCGTAAATTTTTGGAAATCTGAACTATTCTGCATCTCATTCTGTAATAGTGTCAGAGAATGTAGCAGTAACTTTGCTTATGGATCTTGTGGTCTCTTGGAAGTAGCCCAAAAGTTTTAGCGAAGTGATTTTTATTTTCACAAAAAGCATTAAAAATTAGCAGAAAATTCTGCAGCAGGTCCAAACCAAGTGTACAATGCATCAGTCGAAAAAGTCGTTGTGTAGAATTTTATGGACAAGTTACACAGCAAACGCGTCAAATGCATATACGTATCAAACGCATGAAGTAGGATTACTTTCTACTTTAGCATGCGTCTCGTAAAAAGAACATACGCGTAAAACGCGTGAGTGGACCGACCTGCACCTTAAGAATTAAAAGAAACAATTTATTATTCTGTTTGATTTTTAGCTCTTAGTTGTTATGCAAAAAATAAGCACTGGAAATTAAATTGTTTGTCAAAAAAAAAAAAACTATAAAAAAGTATCGGCGTATCAACAGTAAAATATCGCCGATATATCGGTATCGCTATTCGTTACTTCCCTAATTTTTATTTTCCGTGCGAAACAAGTGCAGCTCATATTATATCGCACGGAATTTTAAGCAACAGTTGTCATTTTTTCTATTTTTTTATTTTGTATTTGTATAGTGGTTTTTATAACAAGCGCTTCACAAAGAAAAATATAGAAAAGTGCTAAAATTCATAATAAAATTAAATTTTTGGTTTTTTGATTTAAAAATTATAAAAATATTATTGTTTTACTTTTTTTAATGATAATTAAAAAAACATGGTTTTTTTCCTTCGAAAAACAATGCTGTATACTTGCAACCAAGGCGAATACATACAAGTTGGTCTTATTTTGAAAACGTTGTGTCAAAATAATGCAAGCCTGTAGTAAACAATTCAAACAAACATTAACATACAACTACAATTAGTGTTGGGAGAATTCCAACTAATTGTAGTGGGGAATGTAATAAAAGATAAACTCACTGTTATATTGTTGGTATTTTGTTCAAGCTTTTATATCGTTGCAAATAACACTTTTTGAGTGTTTGTAGGTAATTCTCATTCCCTCTGTAGTCTTGTTTGCTGATAGCTTTGACTTTTCTAAAATTATTTAGAACGTTTCCTGATGATCTGGCCTAAGCAACCAGTGAAATGCGCATAGGAACAGTTAAACCTCCAACAATAAATTTCAGTATTTTTATCAATTATTGAAAAAGGGAATTAATCACAACAAACTAAATCTTTTAACAAACATTTTATTTTAATTTTAATTTTAAATTGTGTGTAATTATTTAAATACGTTTTAAATTTCCTATGTCTAAGTGAAAATTATGGAATTTATGAAAGATTCCCCAGAACCACCAGAATGGTATACCATTTTGACACATGGTTAGTTATCAGCTGTTGCTTACTTAGCAAGCCAAGGTCACCTTGTATAATTCGCTTTTCTTGCAATTAATAAAACCGTTAAGTTTTGAAAAATCGCGAGACAGATAATTGATACATGTCAAAATTTTGGTGTGAAATAATTATTGTTGCTACAAATTTTTAGCAAGTTTGAAAAAAGCACTGTTTAGTTTGAAAAACTGCCTGTTTTGTGAGACAAAAAATCACGCTGAAAAAATTTTCTGCTTATAAGGCCATAATTTGCCATATCAACCCCTCTTCGCGAAATGATCGTAAGATCGTAAAAAATTCTATTATTGAAGTTCAGATTTTATGAAACCACCTCCATCCGATGGTCCAAATTTTCGATGACGCTAAGGCATAATTGAGGTTCTATGCCGTCAATGTGCCGAATTATCTCATCCTTAAGCTCTTGAATTGTTGCTGGCATATCGACCTACACCTTTTCTTTCAAATAAGCCCAAAGAAAGAAGGCCAACGGTGTCAAATCACATGATCTTGGCGGTCAATTGACATCGCCACCACTTGATATAACATGGCCATTGAATTTGTCGCGCAAAAAAAGCAATTGTTTCGTTAGCTGTGTGGCAAGTGGCACCTTCCTGTTAAAACCACATATCGTCCACATCCATATCTTCCAATTCGGGCCATAAAATTCACAGTAACTGCCTAACCGGCCTAATTTTGGAAAAAATACGGACCGATGATGCCGCCAGCCCATTATCCGCACCAAACAGTCACTATTTGTGGGTGCATTGGTTTTTCGACAATCACTCTTGGATTATCATTCGCCCAAATGCAGAAATTCTGCTTATTGACGAATCCACTGAGCTGAAAATGTGCCTCATCACTGAAGATAATTTTCACGATATGCATTTTGATTTGAACGCCCATTTTCATAAGCCTGAATAACTTTAACGCGTTGCTCGATTGTGTATCTTTCCATTGTTCAAAGTCTGAAATTGAGAAATGTCAAATGAAATGCAGAAAAAAACTTGAAGTTTAGTTATGGTTCACACTCAACATCGGCCCTTAAAATTGAACCACCCTTTATTATATTAACACATCTTTGAAATTCTGTTTTATTTATACACAAAAGAAGTTGAATACATTAATTTAAGTTATTTGTTGAACCGAATCAATATTCAAAAGACTGAAATGTACCTCTTTTTATTTGTTTTAACAAAACATAATAAGTTAACCCTTTTTATACCACATTTTTTAAGTTATTAAAAAAAAAAGTTTAAAAAAAACGGTTATTTTAACCGGAGTATAGTAGAAAAAACCGAAACCCGGTTTTCAAAAATTCCGCTTTATCAAATTAATGAACAAAGATCTAAAATCGTGCACACAAAAATTAAGATTGGTCCATAACTTTTTATAAGTCCCATATAAAGCCTATTCTAGGTGGAGAGTACCAAAGATTCGGCAGCGCCGATTATATAAATCCATCTGATTTTTTTAACTGGTTGAGTGATTGATTTTGCAAAAATAATATAACCTAATGTTAAATAACATTAAAAGCATATTAATGTTTTATTTTTAATCTTTTTTACATTTAACATTCATTAAAAGGCTGAATTAAAATGAAATTAAAGCAAAACGTTAAATAAAATCAATAATTTACACTTTTCTTTTGTTGTACATTCAACTAAATAACCTTCAACACGAAATACCTGTTTTAAAATCTAGAAAAAGAGATTCTCAAACATTTCATATGTTGTTATTCTTTTAAATATGAGACCTAGAAAACAGAGTGCATTCTTCCACAGTTCTCCAGTCTTTTTCACAGTCTTCGGAATGAACTCGTGCTAAACACATACCCCCATATTCATAAAAAAATTTTTGGATTAATAAAAGGTTTATTAAACAAATTTTCATAGAAAATTCGTTTCATAAACCTGCTATAAACCTACAATATTTTTTATGAATATGGGGGATAATATTTATATTTTCACTAAAATTTTTAACATTAACTATTAAAATTTATTTAGCATTTTAAGAGAAGAAACACAAATATCTAAATATTAAACAAACCGAAAACTTTTACTTTAATTATTTACCCATTTAAATACGAACCGATTTCTCCTAAAGTTTAAATCTATTTTTCATATTAATAGGCCCAAATGTTCGATATACAATTCTCTAAGAACAAGTGGTATATACTTAGACCAGTGGTGCCCGAAAATACACAATGATAAAATCCCGGGATTTTCGGGGTCGGGATTGGCATCCCTAGTTACGACACAACTGATGTAGCATTTATAATATTTCTTGCCATAAAATGCTAAAAAACTTCAAGAAAATTTGGCTTAATAAAAATGATTAATGGCTAAATTGATTTTGTTCATGACTAAGGGAGATGAAAAGTGGATAAATTGGCAACACTGCTTTAACGATATATGAGTGACAACTAATTTGATTCTCTTCGTTCAAATGTAAACAAAACAGCGGCCATATGTTCGTCATCGGCATTCACACGAATTATATTCACCCTTATCGTGGTTGGCGAATTTAAAATACGTCTGCGACTATTTGGTAATAGATTAAAGAGAATGTGAATTATTTCCATTAGGCCCGTTTTCACAATTTTCCGGTAGCTAAAGGAAGGATTTTATTAGCCGTATAAAAAGTGTGCCGTTATTACAAATTTACTTTAATCTAGAGTGAGCGATAAGTTAAAGGAAGGTTCATCCTTCCTAGTTGGTTAAAGTAAAGTTGTGTCTATAGTTGTATCCAACCACGATAAGAGTTATTATAGTGTACATGTACATGAAGTATGAGAATTGGCCGTCACTGATAGACACAAAAGGCTTAACTTTTATAAGGGTCAGCCTTTAACGCAAATAATTATATAAATGAATTTTAGAAAGGGATCCATATGGATACAGTCCAAAAAACACATTTAGAGTAATTTTTTTTTTTTAAATCGAGTATTGGTTGTTTTTGTTACGGCCAATTATAGTAATAATTCAAAATAATTGGATTTTTTTAGCAACCCAGTAACAACTTGTAGCGAAAGGGTTAAGCAATTTCATTAATTGATAAAAAAAAACTCTTTTCTGTGGAGATAAATTTATATATTATGGCAAGCCGTATATAGGAAGCCAAACTTGTGTTATTCCGGCTTTAACGAAGGCCTACATTTTCATGCAAGTCTTACATATTTTGAGGAAAATACAATCCTGTCATGATAAGTTGTTGTTGCTTTTGAAAATGTTCAAGCGATAATTGTCCTGCAAATAATACGACTAGACCATACACCCATATAAAACAAAGCCCATAAGGGCCTAGGACTAGTCCAAAGGTAATCCAAATGTATTAAAAAAAACATGGTATATTTAACATTGCGATGTAATAGGGCTGGACCATAAAACCCAGACTTGCATTACAACGGAGAAGTCTTAAAACTACTCCATGTTCCTGCATACTCCCTCTGGATTTGTTTTGAAACTACTCCATGGTATACTCCAAAGTAGTAATTTTGAAATCGTTTAAAAACCGAAAACATCTCATTTAACTACAAACTCTTTTTTAACAATGACATGGTCCATGATTGCATTGCATTGGACCATCTTATAATTAGTCCATTTTATCTTAAATGGATCATGTAGTCCAATATTATTTGCAGGGTAGATCATAGATCCATTTACGTCAAAATACATAAAAGACTTTTGTGATAGTCTAAAGTTCGCTTAAGCTCGTCTGATAAGACCTATTTTATATGCTTTTTATAGAATACTACTTCTTTGCTAACCGTTTGGGAACTTCATTTTATATCAATTCAAAGAAACAAACAACAACTTTTAATAATTTACGCTTGTGAATTCTTACTTAGAATAAATACTTACATTATTATCAATAGGATAAGTACTTATGCTTGAGCATATTTTTATAAGGATGTTTTAGTAAAATATTATCACGTATTAATACACATCATATAAAATTTAATGGCAATTGCCATCAAGTACAATTGCTGTCAATATGCATATGTCGCATGTCAACGCATAAACACACACAAACGCAACTACTCAGACTAACACTATGAAACAAATGGCTACAAAATATCTTTTAACTGTAATGAGTAAAATTGATTTTAACAGGCAAATCAAATCAAATATTAAATGTCATCAAATATTAATAGCAATAATTGAAATATATTTTCTTATGCAGAATCCTTTAACCATAAAAGCTAAAAAGAAAAATGTGACCAGCTGTTTTTCATATTCATCTCCAGTTAGTGATTTTATACATACATATATACAAATCGAATCAAATCATGTGAAATACATGCTACGTGACTCTTTCAAATCGATTGATTAGATTCTAGCCTTGAAAAAGTTTAAATATTTAAGCTACGTTCACAATGGCAGCAACAGTTTCGTTTTTTCTTCTATTTTATTTATTCCCAAAGTATTTCATATCGCTCCTTTATTGCAGCATAGTCATATCTCAAAAAATAAAAAATTTGAAGTTACTTAAGCATATGGGCGTTTCCTGGGGTCACGAACGTACGTTTGTACGCTTTTAATGTACAAATAATATAGAAAACAAAACTTTGCCTAGCATTTTTTTGGCGATTCAATAGCATTTTGGTAGCTCTATCTTTAGTGCAAAGATGGATTTCATGGAGTTTAAGTTTTCATAATGATAGTTATAAGAAGTCAACTTTGGCTGACAGTAGTGAAATGTAAAAATCTGCGAAATGAAACGGGATATTCAAACGTGATTAATTTATTTTAAAAGTGTTTTTCTGTATGCCTCTATCCACTATTTACTCCATTAAATATCTCTATTGGTTTTGGTTCAATTGGCTTAAGTATCGATTTACGATTTTTCCATATGTTTTAACCGTTAATTAACAGTTAATCGACCTTTTTTGTTCTCCTTACACTGTTCTCTTCTTAATTGATTGATTTTAAAGAAAGAGTGCAAACATAACAAAATCAAGTAAAGCAGCTGAGATATCATAGAATATCATATAGACAATTCTATTATAAAAACATAGACCTTTTAAATTTATAAAGAATCCAGGTTGACCATTCGGAGGAAATGCCCATATATGCTCTTCAATACCTTCTTTATATGTTAAAAAAAAATCAGAGTTATATCTGAAACTGAACCGAAGTTATAGCAGAATATATTTTATTTAATCTGTATATAAAAATACATTTTGAAAACTTAAATCGCATTTTGCCAAGTTTGATTTTTGTTTTGTTTTTTTGAGATATGACTATGTTGCAATAAATGAGCGATATATTTTCCTTTATTTTTCGAACAAAAATTTAACTGAAGTTCTTATTTAAAAAGTTGTTTTTTAAAAAGCCACAATTTGTCTGAAATTAAAGCTTAGTTCACAATTGGCAACAAAATTTTCACAATAGAGCAACAATTTTTTTCGCAATCACACACATTTTCAGTTAAGAAACCTTTTAAAAATTTGTTTCCAGAAAAAAATTACATATCTATTATTATTTTTTAAAACATTTTGCTAACATTTTCATTCAAAACTAAATAAAATTTTTATAAACGTCATCAAGTAGAAGTAGACTTAAGCCTCGTACACAATGCTAGCAACAATTTTGTTTTTTCTTCCATCTTATTTCTTTCCAAAGTATTTCATAAATTTTCCTTTAAATTTTCAAACAAAAATGTAACTAAAGTATTTTTAAAAAGTTGAGTCTACTTCTACTTCAGCAATAATTTGTATGAAAATGTATACATATGACGTTTATAATAATTTTATTTTATTGAGTTGAATGAAAATTTCAACAAAATGTTTTAAAAAATACTAATAAATTCTAAAAATCGTTGAAGGCATAATTTGCAAACGGTTTCTTAACTGATAATGTGTGTGGTTACGAAAAAAATTGTTGCTCTATTTTAAACACCAGTGAAAATGTTGCTGCCTATTGTGTACGAGGGTTTAAATATGACGTTTATAATATTTTATTTAGTTTTGACAAAATGTTTTAAAAAATAATAATAAATACGTAAAATTTTTGTGGATAAAATTTGCAAACGATTTCTTAATTGAAAATGTGTGTGATAGCGAAAAAAAAATTGTTGCTTTATTGTAAACGCTAAGTGAAAACGTTGCTGTCATTGTGAACGAAGCTTTAATTTGTTATAACTTAAAAATATTTTGCATACATACATATTAAGAGTGTATTCCTTTTTATGAAAAGGTTATTATATGCATTTAAATTCGATAAATAAACGAAATTTCAATTAAAATTTCAAACAAAAGTATGACTATCAATTATTTGCAGCCAAAACATTCAACGCTGCAAAAAAAACTTATTGTTTATTTCTTCCAATGTATTTGCTCTGAACTCTGACATTTTTTTTAACAATAAATCAAAATGTCAATACTGTTAAAAGTTTATTATTTTTAAATTCTTTCGCTTTTTTCTGGTGCATTTATTTTCTACCTTTTTATAAGCGGAAATAAGTGTTATTGACATTTAAGTGACTGACGTGGAGCTGTTATAACAAAAAGTAAAAATTGTAAAAAATTGTCATGGTTATTACTAAAGGTGTTATGATACTTGCTATTTTTTGTATTTTTTCTATATTGGAGAACAGTGCAAATATATTTGCATAGGAAAACTGACTATGTGTAAAGAGTTTGATTATACCATAAAAAATCTTGAAATGTCAAAAAAATATACGTGTGTTATCGATAAATAATCTTAGACTGTCAAAAAAAATATAAAAATTTGTAACTTAAAATTGACATTTCCAGATTAAATGTTAGCACTGCTGCTAACTTTTTTAGTTTTTGATCGAAAGTAGCGGGTTTTAACTTTTTTTTTTGCGATTTATAGCTGTTTTGACGGTTTTTGTGGGAACAAAACGTGGGCAATATTGTTTGATTTGTTTACATATTGTATTTCTTGTTCTTTCTCGCATTTGTATTGTTTCATTCAGTCAATCCTAAAAAAATCCAATAGAAAAAATAGCAAGTATCATAACACCTTAAGGAATTCGCCATAAAAACACAAAAAAAAATTTAAAATTTTATTACACGGACACAATTTTTTTTCTCTATATGTATGGTCGGTCATGCCCGACCATTTGTTACCCTACATCACAGTAAATACAGACAAATTTTACACCATTTGGGACTCGTGACCAATCCTGGACTCGGCAAAATAAAATTATGTTATGAGGTTAAGATTAAAATAATAGTTCTTTGTGCCGAATAACATCTTAATATCAACATTTTATTAGATTAAATATTTTGCCTTAAAGCGATTTTTAGAACGGGGCTTATATGGGACATATGATCAACTCTTACTCAGACTCTAACCGCTGAAAGTCCGACTCCAACTCCTACTCCGACTCTAACCTTGATGCTTAATGTTTAAGAGAGTGGTTCTTATTTAACTTTAAACTCTTTTTTTAATGCAGTACCTTTTAAATGGTTAAATATAGCAAGAAAATGATTCTGTAAAAGTTACAAATCTATTTTTAAATTAAAACACGTGCCGCATTAGTCTTTAGTATAGTTATTTACATTTCTAAAATGGAAAAATGTTGGAGTCGGAGTCGTGAGTTTTTGTGGGTACTTTGACTAAGACTCCGGCACAAAAACCCCAACTCTGACTCTACAGCTCTGATCAGTACGGAATCTTGAAATGATATAGTAACTACCCAATAAAAATTTTTCCTATTTTGAGAAGCACTAATTTTACATTTAAAAAATAAGCACACATTTATGTGCTACGCAATAAGACATACAGAGAATTCTTAATAAATAAAAAATATATATAAAATTTTAAGAGCGACGACATTATCTTATTACGAAACAGGTTTGTAACCCTACGGCCACACGTGCAATTTGTGATGTCTTAACACAAGCAATAACGGCGGCAGAATAACTTCGTCAAATTGCCAATGTGTTTTAGGTGGAGAACACGTAAATATCTTACAACATACATAAGTTTAAAAACAAGCTAAAGACAGGTTGTGTGTTATATTCATAGCGAAGAACAAGTTTTTTCCACCAATTTGCTTTTAAAATGAATTTATTTTCGGAAAACTTATTTTGCACTTTATTTTGCGCTTTAATTTTAATTATTTATCAGCCACGCGCGTATTTTTGACAAGTTGTATAAAAAAGTTAATAAAAAGCAACAAAAAAAAAGCTGTCTGTCAAACTAAAACGTCAAGTTATGTTATAAAATAGCTTTCAAGACAGATTGCTTAACAACGCTGTTAAAACACAAACAAAACACTAACATGAGGAGGCTATACCAAACACTAACATGATGTTAGTGTTAATGTTAACCATTTGATGTCAGTTGTAGCCTGGGTGTAAGGGAGCATATACAAGAATAACGGTAAGAAAAAATTCAGTGTGCAAGGCTGATCGTTAGATTCATCCAGTTTTATATGCGCTGAATAAAACGCTTTCTGTGTCAAAAATGTATTGCTTCAAAGTGGGAACTCGCCATATAAAATTTATGCCTTCCGTAAGCGATATGGTAAGCGAAACTTCTCTCATTTACAAACCTGCTTCGTTGGAAGCCCCATTTTTTATTGGATACTTAAAAAGTTACGGTCGCAAAATTTTATATGAATTCCAAAAATTTTCAGAAATTAATGGTATTGAACAAAAGCTATTTTTTGTGGTAGTATTTATATGGGTATTAGTAATGGCCAAATATGGACAGATTTAAAAAAAAAATTGGTAAGACGATTTATGTTCCTATAAGATATTTTTGGGCTAAAATTTATCTATATACGAGCTTGTTGACACAAAGACTCCATTTCTGAAAGAAGTTTGCATGGGGACCGACTCTCAGCTCTGTCAATAAGTTTCGTCCTTATGACAACTAAAACGTATCCCTAGAGGGAAGCGAACTGATACTTAGTAGTCCCGTGATATGTTCTTTGGTGGCAGAGACAGGTCCTAGTTCCAACACTTTCTATGATTGGGGCTTATCACATTTAACAGCCTAACAGCCACCAGTTGACCAGTCACACATCTATTCTCAATAAACGTGCTTAGTTTTAGTTACTACATTGCTATGCCTTGGTATTTTTCCAATATAAAAGTCCTATAATTTATTTTAAGAACAACTTTTTAAATAGTCCCAAAACAATTTATCGCATCATCGTTGAATATTGAACCAGTTACAAAAACGGTCCTTATAAATAAATAAAAAATCATTTATATAAAAAAAAAATATTAAAACAAAATTAATACAACATTAAAAAATTTAGAAATAGTAACTCTACAGCTGAACCACTCGTCAATATCAATAACCACTTTACAGCCGAAAGTGATAAAAGAATATAACAGCGGCATGGGTGGTGTTGATCTTCATGACAATGCCGTGACCAATTACCGTATATGTATAAAGGGGAAAAAGTGGAGGTAGCCAATATTTTTTTCTTCCTATGCTAATCCCGTGAAGCTCTACGCTTGTCTGCAGGAAAGAAGCAAGAGTTTCCGGCGGGAATCAAACCCGCAACCCCGGCGCTGATAGACTAGCTCACTACCAACTAGCCTACCGGGGCACTACCGCGCTTGGAAATGTAATAACTAATGCATGAAAATTGCACTGCATGTTACAAAACATTCAAAAAACAAATCATTACCGCAAATTGAGTTTCGTTCTGAAGTCAGAAGACAACTTCTGACTTTCAACTTGGAACTTAGAGGATGTTACAACGGAGTAATGGGAAAGTGCATGCTGTATTAAAAAGTGAGAATAATAAATATCGTCGGCGTAAGATATGTAAAAAACAGACTATCTTTACTTGTAAGAAGTGCAATGTTTATTTACACACCAAATGCTCCGACAAATACCACAAAGATTTTTAAATATTTCAAATTTGGCAATAATACTTATTTTAAATAAAACCCTTTCCTTTTTATACCGTTAATATCCATATATTTTTAATTATATTGTCGATTTGTGGATCAGTCCGTATCAGGATAACGGTATATTTGAAGTTTTATTTTCTTAAAAAAAATGTTTTAATACACAGAAAAAATTCTACAATGTTTTTCAACAATTAAAGCATTAATCCAAAATAAAGTCAGTTTTAATTAAAAATTTAATCAAGTGAATTAAACGTTTAATCCAGTGAATTAAACGTATAATGAAGTGATTTAACGTTTAATTGATATTATTAATTTGTTTGCCAATTTAGTAAATTTTTTAATTAATATCACAAATTTTTTAATTGAAATAAATTGTTATTTTCTTCTGTATATAAATATATATATGTATATACATACAGATATTAGGGAGGTAACGATACGCCTTTTTGCCGTAACTATACCGATACTCAAAAAGAAATATCGGCGGCGATACCGATACAAGTACATATTAAATTTAAATTCAAGGTAAAATTAACATAACTCAAGTGGAGTAATTAATTGTTTTTTTTATACAAAATTATACTGTTAGAGGTTATTAATATATGAGGGGCTTAAAGCATAAGGTGTTTAAGTGTTTCTTTTATTAAGATTACATATGGAATAAGTAGGTGAAATTCAGAGAAGTTCAAAACACAAGAGGTGAATGTGGAATTCTTATCTGGTAGCGAGATATGGCGACCAGTTCTAGCAGTTGTCATTAAAATACTTGTTTCGCTTGGGGCACACGGGGTATATAAGCACTTAGTCTCAATTTTTAAAAAAAGGCACTTAAACCCCTTGTGCTTTAAGCCCGTCATATAAAATTGATATTAATAAGATTTTAAAAACAACGAATTGAATTTGAATTCATGGCAGTGATGGAAAATTCAGTACTATGGTACTATTTTCAGTACTTTTTCCTTTTAAAAATACCACGGTACCCCCACGTCCGTTTAATTACTATTTTCTTGTTAGCTTCTTTGTTTAGAAATTTAGCGTTGATTTTTCTTTAACTTTAAAAACCAGGGCTGTGGAGTCGTCAACGAAAAGACTAACTCCGACTCCAACCGCTGAAATTCCAAATCCGACTCCTAATCTAACCTTATTGCTAAATGTATATGAGACTGGTCCTTATTTGACTTTAAACTCTTTTTTGAATGCATTACCTTTTAAATGGTCAAATATAGCAAGAAAATAATTCTGTAAAAATTTCGAATCAATATTTAAAATATTGCATCGCTAATTTCAAAGTATTTTTATTTGGGAAAATAATATTAGAACATTTTTTTAAATTTTTTTGCCGAAAAGTTTTGGAGTCGGATATAAGAACCTCAACTCCGGTTCTACAACTCCGACTCCACAGCCCTATTTACAACATTGCCTACACAACATTTATTGTTTTTTTTTTTCGTTCATGTTGTTGTTGTTTATGTTTTTATACCCTTCACCCAAGGTAAAATGGTATATATAAATTTGTCATTGCGTTTGTAATTTCTACAACATTGATCGTTACCCTATAAAGCATATATATTCTGGATCCTTATGAGAACGGAAGTTCAAATCCGGTTGACCGTTATAGATAATTACGTATTATATTTTTTTATTTTATAGTTTATTTTCCAAAAAAAAAAAAATATTTTTGAAAAAAGTACCAAAATGTTGAAAAAGTACTCTTTTGCTTGGTGGTCAGTACCATCTAAATTGTTCAATATTCCATCACTGATTCATGGTAAGTAAAATTAAGAGAAATTAAATTATTTATTAAACAAAAAATACTCTAAGAGATGATAAATATTTAAAATTAAATTTAAACACCAAAGTAATCTCAACTTTTGCAGAGATGAAATGGAAAATAGTCTCTCAGATGCGACAGAAATAATTTAAAAACTTTTTATTTCTGCGCCATGTTCTTAAATTGTTGGTATAAAATTTCATTGCGCCAGTAAGCAAGCGGATATGCATCTCCATAAAAATTAGAAGATCTAAGGTATCTCTAGACTTCTTCTTTAGCTGAACCACAGCGTAGGATGGACAAAGGACAATCCCTCTCGAAATGTTCTTCTAAGATTTTCACAAAAGCTTCAAAGGTCAGTTCTTATAAACTTATCAGAACTCTTACTAGCTGAATTCAACATTTTCGGATTGCAAAGCCATATTAAGTAGCTCAATAAGACGTTTTTTTTTCGATCTATTATCTTTGAAATTTTGTAGCTTTGTGTCTCAAATTTGCACTCATTGAAATTGTCGACTAAGAAAGTCTGCAGTTTTTTGGACTCTAAACTATTCTACATCTCATTTTATTTAGTTATCGCATTTTCTAATAATTTTCGAAGACTTTTAACTAGCGGAATAGAATCAGACATTGTAGTAGTGGCTTTTCCTATGGATTTTATGGGCTGTTCCAAAAAGTTGTAGTGAAATGATTTTTATTCTCACAAAAATCATTAACAATAAACAGAAAAATCATAAAACGTACAAATAAATCGAGATTTATTAATAAGAAAACATTTTACTACTACAATGCAAAGCTAAACGGCTAAAGCTAAAGGGTCACATCAAGCGTTTATGCATTTGTCCAGAAAGTTGTAGTGTAAAATTGTATTAAAAAGTTAGGCAGCAAATGCGTAGAATGCAAATACGTATCAAAATCATGAAGTACGATTACTTTTTGCCTTAGTATACGTTGTGAAAAAAGGTCAAAAAAGATACATACTCGTAAAACGCGTGGTGTGGACCGGCCCCCAGCTTTAGAATCAAAAGGCAATTTTTATTGTTTGATTTTTTGCTCTCCTATTGAATGTGTTATTGCTCTTAGTTGTTATGCAAAAAATAACCATTGGAAATGAAATTGCTTGTTCAAAAAAACAATAAAAAAAAGTATCGTCGTATCGCCAGTAAAATCTCGCCGACGATACATCGGCAATCTCGAAGTGTTGCCGATTTATAAGTATAGGTAACGGTATTCGTTACTTCCCTAATTTTTATTATTCTATATACATACATACATATATATATATATTTAGATATATATTGTTGTTTTATATAGTCGTTGATATTTCATCTTCTTTAAGTAGCTTTCTATAGTTTCAGTCATAACAGTTTTATATATTGTTCTCCATCACATCTCTCATATTTATATATCTGTAAGCAAATATATTTACGTATACTTGTGTGTTCATGTGTATCTGTAGACAGAATACTACTTATGACCCACTTAGCATTCTTGACTTTGTCAACAACATAAAAAAAATTGTATAAAATAAAATAGAGTAAATGTTTAATATATAAAAAAAAATTTGAAAATAAAAAAAAAAAATTTACGTATGTGATCCATATAAATATTGTAGTTATATGCTTTTCTAACATCTTAACATTTCTTATTTGTTTCCTTCTCTGGTCCTTCTTTAAAGATGATAAGAATATCAATATCGTCATAAATAAAATAAATTTTATTTGATAACCTACATTTGGCAATAACAGTCTTGATAGTGATTACAAGACTACTCCGATTGACAAGATAAATGAATATTGTTATATAAGCAAAAATGTCTTCAATAGTAAAATTGTCATATATTAAGCGCCGCACAGTTGAGCCATTTGAGGCGCGCCGTAGAGACTATCAAATAAACCCGTCAATCAGTGCATGTGTGCTTCTGTCGTTTATTTTACTCTTTTTCGGAGCCCTACAAATAAACTTGTCAATCAGCAGTTTAATTTAGACTTCCGATGATTTTTTGCTATTGGCAGTATTGCCAGTTTTTCATTAATTTTTCTAAAACTATACAGTTTATGAAATTTTTGAACAGTTTTTGAAACATTTAATTTTTCTGCAGTTTTACTTATTGTAGAAAATTGTTTTGTATAAGCCCAAGTTTTGTTCAAATTTTCTGCAATTTTTTCTATATCAAAATAAGGCTTCTTTACACAAGTTTCAATCAGTGTTACTATTTTAGCATATTTTCTGCTAGATTTAGCAGATCGCGTTTGGGAATGCGAAAAGCTAAATTTGAACAAAGAAAAGCATATTTCGTTGTTCAAAAGCACATTTTTTTAGCATATTTTTACTTATTAGAAAAGCAGTATTTTTTAGCATATTTTTTTTAAAATAAAAGTTTATATGAAATACATATCAAAATTCCTTTTTATTAAGCAGATTTTGAGCATATTTTTTTTGGAAAATTTTAGCATATTTTCAGCATATCTTAGCAGATTTTTAGCATATTTTTTACATTTTAGGATTTAGAGGATTTTTTGAAGTTTTGGCCTATTCTATTCAATCAATTATAGCAACACTTGTTTCTATCGCACTGACTGCATATAATCGAGTCTATCCCAGCAAAAACTTGGTAATGGCTTGTCATTACTGAACAACTTACTTTTCAATGACAACTTCATACCATCTGCATAGTTTAGAAGTAGTTTAGTAATAACTGATACATAAGCACTTGCTTTTTAGCTGATTAACAAAATTTATAATTAATTCATAATAAAATGCATTTGAGGTTTTATTTATTCAAATCTAATACAAATTGATTTTAAATATGTACATAAATGTTCTAACAGTTTTTTTTTTATGTCTTATAAATGAAAAACTATTTGTGATAGATTTGAATACACAGAAAAAATTAAAAATGTTCTCTAATCACCAAATTTATACCAAATTCATAATATCAACCAAAAAAGTTGTCGATTTTGCTCCTATTACCAAAATGATTATATTAATTACTAAAAATTGTAAAATTGTGAATATTTTTTTTCAATAAATGATATTCTTAATTTTAATTAAAAAAATGATCAAAAAACTTTGCCATTTCGAACAATGTGTTAATTTATTAAATTAAATATTGACAATTCCCAACAGCAATTCAACAAGTTAAAATTATTTTATTTTAAACGAAAAAGTCAATTAATATTTTTAGATATTTAATTAATATTTTAATTACAAATTTATTTAAAAACAACTTAAATATTAATTAAGTCAAAATTATATTTTTTATTTTCTTTCAGCTAAAAAAATAATTGATTCAATTATCATATTAATTAAATTTAAATACTTTTTAAAACAATTTTTTTAATTGATAAAAACTTTTTTCGGTGTATGAAAAATTTAAATACTTAATTGATGTCCTTAATGCAGGGTAGGCAAATTTTGCATTAGAAAGTAAATTAAATTAAAAACACAATTTGTGTGACAAATTCAGTTTTGGTGATACCAATGAGAAGCACCTATTTGTAAGCGTACGTGGTAATGACTTACTTAACTCCCTATATGTAAGCAAATGTAGTAATGACTTATTTAACTCCCTATTTGTAAGCGTTGGTGATAAGTACTTGCCTCCAATGACATCACCGTGTTTAAATAATAAGTTAAAATGCCAATGTATAAGTAGTGAAGATAATAGCTTTTTAACTCATTACTTTTCAATGTAAGTTTTTGCTGGGTAGATTCACACCTCCTTTAAAAAATGCTTAGCAAAAATGCTTAACAAAATTATATAATAAATTTCCGTCATTTAAAAAAAAATTTTCCTGGAACGAAACATCGATCCAAGGCGAACATACTACATATTTGATAATAATGGTCGCATCTTAAACTTACAAGAAGTATATCGTTATTTATCGCACAAATGATGTAGTGATGAAACATTGATCGCTATGTTTTTCTTTATATTGTGTATAAAATTCATCTTTATATTTGTATACTTTCCCCGTTTGAAGAAAATGTGAAGTGGAGCATGCAAATCAAAAATTTTAGACACGTTTATTTCGAAATGTATTTTTTTGAATAATAACGACGTTGCAGCAAATGAGCGATATATAGATTTAGAAAGACATACAAGTAAAAAGTTTCAGTAGATAATTTAGTTAATTGTTATAAAAATTATGAATTGCTAAATAACATATTACCATGAAATGAAAAAGGAAGTTAATTTTATTTATTTTTTAAAATTTACTTAAAAAATTACAATTTATGTGTTTTATAACAATCATTTCATTAAAAAGTTAACAATAATTATTATTTATTTCCAACTATTGCCCTATAAATTTGTGTATGTGATAACTTTGGCAACTCTAATTAGGTAGTAAAGAAAACAACACAAATGAAGGCAAAATTAAACCACCAAAGTAGAATTAAATTGATAAATGTATATCGTTCAACCCAATTTGATGGGATATTAATAATAAGTCATACATATACTTTCCATATCTAGTGTTTTTAATTCTAAAAGTAGAATCATTTTTGCAACTTTTCTCTTTGACATCTTTCACTTTCCTCTGTAATTGAACAAAAAATTTTCAAGAAAGTCGTATATTTCATTAAAATCTTTATTTGTACTACGTATACAGAAAGTTCATGAAAGTACTTTCATGTGTAAATGCAGCGTTAATCAGCCGTCAAATAAAAAAATAAAAACTTTTGGATTTTCCTCAATCAATACGAACGTGTAGCCAAAAAATCCGACTGCACGCACACAACTCATGTGCTTGATGTGTTTATTTGATAGTCCCCAGGGCGCTTTAAACATCAACGTAAGAATGATTATCTGGCAGCAATGTAAATTAATATAAATAAATTTATATACATATCTCTATAATAGAATTTCCTTTTAAAATGGGGCACATTTTACTAAAATGCATTAAGTCACCTAATTATAGGACCACATCTGGCCTATATTTTACAACGAAATCACTAAAATTAGCTTTTGTGTGTGTTTAATCCACCATAATAAAGCAACTTTTACATTTAACTGTAGGGGTGTTCAATATTAGGCTTGCAAAAGTGCAAATGCAAAATAGCGTAGCTTTTTTGTTAAATCCAACAAGCAAACAAAATACACAGAGTTTCCGTTAGATTTAATTAAAGTGCTACGATATTTTGCATTTGGTCTTTTGCAAGACTAATACTGAGCTCTGCTTATGTATTATAATAAATTTAAGCAATTTAAATTCGGATTAAAATCAACTGAGTTATCTACCCGAAAATGATTTTTTCGGAATAACTCCGAAATTTGAGGGTGTTTCCAAACATTTTAAAACTGATTTTAGATCTTCTTAACAAGGCCTACAATTTACACCAAGTCACCTTCCAAGTATATTTTCACTGTATCACCGTGTTATTAGTTAATATTGTTTTAATATTTAAGTGAGTACTTTGTGATCATAGTTTTTACTGATTGCAGATTAAAGTCTTTGCGAATGTTCGAGTTTTTTATATTCAAGGGAGCGGATGTGATGAATAACAAAAATTTTTTTAGCGCCTTTGGATTTTCTCTTTATTGGAGGGCGAGGTAGTGCCCCACAACTGAATACCTGAAAACCTAAAATGTTTGCAACTGATTTAGGCTTTAACGGTTAACATCTGATGTGAATATGATACTTCGTAAAGTTGTACATGTACGTATCGGTAGGCTTCATTTAAAAGTAAGTTAAGCTAGTTAGATTCCATTGGCAGCCGCAATCTAGCATAGCGAACGTGGGTTTAGTAATTAGCTCACGTTGCGTTACCATGTGCCATTGTCTCCCAGACGTCCTTTATTATCTGTATGCTAAGATAACGCCAACTGGTTAATTCAACTAAGGGGTGGATAAACATTAAATCCGTGTTCAAGAGACAAGTTTTGTCTCTAATAGCCTATTTCCAATGTGCGAAAGAATTCTTTCGTTCGCTTAACTACATTGAAAACAAAAACAAAGTCTAAAAATATAGTTATACGAAAGAAAGAATTCTTTCGCACATCGGAAATAGGCTATAAGAGTTTTATGATCAAGCAGTTTAAGTCTTAGGTCCCCGAATGCCGGACAGTAGCCGAGAAGAGGTTCTGTTGACTTCTTCTTCCTCGTCATCGTAGCTTCTACATTGAAAGAGAGCCCCAGCATCTGGGTCTAATTCTCAAAAGGTCAATGGCCTATTAGGTTTCTTAGGTGAGACATTGTCAGCTTTAACGCCAGCTGATTCTTTAGCCGTCTATGAAGGGCCAGATTTTCCTGTTTTCGCCACAGATAGTTTTATCAAACTTTCTCCGACTAGCGATAGGATGAAATTTGTGTCCAATGAGTTGCTTGATACACGAAAGTGGAACACCTATATCACATTTTAAGCCATTGTAGTTCAAGGTCGTGTCTGCATGCGCCGACGAGCCATACAGTTAACCTGTATGCCAGGGCTACCATTGAATATCTCGCCATCTCTTCCAGAGACGCCTGGCATTCTTTAAGAATGTGTAAAACATATTCTCCAGGGATCTTATGGCAGCCTGATTATCGGTAATAATCGATAGTCCCTACAAGGTATCCATCCCATCTTACTGAATGTATTTCGCGGCTGTCTAGATGAGCATTATTTCGGCCTGAATGACACTGTAATAATCCGGCAGTCATATGGGAATACTACAGTCCAATTGCTCGGAGCAAATGCCAGAATCGACACCATACATTAGGTGTGTTCATTTACTTTACTGGCAGGGACTTACAACGAGAGAGTAAATCTAAAATTTACAAAAATTTTTTCCCAATTACTCAAAAGATAAAAAAGTAAATTAAATGTTTACCAGCAAAAACTAGCACAACTATTCCGCTGTAAAAAACAAGATTTTTTCTTAATAAATTCATTTGTTTTGAGCTATTTGCGAAAGAATATTGTTCCTTAATTTTAGAAAAAAAAATATTCAATTTTTTTAAAAAACTTTTAATTATAAAATTATGAAAATAATTATTGTTTTGTAAACAAAAACATGAAACAGATGGTTAAATAATTCTGCCTAGTAAAAATCTTACTATCAGAATATCTGTATCACATTCGTAGTTTATCGTAGTAAACATTCGTAGTTTATCGTAGTGAACTGTGTTGTCCAAAATGTTCGCAGTGATGCCGGATTCAAAGATCAGCTAAGGTCGGGCATAGTCAGCATTTATCTCATACATAATTTTAGCATGTCCGATGTTGTAATCTCTCTTTGCCTTATATGTACCGTAACTCAAAGACCACATTAAGAAAAGAAAAAAAAAACTTCAAGGAATTTTTGTAGTTATTCCTTAAAAGATGCGCATCATTTTTCTAGGTTTCATTGTCAATTGACACTTTTTTTGTGTTCTGCCTTTTCTTACTTTACGTGGCGCCTGGTGAGGCCCCACTTAGCATACAATTTCGTTCAAAAATGTTATATGTATTGGTGTGTGTGTGTATGTGGATATTGTATTTTTGCGTTGCTGTAGATTCGATTCGAAACAGTTTTTGGTTCCGTAGTTGTTGCCAAATACTTAAGTGCTTCTTAAAATTGCTTGTTGAGCTGGTAATGCCTCATCGTTCGTAATTGTGATGCTGATGATGATGACTTGATTGCAATTTTATTTTTATACATTCAAATTTTCTTTTTGTTTTTTACTTGAATTCTTCTTTTTATTTTATTTTATTATTTTGTCAATATATTATAATATGTCGTTATTTATTTTAGTACTTTTTGTAGATTTTCTTTTTTTTTTGTTTTCTTCAAATTAAGCATTATTAGCATTGCACTTGTTCATCTTAATAAAATATTCATATTAATTTCCCTTTTATTTATTCATAAATATTGATAATTTTCTTTATTTAAGTGTTTTGGCAAATATTTCTTATTTTGTTGTAGCCAATTTAAAATGATTTTTTTCAGAGAGGCATTTCAATTATAGGATTAAATACATATGGAAATCAAAAGGAAATTCTTAATTTTTTAAATAAATATTTTATGAAATATTGTTACAACTTGTTTATTTTTAAGTTCATATTTTCTAATATATGGTCATTATAAACTTTGTCCATTAGTTTAGTTAACTTTAAAATTTGGTCAACCAAGTAACAAAAAACCTTGAAAGGATGTATTTCTTTGTAAAGAAAAATTCTTTTTAAAAAGTCAAAGGTTAAAAAAATTCAAATGGAGCCGATATCTCTAAACTTGAGAGTTGTTGTTGTTTCTATGTTTTGGTAGAACTAGGCATTTTTTTATTTTTTTGTATAACTAAGCATTTTGATTGCAACTTTAAATTATTTTGCGAAATTATATAGACGATTAATATTTAATATTGTATCGGATGCTGTTTTAGCTGCATGAGAACTTCCGATATAAATAACGAAGCGAAGACAAACCTTACGATTATATCGATTAAAATTGACTTTTTGCTGCGGCTTACATGCTCTTTCAAAAAAAGCAAGGACCGGCCTTTACGGTGAATGGCGAGCTCTATCGAGCCATGCTGACTAAAAAAGTAGTCAAAAATTGGACTGATGGAATGGCACATGAAACACGTAGGAGCGGCGGACATATGGCGGAAATCATATTTTAAAACTAAATGCCATTATATTATCTACCAGATTATAATAAAAAATTTCATCCCAACAATATTTCTGGCTTGTACATATAATCCTCTTAAGTTAGTTGGGCCGATTCCTAATGAGCTTTATGTGTTCAAAAAATACCGTCCCTAATTTCAATTTTAATTGAAAATTTCTCATACGAATTGCGTATTTTTTTTTTAATTTTTATTTAACAAGTAAGACAGCTATATCTTATCTTATGTACCATTCACGATAGGAACAGAAAGTTATGGATAATTTCATGTCAAATCGACCAAGAGTGGGACCCGACCCCTTTCGATTTGAATAAAATTTGATGAGAAGGTTCCTTTCATCATTGGAGAAGTAACGTAGCAAAAACGGTACTTTTCTTTGAAAGTGCCCACATTGAGCTCCAACAAAAAATGCAACAAACATAAGCAAAATAACTTTATCAATGTCATAACTTTTTTTGAAACGCCTTAAATCAAACCAATTATTTTTAATAAATACTTACTGCTCAAAATTATAACATAAAAAATTTATTTTATGATTATTTTTCAAAGGTTGTGAAAGAAAAAAAATCATATATTAAAAAAGAAGAAAAAACACCTTCTTCAAAGTTTCAGGATTTTTAAAGAACAGTTTGTGGTAGTATATAAAAAAAATCAACAAAATAAAAAAATTGGTTTTTGACTTAGTACATTTTTAAAATTTTGCAGATATTAAATTTTTTAATATACACTAGTCGGCATAAGTATTTGGACGAAATAAAAATCGTGCATTTTTAAGTTTGATTTTTAAACGGCTTTTTTAAAAATTCTTGTTTATTTTTTCCTTTTTATTTATAACTTATACAAACTTAAAAATAAGAAAACAAATATTATTTCATACAAAGTTAAAAAGATGTAAATTAATTTGTAATTTCATGTGTTGGCGTAAGTATTTTGACAAGAATGTAATACTAAGGTAACAGTGTTTAAACTTAACAAAAGTAAAGAAAAGAAGAAAAAGTTAGTAAAATATATATCCTCCTTTGGCTTCAATAACTTTTTGAAGGCGTCTTGGTACTGAATCCACTAAATTTTTAAGAATCTCTGGAGATATATCTTCCCATTGGGAAGTGACCTCAGAAATTGTCTTCTCTCTGGTTTTATTTAACGAAACTGTTCTTTTGCGTTTCAAAAGAGACCAGACGTTTTCTATAATATTTGAATCTGGACTTTGAGGTGGCCAGTCTAAAGTATTAACACCAACATCCTTCAAAAACTTAGTAATCATCCGGGCTTTGTGGCACGGGGCATTATCCTGTTGCAAGATAAATGATTCCCCAATAAGCTTTTCACCAGAAAGAAAGGCACCTGCATTTAGCGTAATCAAATATTGATTTTGGTTCATCGAGCCGGTGACAGGAACCAAGTCACCCAGCCCATTATACGCAACACATCCCCAGAACATGACAGCGCCGCCACCATGACTCACTTTTTGACAAGCTGGTCGTTTCTTCTGACCTACTACCTTTTCCAATCTTACAAAAAATGTGTTTTTGGATGAGCTATACTCAAAGGAGCTTTCATCTGTCCAAAGCACGCTTCTCCAGAACTCCTTTGGCTTGTGCAGATGTTCTTTTGCGAAGACCAGTCTTTTAAGCTTGTTCGACTTTGTTATGTACGGCACGTCCTAAGCTTTAACGTCGTCTAACAGTGCGCTCACTGATTGGGTTCTTGGCCGTCAAATTCCATTGATCTGCAGCAGATTGAGGCTTTAGAAAATAATTTTTTTTAAATTCTCGTAGAAGGACTCGGTCTTCAATATGCGTTGTTTTACGTTTTGCACCTGATCTCGTTAAGTTTTTTACGTCGTTAAGCTTTTTAAACTTATTAATTTGATAGTGCACAGTTTGACGCGACACATTAAACTCTTTTGCAATGTCTTTTACGGCCGTTCCAGCGTTAAACTTTGCTACCATCGAAGATCTGGTAACCAAACTCAATTCTGCAGTTTTACCCATGGTTTATAACGACTCTTAATCAATCTTTATTTTATTTTTTTTTTTTTATTTTTAATTAAACTTACAGCTGTACCTAAACTAGAGCGGAAGGCGGAACGTTTTATTCAGCGTAGCTTTTACGCTGATATGCCATACCTAAATAAAGGCCATGTCAGATAAAACTTTTGCTTCGCGTTGCGTTACCGATTCGCTTTGACATCTAAGATAAAATATACATACTTATACGAAACATGTCACATAAAGTACTTTCAAAGCGGAGCGAAGCAAAAAGTTAGCCAACTCTCATCTTTTTGTGCGCTTTGACAATTGGCTAGTATAATTTTCTTTTTTTTTTTTTAATTTTTTTTGCCAAATTCAATTCCAAAAAACCGTCTAATTAAATTTTTAACTTTAATTTTTGTAACAAATAATTAAATGTACAAATTACCAACCGCTTTTATAAGTAAACAAACAATGGGTGAGTGTTGTCAAAGTTTTCATTGTGGCATACACCTTTTGCTTTGCGTTTTTCTGCCGAAGGTAGAAACGTCACGCAAAGCGACAAAGTTGTATCTGACACGGTCTTAAGAGCGTCAGCGTTGTGCCATAAAGAGTAGTGTTAACTTTCGTGCCGACTAAAACCCTCATAAAAGACATAAGAAATGGAATTAAAACCGCTAGTTTGACCTAAAAATAGCTAATTTGCCATTATTTATTATCAAACAATAAAAACAGGGTTGTCAAAACAACAAATATAGCAGCCCTGTTTATTTTAACGCGCTGTCAAAATCGGATTTTCCAATTGCAAAGCGCTACCGTTGCGTTGCCGTCGCGTTGTTTCGGTATGCTACATACAAATTGTATGGGCATGAGGATTTTTGACAGCTAGAAAACGCGTTCCGCTCTTGTTTAGGTATGGCTGTTATATACAAAAGTTGTTCCGCTTTAACGTGCTCAAAAATGCAAGCAAAAAGCCACAAAGCCACCGTCAAAATACTTATGCAACGCAAAAATTTGTTGTATCCTTGCATTATTATCAGGAGAAAGAGAATGCAAAATGAAACAATACAAAAATTCGAATGAAAAGAGCTAAAAATAGATTCTTTGTTTTGCGCATCATTTTCGCACCGTTATTTGACGAAACTAAGCTAAGATAGGTTCAACAGTCAGTAAAATGTTTCGTCAAAATAATTATGCCGACTAGTGTAGTGTCTGTAGCCCCAAGTATTCTCTTTAAAATCACATACAAATCATCGTAAACGAAGTAGTTTTTGAGATATTGAAAAATCAACTCAACACATTCGGCTAATTCGGCGAAATTATGACATTCTGAATATGACATAACTTTTGAAAAATTTTAAAATTGTATTTCGTTGATATACATTTGTTCCTTATAGGATGAAAGGAACCTTCTCACCAAATTTCATTCAAATCCAAAGGGTCGGGTCCCACACTTATCCAATGACACTACGGTATTCATTTAATCGGGCTTTTGCTTTAATCGGTTAATCGCTCGATTAATTAACCGAGGTTTTGGTTTAATCGGTTAATTTTGTAATTGATAACCGATTAAAAATTTTTTTTATAAATTAAGTAATTTCAATATATAAAAATGCAGAAATTATTTGTTATTTGGAGCTTATTAGTAAAAAAAACCAAAAACATGACAAACATAACAATTCTTGAACTAAAAGAAGCAAACAAAGGAATAATTAATAAATATGTAATACATATTTTTCAATTAATATATAAATATTATGTATTAATTAAACAATAAGCTGTAAGATCATCTTATTAATTGTTTCAATAGCTTAAGCAAATTTATAAAATAATCTTATATATTTCTATACAAATTTGACTTGAATGTTTAGGATTTCAGCGTTTAATTTCTTTAGTTTTCATTTAATTTGACTTTGAAAAATTCTTTCATTTATCGTAGATGTTCGATAAATCAAAAGCAACCTATAATACGAATATCTTATTTCTCACTCCTCTTCCTGGACTTTCAAGTTTAAATTTTTCAGACTTCGCATTATTTCGGTTAATGCTAAAATATTAAAAGATTGATATGATAAGATATGAGAAGAAACAAGTAACTAAACGCATACATATAAAAAGTACCTGAAACAAAAAGCTGTTGAGAGCAAACACTTATTTGAAATAAAAATCACTGAACAGCTTCTTTGCTTGTATGAAACAATATTTTCTAAGCACATACCTTTTGTATATGAGACAAATCAATTAAATAAAAACGCAAAAAAACATGTAATAATACTACAAAAAGTTAAAAATTTTGTTATATCGGTTAAATATAAAATAGCCAATTTTAAATTAACCGATCAGTTAATCGGGTAGTAATTAATCGGATGAAAAACCGAATGAATACCCTAAATAACACCCAATTTTTGACGATTTTGTATATTGATAACCCAGCTATGTGTACCAAATGTGTACATTTATTTACCGCTCTTAAGAGCTCTCTTATCTTTTTAATGTTGTATATTGATAACCAAGATGTTTGTATATAATTTTAAAACGTTGTCTTTTACCGTTCTCTAGATATGTCTGGGTTCAAACTATGAGAGTTTTCTTGCAGAAAGTCTGAGTTTATTGGAGAATATACTATTCCTTTTTCCCATCTCAACAATAAACACGGGCCTTCTTTAAGGAAACTGGCATAGAGTGAACCCAGACTATACAGAAAACTAAGATAATAAAAACAACGACACAGGGATAAATGGCTAAAATTAGAGGCAGTCGTCTTGTTTGCCCATATCTCGGCCATTTGTGGACCGATCTACCTGAATTTTAACAGCAACCTTAAATAGAGTATCTATATATGACATAGAAATATAACAACCTAGTAACCGTTATATCTGACGTCTTCGGAAAACCCATTTCAACATACACACCGACAAATGGTCACTCTATGGGGTGTAAGATCCATATTGTACAAAATTCAAAAGGAATAATAAACTTAATAAAAACAAACTGCCACCTGTGGTAAAAGGTATCAAAACAGAAAAAAAGTAATATAACAATTCAAAGGTAATTGTGTGTTGTCGCATCACAATTTCTTGCTTGTAGTTTGTAAATTAACATTTTTATTTCTTAATACTGGTAATTGCATCTAAACTCTTCATACCTTCCACCCCCTCCCCCACTATTGATGAATGAGGGTATACTAATTTTGTCAAAGCTCGTGAAAATGTTTGAATGTTCATCTAAAACCCCTTCATTGTATATATGTATACTTTATTATATAGTCTAGGTCCATTACCAATTCTTAGTCGATTTAGCCATATCCGTCTGTTGAAAATACTCGTAATTTCGAAGAACCCAACAGAAAAGTACAATTTTTTGTGCCTCCTTTTAGCAGCTTGGGTTTGAAGTCCATCACAATCAGTTCAGTAGGAAAAAAAATTCATCAGCCAAATGTGGAATAACCTCTCTAAAAAACATATATTTTTTTTTACAAAAATTAACGTTAATTGGGGACGGAATGCACCGATTCTCATTACATTTTGTACAAATGTGTTTTATATGATTAAAAATCATACTACTTAATCTTGTGAAAATTGTTCCAGAATTCATCTCTCGGAAAACAGATAAAATGCTATTGCAGTAAAATTTGGTGTGACTCAGTTTGATAAGATTAGTTTTATGAAGATTGCTCCATAATGTACCATAGATCTCATATAAAGCCCACTCTCCGAAAATAATTTAAATAAGCCTAAAACCGTAACAAGAAAATACAATTAAGAACACAATACTTACCTTTTCCATGTTATTATTCATTGCTTTTTACATTTTGAATTTATTTTTTAATTTTAACATCAAGTACAGAAGTCTTGATTCAAGTACGGAGTATTCAAGTGCCAAATACTTAACTTGGTCATATTTAATCTCTGATCCGTACTTAGAATAATCCGAAAAAGAGATTGACTAAATTAAAAGTGAGATAACAATTAATCTCAAACTGCGCTTGATTCAAGAATTTCTAAGTTGGTTTAATCCCAATTCGTAAAAAAATTAAATTTAGTACGAGTTTTTTCTTTCTGTGTACTTTTAAACATGGAGATTACAAAGGTGACACGAACTCAAATTTTGATTAAGTCGACTTAAGCACTTTTTCCATTTTGCCCCATTTGTGTCGAAATTCGAATATTCTTCGTTCTTTTCATTTTAATAATTTTGGATTCTTTAAAGAAATTTATTAGGCATGTAACACAGGCGGTGTGACCAGATCTTAAAAATTTTACAGCTAAAGGTGGCATTAGACAAGCCCAAAAAATGCTAAAAATTAGCAAAAAAAAAAAGAAGTGCTAAAAATAATGCTAAAAATTTTTTTAAAAATGTATTACCAGTAGGAAATTTTATTCGAAACTAAATACATTTTAGTGACATTTTAATGAAATTGAAATAAATGGTTCCACTTAAATAAGTGGGTGGATTTTGATAAAGCATCTGATATATATAAATATGTAGCACAGGTAATTGAGCTTTAATTTTAAATTTATGGGCCAGCAAACCCCTGATATATGCAAAAATTAAACAATTTGTTTATTATAGTTAAACAAAAGTTGAAGCTTTATAATTATTATCTGTTCAGCAGTTTAGAGCACACAATTTTTTAAAACATTTACACTATTGAATTTCTAAATAAATACAAAGTAAAATTTCCTTGTATTTTTATATCGTAATATCAAATGCAAAATAATATTTACAATCAACATGATAAGGGCATTTATAATATTTCTTGAATATTCTATTTTTTTTTTATCAAAACAGGTAAGATGTTTCTTAACATAAGAATTATCCCTTTTCATACGAAATTTAATTTTGGATACAACTATTTTTATTCAAAATTTATTATAATTTATAAAAAAGTTTAAGTAACATTAATACAACTATTCATCTTAATATTTAATAAATCTAAAAACATTTTCTAAAAATGTCAAGTGCTAAAGAAAAATTTTGCAGCTAAATAAAAATTGTTAATGCTAAATTTAGCTGCAAAAATGCCAAATTGACCACACTGAACACAGGGTCTAATGAGACTGATGTACAGTAAAATCCACTCTATTGCGGCTAATAAATCAGTGAGTGTTTAAGGCTCTTTTAGTTGAACTAAAATTAAATTTATAAGTTGTTTAAACTCAACAGTTGTAAATCAGTGTCCCATGTATTATATGTAGTTTAAAAAGTAGCATGTGGCAGCACTACGATAAATGTTGTCAAATCCATATGGTCTGTATTGTTAGTTTAAACGCCCAATTTTATGCGTTTAAAGATGGTGTATATGTTTACTGATTTATAGATTTGTTGGTTTAAACCCATTTTAAGCCAAAAAGAGAATTTTACTTGCTCTGATTTATTAGCCCTAAGAATGATAAGTAATAGACAATTATGTATAAAAAACTTGCAAATCAAGCTCTTTTATCATCTCATTTTGACACCTTTAAAACTGATCAGAGTGCACGACTTTAAATAAAACTTTTAATAAAACCATCAAAATGAGGTGGCATTGCTCATATTACCTCTCCCTTAAGTTAATGTTGAGTAGTATAATTGGAATAAATGGATTTTATGTAAAGGCCATCTTTGTTTTTATCATACAATCTCTCCTGCTTCAGCGAAGACAATAAGGTAATATATACTAGTAAAAGTCATCTTTAAATCTGGTTATGTTCATTAAAGGTTGACTGGTTCTATCCGGCCGTCTTTTCGCTCCTTGTTCTCTTTCACTGCAGTGTATGTTATTTATTTATAGCTGTTTAATCAGTAAGTGCGTACTTTTGTGCCTTGAGGGTTTTCTGCAGGTCTGCCCTTTTCCCAGTAATTGTTTCTCGATATCAATGCTGCCTCTCATAACCTTTTATATATGGCATTATAATGTTTTAAAAGCACATTTGAAATTTAATTAAAAACTTGTGTTCCATGAAATTGCATTTCACTATCTCGGTTTGCAAGTGAAGCAAAGTGACTCAAATGTAATGAATGTGTATTTGTTTAATAGTAGAAGCAAAATTATAATGTTATTGTCTTTTAGTCATTATTTTTACCTCCCAAAAAAATGACATTAAAATGAACCATACGTGTATCACACAGAAACACCTGCACTTGCAACTAGATGTAAGAGCCTACAGATCAGTGTTGCCAGCAGTGAAAAAAAATTTCACAGATGCTTGTCTAAAATTATATAAAACCTATGAAATTACATAACATATATTGAAAGAAGTTGAAAAACCAAAAAGGTATCACTTGAAACGTTATGCCGCAACAAGACGTTGTTATATCCTGAAATTAAGCCGAAACGTAAACTAATGATTCCTACATAAGCGTAGAGTTCAAAAAGAATACAAAGTCAATTTCTGATTCGATTAATTGATGTCCATCTGAGATTTCATTATGTTCATGTAAACCTTATAATAAAAAGTATAACAAATCGTTATTATGTTGCCTAAAATATGAAGTTTATATTGGTTGATGATATGATTGGTTGAAGAAATTATTTTACGTAGTCCTTAAAAGAACCTCTCTCTGTAATGGGTTTTTTTTACAGCTTCAATAACACTATGCTAGTTGGAAAAACAGACAAGCCGGGAACATAGCGTTTTAACATAATTCGGGTACGCTGAATCCAGTGGTGCCCGCGGTTTTTTAAGATTGGCTCTGGTTTTCGCGATATACCGTTATTTCGAAAATGGAGGAGGTTGCACAACATATGTTCGCGTAACTCAAAAACGCTTTAGCTTATTTAAAAAACTTAAAAAAAGTGTCAATTTCTTGCACAGTGTATTCAGACAAAGAAAAAATTATCAGTAGTTTTTTATCCATTAAAAAAATTGTTTAAAAAGTATTTCGATTTAATTAATTTTTATTTTTGATAAAAACACTAATGTAAGAAAAGATAAACTCACTGTTTATTGATGTTGTTTTGTTGAAGCTTTGATATTGTTACAAGTAGGACCTGAGTGTTTAAAATTCTTATTCACTTTATAGTCTTATTTGTATAATTTTTTTAGCTATTCTAAAGTCTAGCTTTCCCTCAACAATAAATTTTAGTGCTTTTATAAAAAAAAACATTTGGGAATTTAGTACGTCATATATGTAGAAATCTTATTAAAAATATATTTTGCATTCCGAAAAATATAATGTTGAGTTAATTAACATTTTATTGGTCTTGAAATAAATTTTTAATTTACATATTAATTAAATAACAAAAAATCTTAATTGATTTTTTCGTTTAAAATAAAATAATTTAAACTTGTAGATTTTTTGTTGGCAATTGTCAAAACCTCAGTTATATTTAATTATATCAATTAACACATTGTTTGAGACGGCAAAGTTTGTTGATCTTTTTTTTGAATTTAAATTAAAAATATAATTTATTGAAAAAAAAAAAATATTCATAATTTTCAATATTTACAATTTTTAGTAAGCAATACAATCATTTTGGTAATAGGTGCAAAATCAACAAATTGTTTGCTTGCTTCTATGAATTTGGTAATTAGAGAATTATCCGAAAATTATTTTGTTCTATACCGCAAAATATAAAATAATTGAGATAATGCTGATTATTAGGTAAACTTATTGAAATTAATAGATTTGCGTAATCAGTTTGATGTTATTATTTATAGTTTTCGAGATATGACACAAAGACTTTGTGCTATACAATACTTAAGTGACAAGTTTCGTCACCTTTTCCGTTCCATGTGCAAAAAATCGTACATATAGACCAAAAGAAGAGCAATACTTCAAAATAAAATATATATATTAGGGTAGGTCAATTTTTTTTGCCTACCAAGCGTATAGCAAAATCTTAGAGGTTTTTGTCAAAATAATCATAGTCAAGCTATATACATATATATATTGTTCTATATACAAGTCTTAATATACGAAAAATAGAGTTTTTCGTATATTTATACCATTCACCACAGGTGGAAAAGTTGGAAATAAATTCTTGTTTTATTTAAGCTTTTTATTTCATTTGGAGGAAACTCAACGAGATCCGATTGTCCGTGTGTATGTTGAAATGGTGTTTTCAAAGGCTCCATAAATTATGGGGTCTTGGTTGTTATATATTTGTGTCACATATACTTCGTCCAAGGCTGCTATTGAAATTAAGTCAGATCGGTCATTAATTGACTGAGATATAGAAGGTTTAAGACACCATTTCCTCTAATTTTCCCATAAATTCCTTGTTGTTGCCGTCTTTCTTATTCCTTTTTTCTATATATCTGGAGAACGGCAATAGTCAAAATTTTCAATTTATATGCAAGCATTTTGGTTATCAATAAACAACCTCTCTACAAATATGGACGGGAATGGAGAAGTGGGAGTGGCACTTTGCATACAAACACATTATATATTTCTGTAGAGAATGGAAGGAGCCAAAGTTACCGAATTAACTACAAACATCTCGGTTATCAACACACAACATCCCACATAATGTTTTTTTATATCTTAAGAACGGTAAGAGACACACAGCTGGGTTTATAATACACATCCTTTCTAAAATATATGGCCGGGATTGAAGAAGTGGGCGTGGCACCTCCCATACAAGGTTAATATAGATCTTTGCACACAGCTGGGCTTATAATACACATCCTCTCTAAAAATATGGGCGGGATTGGATAAGTGGGCGTGGCACCTCCCATACAAGGCTATTATACATTTTTGCATGTCTGGAAAATTTAAATAGCCAAAATTTTAAAAGAAGGTTGTCAACATACAAAATCCGGCAAAATGTGGTATTGAAGAAGTGGGCGTGGCACAAAATAGATTTATTTATGTCTAAAGAACTGTATTTATAGAACTTTCTGTTCTTATCTTAACATGGTTAAAGTGATATAATACTCTGCACAGCCGGATAAAGCAATTTTACTTGTCTTTTTTTGTTTCTTTTTTGTGACTTTTTAGATTTTACAGATGAAACAAAGCAAACAATTAAAGAAAAACATCAAAACACAAACAGTATGCAAAGCTCGCTAATTTTTAATGTATTTAGTGTGCTAAATAGTTTACTTTTTGATTACTTCTGCTGCTACCTAAATGTTATTTTATGGCTACTTCAAGAATATTAAAAATTTCCTTCAACTTTATTGAAGTGCTACCTAAATGTAATTCTAGTGCTACTTCAAATACGAGTTGTCATAATTTTAAGGCTTAAACTACTTTTGCTACTACACAAATTTAAAGGTAGCAACAATTTACTTATTTCTTTTTTGCGCAACTATTACAACTACTGCTACCAAAATATGTCGGTAGCAAATATGTACACCCAAAAGGTTTTTAAAAAATGTTAGCAAGACTATTTTGTTTTCTCTCGCTGCTGCAGCTACTTGAAGTCTATTTTTTTAATCACTGGTTTTCTTATTGATATACTATAATCATTTGTTTGATACTCATAAAAAATATATGCGTAGGTACAACCCTGGAAGAATAAGTACAAGTTATAGTCATTAGAAATTTTGTTCTCAATTTTAAATCCCGTATAACGTCAAACAAAAGAAAATACAGAAAAAATTAAAATAAACGTCAAAAATCAAATAAATTAATTTGACATTATATCGAGCCTTTGGTGCAATAGAGTCATAACATCTAATATACTCAAGAGAGAAGAATTAAATTCAAAGGTGCTAGAAAATTCAAATTTGAGTTATGACTCTATTGCAGCAAAGACTCGATATGGGTAAATAATGACAACACTCCCTAATGAACATACCTGGTAATTATTCTACCATGGGTACAACTTATAGTTTTCTTTTTTTTAAAAGCCTTCTCAAATTAAAAATTCCCTTAACGGCTTCGAAAATCAGGTGGAATCGAAGAAAAATTTAATTTTAAAAACATTTTATATTCCTTATTTTATAGCCGAAATGTTTTTCGCCATATTCGAGGCGTGGTAACTGCGCAAATTCTTCTTTTTTATAAAACCTTATGTGCCGCCTGAAAGTCCTAGTAATTACCTTTAAAATCAAACCACTGTAATATCTTATTTTTTCTCTGAAATTTCTTAACTGACGACCGGGAAAATGGAGATTGATTACACAAATAACTAAAAAAAATAATGTGTTTTTTTTTCGAAAGAATAATACTGCATTCATTGATATCGAGAAGGTTATGTTATTTAACACAATAATTATGCATTGATTCCCACGTATATTCCCACATTTGCAGAGCAGAATGTATTGTTTATTTTCGTGACTATTATTCGTAATTTTCTTTTACATATTTTCTTTATAATAATCCGTTATTTTTGCTGTCTTTATGTCGCCTACTAATTTTTATTATAAAGTATGAATTATTTCATTCCTTCGCGAGCTACGTTAAAATAATTTATTGCAATCCAAGGACAAGTTCTGATTTAATAATAATGAATTCTGGAATCAAATATTATACAAGATATGTATTACATTATCGATTTATATTGATTACATTTTCCCGCTGAGTGAAGTCTGAAAAATCTGGGTTTTCGCTTTATTCGTGGCATTTTCGCTAATTTTTTTAACCTTTTTTTTTTTGCAAAATTAAGAAAGTGGCAACGCTGTTACAGACACACTCTTTTTCTCCTGCCACAGTAATAAGTTCGAAATTTCTGTTGCCATTGTATAAACAATGTTACATTTAGGGCAAAGCAACAAAAAAAAAGCCTATGAAAATTAAGTGCAACCAACAATTTTTCAGCAATTGTGCAGTTTGTGTCAATGGCAGTAAAATTGAGGACAAACTCCCACACACGGTAATCGTTTTAAGTTGAATGGAGACCGAGTCGTGTGTCCTCAAAGTGAAAAAATAGATTTCAACAAAATATAGACAAACAAAGCCATGACATATACACACTTTGCATAAATTATGGGGTATTGTCTCGAATATTGTATACGTTTCATAGCAGACCTTAATTGCAAACAAAATTTAATTGAATTTCTTTCAAAAACTTTTACTTTCGAAAAGGAACAATTATTGTTAAAAAAAATGGGAAAATATTAAAAAAAAAAATCTCCTAATATAATTTCTAATTTCACAATATTAAAATTGTTTGCATAAAATAAATATGATCTTTCCAACAATTTCAATATCTTAAAATTTATACAAAATATTTGGTTTTGTTTAGAAATTTATTTAACAAATCGTGCATGTGTGTGTGTGGTATAAATGGTAACTTTTTAAACTTTAACACCCGTATTCAAAACAAAAATTTAGTTACTGCATATCTCCTGATTAAGGATTTCTTATTCAAAACACTTATTAATAAACTATGATTATCGAATGATCAAAGACTTTTTAACTCCCAATTAACTGCTGTCAATTTGCGTTGAATTTAACTAAAACAGAGATGTAAAAATTTTTGTTAACCGGGCGATTTAAAAGAGTTTTGAATAAACTCATGACTAAATGGTGATTAAGCTTAATCAACATTTTAGTTGCTCACTCGATGAGCGGAGTATAGTCGGAGTACACAACTTTTCGTTTTAAATACGGGTGTAAATGTCCCAACTTTTATAGAAGTCACATCATACAGTTAAGGATATCAAAATTAAGGGAAAAATAAATCTACAGTTTCTAAACGAATGGTCAGACAGTTGGAACTTATAGAAAAATTTGCCAGTTTTTGTTGCTAAAGTGACACCCGCGTTAATTAAATTTAGCAACAGTGAACTCTGATGATGGAAAATGAGGGGTAGTTGTGTCTTCTTGATGGAGGACTAATTTAACCATAATATGGTTGCCGGTGACAATAATATGGTTAAGTTGACCATAATATGTTTAACAATAAAAAAATTTTTTTGATAATTTTATTTTATTTCATCGTTTGCTTCTCCCTTTCTTTCGTGGAGGTTCTAGCTCTCATTCACTCAGAACCATGCACCTATAACTTTATGTTTCTAAGTACCATAATATAGAAAATCTTTTTTAAGTATTTTCGTAGTCGACCTTTTTAATAATAATTTATAAAATAAATAATTTGTTCAAGAGGTCTATTTTTATTCTTTAAATTTTTTATTTTTATCTAAATTCGGTACACATAACTGGGTTATCAATACAAAATCTCTCTTAGAAATCGGCGGGATTGGAAAGGAGGGCATAGTATCTCCTATACAAAGACATTTTATATTAACCCAGGAAAAACTTTTTGAATTTTGGTAATAGGTCGTAGTTATTTCATACGTTACCTGGTAAATAGTTGTTATTACAATTGTCATTATTCTGAAAACCTCAATAAGTATTTGCTATTAATGACCTCAGTAAGTACTTTTCCCTACTATTATTTTCAGTTATGAATATTTGCTTACTAATAATTGGCTAAATAACTACCTATTAGTTGTCTTGTTTCAGTACTGAATATTTACTTACTGGTAATTAGTTCCATAACTACTTATAAGGTCTATTAACTAGAGCCAATTAAATAAAAACTGGTTATTTTTTGGCTTCTAGTAAGTATATTGTAGGTACTTACAATTCAACTTACTGGTAGTTAAGTAATAACTAGATATTTTGTGACTTCTAGTAAGTGTATGGTAACTACTGAATTCTGTGGACAACTCGAACAAAAACAACTAGTTATTCAGCCGAAAAATAAGTAGTGTATATATTTCTCAAACATTACGTGCTAACTTACCAGGTAAGTAAAGTTTTTGCTGGGAAGCTATATCTGGCGAACGACAAGATCTAAAGTTTTCAAATGAGGTACAAGCATTTTGGTTATCAATACACAACATCCGACCAAATATGGGCGAGATTAGAGAATATTGCGTGGCACAAAACATTTTTTTTATATCTAAAGAATGGTTAGAAAAAAACATTCCAAATTTGGTACACATTGCTGGGTTATCGATACGCAACATCTGTCAAAAAGAAGGATAAGTGGGCGTGGAACCTCACAAACCAAGGCAAAAGAGATTTCTGTATATATAGAGAACGGTAATAGCTAAAGTTTCCAAAGTTGGTACATATAGCAGCATCAGTCAAAAAAGTGGCCGCGATTAGATAAGTAAGCGTAGCACAAAATAGAATACCGTATACTTAAAGAACGGGAAGTGTAAAATTGCCTACATTTGGTACAATTGGAATGGCTATCAATATACAGACAAGATTGGAGAAGTGGGCGTGGATCAAACTAGATGTCTATATATCGAGAGAACGGCTACAGCTACAAATTACAAATTTGGAACAAATATCCTGGTACTGTGTGGACATAGGCGAGATAATTAAAGAAATGGGGTGTCAAAAATATTGGTTTTACCCGCTTACTCCCCAAAAGGGCCGAACTTCAAAAAGTTCCACACAGCTGTCCACTAACGTTAGTGACTGATTGACTAAACACCCGAAGCTTAAAAGTTGAATTTTCATATTTCCTGAACTAAAAGAGATACAAAAAATGGAATATTTATTGTTGTACATTGTTATCATTTACCAGTATATATATAATTTATTAGTGTATATATATATATTAGTTTCTATTTCAGCTAATTCATGATTAAGAGCTTGAATAGGTCTAGAAATTAATTTATTATCTTTTATTCCCCTAATAATAAAGTAATATCTTCATAAGCCTCATTAAAATACTTCTTAACTCAAGCCTGATAAAAGGGTTACCCTATGAATGTAATATATATATATATATATACATATTTTTTTAATACTCTCCACCACCACTAGTGGTGACTGAGGGTATTCTAAGTTTGACATTCCGATTGAAAATTTGTAAATACTTTAGTACTTCTTAAACCGTGACGAACAATGCTATTGTAATAAACTTGGGTCTATCACAGTTTTTTATGACTAAAAAATACATTGTCAAATGTTGTGAATATCAGTCCATAATTTACCATATGTCCCATATAAAACCTACTCTCGGAAAACAGTTTAGTCCGCGCAACCCGTAAAGAATAATGATGTTATTATAAAATTTAGTGTGTTACAGTTTTATAATACTATAAATCACACTGTCAACGTTCACGAAGATCGGTCCATAATTTACCATAGGCCCCATATAAAGCCAACTCTCGGAAAACACTAACGCGTAAAACCGTAACGAATAATGCTATTACAAATAGAATTTGGCCAGTCACAGTTTTATCAGACTAGAAATCATGTCGTCAACTTTCGCGAAGATCGGTCCATAATTTACCTTAGGTCCCATATAAAGCCGACTCCTGAAATATTCTAACTGTCGGCTATATCAAAGATTTGGCAGAGCCGAATATAGCACTCTATCTTGTTTTTTATTTAATAAGAGTTACCAATATAATAACATATTATATTCTTACTTAATTATCCAAGCAATAGTAATTTAGACCTTCACTTCGATGTAGTGAAACAGACCAAAAACTCTGGCTGGAATCGAACCCGCAACATGCCTACCGGGCTATATATCCGAATGCTGTATAAAACCATGAGAAAATGAAACATATTGTATTTAAATTTAATTTTGCAAGATAGTTTTATATATTTTTTTCTTTTAATTTTAAAACAATTAATTAACATGTGACATAAAAATGTCCTTCGTGGAAACAAATTTCTTATTCAATTTGAAAACGTTCAACAAGGACATTCAATGTGTTCTGTCATTGACAGTTAGTTGTAATTTTATTATGAGTTTCATTTTAGTTTTTTTTTAAGGATTTATGGTAATTTTTTGTCAAGTATTGAAAGTAGTTTAACACAAAAGATGGCCAAAAAAGTAACAGGGGGTACAAAATAAAATTTACATTTATTTAAATTATAGTCATAAACTAGTTTATGTTTGTTTGCAATTAAGTCAGTGAAATGCATTTTAACAATCGAGTTAAAAAAATAAAAAAAAATATGAAAATATAAATGAATTCTACTAAACAAAAACTTTGTGTAGTAAATTATTTTGTGTAATGCTTTTCTTTGTAATAAACCTTTTTTCTTGCTATATTTATATACATATCTTTAAATTTTCGTCTTTTATTTACTTTAAGACATTTAACGCTTAAAGGATATTTGTAAAACTAAACAAATAAAGGAACTTAAACGCTGAAAAAAAACTCTTTCAGTTGACTATTCATGATTTCATAGTTGACTACAGTAAATGGTCATATTATTGGGAATATTTCGTAAATTTACTTTTTCACCAGAAAATCTAAAACTCGATCATTAATGTCCTGAAATTTAATTTTAAATTCTTCACAATCTAGCCAACAACTGTAAAGTAATAATGGTCAATTTGTGCCGCCATCATTGCTTAACAACTACTTAAGGGACCAATCAATCAAATCTGCCACAGGGGCATAATTTAAAAGAAGCCGCAAATTTGCAGATAATAAAGGAATAAGTTTTTTTTTGTGGAGTATCTATTTGCCGTTACTTGCTTTTGCAACAGAGAAAATGGAATTTGTATGTGTATGTAATCCGACACGAATATTCGTACAGACTTTCCACGCCATAGTTTTTACGACTACCGTTAACTAGCAAGTTAAATAATAAATTTTTGTCGCCTGAAAAAATGTCGATATCATATCATACGATACCTCACATGGTAGCTATAGGTAATTATGCGCATACCATATAAATTTTTTTAAAAGAGATTTCACCCTAAATTAGAGTTATTACAATTTTTTGCGATATCCGTGTTTATACGAAATTAAGTTGAGCAAAAGCTTTTGCGGAATTGGATCTTCTGTGTGAATTATGAATATATTACATATCGTTACCTTAGTCGGAAAAAGTGCTAAATGCATTTTTTCAATTTATTCAGGAGAGACAAAAAACTGTGTAATTTGTTTTAGTAGACTTTTTGAAAATCTGTAAATGCAGTTTTTTTCTTATGCCATCCTCTTAAATTACCAGTAGTCGTAGGATTTTAAAATAAATCATTTGCGGACTTATAGGCTTTTTTGTACTTAGTACATTTGCTCTTTGAAATTTCATTATTTTAGTAGGGACTTGGCATATTTGCCTTAAATATGTTTTCTTTTATTTCTGGAATTCAATTTAAGAAATTGTTCCTTATAAAGCATAATTCGTTACAGCGGTATTCCAAGCGTGATCCATTTCGAGGTTTCCTACTTTTTTAAAGAAAAAAGCACAGAAAATTCAAATTAAATGGGGAATGTTTATTATCATTTGAAAGAGCTTTCCTTGGCGTTTATTTTTTGAAGATTATGTATATCAAATGTTGTCCGTTGCAACGTCGCAGATGGTCCATCCGTTGAGTCCAATTTTCGATGACTCGTTCGAGGATTTCGACGATTTCGTAACTGGCGAATGACACGCGTGATGATTTCCTCCAAGGCCTGAATCGCAGCGGGTTTGTCCGCATAAACTTTACATATCCCCACTGGAAAAAGTCTAACGGGGTGATATCACACGATCTTTGTGACCAATCGACCGGCCCAAAACGAAAAATTATGGGCTCACCGAAGTTGATTGATGCGATGTGTGGGAAGTGGCGCCGTCTTGCTGAAACCAAATGTCGCCGAGATCACGAGCTTCAATTTCAGGCATCAAATAGTCGGTTATCATGGCACAAAACGGTCGCCATTGACGGCGACGTTCGCACCGGCATCATTTTTAAAAAAATATGGACCATTGATTTCACCGATATTCGGTCCAATATTATCCAATAATGAATGCTGGGTCTCAAAATGGGTGATGGTGTTGCGAAAAGTACGCTCAGTATGCCGATTATGTTGAACGATTTGTAAACATTGTTCAGGCGTTAGTCTTTCCATTATGAAATGCCAAACAATACTAAACAAAAATTACATGTCACGACTCACACGTGGTCTGTCAAAAAAGGCTATTGAAAAAAGTATCTCTACTTGAATCGCCCATTATTTTTGAACAACAATTCGTTGTTTAAAACCTAAAAAATTAAAAATTAATAATTTCATAAATAATAAAAAAGAATATATGCCCCATGAACATATTCATTTAAATCATATAAACAATTTGTAAAATGTTTAACAATATAACTTTAAATTGGTTGTCTAAAGTAAAAAAATAGAGTGAAATGTATTTAACATATCCATATCAATAAATAAAACAATATGTTTAAAAATAATGTTATTAACTGCAAACATTCATCAAAATGGCATTTTATTTTAGGGTTAAAGAAGGGTAAATCCAACAATAAATGTTCTTACTTTATGAATGGTTTATTAAAGGTTTAATAGGCTTACATTGTTCACATCTAACATCTACCATCAATTAAAACTGTAAATGATACAATGTACAAAAAACGGACACAAAAAAGTAATTCAGAAATAAAATTTAACAAACTCATAAAGTAATTTGAACATAAATAAAATTTAACAAACAAAAAAGAAATAAATAAATAAGATTTAACAAACAAAAATGTAATATCGAAAATAAAATTATACAAAAAAAAAGCATTTTCTTTAATTTTGTCAGTGATGCCACTGTAATAATAGAATTTTTGGCACGTTTCTAGATGATACTAGAATACATGGTACATCTTTTATGATGTTGAAATATGTGTCTTAGCCCTATGTATTTCTATGGAAAGATGTTAACATCTTTACAATTGGATGGTAGATGTTAGATGTTGACCAGTGTAAAACTGCCATTATAGGAAAATTTCAACATCTTCGCAAATTGACGGCAGATGTTAGATGTTGATAAGTGTGAAAATGCCAATGCCTCAATTATAAAAAAAGGGAATTAAGCAAAATAAATAAAATCTTTTAATGAAAAAAAATTATGTTTTCCCAAAAACAACTTTTTTGATAATAAATTTTTGCAAGTGCAAGTGAACTGGCAAATTGTTTTTATTTTGATTTCTTGCGAAAACAACAAAAGTAATTTGTTTTTGTTTTTAATTTCTTTTTTCTTTACCCACTTACAACTACAATTAATGTTGGGAGAACTCCAACTAATTGTAGTGGGGAATGTAAGAAAAGATAAACTCACTGTTTTTTTGTTGGTAATTTGTTTAAGCTTTGATATCGTTGCAAACAAGACGTTTTCCCTCTGTAATCTTGTTTGCTGATAGATTTGGCTTTTCTAAAATTATTTAGGAGAACGTTTCCTAATGATCTGGCCTAAGCAACCAGTGACATGCGAATAGGAACAGCTTATCCTCCAACAATAAATTTCAGTATTTTTATCAATTATAAAAAAAGGGAATTAAGCACAATAAATAAAATCTTTTAATGAATAAAATATATTTATTATTGGCATTTAAAGAAATATTAAAGGAATAATATCATTAATATTACAACACAAGTTATTTTGACATTTGTGGCCGCATAATATTTCATAGTGGGCCGCAAAACTGTATAAAAACTTTTACGCTATCACTCGCTTGAAATGTCCATCGACTTATCGTGCTGAAAATTTTAAGTTGGGCGCAAATCAGCTGTTTTCTGTTGAAAATGCAGGTGAAAGATAGTACTGGACATCGTGGGACAGGCTGCCAACTTATTTTAGAAGTTAGAAGTCAAAAATTTTAAATTTGAAGAAAAGCTTTTAATGGGTTAATGGATATTCTGTATCTCATTCGAATGGTATTTTTAATAGTTTAACGTGAACTTAAAAAATTTTTGATTCGAGACCACAAAACGAGTATATGTATATGTACGTCAAATAAATATTTTACCCTTGACCCAATTTTTACGCCGAATGACAGAATACAAATAAAATAGATTTGTTCTAATTCTTAACCTCAATCCAAAAAAGTAAATTCTTAATTGCAATATTTTATTTTTTTTTTCAGGTACATTGTGTGTATAACGCTTTGGATATGTAAACCATTATAAACTGACCTTTTTCAAGATTTTGTAATATATGTAAGTATAATGATAAACTGTTATATAAAATAGCTTTGTACTATTTCAGTGAAAAAAATTTATTTTTTATTAATATAGGAAATCTGAAATTTATTTATCTGGGGTGAAATTTATTTATTTTGGCAGCCGTGATCGAACGCTTTTTCGATTCGACCGCAATTTTAATTCAAATTCTTTCAGTCGATACTGAACGAATAATAAATTTAATCCCGGATACCATGGAAAAACTAATTTTTTTCCAGTTGAGAGTAGATGACAAAAAATCAAATCATTTAGTTGCAGACAAATTGCGGACTATATCGCTAATATGACTATAAGCCTAATTTGCACATATGACACTATGAGGCATATAACCGAGTTTGAATATAATCAAGATATGGGAATATAGAAAATAAAAAAATCATATTAATTACACCGATAGGCTTATGGTTATGCAACAGAGCTGCATTCTGTACAAAAAAAAATGTTAAAACAATAATAAGATATTTCATAACTGATACCAACGGAAAGAACCTTTTTTTTACGAGTAGACCGTTGATATCAAAAATTAAGCGATTTAACTCTTAGTTCTTTAGATGGTTTGTGGCTTCGAAAACTAAAAAGTACTTAGTATATTTGGCTAATGTGACTATCACGCCAACAATTTGCTTTACTTTTGCCTTTGATAGCCGCTGATAGATGGTATATGTGGCAAATGAGCTTATATCGCTAAATGGACTTTTCACTTATAGCGGCAAAAGATACAGACAAAATGGACAATATCGCTAACGGTTGTGACTACGAAACGTACTGTAATAACTTGTATTATTTTGTAGTAATTTTGTCAATATATCGTATTTTAGAAGTAATAGAGCCAGTGTAGGTTTAGTGCAAATTATGATAACCTTACTACAATTTTGGTTAAGAAAGATTTATAGTTGGCCTTTAAAAAAAAACTGTTTTTTCAAATTATGTGCGGACATTAACGTTCGAAATTGTAAAAGAGGAAGTAAATCACACTTAAATATATTGTGACAATAGCTCCATAATATACCATGACTCCCACATACGACCTACTTCTGAAAGAAACTAATAGAATCATAAAGTAGATAAACGTAACCCCTATGAAAGTTTAAATTCCAGTATAAAACTCTTGGTCTGATGCTTTTTTTTTGCTTTGAAAGTAGAGATAAAAATCGCCAAAATTTAATTTTTATACGCTCCACCATTAGTGATGAATGAGGGTCTACTTAGTTTGTCACTCCGTGAGAAACTTTTATAATATTCATTTAAGATCCCCTAAGGGTAATTATTACAGCTTATAAATTGTTATTTTCAGGATGCTATCTGACAGATAAATGGTGTTTGGTTACTGCAAGTTAACATTAAACTAAAAAGCGACTAGATAATTTGAAGCGTCCGTATTTTCTTTTGAAGATATGGTAACATCAATGACAATATTATGTCCAATTAATTTACACTAACTATTTGAAAAACACAATTTTTCACCATTAAACCCAAAATAAAGCTCACAACTTGATTTCTGTTTTTAATTAAAGAAATAAACAACAACCAAAAGTAATCGGTATCTACTGCAATGTTGCCACAGTATATTTTTCATTTTATCAGACATTTGTAATAATGGAGAAAACTTAATGGTAACTTTATCGTTCACGATAGCTATTGTTCACGTTAACTATCAGGAACTTTATCAGTAAGTTGTAATAATGGCCCTAAAGGATATATATTCTGGACCCTTGAGTAATTCTAAGTTTATTTAGCCATGTCCATATGTCTGTCTGCCTAAAACACGTTCAGTTTGAAACAACTCAAAAGTTTCTCCAATTCTTTTGCACAACTTAATTTTATATGCCCAAAAATCATACCAGCAAATTTCGTAAAGACCGCCTCATAATGAACCATGAGCTCCATATAAAGCCTTCTCTCGAAAACCATTTAAATTCGCCTTGAACCGTACCAAATATAGATATTCTGGTAAAATTTGGTCCAATTTAGCTTCTTAATGCCAGAAATAATACCATATGCAATTTTATAATAATCAGTCCCTAATTTACCATAGGTGCGATATAAGGCAGCCTTCTAAAAAGCTCTATACAGAACTTTGTGATGATTGGCCTATAATTTATTATGGGTCCATTATAAATTCAGCTCCTGAAAATAATTTTAGTACGTCTAAAACGGTTACGAATCTTAATATTTTATTAATATTAGATCAAACTAAAGGCCCAACTATAATAAGCTTAAGCTGACTTAAGCAATTGTGCGAAGACATGTTAATCATATGTGTCAAACTACATTAAGCTTAAGCAAACTTTTTGTTAAGTTTTAAAACTGTAATTTGCTTAAGCAAGATACGAAACTGACCGCACATTCCGTATGGAATCAATTGTTTTTTTGATTTTGTTTTTGTGTTTTAAGTGCGTTTGGGAGACTTTTTGTTAATTTTTGACAGAAGCTTAAGCAACCTCGTGCATATTATAGTTTGCCCTTAAGTTTTATATTACCAAAAATAAAAGTCTAAAACTTTCTGATGGACGGCCCACATATTAAGACAGGTCTAAGCCGCAACCAATTATAATATGTACTGACGTCAGTTTTTAGATCCCATATAGAGCCCGCTCCTGTAATATTCTTACTGCCTGTTCAACGATTTCGACAGTTAACGTTCGCATAGAAAATTACATTTAAAACAAAAACAAAATTTCAAAATATGTTTTAGTTTTAAATGTAATTTTCTAGTCGAACGTTAACGTTCGAAATCGATCAACAGGCAGTAACAGTCGGTGAAGGGTATCAAGATTCGTATCAAACTTTTTTTTAGTAACATTTTTAAACTATTTTTGTAATTAAATTCACTAAAAACCCTCTTATAAAATTTACTAAATTGATTTAATTGATCGAGAACAGTAATATTTTGATGAGTTCAAAAACGAAAAAAGAAGAGTGTTACGTTGCGTAATGATTATGTTCTATTTGGTAGCAAAAAAATTGTTGCAAAAGAAATAAGAAAAAAATACAAATTTAAAACATAAAAATCTTAAAACAAAAATTAAGAACGATTCTATGCCTCTAGCGCACTTTTTTTTCTGTATACAAATAGAAAAATCGAAAATTTATTTGCTCATGCAAGTGTTAAGGTCAGTTAACAAATTCGGAACACATTTCTACACAATTCCATTTGTTTGTAACTACATTTCCTAAAAACTGCAAGTTTAATTCACAATAGCAACAAGCAAACCAATGCAACCTAAATTATGCCATTCTGCAACTACAAGGACTTCAATTGTATCGTGTGGATTGTGTTTGAGATGAACATGTAGAAAACAAAGAGAAAACATAAAAAAAGAAATGACTGAAAAGACATAGAAAAGTTTTCAGTTTTTTCGTTTTGCGTAAAAAAAAGAATTATGATGTTGTTCGCAATTGCGACAACCACAAGTTTTAAAATGAAGAATAATGGTGATGATTAAAACAGTTTTATTTCAAAAATGCACAGAGAAGATATCAGGCTATAAAACATATTTAAACCAGCGTGAAATAAATGACATTGTAGAGCTGGCGCCAAAAAAACAAGCCACAGCACTTGAAACTCTTAAAAATCAACAGTGCTGTAGTGAGTGGAGAAGTTCAAAGCTTATTTCATCTTAGTTATTTTACATTAAATCTATTTTAAATTTTTGATGTCGAAAGAGTTTAAAACATAAAAAGTGGAAAGTATTAAGTCAACTTACAGAGCAACCTAATGCCGTCAAGCGTAGCATTAACTAGCGTCTATCTCTAACGCTGAAATGGCATATTTAAGGCCCAACCATAATATGCATGAAGTCGCTTAAGTCAACTTAAGCAACTGTGCGAATACATATGTGGCCAACTATAATGTACTTAATGAATCTTTTCGTTAAATGTCATTTGCTTAAGTCTCAATTTACACGTTTCATCTTTTGATGCCCAACTTCTTTTAAATTCCCTTTTGAAGATGCCATTACGTTCACACGCAGCAACCGGTTTCAACTTTTTTTGCTTCAAAACAACAACACCAAAGAGAGAAAGAAAAGAAAAAAATTACATGCAGCCATTGTTGTGCATATACCTACGAATGAGAACACAAAGCGTACTGCCCAAGTACAGACATCTAAATAAATAAATAAAACCTGTGAATGTAGACTAAGCAAAGTGCCAAAGTGCACATTCCGTACGGAATCAGCTGTTTGTGCATTATTAAAAAAAAAAATTAAAATGAATAAAGAAAAATAAGAAAAAAGATAAAGAGGAAGTTCACATATTTTAATTTTGTATCCTATTTTTATTAATAAGTGTGCACAACAAATACCAATTTTTTCTTTTTAAAACGGTTGCTGCAAATTAAATAAAACATAAAATAAACAAATACAGGGCTGTAATTTTTGGTATTTTTTAATTTGAAGTAATCGCAAGAAAACAAAATATTGCACAAATATGCAACATGGATCTTAAGGTTATGTTAGTACATTATGGACGTCTGCTTTAATTTGCTTATGCATTTGACAGACTTTTCGTTAATTTTTGACAGTCCCTTTAGCTAAAATAACCACAATACTAATTATTGTTAACAGCTAAGGCACGAGCTATGTTTACATTTGTCCTTCAAGTTGTGCTGAAAAAGGTCAACTAGAAAAAAGAAAGACAAAAACAGGAAAAACAAAAAATGTACTTTGGACTTCAAGAAGAATTCTTGACAAAAGTACGAAAAAACAGAAGTAAGGAAAACATTTGAGATCAATTAACAATGGATAATCATTCAAAAAGCAAATTTCGATCTACCAAAGGTTAAAATACAATTTGGTTTAAGGATTGATGTTTGACTACTGACGTCAGCAGTCATCGATGGCTGCGAGTGTAAGACGGCAAATCCCTCTGAGGAGACCTAGTGGTTGAGGTCGAAACATGTCAGGGTAACCAGCCGCCTGGGTTCGAATCACACGCCAGACAGCCTGGCTTCGAATCCCAGGTCAGTCAAGAATGAAAATTATCAATAACAATTTTAATTAATCTTCCATGTTGTAAAAATTCCTTTCTTCATAAAAATAATTTAATGCAAATTAAATTCAATGAAATTGATAACTTTAAAAAAAAAAGACTTCGAGCTTAAAAAAATATAAATTTAAATAATGGAGATCGAGTAAGAAAAAATTCATATTAACAAAAATAATTTATGCAATTTTATTTTAGTGTTTTTTAAAACAAAAATTATCTTAGTGTTTATTTTTAATTATATATTTTTAATTATTTATTTTTAATTATTTAATTCTTTTACTTCAATTATAATTTGCTACCATTTCACAATCTTTCTTTCTTTCCCACACAATTTGCTTCTACATTTTCCTTTTGGTTTCTTTTTATTTTTTTGATTGACGGCCTAGTTTGGCGTTTTGTGTTAGCAATAATTGTCAACGAACATTGACTAACAGTTATTGCAACATAAATTATAAATAAGTTAATGCAATAAATATGAACAAAAAAGTGCTGTCTGCATTAAAGATAACATAATTTTGACATTTACTGCAATATATGTCTCAATATTTATCTCTGGTATAGTCGGGCAGTAAATTATTGTGTCATCGTTGTGTCTCGAACAGTAATGTTACCTTATCTGGCTTCATAAAACCCACAAAATAAAAAGAAAGATGGAGATAAAACCCCTAGATCGACAAAAAATAGCTGGATTATCATTGCTATTTAATAATAGCAGCCAACTTTTATTTACTTTACGAGCAATTCGTGATATCTTATAACAAGCAAAACCGCCGACGTGAACACGTACATATGTACATTAGACCGACTCAACTTACATGAGCAAAAAAAAGTTAATGTTGCACCCCCTGAAAATTAACTTTGACATGTTTTATGAAGATAACCAAAATATTTTGGCTCTAGCGATTTTCTCCCGTGAGCATAACCCCGTCAAAAAGGGTCCAAAAATGGTATTTTTCCACCACTGACCAAATATAGTCGCAACAAAACTCGTTAGATTTCTATCTCACAAATTATGATGGAATACGTAAGACTTGTGTAAACTAGCCTTTAATTAGACATTGACTTCTTTAATCTGTCAGTACATCTGATTTCCATCTATTTCTGGATCTGCCTCGCTTAAGAACACCTTTCGGGACTTAAAACTCTTTTCAATATCTTACTCTAAACGGAATTCTTTGAGCTTTTATGTATCAATTCTAAACATTTTTGCCCCAATTCTGTTAGACGATTTAGAACGAATTTTCTTCTCTACATATTTAACTTATTATTGTTGAATTCTGACCCTCAAATGCTTTTTATACCCACACCATAATAGTCGAGAGGGTATTCTGCTTTTAGTATACCGATAGACGATAGACAATCACTTTCTGACCAATGTTTTCTCCTCTATATCGGGTCGACATTTTTATAAACGATATGTAATTTTCAGTAATTTTAAATTAATTTTTTTCCATGAAAACCTAAATTCTTTCACAACTTGTTGTAAGAAAACTTTTAATATTTGGCAATTTATTTTTTTTGAACGTCCGTAAAACAAATTGCCGTGAGGAAAAATACGTACAATCTGAGTTCAAGCAAAATGTCTCCGCAAATATGAATTTCTAAATAGCATCACCATAGCGCTACATATCGGGACCATTAATACATACACAAAAAAAAATACATACCCGCAAATTAGACTAAAATGAAGAATTTTGTTAATAACTTGACACCAGCGCCGTCTACCGGGTCAAAATTTTATCAGGAAACTTATTTTTGTTTAATAAATATATTATTTCATTTATTCATTAATAATCAAAAAGCCTACATAGGCCAAAAACGATTACATATTAAAAACTCGAGTAAGAAAATTAAATTTTAACTTAGATTATTTAGTTCTTATACCTATTACATTTTACCTTTACCTTAAATGCACTTAATGTTTATTCTAAATAATATCAGCAAATAGTCAGTAACAATTATAGCGCATTATTTTAAATATTTTTCAAAATAATATTCTTAAATTTTGTCAAACTTACTGAGAAATTTCTCTCATCATACGGTATTATGGTGTTCCACAACCTACAAATTCTGACAACAAATGATTTGTGCATAAAGAGTGTATTTATTCTTGGACTTATTAAAGCTGCAGTTCTGGAAGAATGGGAAAACGCGAAAAGTCTCATAAGGTATTCAGGCTCACCATATTTAATTATTTTAAAGAAGAACAAGAGTAATCGCAATTTAACAAAGCTGTCAAAGCTCATGCCTAAAAAATCAACTACAAATGAAGTAATGGGAGTTCTCACATTTAAACCGTAAACAAACCTTATAATACGATGAAAACATTTCCTTATTTTCTCAAAATTTCCAGAACTTCCACTCGAATAAATCTCTAATCCTGGCTGAAATATAAATATGTTTCAGCCAAATCGTACTACAAATTAAAAAAACTTAAATATCATGACAACAGCGCCACCTATCTGGATTAAACTTCAGACAACCAAAACTAATTTATTATCCAAGTTTGGTAGCAATCGGTCCAATTTTACAGTGGCTAGATATGACCACTGTATATGTGAATATGTATGTATGTTAGAGCGACTCAAAAAAGAGTGATTTTGTTACCCCTCTGAAAAAAAAGCTTGATATGTTTTATGATGATTCCCAAAATATTTTGGTTCTAGCGTTGACCATTCGTGAGCTGGACCATTTTTAAAATAGGTCGTTTTTCTGTTTTTCGAATTTTTTTGTACTTTGCTCCAAGACGACATAAATAATATTTGGTTTAATCGAAAAGAGTTTTTGAAGCAGCATCCAATGATATATAAAACTTGACCACTTGCGACCTACTTTTTTAAAAAAAGGTTAATTAATTTTTTTTTTGTGTAATTATTCACATAAAACGCGAAAATCGCGATGTATTTTATCTTTTTTCATATAAAGGCAATAGCATGAATCAAGAAAACAAGATTACGCATTGCGCAGGTCCATTATTTTGTTTGTAGTGATCAGCTGTTTGTGTGACGTAGGCATAGAGTTAATCAAAAATAAAAATGAAGTTTGCAGTTAATAACTGTAATAATGAAAACAATTCAAAAGCGTGTGAAACTTTACCAAATCGTTGAAAAAAAAACAACGAAGATCGTCTTCTTATAAAAATATTTTGTTAAAGATTTAGTCAAACAGGCTGATCATATTAATTGTGATGAAAAAGTAGAAGCCCATTTTTAGGGCTGGAATGTATTTTAAAATTAGAAAACTTAATGCGGAGATTAAAGGCATCAGCACAACTAGAAAAGGAAAGTTAAAAAAAAAATTCAATTCAATATTATACATTTTGCTTCTTTTATTTTGAATAAAAATTCAGTTGCATACAAAAGAATATGTTTCTTATTTAGCAATAAGGAGGGCAATGTTCATTATAAATTTCGCCTCTGGAAATATTTACAATAACCAATGAAGTAATGTCTGACAAAAAGTTATTTATAAGAATTTTAATACAACCCAAAAGTATTATTTTTATAGCCCCGAAAACTCTTCTTATAACACAAACTTGATATTTTTACTCGATTGCTTCTCTTTCCTGTCAATTCAAAATTTTGTTCAAATCGATGCACCAGTTTAGAAGTTATGTAGTTATTTCCAGTTTTGCGCCAAAAATCTCTTTCATTTTTTACAACAACACCCATTTGCATTCTGTGATGACGTAGATGCGCAATACATTTTTTTTTGAACGGCTGAGTGCGTAATCTTGTTTTCTTGGTTCATGGGCAATATGGGTATCAAATTTTTTCATTTTTCAATTTATCAAAATGTGAAAATTACAATTACAATAAAAAATATAAAATATATAAAAAATCTTTTCGCTATTCTGTATTTGTATAAAGTTTGCACGATTACATATTGTTTGCAATATGACCTGGTCGCTTACTTTCGATAACAGAACGATATCTCTATGTGAGGTACTCCACCTTCTTTTATATAGCTGGAAAACTTTTTACCGTATGTATATATGTACATACATACATATGTATGTAAAAACAAAATGTAAACGAAACCAGTGCAAGAAGTATATAATAAAGGTAAAACTACATATGTATGTATAATAAAAGCACTTATCTTTAGGTTGGGTATAATAAAATGTATTGCTCCTTGAAACGGCGCATATGGCAAAAACCCACAAACAGACTGCAGTAGACCCAACACTAAAATAAACAATCAGGGGTGTTCTGGAAATCGAAAACGCAAAACGCAGGAATTTTGAAGTTCTTTTTAATACACTCTTAATCCAATATTTTATAATTTTCTTACAGAATTCTGTTTAATTGAGCAATATTTGTATTGTATTGTATTTGTATTCCTTTAACTACAAAAATCTTGTTAAAAAAACGACTTTTAAATTCTTGCGTTTTGCGTATTCGATTTCCAGAACACCCCTGAATATTAGTTCTAAGCGATATGTATGAAGTTACCAAATACTTGTTAACAACGAGTTTTTTGGATGCATTTCTCAGGCGAGCATATGTCGTATTTGGAATGACTATCATCATTCTTTCAATAGTGGAACATTTTTTTATTAATTAATAATTTTTATATTTACATACATACTTATTTATTTGTCAAATATCATAAAAACATTATTGCCAAAAGATTAAAATATATAAATTTAATTCAAAAAGTAGGAGAAAAATTTTTAAATATCCAAAAATAAATACTAAATCGTAGACACAAACCACACAACATAAACGAAAAAAATTTATTGTTAAGATAAATCTTAAATAATTGTCTAACAGAATTGGGGTATTATGATACGTATGCGGTAATTTTCTTCATCAATTCTTCTTGTCTTAATATTATGCGGTCAAAGCGTGAGAAATAGAGCTGCAAAACTATCGATAGTATGCCGAATCGTAATTAAAAACTATCGATAGTATCGAATAGTTTTTATGTGCCATTTCTGTGGACAGGGTAGTTAATGAACGTGGAAACAATGAAAAAGTTTTAGGACTTCATTTACGGAAAGCGTTTTCAGGTATGAAAGCGTACTCACTTAAAATTTCAGTGTTATCAGTAGAATGTATAGATATAGAAACGGTTATATGGCATCAGGGTTGTCAGTTTTTTTAACTTTTGACAACAAAATATTATATTTTTTAAATCAACCAAGCGATGAAAATTTTTCATATAAAATTTTTTGAATGTTTTAAAATTTTTATAAAATTATTTTTCAGCGAGCTGAAGTGTTTTACAAAATAACCCATTAATTTTTTTAAGATTTTTCGTTAAAACAATGAAGACAGGTACAAAAATAGTTCGCCAAAAAAATCCACATCTAACAACCCTGTCTGGCAATCATTGCTTAGCCAGTGGATTCAGGTAGCTACTTTTTTTTACAAATAATTTCTTGAAAAATTGCCCATGTGTACTTTTGAACGTGAAGATCTCAAAGGTGCAATAACTCAAATTTAGGTAAAGACAACTCAAGTTTTTTCTCTTTTTTGCCACAGAATTGAAAAAGCTTGTTAAAAACGCTTCTAATCAATTTTTTAGTTACTTTGAAAATTTTCCGTTAGTATCGATAGTGATAAAACCTATCAATAGTCCGCCAAAAATAAAACTATCGATAATATCGGTAGTACTATCGATTGTTTTTAAGCTCTAGTGAGAAATATTTCACATTTAATACTTTTAACGTACATAATTCACTCCCATACCTTAAATATATCCATACTAAAGATTTGTGCAAGTTTATTTTGCTGTACGTGACAATAATTTTCTGATTTTCATTGTTGATGAATACTTGCTCCATATATGCAAGTATCTAAGTGTATAAATGTATATGGAGACGTGTAAGTAGGTTTCCGGTTCTCGTACGTACTTGCACTTCCAGCAGAATAATAAAGTCTGTAGATTTTTTTTGCAAAATTGTTATTGTTCATTTGGATGTATGCATATCAGTGATGGGATTTATGATACAATTGCGAAATTTTTGGCACTACTGGACATTGCTTGGCAATATGACACATATATTTTCTGGTTTTTAGGCCCTTTTCCATTTCAGGTGACAATATAATCTTATTTGTCGGGATACGCACCATTATACTAACTTTGGATTTACTCCCGATGAGGAGGATTTTTGCCTTGCCCTCGTCTGGGTTACCCCATAAAATCTTAGTGATCTTACCCAAAATCCAACCGTTCCAACTGGCCGTGTTGGTCTCCCTAGCCCACGTCTCCATATCTGCCTTCATATCCCCAAATGGCTTCGCATATGCCAGGTTAACCGCCTCGATTTCTCTCCCCCCGATAGCGAGTATATTGGCTCTTCCGTTTCCGATTATCCCCGAGTGGCCCGGCACCCATATGATTCGGATCCCACCGCCCGAGGAGAATTCCGTAATGGCCTTCCTACAGTCTCATTAGGTGCTGGTCCTAACCCTTTGCTTGCCCTTTGGCTATCGGTAAATATGTAAGGGTTCAGCCGCCCCATATTCGATTCAATTCATCTCATACATTCCGTAACACCACGGACTTCCGCCTGGAAGCTTGTGTTGTGATCCGGAAGACGGGAGAATATCCCGGCTTCCGGGTTCTCAACATAGACCCCTATGCCCGTTTTATTCCCAGTTAAGAGCCGTCTGCGTAGTAACATATCCCCACAGGCGTTTGCCCCAAAGTTCCACTCGGCCAAGATCAACTTTCGGGGATCATAGTCTCGAGTGTCCGACAATTTCCGTCTCTGGTATTCGGTCGGGCATGTCCGGGAAACGCGTATATACAATAAATGTGTCCAATATACTCTGATGACGTGCCCTGTAGTCACCTATGTATATATAATTCGCCGAGAGATAAGAGCCGTCCAGCGGAATTGCCGCCTCGTATCTCACCTGCGTTTCGATCGTGGGTATATCCTACAGTGTATCCAGAGCCTTGGTTGATATGGTGCACATTGCCCCACTTATTCCCAATCAACACGTACGCTGGACCTCCTGAAGAGGCCTTATGTTACACGCTCTCTCCGACGAGGTCCACCAGATTACAGAAGCGTAAGTTAGAATTGGTCTAATCATGCTTATGTAAAGCCAGTGTGCCATAGTTGGACTAAGACCCCATTTCGGACTTATGGCCCTCCTAGATAGCGCCCAACAGCGGCTCGCCTGATCCTTCCGATTACGGATCACGCCCAAGTACTTAACCCGGTCGGTCACTGTTATCGTCCTGCCTGAGAAGCGAGGTTCAGTATAGTTATGAATTTTTGTCCTTCGTGTGAACAGACATTTTTCCGTTTTCGCTGGATTAACATCCGTATCTAGGGCCTCTTCAGCCGTTCTACACAAGTAGCTTAGATCCTTGCCCCTAGAATTACTACTACATCGGTATAGCAGACGCAAATCCTTCCCCGTTTAAGGTCTTTAAGAGACTATATCGCAGTTGTGATAAAATCACACCCTGCGGCGTGCCCCGAGATACTCTTCTCTAAATGGTCACATCGTACATTTTGCAACTTATCCATCTATTTCTTAGCATGTGGGTGATCCAGTCACTGAGCGCCCGGTCAACCCGAAAAGAAATGGAATTTAATAATAAAAAAGATAAACTGAGTTTGATTATTGTTCATGTCTGAACCGAAGCAGCGGATTTTCCAGCCCTGGTGCCAGTTTTGAGTGAAGGGAGTTGACAACTTGATGCGTCACCGTCATCAAAAAGTACATTTTAAGTTTGATTTTAACTTTTTTATATTTTTTCTAAGTAGAATCGTTGTTTGATAGCCATATTGGCCGAATGTTTTTAACTAAATTAAAAATTAAATAATTATTGTGCAAATTGATTATTTTGTTAATAAAAATAAAAAGTTATTAATAACGTTTTTGGAAAATAACAAATGAGGAAATTGTTTTATATGGATAAAAGTGCTTTCGTTTTGTTTAAATATTAGTGCCTTTTTCCTTATCTTCTTTTAGCCTTTATAATATTACCAAGTTGTTTGGATACTTGGCTGATATTTTAGCGCTGAATTCCAAAGCCACCATACACTCCATAACCTGAGGAATGCAATCGGCGTTTTTTCTGGGAATATCAGCAAGGTAATTTGGATTCTTGGCGAATATTCTGGAGCCCACACATCCACCCCTTAATACAGTCCATACCCCACGAAACGTATAGCGTTTCGTCCAGACCACCATTGGACGTAATCTACTTGTCAGGAAAACCGGAAGTATTCACTTAAAAACCATTTTATAATATTTGCATTTTATAAACAAGTAAAGAAGTATAGTCGGGGAAGCCTAAGCCACAGTGTGAACAGACAAATTTCTGAGTGGTCATCTGGTGCCAACAGAAGGGTACAGTTCTACTGGGTTTCTCCGCCACCAGGGCGTGGAAGGTAACGAGGTGAAAGACACATTGGCGAGACGGGGGATTCAATTACCGCACAGAAGAGTGATTGATATTCTAGTGCCAAATCGACTCTACTATACAGAGGAAAGCTTAGGCGGTATGGGGAAACACAGAAAATTGCTCGGTTTCCAGAGTTTTGTGGGGATCCTATGATCCAAAATCGGCTAAAATTCTTTTATCGCTACCAAGAGGGGACTGTCGGCTTCTGGTAGGGTTTATAACGGGTCACTATTGGACTCAGCCAAAAAGGAAGGGGCAACTGACTAGTGACAATTGTAGATTCTGTGTGGTACCAGGGGAGGAAGAGACGGTGAAGCCTATACTCTGCACTGTTCGACACAGATTCACTCCATAGATCACTACTTCCAAGATTTGGGAAAATCTTCGGAATTGGACGATTGAGACTCCTAGTCTTTGCCAAGAGGGTGCGGAGTACTCTGGGTATCATCACATCGAGCTAACCGTTTCAATTAGCGGTTATCGTATATTGGTGTGACGCTAGGGACCAACAAGGTCTATGCGGGATCTTTATGGCCGGCCACCTAACCTTACCCAACCCTTTGCGGCCATCGGACTAATAGACCAACCAGAATAAAATTATGTTATGAGGTTTAGATTCACATTAGAGTTATTTGTTAATTTAAGAAATATTATACACTATTAACTAAAAAAAAAGGTGCAAATGGTAAAAATATGCAAAAATATGCACTAACAAATCGATGCCGAATTTCATCAAAAGCTCTTAAACGGATAAATAGATTGTTTTTGCATCCAAACCATGTTTGCGGTTTCCCTGATTATTGTTTACTTGATTAAAAATTTAATTTATTTTAAACTAAGAAATGTTCTTCATATCTTACAGTTCTTAAAATGTACAGCTTTTTTATTTATTCTTTTTTTTTATCAAGGTTTATGTCTCAAACTTAATAAAATATGTATCGAGTAGATACGCATTTCTTAATTAAAGTAACAGTATGTTATAATAATTTACAGCTCGTTATATGCAAACATGTATTTGATTCAATGCTTTTTATGAAATTTAAAATAAATTCATTAAAATGTTGGCACACAATGAACATTTTCAAATCGCATCACTGGTGTACATATGTTTGTCAGTTTTAAAAGAAATACGTTTATTTTCAAGCACTTAACCCAGTAGATGGAAAAATAGCACTTTAACATTATTTAAAAGTTTTTCAAAACGAACTCTAGTTACGTGACTAAATACAGTGTCTTTACTCATTGATTGGCTTAAATTTCCGTTCACTTTGTACTGAACTCATTGTGCCACTGATTGCCCGGAAGTAGTAATGCAGCAAATTGACTACTTAACTGACCCTTTGTAGCCTATAATGGTTTTTTTATTGAATTTATTTAATAGTCACAATAATTGATCAAATCTTATTCTTAAGATTACGTCCTGCCAATGACGGACGAAACTTCTCCTTTTTACGGTTCCCGTTAAGATAAGTGTTTAGCGCTTTTCTGATCGGAAAATTGCTGCCCTATCTCTGTTCCTTAGCCCTAACCCTCCTGAAACGTGTACCCCGGTACCCGAAGAAACTTTAAAGTCAAATATCCCTTAAACAATAAAGGATGCAACGTTAAGGTTCCGCAAGTTCCTTCAGATAATTATTTTCTAAAGATTTTTATAGTTTTAAGCGTTTCTGTGGCCATGTTTTGTAACTCCCGCGTCGATAAACTTTTCGATTGAAATGTGCGAAATGAAACAAAAATGCTATAAATTGAAACAACCAACTTTTATTCTCACTTAACTGCGTCTGTAAAATTGTTGGCGAGTAATTGCTGTCACGTAAGGAAATAACTCGCCAGTTTACAGAAAAAGTGTGTCTGTAAAATTTTTGTCGCCTTGAACTGTCAAATAAACTCACGAATAAAAGCGGGGTGAGAAAAAATTTTAAAACTAAAAAATACATTAAAAATGCAATGAATAACAATACGCAAGAGGTTAGTATTTTGTTCTTGTCAGATTTTTTAATTTTTTTAAATTTTGCTTTTAACATTTTTGAAAAATATACGAATGTTTCCAAAGCTATTTTTCAACACAACAAACATTTAAGTCGCACTTTACATTATTTGGTATAGTCGGCGGTTGTATTTACGCCGCCGTCGCACAGTGATTCGGCTAGAGCATGCTAGCGGGACAATATTCATGACGTAATTTCCATTAATTCCAAAAATTAATTTGTTTATCACCTCATAAAGATATCTTATCAGGGGGTCAAAGTAACCCTTTATAAGAGAGGTCATTTTCATTTGCAAATCAGTTGCATTTTATGCACACTTGTGGTAACATATTTTAAAATTTGTAGCAAAGTGAAACGATTTTTTTGTAATGGAATATTCCGTTGAAGGTATGTACTATATTATGACTTATATTTTTTATAAAAAAGATGTATACTTTTGGTACAATTTGTAAATGTATAGATAAATCCAGCAAATTTTACATCAATTGTTAACTTTAAAGATTAGCAACTTTTTTTATCCACATATATCCACCTAGATTTTTCTATATGTAATATCTACAACATTCAGAAACAGATTGATATATATTATAGACCCCGTAAAGGCCCGCAAGTAAAATTATTTTATTTTTGCCAGAACGAGTCGCACACTGCTTTGTCCCCATATAACGAAGGGACAAAAATAGAAGGAGTTCTCAGATATTTTTTGAAATTCGGTACAGTAGCATAAAATATCTTAGTTAAGAAAAATACGAATTTTTGGAGAAATCAGTCCTAGGACACGCCTACCTCCCATGTGTCCTGAAAATGAAAAATTTAATTTTAGCTTCAATAATGCCCATTAAGCTACAAAAAGTGGTCATGCTGATAAATATACAACTAGCAACGTGTGTGTAAATTTTCATTTAAATTAAACTAAGGACTCAAGGTCCTGCCATGTATCCTTTTTCTTAAAAACGCTATAAAACCTACAAAAATTGTCCGATCATAATAAAATTTGGTATACATACAATGAGCAACGTGTGTGTAAATTTTCATTTAAATCGGACTAAGGACTCAAGGTCCTGCCTTATATCCTTTTTCTTAAAAACACTATAAAACCTACAAAAATTATGCCAAATTTAGGCAGAATCGGCAGAAAACTGTATGCTTTGGAACCCGTTTAATAAGTTTTTCCTCCATGATTCACTAATTTGTTTAAATTGTTATTTTTTATTGTCAGCTGATCACTTGTCAAGAGTATCAAACGCGTTATAAAGTTCAAGGTTAAAAAACTTTCTGCCGCAAGCGCGTCAAAATGTTTTTTATGTAACTTGTTTTATGAAAAAACACTCGTTTTCCTTTTTTGACAGAAATCGACAGGGCGCTCGCGCACTAACGCGTGTTATGTACTTCTACCTTTCTTTTTGAAGAATTTTTTTTTTGGCGCCTCAGGATTTGTTCTATAGTGGAGGAAGAGGCAGTACCCCATAAATGAATTATATAGCACCAATTTGGCTTTAAGATAGAGTGGTAAAGTAGAAGTTACAATCCTTACTAAGGGTATCCTTTTTTCCAAGGAGCCAACTTATTTCAATGGCTTTTAGATTCACTTCAGCTTATATTGTTTCTATATGGCATTTCCACTTTAAACTTCGATCTGCATGTAGGCTGTCACGTAAATCCTGTCTTGCCCAAAAGCAAAAGACAAGTTCTAGACATACATATTTCTAACGAGGACTGTATCCCGAACTTCGGGGTGATTTTTTAGTTTCCGATTTTCTTTAAGGTTTTTATACGTTGATTGGATTTTTGTTCATCATTCAGATGTTTTATTTTTTTTTTTTTTTTTGTTTATTTTGTTGTTGTTATTGTGAAGTACATAGTGCGTACACGTTTGTGATATTTGTGACGTGCTTGTGTTTTTTACTCTACATTTTTCTACTCGTATGTTCACAATTGCATGCTTATCTATGAATCTGTGTAAGTGCATGAGTGTTTTATTTTATTTGTTTGTGTTAGTTTATTCATTTTGCCTGAATGAAATAAAGTCAAGAGTTATGTGTGCCATTAAGCTGGATTTTTTCAGCATGCGGATTTTTTCTATATTAAATTTTTTATATTTTTTATTTATCCGTTTTTTTTTTTTTTGTTCCTTTATTTAAAGTAAGTGGGTTTTAGTATTCATAGCACTCAAAATAAGATAAATTAAGGGAACAAAATGCGATAAAATGAGATTTGCTTAAGTTTATATGATTTAGAAAATAAGAGAAATACTATCAAAAATGGAATATAGTTATAAACATAATTAGGAAATCTATAAAAAAAAAACATTTATTAAAGTAGAACTAAAAATTATAAAGATTATTATTATCCAGGTCAGAGTCTTTTCAACAATTAAAACCTGACTTGTACCGAAAAAAGGTTTAAACAGGTTTATAACAATGAAAATGAGTTTGATTGTTCCCTGTATACTGGTAAACTATAAGTCCGATTATCCTGAAATGTTAACTGTAATTTCTTGATTACCACGCGCTTAATATTTTCAGGTAATATTTGTTAATTTCCACGTGGGCGTGGCACCTATCAAACAAAGGCAACAAATTAAATCACACCATTAAATCGTGGAAAAAGCCAAAAATACAACACACCAAACAGTACGAAAAAAACAATACGCCAACGTAGCAATGTCATGACTGCCATGTAGATCGCAGCACGGTAATACACAGCTGCATATAATGTCTACGGGTGAATTCCAAAACGACTTTTGCAATTCAACCGAACAAAGTCATTCCTAAGCGCAAACATTTAAACATTGACAATGGGCACATTCATAAGACGCAACTGTTGCGCAACGGTTGTTTGTTTTTCATATAAAAATACTTAACAGTTGCGCAACAGTCATGTCTAATGAATGTCCCCAACGTCGTACGTCCGTATATGTATAATAACAGCTATAGATGCGCAAGCAAAAGGCAAACTATGCATTAATAATTTTGTTGATGCTTTCACTGCTTCACTCGGGACAATATCTGCGGCAGACATTATTTTAACCGCGATTGAATGTCTCCAGTTAGGTTATTTCAGTGACCTTTTACAAAGTGTCAAGAAGGTGCCATTTAACCCCTCTTAGGACATCGCCATGTTAAAGTGACAAGTTCCCTTTATTTAAAGTGTTGGAATTTTAACCGGTCACTAACACTTTCTAACTGTCGCCTGAAAAGTTTGGTGTGAGTTCCCTTCCCACTAGGGCATGAATAAAAAGATTATTAACTGCCTGGGCCACAATGCAAATTTAATTTTTTTATTATTGGCTCCTATTATGAGTAACATTCGATAAACGATTTTCGCTGGCTATCGAACATCGAATATCGAATGTTAATTTGGTATTATGAGTTGGCAGCACTGTCGAAAATTTCGTTGTGCATCGAATTTTTTAACGAAAACAAATTTGCTTTCGACGGTGCAAATAATTTAAAAAAAAAATTCTTGAAAATGTAAGCTTTTGTTAATTTATTAGTTTTGGTGTGCACATTCTTAATTATTTGTGGTTATTTTATGCAGGTCTAAAGTCGACAGTAGTAAGCAGCAGTTAGAAAAGTTTTTTTCCCTTATGAAACAAAATCCTTTGTTAGCAAAAGGAATTTTTACAAAAGTTCAGGCTACAGGTACAGCACAGTTCCAGTAAGCGTTCATCTTCATCAGATGAATCATAGTACCATAATTCCGTCGTAGTCATGAATTATATTAGTTTAATTTTTTAAATTTGTTAACAAAAAATTTTTATTTAAAGTGACAGCGGATAGAAAATGTACTACTGTGAATAAACTAAATCACAATAGTACGTTTTTATCGAATGTGTGCCATAATACCAAATAAAAATTCGTTCGATCAACTAATTCGACTGCTGTCGACAATCGAATTAAGTTCATAATAGCCACCATTGTTCTTAATATAAATATGCGAAAGAAATGATCTTGTCGACATTGTGGGGCTGGTCGTATTTGTTATCCATTAATGAAGGGTGTCCCAGTAATCAGGGCTGTGGAGTCGTCAGAAAAAAGTAGGAATAACAAAAGAAACATGCAAATAAACGCATTTTCATATATATATACATAAATATACATATATATATATATATACAACACATGTATACATTTTTAAGCCTCTTAAAAGTTTGTTTAACCATTCCATCTGATTCTTTTGTTTTTTGCATGCTTGAGCTCAGTTTTCTTTCATCACGTCACCTTTATCAGATGTTGCTTATTATATTTTAGTAATCAAATGGACCAAAGAATATAATTATAAAACTATGGACTTTGTTATTAATTGTGATACAAAACACCTTCCGAAATGACCATAATTCGTGGAAGACGTTAAAATTTTCATTAAATATTGGCTTGGGTCCCCTATAACTCAGGCACTTTTTAACTGATCAACTTAACAACTATTCGAACCTTAACTCAGTAGCCTTAAAAACAATTTATTAGTCCCAATTTACATTATACGATTTTTGTCGTTGCGATTCTTTCCTTGTAGGCTAGAGGGAAGAGAGGAATTACAAGGGGTACACAAGTGAGTGTACTCTTCGATTCATTTTGTTCATTCAGCGTTGCCAAATGTGCAGCTTTATCTGCACTTTGCAATTTTTCTAGGCATTGAGTAGCTGTGAAGTTTTTTGTTTAAAAAATAAGTTTTTTTGTAAATTGTGCAGATTTTGCAGTTTTTACATAACTTTTTTTTACTTTCAATTTTGGAATATTATTTCTTATTTCTTTAGCTATAATCCTACTTAATTTGGTTAACACATACTCGTCTAACAGTGGCTTTAAGAGCCAAACAAACCACACAAATGGCTTGGGAAACACGCACTTTCCGTTAACAAATAAACGATCCAAGCCTCATTAATAATTTTTCAATAAATTGTAATAAAAAACATTTATCCTCTTAATTTTTTATGTTTCGTATTTTCCTTCTTGACTCTGCTAAATTTTAACTTAAATTATTAAATTTAGCACTAAGTAGCGCAAACAGTTTGGAAAATATGCACGATGATTATTTTGGGTCACATCTTAATTTCAAGTTTTTTGCCCAACTAATAATCGGCCAAATGTGTACACAATTGGGAAAATTGTACAAAAATTTCAGCAGACTGGGTCTGTAGGAAATATGAAAACACCTGTGCACGCTTATGGGCTGCCGGCTTCAACGGGCCGTTCTTCGAAAATAATGTGGGCCAAACACTTACCGTGAATGGTGTTCGCTATCGCGAGATGATAAAGAACTTCTTGTGGACAGAAATTGATAATATGGACTTGGACGTTCCAACAGATCTAGAAATTCAATGGCCGTGTTTTCCCACGTCGTGTCGATGTTAATTGGCCGCCACGATCATGTGACTTGACACCATTGGACTTTTTGTTTGGGAATTTTTAAAAGAAAAAGTGTTCGTCAATTAGCCAAGAACAATTCATGAGCTAAAGCATGGCATAATTCGGCATATTAATTACATTAAACCTCAATTATAGTTCTCTGAAATTTTTTTGTTTCATTTACAATTAATATCTTGCGTTTTGGTTGGACCACCCTTTACATACATGTTTAACCGTTTGTCAAATACCCCAATTAACAACGCAAAAGGATTTTACAAACGTACAATTTCGACATTTTTGCCAGCCCGTTTGAGTAGTTTATTTTACTTTAACTTTTGAAAGTTTAATTTTATCCCTGTTTACATTTTGTTATTTTTATTGTTCTGGGTTTACATTGCAAATTGTTTGTTGCTGCAATTTTTCATGTACATATGTAGACTTCACAAATAGAAAATCTGCGTCCGAAATAAAATAATTTTTTGCATTAAATGAGGAAACAAAAAATCGCAAGACTATATGTACTTGTGTACTCTTAATTCCACTCTCTTTTATCTAGCCTACAACGTAACGATATTCGTTAATAATAAGGGTTGTCATTATATCGCTCTAAAATCTTGCAATCTGTTCAAACTACTCATTTTCACGCCCTCGCAAATGAAATGTCAAATATTATATGAGAATTCAATTGGTCAATTGTGCATTTCTACAAACAGATATTTTTTAATGCTTGCCGTCGTTTTTGATGAAAAATTCAAGCTTTAAAAATCACAAACACTAAATTTTGCAATAATTTAATCAAATTAGTCTTTTGGCGTTCTTTATGCGTTTTTAAAAACAAATTTCACAATTTAATCACAAATGTCAAATTTTATTTTTATAAATTTTTGTTTTTTTTTTTTTTTTTTTGATTTGACGTTTCTTACAAACTAACAGTAATTGTTTAAAATTATACAAAAGTTACCCTTAATATAATATTTAATTTGTTTTTGTATTACACATATGATAAAAAAAAACTAAATAAATTATATAAATATCTTTGGATATTTGAATGTGCAGTTTTTTAAGTTAAAATCAGTTTTTTTGTTCTTAAGATACAGTTATTTCCAAAAAAATTATGGCAACGCTGTTCATTCGTAATGGTAAAATATATTTATACACAAGAAGTTGTAACGATAAAAATCGTACAAAAGCTGCGTTCGAGAACACAAAAGTTTTTACTATTTTTTACTGAACTTTACTGCATTTTACTAAATTGCGTTCGCGTTCACAAAATACAGTAAATGAGAACACAAATTGGGAGCGTAAAGTGACAGTTCTTGACTGAGTACTTACAAATTTTTACTGCAGAAATTTTTGCAGTAAAATTTAGTAAAACAAAAAAACATATGTTTCAAAAGGTAAACAAACAAAAGTAGCAAACAAAAGGCATACAAATTGTGAAAAAATTGTTTAAAAAAGAAAAGTTGAAATAGAACTAAAATAAAAAAAAAATTAATAAATATTAATTAATTAAACTTGTTTGTGAAGAATTTATATGGCTAAATAACAACTTTTGAAACTTTGTTTTGTTAATTTTTTGGAGTTGTAAAAGTGTCAAGAACTCCTTTAGCCGGACACAAATTCAAATAAAATAAAAAACAAACAAATATGTACCGATTAGAAAACAAGTTAAGTAGTCAAAAGTGTAAAAATTTTTCAACACTTCAATTATTTGCCATCAGCTGTTGCCTTTATTTTACGAATTTTTACAAATTTCGCGTTCGCGTACTTTTTTGGACAACAGCTTTTTGTGAGAGCAAATTTTAAGTTTACTCATTTACTGCATTTTACTGTAAAAGAACTCAAACGCACCTAATGTAAACATAAGACCGACTTCAGAGAAGAAACGACAACAATCGCAACGACAAAAATCGTATAACGTAAATTGGGACTTATTAATTTTGACTGTAACAGACTTTTACTCTGTATGGTGGCTGAACGAGAAGTAAATAGCGAAAATCACAAATTTTCTGGTATATATGACGTAGTGGGAGAAAACTGAGTTCATATTCGCCTAAAACATGCCAAAAATATATAAGAATCCGTTCGAATGGTTAAAAAATAAATGTCTTCAAATTGTTTAATATTTTACTAAAATTATTTAAAAAAAAAAAAACAATGCCATCCTAAAACAAACAAGTTCATATATACATATTTTGCATATAATACCATAAACCAATAACCATGGCAATAAATCAAAAAACAAACTATTTGCAATTAAATAAATTATTTTAAAATCGACAATGAAAAAAAAGAAAGCAAATTAGTAGAAATATTAAATTTAATTCCCACTAAAGCAAGAATGACAATTATTCAATACTAACAACCATTAAACTCCATAAATTTTACCAATTTTTTTATTCCATTTTCTATTTCGAATTAGAAAAGACATCAATCTGCATGACAATCGGTTGTTTTTGGGGATAAAAGTGAACATTTAAAAAGAGTATATTTCTCTAAAGAACATTAAAATAACAACAATAAAAACTGAAATAATTTTAAGCAGTCAGAATGGTTGACAATTCGGTAAATAAATCAAAACGGCAGCATTAAAAAATAAAAGAAATTTTGTTGATGTGTTAAAATATTATCATGGCAAAAATAGACATACCCTTTAGTTCTAGGGACGATCCTTAAGCTAGAAAGTTTTATACTTTCTAGGTTCAATCTTGGTTGGCAGTCAGTTTTCAAAATGAGACATTTTGTAAAATATAGTATGTACATACATACATATGTACATACTTCTGTATGTAAATAAGTTCAATAAATTGATTGAAATAACATTAATGAAAATGGTTTCAATGCAACTTTCAAAACTTTCGGGATACAAGTACAAAATGTGTCATACTCAATGTGAATTCAAATGTACATTATTTACATGTTTTGTCAGAATTAACGAAGACTAGATGCACTTCTATAGTCACGCCTGCACTTTGATTGCAAACAATAAATAAGAATAGTAAATAAATATTGAAAATGGAACCCCGTGGAGACCACTGATGGTTTTGTCACATTTTCTATTGAGTCAAATGGCAAGATGGTTTGTCAGATCTCTACCACTCAGGGAAACAAATACAATTGTTTTATTTAGCCACCCAACAAACAATAAAGGAATTTTTCCATATATTATAAATATTTTCTGTTTTAGATAGTTTTTCAATCAGATAATATGGCAAAATAGTATTCGGCATCATTTCAAAAGTAAAATAAAGGCCCTGCTACACGATATGTATTTTACAGTGGCTTTGTCAGATGTAAAATGCATATGTTATTGCACATGTCTGTCAAAATTATCAAATACAGCAGGCTTATAATTTTTGCTTTCACACGTTTGATTTTGATTTCATCTGACATAACCTAAAATCTTTCACAACAGCAAATTAAGTATATACTGATTTACATATTGTGGTGTGTCTGTGGGTATAGATTGATTTGGTTCCCTATAGCCCTTGGTTATTTTAAATAGCTGTTAGGGTTCCCACTGATTTTGCAAGGCGTTCAAAGGAACAGCCGAATTGGTTGAGTCATTCAATTAAAAACTAGGCCAGTTATTGCCGGATTCGTCTGATCATTTTCAAGTCTAACTTTATTTAAAAATTTTAAGTGTTTATATACGATTTATGAGACTTAAATCTAGCCCTTCTTACTTAGTATACTTATTTACAAAATTCATTTCGTCTCTGTCGGTCTTATGGACATATCAATAATTACCCTGATTACAATTATTCTGACCAATAGGAATGTTTGTGATAGCACCCATTCGCATTTGTCACACAATTTACAATTCTGTACCCATGTTCTGTAACTTTGGTGAGAACTTCTTGCATCGAAAACATGTGAAACAAAATGTTCCATCGTTTCTCGAAATGTGAGAACAGATGTTGTGAACGCCAGTCAAACATACGTTGACGCCGACCAAATTTGACTAAAATTGAAAAATTTTCAACGACGGCGGCGAAAATCAACCGCCGGCTATACCAAAATATGTAAAGTGCGACTTTAATGTTTGTTGATAACAAAATTGCTTTGAAAACATTCGTATATTTTTCAAAAATGTTAAAAGCAAAATAATTAAACAATGAAAAAATCAGCCAAGAACAAAATACTTATCTCTTCCGTGTTAATATTCATTGCATTTGGCATTTTTAATTTATTTTTTGGTGTTAAAATTTTTTCTCACCCCGTTTTTATGCGTGAGTTTATTTGACAGTTCAAAGCGGGAACTTTCTCACAAAAATTTTACGGACACAGTTTTTCAGTATATTGGCGAGAAATTTTCTTACGTGACAGTTATTACTCGCCAAAAATGTTACAGACGCAGTTAAGTGAGAAAACAGCTGTTTGTTTAAATTTATGGCATTTTTGTTTCATTTCTCACATTTCAATCGAAAAGTTTCTCTCCGTGAAGTTACAGAACATGGGCACTGATTGAGCAGAAAGTAGTGCTTATGTTTGTTGTATTCATACCCCAATTGACTTGCATTCCAACAGATGTGTATCAATTGGTAAATACCGTTATTTGATCTTACACAATTACCCTACTCTTTTTAGGTTGGCATGTATAGATTTCAGAGTGGTTAGTGGGTATGCGATAGATACATGTGACATACACTACAATATGTATATGTATTTCTATTCACTTCTTAGTATTTTTCAGTTAATTACAAATGTCGCTGTTTTAAAGAATACATATGTATATATAATAAATACATAATGTATATATCAGAGATTACACACAGATATGTCACGAGACGGAAGATTTTTTGTCTCTGTCTTAGAAAGCTGCCCTTTTTTGATTTCTCTTTGGAGCATCTTTTATGCCGCATTACAATGAACTCAAATTTATTTAGTTGAGATTTATTTGCAAAACCGTTGTAAAAATAAACTTTTAAGTTTACCGCAACACTAGTAAATAATATTTAAGTAAGTAAATAACATTATAAAACAAAACAATATTACTAAATACATTTTTTGCACAAAATAAAACGTTTGTTGAACTAATGCTTTTGTTAAACGTGGTTTGTGTTTTGTTATTTTTGTTTTGATCACGCTATTTGTGTTGATTGTAACGGCCTGTTTTACACATGGCTACTTCACTACAAAAAAAAACTCTTTGTGTCTCTTTCGAAAGCTGCCCTCGCAACTGATTTGGCCATTTTCACACGTAACATTTTACATATCTGTATGTAATCTGTGGTATATATGCCGCCACAAGCAAATGACTTTCAAAACAGCTGATGTCAGATGGTTTGCCAGTTCAAAATAGAACACGCACTTAAGTAAAAATTTGGGACTGTAATTTCTAGCTGACATTTTCAGAAGCAAATTTTCTTCTTTTTTTTTTTTTTGCTATTCACGACATGCATGCATTTTGCAGTGGGAAAAAAATGCCTTAAGCCTGAATATGTTAACATTTTCATCGAATCAAAATTGCGCTATTTTTCATCATGAATTAATTTCTCAAATTCTGCAATAAGAAAGAATCTCAAACGATATGGCGTTAAGCCCCAAAATAATACTTTATTATTAGGAACTTTTTTTATATAACAAAATAAAACCTCATTTATAAAAAAAAAAACAAAAGAAGTCCTTAGGATACCTGATCGTTGGTGAAATAAAAAAACAATCAAAAACAAGTGAGAGTACAGCTCTCTCTAAAATCGGGTTGTAGGCAAAAATGTTTGTAAGCCATATTCGAAGCTCAAAATTTAGCAATTTGTTTACAGATGTTTTGTAATTTTATTGGAAAGGAATTAAACAAATACAAAATAGATTACATATATAGGAATTCCCGAACGTCGACTTATCGAAAAAATCGGCTTTTCGGAAGAACATCCATGTGTATGGGGGCAAGAAAGAATAATAAAAAAATTAATATAAAGCGTGATCCATTTCGAGGTTTCCTACTTTTTTCAAACACAGAAAATTTAAATTTAATGGGGATTGTTTATTATCATTTGAAAGAACTTTCTTTGGCATTTATTTTTTGAAGATTATGGCCGTTTCTACGTCGCAGATGGTCCATCCGTTGAATCCAATTTTCGATGACTCGTTCCAGCATTTCGACTGGCGAATGACACGCGTGATGTTTTCCTCCAAGGCCTGAAACGAAGCGTGTTTGTCCGCATCAACTTTTGACTTTACATTTCCCCACAGAAAAAAGTCTAACGGTGTGATATCGCACGATCTTTGTGGCCAATCGACTGGCCCAAAACGTGAAATTATGTGCTCACCGAAGTGTTCTCTCAATAAATCCATTGATTGATGCGATGTGTGGGAAGTGGCGCCCTCTTGCTGAAACCAAATGTCGCCGAGATCACGAGCTTCAATTTCAGGCATCAAATAGTCGGTTATCATGGCACGATAACGGTCGCCATTGACGGTTACGTTCGCACCGGCATCATTTTTAAAGAAATATCGACCGATGATTCCACCGGCCCACAAACCACACCAAACCGTTGTTTCTTCTGGATGAAGTGGCAGTTCTTGAATCTCTTCAGGTTGCTCTTCGTCCCAAATGCGCCAATTTTGTTTGTTTACATACTCATTGAGACAGAAATGGGCCTCATCGCTGAACAAAATTTGCCTCGAAAACGTCGGATCTTCTTGGAACTTTTCAAGAGCCCAAAGAGCGAAGCGATGTCGCTTGGGAAGGTTGAGTCTTTCCATTATGAAATGCCAAACAATACTAAACCAAAATAACTTGACAGCATGACACGACTCACACGTGATCTGTCAAAAAAAGGCTATTGAAAAAAGTATCTCTACTTGAATCACCCATTATAAAGGGAGTATATAATCAAAATGTAAACGTCCAAGCTCTTGTTTTATGATTGCATGAGTCAAAAACATTATTTTGGGAAGGAAATTTCAATGTGTACTATGTGAAATGATTGGCTTATTTCCAATATAAAAAAAATATCTACAAGATAAGAATATTCAAGCTGAATTTCATTCATAATTACTACGGTTGATATTGTGCCCACGGCATTTGTATGATAGCCCTTTGAAGTAATATATATTCTAAGTGCCATTAGTACCTTAAAAATCCATATTTAAAACTAATTTTGTACGTTACATGATGAAACCGCAATTACGTTAACCCTCCGTGATTCACATGTGTCATTTGTCACATTAGTAACAAATGAGGCCTGGCAAGACCCCACAATTAATTTCAAGAAAATTGCATAAGTAAATAGTATAATAAAAAGAGCTTAGATATAGGATAAAGGGAGTTATTTGTCTATAAATCGTCTATTTATGAACCATTCACGTTAAATTTGCGTGAATTATAAATTTTGACTTGGATATTTTCATGGGCACAAAATATTGGTACTTTATATTAGAGATGACCGATCAGTTATTAGTTCTTGCGTCCAAGCTATATGTACATTGCGCCAGCTTTCGCAAGAGCTTTTGTAAGTACTTTGGAAAGAAACAACAACAAGTGTAAGAGCTTTCAAAGCTATTTACTTGCATATACATACTTGAACAAAAAATCTTTGGCTTAAAAAAATACTAATAAGTTAGAAGAGAGAATGAAAGGAACAGCAATATTATTCGCCATTGCATTAAAAAAACGATATTACCCACACAAACAGTGAAATATCATGAATTTTTGTATGTAACAAAAAACAAAAATAACGACTTAGCAAGTACTTGTTACTTGACAAATTTGGTAACAACTGTGATTCGTGATTTTTCATTACCAGTGATTAAATCACAGGTACAGAAATATCACTCATCTCTACTTTATACCTGATACCTGATAAAAAGATGAATACAACAGCCAGTGAGAAGAACTTCATATACCCACTATTGGCATTTGCGATGGTGAAGGATGTATGTGTGTAAATTTTAAATGTTTTAAAATTGATATAAAACTTTCTGAAATACAATTGGAATTTAAGTTGAATGGGGTTTTGCCGATTATTCGTTCAGCGTAAGTCTTCTATGTGGCTTGTATAAGAATACGTTAGTGAGACGGCTTCAATTTACATAAAAAATCACTTAAAATGCTGGTATAGCCACATGTATATATGTATGTAGTACATTAATACATATTTGGACTTTCATGCTACAAATTTGTAACAGTTTTTAAGGATATAATTTTATGATAATATCTTACAGTCCATGATGGTTTTGCACAAGGCAACGCCGAGTTGCAATAGCTAGTTCATAATAAAATAACAAAAAAAAAAAAAAAATATTTAGTTTGTTTGGATTTAAGTGCATATATAAAACAGAATAACGGCCAATTTTACCAAGTTCAGTTACATTTAACTTTTACTTTAACTGTCAGTTAATGATATGTTTTTTTGACATTAATAGTGAAAGTTAATTATAATTGAAATTTACCGTGAAACAAGTTTGAGTATCATATTCAGCTGTAACGAATTTTTGATACGTTCCACCGACAGTTAGAATATTACAGTAGTGGGCTTCATATTAGACCTAATGTAAATTATGGATCGATCTTATGACAATAGCATTATTCGTTACGGTGTCAAGCGTACTAAAGTGTCTCCGAGATTTGGCTTTTTGGAGATATGGAGCCTATGATCCTCACGAATTTATGCAAAATCTTATATCACTATGTGCATTCCGCCACTATTGTTATTAGTTTTTGTAACAAGATTGTAAATTTTTATAGGTTAGTGGCTTGTCATTTGAATGCATAACTCTTATTCACTGAACCGATTTTGCTGGATTTCCAGGACAAACTGCTTAGAATAACTAGAAGGAATTTGATGCCATTATTGTCTTTCTCGAAACAGACAGACTGTCTGTCGGCATAGCTAATTCGACTTAAAATTGCACAAGAACGCAGAATATATATACTTTTTAGGGCCTTAAACTGGATTTTTGAGATCTCAGTTAAACTAGGTTTAGTTAGTTTGAAAAAAAAGTGTACCGCCATTACCAAGATTGTATACAAAATTTTGACGGAACAGTTTAGTTTTGGTTAAAACTTTGTTCTTTAATGAATTAATAAAAAAATCACAATTCGCCGGAAAAATCCAAGTTTCAGACTGTGTTAAACTAAGTTTAAACTTAATCTACTTCTCAAAAACCCGGCCTTAGATGGATATTCAAAATGTTTCACATTGAATGCCAGAGTTAGTATATCCTCTTCGCAATTAGTCGTGAAGGGTAGAAAAATACGACCATCTTTGACCTTTAATAAACCTTAAGTAATCTTTAAAAAATTAAGTTGCTTTCCAAAAATGTTTCATTAAAATATAAAGAAAACCTTTCTTCCTTAACATGGTTCAGTTGCAGTTATTAATTTTGATATCTTTTTATCAGTTTAATATTCTTTTCTAAATAATTTTTATATGAAAATATTTTTCATCACCCTCGAGGCATTTAAGAGAAAATAAAAATATATAAAAACCAACAAAAAATTCCAGTTTAATATACGACTGTATAACAGAGGAAAAAAGTTTAAATAGCCTTCACCTCTTTTTGCAATCTGGCATACAAAGCACACAGAAAACAAACACTCACAAATATTTCTACATGTGCAGTACACCAACCACTACCACAACTAAAGCAAACATTTTTAAAAGTTAGATCGTTCTTTTAACAAAGCATGAGCCCAGCAGTTTTAGTCTGTTAGACTGCATCTTAGATTACCTGTAATGAAGTAGCAAACAGTGGACTAGATTGAACTGGGATTAAGACTGAGCTGGTTGTGGTCATGTATGTTAGTGCTTAAAATATATTTTCATATATACATAAGTTTTAAAATCTTCAGATCTGAGATTGTCCCTAGAACTGTAGGATTCATGTTCATGTTTCATGGCTTTAATATAAACCAACACATGTAAATAAATCATTCCGACACTGTTAAATTGAATTTAATACTACATTAACATCATTCTCGAAAAAGAAGTAAAAATAATATTTATTTTACAATACAAATTTTATCTCAATGTACAATTTGTCAACTCAATATTTTAAAAATTAAGTGTAGTTTTCAAAAAACAATTAATTTTACTCACTAGCTCAGTTGAATTTATTTTTTTTAATTTTTGTTATTTATTAAATTAATCTAACGTAAACAAAAAACTTAAATAATTCAATCTGATACAGTCGATATTATTAAAGAAAATCCGATATTTTCTCTTTAACAATAAAGTTTTTGTACGCAGCGTCCCATACATATGTCCGAAGCGACTTTTCTAATTTCTGGCCACAGAGGCTGACGGTAAATGGGATTTTACTGCGGTAATCTAATGAATGGTCCTCAATGACATTTCTGCCCGAATGGCTTCGGCTCTGGTCAAAAAATGAATTAAATTATTTTCGAAAAACATACATAAATTGCATACATTTACGAGGCCTGTAACAAGACTGTTTACTGTCCATTTATATTATACGATTTTTGTCGTTGTTATTATTGTCGTTTCTTCTTTGCAGTCAGTCTTATGTTAACATTTTACGATTTTTGTCGTTACAACTTCTTGAATGAACAAAACGAATCGAATAGTACACTCGCTTGTGTGCCCCTTTTAATTCCTCTCTCCCCTTTCGCCTATAAGGTAAGAATCGCAACGATAAAAATCGTATAATGTAAATTGGGACTTACAAGACATTTAAATTCATTGAATTTTATTTTTTAAATTCATTCGCTGCTATGCGTTTGAAAACACAAGTGTTGTGCAGTACGGCGTAATAAAGTACTTTCAACACATGTCAGGGATGGCAAAATTGGCACAATTGTACTATTTTCTGCTACTATTTAAACTCAAAAAGGACGATAGTACACTAATGGCTAATTAAGTACAATTAAGGAATCTTCACAGTTTTAGTAATTTCAATGGCAACTCATCATTTAAGTCATATTACAACAAGTGCATGCATACATAATTGGGAGATTCACAAGGTGTGCTATCAAGTCATATCGTCGTAATGTCTTAAATAATATTTTAAAATTGCTTAAAAAAAATATTGTTGTGTTTCAATCAAAATATATTATTCCCTTTGTAGTCTTGTTTGCTGGTAGCTTTGGCTTTTCTAAAATTATTTAGGAGAACGTTTCCTGATGATCTGGCCTAAACAACCAGTGAAATGCGCATAGGAACCGTTTATCCTGCAACAATAAATTTCATTATTTTTATCAATTATTAAAAAAAGGGAATTAAGCACAACAAACAAAATCTTTTAATAAATAATTGTATTCCCAAAAACAACTTTGATAATACAAATTGTAATTCTGTGTTCATTGATTAGTCATAACTGTACAGTAGAAATTTAAATTATAAGCGGTTGCCCACAGCAGTCATATATATTTCTTATAATTGTTTTAAGACATATGACTTTACAACTTTATGACTACCTTGTCAATCACCCAAATATGATGTACATCTATTCGCACAGTTGGTTGACCTACCTCATGCACATTATGGTTTAGTTATTATATTCAAAGATTGTATATTAACCATTTTCTCGTATAATCTAGCGATTTTCAGACACGTATAGAGATTTTTTCTCAACCATAAACAAGCTTTAAATTAAAAGTATTACTTAGTTATTTTGATATTTTAATCAGGCTAAAGTTCATTGAACTTAATTTTCATTAAATTATTTTTATAAAGAAAGTAATTTTACAAAATGAAATGAGTAAAATTTATTTATTTATTTCTTATATTTTTTTATATTTTTAAATCTTCATATATTAAATATGAACTAGCAATAATTAATCAAATCTAATTCTAATACTTCATTTTTGTCCTGGCAAAAATATTTCGAGCTAGTGGATTTGGGTGCGACTCAAGCCTTTTTAAATATTTTACTGCTTACCTCGTAATAATAGTTTTTATTAATGGCACATTGAGATCCTTGTAAATATTAGAGTTTTAACATACCAGGGAGCGGCTGTGATTATTCACAGAAGTTTATTTTGGAGCCTTTGAATTTGTTCGATCAGTGCCCCATAGCCGAATACCGTAGCACCAGATTGGCTTTAATATAGAGTTGTAAAGTTGAAGTTTGCAATCGAGGCTGAGAACAGAATTTCTGCCAATAAGCCAATAAATTTGAATTGCTTTTAGTTTCATTTATGTTAGTTTTGCTCCTATATGGCATTTCCATGTTAAACATCGATCAATCTAGATCATCTGAATACCGAGATATTTTACATGCGATTGTTGGGGCACTAATCGATTATTGATTGTAATAAGGGGACATGACTCCCGACGCAATGTGAATGTTATATGTACGCATTTTTGCTTATTGACTTTTATCCTCCATTGTTTTAACCACCTTTCTAGTTCAAATATATGATCCTGCAAGTAACGAGATGCTTCATGCCAGTTTTCATGTACGCTTAGAAAAGATGTATCATCAGCCAATGTTGAAGTTAGGGTGTGGTTGTTTGTTGGCATGTCTGAGGTATATATTAAGTATAAAAGTGGGTCCAGGATGCTTCCTTGAGGGACTCCAGCGTCAATGGGCTGAGGAGAATTTAAAAAAGCATCTTCTTTAATAATAAATTTTCGACCGAATAAGTAGCTTTCTAACTGTTTGTGTGGGTTTTCTGGTAAGCTTAGGTTCAATTTAAGTAATAAGCCTACATGCCAGACTTTATTAAAAACTTGAGAAACATTGATGAAGAGAGCGGAACAATATGTTCTTTCTTCAAAGGCTTTTTTTGTGGCGTGTTCTGTGCTGTGTTCTCTTCTAAAGCCGAATTGATGGTTAGGAATACATCTATTTTCGTTTAAAATTGGGGCTACTTTTGACACTTGCAGCTTCTCAAACAGCTTCGACTCAACTTTTGTAGGATCCTTTCCTGGGTTAGGTATCATGGTAATTAGGGATACTTTCCATTCTTGAGGGTAGTATTCAAGGCATAAAATAGCATTAAAAATTAAGAGAATAATTTTCTTTGCTGTGCTGGGTAGCTCCAAAAGCATTTTGTTCCTGATCTTATCAAAACCAGGGGCTTTCTTGGGGTTTAAATCATGAATAGCCTTTTCGATTTCTCTTATCTCAAATCTTAGAGGAACAGCTGCTCTAACAGCAACAGGTGGTAACTCGACCGCAATATCGAGAGATGTATGGTGGGTAAATACGGTTTTCAAATGATTAACAAAAATATTTCCATTTTCTATATCATTTCGTGCCCAACTTCCATTTAAGTTTATTAATGTTGGTTTAGGGATAACTGGACTTTAAAGATTTCTAGCTGCACGCAATAGTCTAATTGAGGACTTGCATCAAGCTCCTTAAGATATTGTTCAAAGGATGCTGTTTTCTGAGACTGCAGTAACTTTCTTTGCCTTTTTGTGCATTCTTAAATTCTTAAGTTGAGGGGATCTGTGCAATTGCCACTCTCTTCGAGCTCTCCTTTTTGCAGTCAAAAGACGCTCGACATCTGTAGAATATATTTTACTACTTTTGATTTTTTTGAGGGTTATGCTGGAATGTTGAACAGCTAGTTTAAGATTACTGTCAAAATTAACAATAGAGAGATCTACATTCTCCGGTATGATAAGCGGATATTTTTTTATATATTAGCCAATTTATTTGTGTGGCTGACGCCGCTAAATAACAAGACGGATATACAATTATATTGGGATTTATTATGGTAACTATTGTAAGTGTGCGATCATAAGAGAATTCTAAGGAAGGTTCAACATAAATCGTTACTGCGGGGATGTTTTTAAGCACTCCAAAATCTATGACATCTGGAACTTTTTGCTGATCAGTAGGCCAATATGTTGGTTGCCCGCCCGCGACCATATTTAGATCCATTTTATAAATTGTGTTAAACAAAACACGAACGTTTGGTGTTATAAGTCGTGACCCCCAGAAAGTGTGTTTAGCGTTATAATCGCCGAATTAAAATTTATTGATAATTTTTCATTCTTGACTGAGCTGGGAATTAAACCCAGGCTTTCACGGACAGGTTGCCCTGACATGTTTCGATTGTTACGACACAATCTCCTCAGAGGGGTTTGCCGTTTAACACTCACCGCCATCGACGACGGTTGGCAGCCATTAGTCAAACATCTATCTTTAAATCAAATGGTATTTGAACCGTGGTAGATCAAAATTTGTTTTGAATGTTTATTTATTTTATTTGATTTACATGTTCTTCCTTCCTTCTGTTTTTCGTACTTTCTGTCAAAAATTCATCTTGAAGTCCACAGTACATTTTTCTGTTTTTCATGTTTTTGTCTTTCTTTTTCTTGTTGACCTTTTTTCAGTACAACTTGAAGGACACATGTAAACATTGGGAGCTTGTGCCATAGCTGTTAACAATAATTAGTATTCTGGTTATTTTGTTCAACTGTTAATGCGTTTTACTCCAAATTTTGATAATTTTTTCGGCTAAAGTTCATTGAATTTAATTTTTACTAAATTATTTTTATGAAAAAAAGAATTTTACAGCTTTAATTCCTACTTAGAATTTGTATCCCCTAAATGAAATAAGACCCCCTTAATCTTGGGGAAAACCTCTAAGCTGGCAGCTCAGATCTTATTTCTTTGAGTGCGATATCCTTCCTGCAATTTTGACACATATATGCGATGGACACATATGTGCGACGGGCAAATCGGTACAATAAATATTACTATCAGAAGCCTTAACACAAAAATATTGAAGTTTTTGAAGAGATTATTAAAAAACGGCGTGGGTCCGAGCGTTTTATCTGCTGATCGTGCGGTGGCAGTCAATGTGTTTAGGAAGCTTCAAGAAACTACAATAACAATAGTTTCCGACTTCCTATTTCTTCTATTTCTGCCTCTTATATTTTTAATTTCATCTAAACGCAAAAACACATACATACATATTATGCAAAATTATCACTGCTTACAAAACTATTTTAACGAAAATTGTTAAACATATTATGGTTACTTATCCAAATTATTATCACAGGCAGCCATATTATGATTAACTTAAGTCCTCCATAAAAAAGCCCCAACAATTTTGTGGTGACCTCTTATTCCGCTATTGTTTATAATAGTTTTGTTATGGTAACCAAAAATAATAGTATGATTGGTTATTAACCATAACATAACTTGTTAAGCTTAAAAAGATGAAAAACTTGTTGTTATTAGCATAACATAGTCGGAAGCAAACATAATATGGTTGTGGGTTCTTTATGTAAGACTAAATTTAAACACAATATGATTGCCTGTACCAATAATATTTTTAAATTAACTATAATATGATAAAAGTAATATTCCCTTAAAAGTAGTAGGGTAAAATATATATTAGAAAAATATGTTTCCTTTACGTGTAGTATCCAATTTCTTTAATCGGAATCGCGCTCCCCGGTGACTTAACAAAATTTTATATAACGAAAAAACAAACAATTACAAAATTAAGTTTGTTTGTTTTTTGGTTATATAAAATTTTGTTAATTTCCTGAAGATGCTAACCAAAGGTTAGCGAAATATTGAAAAATAAATAAATATAATATTTTTTATAAATAAAAAGACCTCAAGCTTAAATAATTAAAATTAATTATAAAAAAAATAAAGGTCAAATAAGACTTAATAACATTTAAAATACTTAATTTTACATTTAACTTAGTTCACATATTTATGTGGAAAATCTACGCAGAAATTTAACATTTTGGGTCATTTAATAATAAAGAGTCATTTTAAACCTTTTGTTCCGTATCTTGTCAATGGTACTGAACTGAACACATTTTTCTTGTGCTACATTTTTGTAATGTTCTTTTGGTTATTGCAATTTTTTTTCTTTTGTCTTTTCTGTCCCACTGTACAACGCAATAAGCTGTAAAACTCAACTCTTTTTTTGTTCAAACCAAACATGACTGAGCTTTTTATTTCAATTTAATGCCGTGTTCAACAAAAAGTTGCAAAAACATAAAGAAGGCACAAAAATGTTGTGATGTTGACGTTGTTGATATTTCCTTTTAGATACATTTACCAAATTAAAAATTCACTGTTTGTAATTTCTTTGAACGCCACGAAAATAAACATACGAGTAGAAACCTACTCAGTTAATTCTTTGTATTTACACAAACACACGTATATACATACTTCCTAAAATGGTGACACTGAAATTCATTCTAGTGTTCATTAATGTTGCAGATTAATAATTTTAAATAGAACTTAAAGGTGAAGTGTAATTTAAAGCTGAATTACGTATACATATGGGCAATACCATGAGAAAGTCAACCACGACTCAAAAAATAAGACCCTTAAAACTTTTTTTAAAATATGGAGGAACGGGGAAAAACACTAAAACTTAACCATGAAGAGGTACTTACACAGGGTGTCCTCCGGGAAGGTAAACTATTTTGTTTAGCCGCCATTTTGGTAAACATTAGTCTTGACAGTTCATATTTGGCAGTCGGGACGTAGACACGTGGCAAATACGATAAATTTATTGTTCAAAAAAACCAACGTTTTTTAATCGTTAAAACATTTTATCAAAATCAATCATCGATTACTGTGACGATGAGAAAGTTACGTGAATTTTTTGGGAGAAACAACGGGCCAACAAAACACACTATTTATCGTGTAGTGAATGATTTCGAAGAAAGAGGGTATGTAGGTGATAGGCATGGACCACAGCGTACTGCAAAATCGGCTGAAAATAATACTGCTGCTCAAAAATAAGTTCAAAACAATCCATCAACCTCAATAAGTTCAAAACAATCCATCAACCTCAATTCGACGCCGTGCTCAGGAGCTTGGTCTTCAAAGAACAACTTTGGCTACAATTTTGCACAAGGATTTGCATTTGTTTCCATTTAAGATTCAGTTGACACAAGAGCTTCTTCCACAAGACCATTTACACCGCAAACAAACAAAGTAGTTTACCTTCCCGGCGGACACCCTGTGCCTTATTACAATTCAAAGATTAAAAAAAAAGTCTCATCTGACTATCTCTTTCATTAATTTCAAGAAATTGCAATCAAATATTTTAATTTTTCTGCTAATTAAATTCAGATATTGGTAGCATTGCAATTAGAGCTTAAAATTTATGTTACAACAACAATGAACCAGATCCATAAGAAAAACCAAACAGTTCGATTAGCGCTATATTTATTGGCTTGTTTTGAATGCTATTTATTATCCCATACGCGGTGCAAAACATCATTTGTATACGTCATTTGTATTTGATCAGTCGCAAGTGTTTGAAAACAAAAGTTTAAAGCAAGATGTTTGTCGCAAACATATGTAGTGGTATTAAAATTTGATTAGCTTTTAAAGGTTGTCACGTGCGATATTGTAAGAAGTAGATATGCATACAACTAAACGCATAATCTTATTTTGTTGGTATTTAGATTAAATTTGGTTTAAACTTAGTTTATTGCAATCTTAACCATCTTCAATCAAGATTTGGCGGCAATAATTTTTATGATAGCTATTATGTCATGACAAAATGTAAGCCCCCTGGTAAAATAACTTCAAGGCAAACGAATCTGATATAGGTAAAATTATCTAAATAATATTCGGCAAAAATAACTTTTAGATGAATCATAACCTCATAATATAATTATGTTCTGGCGGGTCCATGACTGCCCATGAGTTCCATGAAAGGTACACTGTCGAAAATATGTTTTCAAATACTGTAGTGTAAGGCATCATATGGTTGTGCTTTCTTACTTGTTTGTTTCAAGTTTTTGTATACTTATACTAGAGATGAACGATATTTCTGTACCTGTGATTTAATCACTGTTACTGAAAAATGACGAATCACAGTTGTGACCAAATTTGTCAAGTAACAGGTACTTTCTAAGTCGTTCTTTTTGTATTTTGTTACATATACAAATTTATGATATTTCACTGTTTGTGTGGGTAATAGCGTTTTTTGAATGAAATGTCGAGTGATATTGCTGTTCCTCTCATTCTCTCTTCTATCTTATTAGATTTTTTTTATGCCAAAATTTATTTGTTCAAGGATGTATGTATATGAAAGTAAACAGATTTGAAAGCTCTTACAATTTGTTGTTGTTTCTTTGTAAAGTGCTTACAAAAGCTCTTGCAAAAGCTCGCGCATTGTACATATACCTTGGCCGCAATTACTTTAAAAGAACAGAAAACTGATAAGCCGTGCTCACAATCACAGTTTAAAGGAGCAGTGATTTTTAAATCACATTCACTAATCACGGTGATCTTTAAAAATCACAGGATCGCTCATCTCTAACTTATACTAACAAAACATATATTTTATACCTTATAAATACTATAAATACGTACGGTATGTCACGAGCGATATTCTGACAAGGAAAAGGATATTGCTAGAACTAAACTAGCAAATGGTATAAGTTCCTTCAAAAGGAAATTTAGAAATACACCTAAAGAAAAATTTATTTTAACAGTTTTCGAAAAAACTGAAAAATTTTTAAAAAAAACATCAGGATTTGATAATAATAAAAGCAGATAAGGGTAACAAAACGGTAGCCATGTATAAACAGGAATATGAACGAAAGATGGAAAATATTTTAGAAGATAGAAACACTTATAGTACAATACGAACTGATCCGACCCATAAGCTTCAAAAACAAAACAACAACATCATTTCGGAGTTAGAAAGGAATGGATTCATTGATATGTGGCAAAAGCGTAAACTTATTTGTCATGCGGCTACTGCACCCAGAATTTACGGGTTACCAAAAATCCATAAACCAGACGTTCCTCTTAGGCCAATTGTGTCGTCAGTGCAAGTGCCATGTTATAGCCTGTCCAAATATTTGGGAACAATTCTCAACAACATTATTTCTAGGGAATACAATATTAAAAATTCGATTGAATTAAAGAATCAATTGGTTAATATAAAACTTGAGACACAGGACATATTAGTTTCTTTTGATGTTATCTCACTATTTACAAATATACCTGTACACACAGCTATCAAAAATATTATGGAAAAATGGCCGACAATCAAACAGTTTACTAATATCCCAAGACCAAAGTTTTTAGAAATGTTGAAATTCTGTTTGACAGACAATAATTACTTTGTTTATGGTAGAAAGGTAATAAATCAAATATTTGGAATGCCAATGGGCAACCCGCTCTCGCCAACAATAGCTGATATTGTTCTTGACAATTTGTTGGACGATGCAATATTAGAATTAAAAAACAAAAATATTAATATTAAATACATAGCAAAATATGTAGACGACATATTTGCTATAATTAATAAAGACGATAAAGATGAAATTCTTAAAACTTTTAATTCACACCATGAAAAAATCAAATTCACCCTTGAATTAGAAGAAGACAATGAAATAGCATATCTTGACGCAAAACTACGCAGAATTAAGGATACAATTGTTTTCAATTGGTACTCTAAGGAAACAGCTTCAGGTAGACTCATGAATTTCAACGCTACACAACCCAGGAGTCAAATCATAAATACAGCGAAAAACTTTATAGAGAGGGTATTGAAAATCAGCGACGAACTATTTCATCATAGAAACATAAACAAAATTTCTGAAATATTGACACAAAACAGTTTCCCAAAAAAATTAATTAAATCTTTAATTAATGACGTAAATAGGAGCTTAAAAAATAATAAAATAATTGACAACACTGATGGAAAAGAAAACAGGAAATTTTACAGTGTACAATACATCCCTGGCCTTAGTCCCAATTTACATTATACGATTTTTGTCGTTGCGATTCTTAACTTGTAGGCGAGAGGGGAGAGAGGAATTAAAAGGGGTACACAAGCGAGTGTACTCTACGATTCGTTTTGTTCTTTCATTCGTAGTGTCAAATTATATGTATACACAAGAAGTTGTAACGACAAAAATCGTACAATGTAAATATAAGACCGACTTCAAAGAAGATACGACAATAATCGCAACGACAAAAATCGTATAATGTAAATTGGGACTTACTGACAACAGAAACATGAGAGAAACACTGAAACAAAGTAACATATGTTTTGCGTACAAACCTAACAAAACAACAAGTGCAATATTTACGAAAATAAAAGCGCCAGTGGAAAAACAACAACAAAGTAATGTTGTTTATGAAATCAAGTGTAAGGGAAATGACAAAGAACAATGTAATCAAACATACATTGGAACAACACAGAGGGCGTTATCCATAAGGATCGGAGAACATAAAATGGACATTGCAAAACAGAAGGAGACCACAGCATTAGCCATGCATATGATTAAATCTCAACATGTACCAGATTTCCAACAAATAAGGATATTAGACAAAGAAGACTCTACAAGAAAACGATTTACTAAAGAAAGCTTAAGGATCCAACAAAACATAAAAAATACGATGAATCTAAAAGAAGATAAGAACAACATTTGTGCAAGTTATCGTGTCGCCATTAAATGAGTTGTGTTGTGGAAATATGTTTTTTAAAAATAACTCAATGTTTTATGTCGTTACGTTATATATGTTAAATGTAAATTTTGTCATTTTGATGTAATAATATCAAAAATGTAAGTTTTCAATGTTATTTGCTAAAAATTTTGTTAATAAATGTTATGTTTTTATTAAATAGACGTATCCCCAGAAGAAGTCGACAAAAAATCGACGAAACGTCGGAAAAAATGTATTAAAATTGTGTTTTAATTACATTAAAGATTTTAGGCCGTATTAGCTTGATAAGGAAATACAAATGATATTAAATTTTGTTTATTATAAAATCATCAAAACAAAATTTTAGTTTAAATTGCCGATTATGAATAAAAAATGATTGATTTAATGCATGAAATTAAAAAAAAAGAATGTAAGAAAGGATAAACTCACTGTTTATTGTTGATGTTTTGTCTTAGCTTTGATATCGTTGCATGTAACACTTTTTATACCGCCTATATCTGACCGAAAATGGAATACAACTCCCATATCTGGGCAGGTGCTTTAAGGTCTATCTTGAAGTTTCTGGATCGTGTGCAAAGGAGTGCATTGAAGTTCATCAATGACAGTAGGGCATCCAGATCTATTGACTCATTGAAGGATCGTCGAAATGTGGATTGTGTGACATTGTTCTATCACTATTACTACGGTAAGCGTTCAGCGGAATTGGCTCGCCTTTCCAGCAGGTCACATCCGTTCGTTGTCGACTGTCCAGTGAATCACACAACGCATTATAGAGAAAATTCGTTTCTTGGTCGAACTAGCCGTATGTGAAATATATTCCCGGCAGAACTCTTCCCAGTCGGCTACAATTTGGAAAAGTTCAAAGTAAATGTCGACAGACACTACTCCTTCCTGCCTTCTCCACATAACCTCTTTTCCTAATACCAACACAATGCATTGGATTAGAAGGGCATCTACGGAAAGTTGGCTCAAAGTAAAAAAAAAAACTTAGGCCCTAATCATGTAAAACGCAACGCCAAAGAATAATATTGAAAGCATAAACAATGTCATAAATATTTTGTAATTTTGTTGTAATTCCATTGCTTGTGGCGTTTAAAATTTTAAAACGGTACATTAATTTCTGTAGAAAGCAACAACAAAATTACAAAATATTTATGACATTGTGCTTTAATGTTATTTTTTGCCGTTGCGTTGGGTTTTACATGATTAGGGCCTAAGACTTGAGTGTTTGTAATTCTCATTCGTTTTACAGTTCTATTTTTATAATATCTTTAGTTTTTTCAAAGTGTTTGGGAAAAGGTTTCCTAAGCATCCAGTGCAATGCGCATAGAAACGAGATTTTCCGCAACAAAAATTTCAGTGTATTTTTAAAAAAATACAAAATGGGAATTTAGCACAGCATAGAGAAATAGTAATAATAGCAAATTTTTTATTCTAAAAAATTTTACCTTTGATAAAAAAAAAATCACATCCCACAATTCGCATATTTTTCCATTCACCTCAAAATCACTTCTTTTTATGTCACGTACGAATGTGCCTATTTTGCTCGAGATTTTGGACAATAAGGCTCCAAATGTGGTAGTTATTTTTTTTTTTTTTTTTTTTTTTTTCAAAAAAATACTACTCCCTTAAGCCTGGTCTGAGTACCAACATTTCACGTGAAATGCTGTCAAAACTCATATGAAATAAACTTGTACGGAATTTCTATGAAATAATGGTAATAGAGTTGTACTCTATTCAATTTGTGAAAAAGTTGCGAAGTGTTTCTGGTAACATTTTTTACAACTGCGAAATAATATAAGCTGCAATTATTTCACGTGAAAATTTAAGCAAATGAAAAAAAAAATAAAATTAATATTATTTTTAAATTACACAACCGGTAATAGTTTTTCATCCATGTTTACTTTCATTGTATTTAAAAAAATACTTTTAATTAAAATACTTGTGGGTTTTATTGACATAAGCAAAGCAATGTCGCATAATTTGAAAGATTAAAAACGTAAAATTGTGAAAACTCGCGAGATAGGTAACATTGATACATGTCAAATTTTTCGTCTGAAATAATAGATGTTGCTGAACATTTTTCGCAAATTGGAACAGTTTCAGGCGTCAATGAAACATAATGATACAATTATTTTCCAGTTTCTACTATTTTTGCAAAATATATACCTCTCTGACATGGAACTGCCCATATGTACAATATACTAAATATTACATTATGCAATTAAATCTGACATTCAGCAAAAAATACAGATATTTTAAAAACTTTCTTAAATTCTCTAACTAAATGTAAAATATTTAAAGATCCATATATATATATATCTATATATGTATTAAGTTTTAAAATGTTAATTCTTATCATTTTGAACACATTTTTAATCCCTAAAATAGGACAAATATTTCCATAATTTATTTTTCTCTTTTTAATCTTTTAGCAAACGCTTATAAATAAATATAAAGTATAATACAACCACACTTGCATACCATCTCTCCTCGTATAAACACCAGAGACATCACCAACGCCACACCAACAGTTGCAGCTAAAAATGGGAACCGGCCATTATTTTTGGGCGATATTCTATTTTGCCAGTTTATGTAGTGCATCACTGTAAGTAAAATTTTTATTTATTTACAATTTTTTAATATTAAAAAGAAAATATAAATATTAATACAAATATTAAAAAATTTTAATGAAAAAAAAATGGAAACACCTGCAGTGCTTTATATTAAAAAAACACTCTCCGTAAAATATGCCTTAAAATTTTATTTATATAAAATAACAAAAAAAAAACATAAAGAAACTAATCAATTATTTAATTTTTTTAATTTTTGTCGGATTGGACATTTTGGAATTATTGCATATTTACCAAACCAATAAATAAGCATATCTGAAATGTACTAACTAACAATCAGTCAGTCAAAACTAAAATATCTAACAACATTCACATAAAAAAAACTCAACGCTTTAACTCTACTAAATCACTTATTTAATAGATACACTCCTTAACACACAGTTTAAACTCTCTATCTCTTTCACTAAATTACTAACTAATTCACTAACACATTTACAATGCGAGATATGCTTAATTTCTTTATGATAAGTGCGGCAGTATAATATTTCATCAGAAAATATTTTAAATCAATTAAAGAAACACATCTACATACACACATACTTGGCAGCCTTTTCATTTACTTAAACCTTTTTAGTTTTCTAATGTACATTGTTATATAATTTTTTATTACATACACTTATTAAACTACGCAAAATAAGAGCTTTAAAATACACTCGGCCTAATAGTATGCTACAAATTCCTTCAAAAAAGAATGTATGTAAAGATAAATATAAAGAAACACCGAGAACTAAAATTGGGATTTTTTCAGTGTAAGGCCTATAGTACACGGCATGTAAAAAGACACATGCGCATGTGGTTCTGACGTAATTTTGACGTCATTACACAACACGCAATGTTTATTGTGGCTTTGCATTGACGTCAAAATTACGTCAGAACCACATGCGCATGTGTCTTTTTACATGCCGTGTACTATAGGCTTTAGCTTAGAACAGAAGTGGGCACAACTAAAACTGCGCTTGTATTGATGATTATTAGTATAAGTGAGATGGCAGAAGTACCCACCAAAAAATAATATAAAAAATATAAAAAAATATGTAAGCTTCCGCTTCATGTGCATTCGATGCTGTCTCATCGAAGACTAAATTAAAGAGGCTAAAATCTCTCAGCACAATTGTGCTATGGAGCGAACACCATTGGCTTAGAAACAAAAAAAAACACGTTTTAAAAAACAATTCTATGTCTCATCGTAAGAATTTGGTGGAAGACTGTCGAGGTCCTTAAAGCAAAATTTCTGTAAAGTAAGATAGATAGATATATGATACCGCGACCCAGAGGATATTTTGTGCAGCCTATGTATCTCATCAAGTCAGGTTCAGGCTGCGTATAAAGCCTATCACCCTGCGTGGGTGTCGGGCTCATCATTATCCGCCTGGAAGTCCCCAAGCCGGGACAGCAGCAGAGGAGATGTTCCGACGTTTCGTCATCCACCTGACAGAATGTGAATATATTGGTACTAACATTACCCACTACAAACTGATAGTAACTGAGACCCTTAGTACCCCATAAATAGGCGAAACAGTAGCCAGTTCCACCTTCTCAAGCAGAAGTAGCATACCTGACCTGCTACGAGACAGAGTCACAAACCTCTTGGACTGTCTTAATCCAGAAAAGGACTTCCATGTGCGAAGGAATTCACGTTCGGACCATGTTTGCAACGTCCCCTTCTGGAAAGTAAAGAAAGGAGTTTTACCAATATCGTTTCTCTTCGTCCAATCAACTAACAAATTAGTTTATACGGTGATACTTCATACAGACATATATTAGATGCACATTAGTCTAATCAAAAAGGATGCTTAACAGAATCCTCAATAAAAACTTTCCACAAGAAGAGCTTATCATAATCGGTGTTCAGAAGACTTTAGAAATTTAATCAAAAATAATTTGATTTTCTTTTTGCAATTTCTCTGTTACAGGCAAAACGGATATAAAAGCTGCATGTATAAAATGTCTGGCCAACCTTGTAATAATGCTATTTGTTTTTTGACAAGAACTAAACACAAGTTATCAAAAAGTGGAATGCCTTGTTTTTAACAGCTGACAAAAAGTTTGTTCTACAAAATTTATAAAAAATAATAAAAGTTTGTTAACTACAAAATGAATGACAAAATTCCAGTTTGCTCGAAAACAGTTCAGAGGATGAAAACAATAATTGATTTATTGTCATTTCCATATACATATTTAGTTTAGAAATGTTTACAAAGACTCAACAATTTTTTTTTAGTTTTTTTTCATAAAATATGTTGCCAGATTGCCGATTTTTCGACACCAAGTTATAGAGATTTTTAATTTGAAAACTTTTTTGAGAATAATTTTATAACACCGAAGCAATGCAATACCATTTAAAATGTAATGCTTTCTTCTGTCTTTCTATAAAATAATAGAAAAACGAACTGGAAAAGCTTAACTTTTTTTACTGCTCTGATTCGAAGCGATTTTTTTCCGCCAACTTCATCTGGTAGCTCAATATATAAACAGAAGTGACTTGTTTTACAGGGCATTTCCAACAATGTCGATTTATACGGGCCGTAAAGTGCAATACCTTATGTCATTATTAAGGGTGATTTTCCACCCTTTAAGAAAGCAAAACATTTTTAAGAAACAAACACCAAATTAAATTTTTTAAGTGAAATGTCACCTTTTTTGTAGAATAGAAAACACCATTAGTAATGCCACTATCCCTTGATGGAAGAGAACTGACACTAAAGTAGTCCCGTGATAGGTCTTTTGTGGTAGGGACCGGTTAACTTTATATGAATGTGATCTATCACTTTTACATGGGGTTGTCACTGGAGGGGGTCAATTGACACCTAACAGCCACCATATGACAAGTCACGCACCTATTCTAAATGACTACAATGTAGTATTATTTCAATAAAACCAGTCCTAGAACTAAATTTAGGAACCAACTTTTAGAAAGTCCCAAAAAAATATGTCACACCACCGGTGAATACTGTACTGTAATTCATTAATTTTTCTACCTTTTGGTTCTTCGTATTCCAGTTAAATGATTGGTTCTCTTTTCGCTGTTCATGAGTTCTTTCTTTTTGTACTTGTTCTATATTCACTAATCCCAGGAACAGTCTGTTGGAACAATTGACACAAATTTTTCGCAGGGATAGTTTTTTCCATAGAGTATTAAAAATACTTCCCTGTACAAGAAAAAGATAACATTTTAATTAAAAACAAAACAAAAACAGTAATTGGCGGCTTGGTCAAACTGTAGAAAATTCAATAATTTTAAAAAAAATAGATGTTGATTATAAATTAAGAATAATGAAATTTTTAAATGCCCATTTCTTTATATGTATGTATGTATGTTTTACACCAAAAACTTTTAGTCAGCTGTTTGTGTTATAAAAACAAAATCTCACTAATGTCCAAAGCTGCAATGTAACCGCAGTAGATTTTGAGGTAAATTTCAAAACAAATCTACTAGATTTCGTATTGTAAACGGGCTATTAGTAAGAGTTTGCTTAAAACCGTAAAAATTTAAAACCGCGGTTTCGGTTTTACAATGATCAAAATCGGTCGGTTTCGTTTCGGTTTTCGGTTTTACTTACAAATCTTACATATTGTTGTGTTTGACTAGTGCTCTGATAATTTTAAAGGTTTCCTTGCTCCAGATTTTAATTCAAAAATTTCTGAAATAAAATTAGTATAATAAAATAAGTAAAAAAAAGGTTTAGTATGCTGCCAAATTTTATTAGTAATTAATATGACTGCGATTTCTATGCAAATGCATGTTTTTCGTCCAAAGTCTAAGAACGATGTCGACCAATAATCTTTCCGAATCATTAAATTTGCGCTAAAATGGCGTAGATTTGATTTTGCAAATTTTGGTGAAAATTCATATTTTTGCATATTTTTTTTATATTTTTTAATAAATACAAAAAATATCTTAAAAAAAAATTTTTTTTTAATCTATAAATAAATTTGGAGCTTTGCTTAAAAAACACGAATTTTCAAGATTTCGACAAAAGATCCTTCCATTTTTAACCGATGCAGCACCTTCTCAGTACTTTTTTTTAATTTTAAGAATTTTTTAGACACATTGCCATTGTTGCCGGCTGTAATGTATAAGCTTTTTTATGAGTAGTACAAGTGATATGTATAATTTTCCATTTCTTTAAGCATAAACATATTTTTAAAGTAAAGGCTGAAAACCGTTTCAGGCATTAAGAACCGCGGTTTTGAGCTTGGGTAATGCCGAACAACAATCTCTACTATTAGTGTAGAGTGTAAAGCCCATCTATGATTTTGTACCATTGAAACAGAAAAAATGTGCCACTTTGTAAAACGATAAAAATATTACTCATTTATAGGGTCATTGTTTTTTTTTTTTTTTTTTTTGTTTTTATTTTTAGAAAAGAAAATACCGTATGTCCCTTATTTTCCGTTCCAAACGTAGCATAAAATGTGTCCCTCTTGAAGTATAAGAAGCCACGTTAGTTTGTAAAAACAAAAAACCTTTCGAAATATCTAAATTTGTAGTACGTTTTCTGAAATTTACTAAAAAAAAAATTCTTTTTTATGGTCAATTTTGCACAGCATATTTCTTAAAGCTGAGCGTATACACCAGCTTAATGTACAGTATTGGCTTAAATTTTTATTTAAATCCTTAATTATTTTTCATAATTACAAATTTTATTTACATACTCATCCAACAACAACAAAAAAAAAAACAAACATTTAAATCAAAACCAAGAAAAAAGCACTTATTATACGTTCGTACATATCATAATTTCAGAGCTAATAATGCCAAAATAAATTTCCGAGAAAAGGAGAAAAAAGTCTTAGATCAAATTTTAGGTGCAGGCAAATATGATGCAAGAATACGACCATCCGGTATTAATGGAACGGGTAAGAGTCTTAGATCATTTCTATTATTTATTTTTAGCTTTAAAAAAAACATTAATTTTTCAAAGCGTTTTGTTTTAACTAGAATTAAGATAAAGATAGTTTTAACAATTTAAGAGAAAAAGAAAAATTAAATATTTTATTTAATTTTCTTATTTCAGTTTTATTAATTTGAATTTTTTGATTTTGCTATTTCAACTCAACTTACATTGTAAATATTGGTTAAAAAGAAAGTATTTTAAGTAATGAAAAAATTAAACAACAGAAAAACTGTTTAACAAAACAAAAATCAAATGTTTGGCAATACATAAACAAAATTATTAAATTTGTTATATTTTTTATAAAAATTAAGATTTCGCAGCATACTCTCATCTTAAACATTAAAAACTTATTTAAAACGAAATTTAGTTTTTAGGCATATTATAAAATTTAGGTAGTTTTTATGAAATATTAATTATAAAATATGAAAATCAATTATTTAAAATAATTATTAAATCAATCGAAAGTTCAAAACTCAAAATTTGGTTATGTATTTATGTATAATTTTATTATTAAACTACAACATTTCTTATTTATAGTTTATATACTTGTAACACATACCTCTATGTATTATATATATTCTGTTGTATATAATTATACATGATCTCTATGTATATTATATACATACATACATACTCGTATGTATATAACATTGTTTTACAAAAAAAATCAAACAAAAAATGAAATTTTTTTCAAAATCAAAAAATATATATACCAACTTACATATATACAGATGGTCCCGCTATAGTCAGAATCAATCTTTTTGTACGAAGTATTATGACGATTAGTGACATTAAAATGGTAAGTTTCTCAGCAAACATTACAAACCAAACCAAAAAATTATTAAAAAAAAAAAATACAAAAAAATCTTAAAAAAAAATTATAAACAGTTGTCACAATCAAAACAATTTCTTTCTAATATATTTTTTTCAAATTAAGGGTCAGTTTCTTATGGGACAGTTTAAACGTAGTTTAATTAAAGTTTAAGTAAACTTTAAAGAAATTCAACAATTGTCACCACGGCATAATTTCACCACACTTTCGTTTTGTTGTTTTTATTTTGATGACGACTTAACGTTGGCAATACTTAACGGTTGTTTTATTGGCATTCTCAAAAATGTTAGATGAAAGCTTTTGCTAAGACAAGACATCAAGCTTTTTTTAAAAACCCTTTAGCTAATGGTGGAAAACGAAGTTTTCATGTGTTTTTATAAAAATATTTCAAAGTCTTGGCTTCGTTTTTAATTTTACTAATTAGGGAGGCATTTTCTTATATTTCCATTACTTTAATGTACTATCGGTTATGATCGGTGCTTAAAACAAGAAGAAGGTTAAATTCATTCTGGTACTACTTGTTTAACCCTTAAGCAAACTACAAAGTTTATTCACACAAACGACCTCCATGGAAATTAGATGCCGCTAATGCTCTGTTTATAGCTTTTACACATTTTTACTCAGCCTTATTTGATATGTAGTGGCAGCAAAAAAATGTTTTGCCTGACAACTAAAGGCTGATATGCGATGTTTTTGCTTGCCGGAATCGCATGTGCTCCTCAGGGCCAATTTCGTTGTTTGATATGATACGATTTTGCTCTATTCCTTGAAATCCCTTCACTACTAAATTCTATTGAGCAATAACTTTATGTGCTGGTAGCTCTCTTTCATATTCACTGCATGAGCTTATGGCACGGACGGAAATTGATTTCCAATATGTAGTAAAAGTGCTTTCAGACTGGTGAAGAGTCCCCAAGCAAGGGTTTTTTATTGAGTAAGGATCGTTTACTGGTGCTGTTGTCACGTGTGTGCCTTTTGAAGTACTTGGTTTCTTATTCACTAATACCACTGTCAGTTAGTGCCCCGGTGGACTATTTGGTAGTGAGCTAGTCTATCAGCGCCACGGTTGCGGGTGCGATTCTCGCCAGAGGCTCTGGTTTCTTTCCTACAGACAAGCGTAGAGCTTCGCGGGATTAGCATAGGAAAAAAAGTTTTGAACTGTGATTATCAAAGCAAAAATTGTTTATAGCATTAAAACTGGACTTCTGATTACATATTCACCCCTATCTTTAAAAACAAGTGGAATTTTTGTTCTCATGAAATTGTTATTCCCCTCGAATGGAAAAATGCTATCGTGAAACTCCCGTGAACAATTTTTCGCGCTATCAGTTCTCAGTGAATGTAAAAAAGAAGAAATATTAAAAAACATTAAAAAAAAATTTTTGTTCTAAAATATACACGTATATTTTAAAGAAAAGTTAAAAAAAAAACAAATTAAAATATATTGTATTGGAGTTATAGTTTGATTACAACATTAGCTTATTGCGCTTTTATGTATTAAAAAAATTTCTAAAATTCTGCCACCACGTCTGTGAAAAGCTTCATAACTCCTCATTTTTTTTGCATTTTTTGAACAATATACATAAAAGTTTGTGCCTCTTTAAACGGAAATTGCCTTTAAAATTAATTTTGTAAACTTCAGTATTCGAATAATGAGAAGAATTACTTTCTTAAATGTTTTGTTCCCTAGCAAAAATAAAGTGAGAAATCCAAAGGGAAAAGTGAACAAATTACGAGGGAAAAAATTGTTCACGATAAGGGGAATTTTTTCCCGCGAACATTTTTTTCATGTTATTATTCTCTTATGAATTATTTTTTTTCATGGGAGTTTTTTATGATCGCAAATACGTGAAAGGGGAACAAATTACGAGGGAAAAATTATTCACGATAAGGGTGATTGTGATTTTTCGTTTCTTGTGCTCATACTTACAAAGCAAGTAGTTTTATTTGTATCAACTTTAAACCTTTCAACCCTTGTTTAACCGTTTGGCAAATCCATATTTCAAAAAGGAGTGACTTTAACCCCAATCTGATAATTTTATTGTGATAAAATTATTTTGAATATATTGAAAGTATTTCTGCCAATTTCACTACTGCAAATACTTCTTAAGAGCCCTTTGTTATCAAAATAGTAAAGGGAAAATTCTATACGCCTAGATTATTCAAAAGGCCAGATATCGACTTAACTTGGTCTCAAAAAACCGACGGTTGTTTTGATATGTTACAAATGTAATTACATTATTTATCTGATGCAATACAAATTGAATCAACTGATTAAATCCATTGTTTAGCTTTAAATTGTTGTGGATGATGATGTTCCGCTATCTCCAGCTTGGGAGCAAACGGCCCCAATTAGAGATTTCCATCAGGTCCGGCCGGTGGCTGCTTGTACTGCTTAGTTAGATGTAAATTGTGATGATGCCAGTTGGTTTAACGTATCCATGTTGTCTTTGCGCTTTCTAAGGCTGGGTTTTTGAAATCTCAGTTAAACCAGGTTTTGTTAATCTGAAAACAAATTTCTGCCGCCATTACCAAGTTTGTATACAAAATTCTGACGGAACATCTTAGTTTTGCTTAAAATGTTGGTCTTTAATTAAAAAATAAAAAAAATCACATTTCGCCTGCAAATCCGAGTTTTTGAGTACGTTAAACTAAGTTTAAACCTAATTTACATCTTTAAAACCCGGTCTTAGTTAACAAGATCAAGAGCGATAAGATAAGAGCAGTCTTTGCGATTGTGTTTGCTAGTCTGAGCGTGTGGGAATCTATACCAATTATATAGGCCTTGTTGTGTTAAGGTCAGAGAACTGATCGTGTTAGGCCAAAAGCTTCGAATGATACGGCGTTAGCAACGGTTGGCGAATATTTGGAGCCTTTTTGTTGCGTATTTATTCAGACCCCATGTTTCACATCCATATAGGAGGATAGGCTTAATGCAGGTGTTATAAATTTTAAGCTTAAGGTCTCGAGAAAGATCAATTCGAATCCATACCTTTCTCAGCAAGTATATATCCTTACGAGCTTTGGCTTTCCCCTTTGCGACGTCTTCAGCTGCACCACTGTTTGTTGAGATTATACAGCCAAGTAAGCTAAAAGATTGAGCATCTTCTATTATATTATCAAGAAGAAAGAGCGCGCTGGTGTTGTTTGTTTTTAGTCTAATAACCTTTGTTTTCTTTGTGTTAATGCGAAGTCCAACACTAGGTCCATTTTGATGAAGGGCTTGAACATTGAAACTTATATGATTACAATAATGTGCTGTTAGGCTTAGACCGTCTGCATAGTCCAAGTCATTTAATTTAATGATTGGAACCCACTGCAAGCCGCTAGGAGCATCTAGTAATAGTTAAAACAGGAGTGGAGAGAGGAGAGGCGGCCTTATTAAAGCAGGATTTTGTTCTCTGCATTACAATGCATGTTTTTAATTTTGTATAATGGTGCGTTCTAGATATTTCCATATGTACCACTCGTTTCAAGTCAACAAGTAGCAAATATTCGAATGATTTGTTCTTGTTTACCTACTCACGATGAACACGTGATCTTCCTTTGCGAAAAACAGCCTGTTTCATTAAGTTAAGAGAGTCGTTCCAAGATTACAATTGCCAGTTACTTTTGGATGGCGTTTAGTTATTGATACTTGTCACCAATTTTTTACATTCTCCAAGGTTACCCTGGTTCGATCAAGCAATAATTAAGCCTTCATTCCATTGCTTTGACTAATCCATGTTGTACGTCGACTAATCCATGACTCAGTTACAAAGATCACAAGTATTTAAGCACCTCAATCTGGGTTTATTTTAAATATTTCTGAGTGAATATTATCGGTGCCAGCAGTCCTGCCAATTTTTAGATTCGTTGTGGCTTTAGTTATCTCCCTTGCAGCTGAGGGAACATCGGATATGTTAATCGGAGCTAAAGGGGGAAGATCAGCATCGTTGCATTCGACTTCAATGTTATCCCTTGGTAGCCTTCAATTATTTTGTAATATATCTGATTTGTGATGGAAATAAGTTCTTTAGTGTCGTTAACTTGAACTTCGTTTTAAATTGGCATAGTCGATTAGTTCAGAAGTCATTAAGACCTATTTCCCGTGTCGTTGGATGACATTTAAATGTTTTCATTTTAAAGTTTGCCTGTCCCATTGATCTTCTCAAAGGTATGTTCAGACCTAACAAATATTTGACGAAAATATCAAAAAAAAAAGCGTGACCAGTAAATTGATCCAACTTTATCTTTATTTTTAACAATTTCTATTGATTTACTTACAATTATTTTTAATAAGACAATTGTATAATGAAAATTATAAACTGTTTAATGATGTTTAATCTAGCCAAACGTTTTCCAAAAGAAACAAATTTTCAAATAAACCTAGTGGTTACGTGTAAGACGTAAAATATTGAATAGGTGTGAACATGGCCTTGAATAACGATGTTCAATTTTTATCTTATAAAAGTACATCATACAGTTGGATAGTGACAACTGATTCAATCTACATTTTCAGCTTTCGCTTTAACTTTTATTTTATATCATTTCACTTAAATCGTAAGACATAAAAAGCATTATGGCATTTAACGGACGACATAGTCAATGTCTTGGCTAAGTAAAAGCTTCCCATCAAATCAAAAATTTAAACAACAGCCGAATTCATAATGAAAATTTTGCCACTAAGTATATGAAAAATATAAAAAACAAAAATATATAATCATTGACTTAGGGCTTAATCAACAACAAAATTCATTCAACTAATCTGAGTTTATAAAAATTTGAAAAATAAAATTCCACATCTTGGCTCACTCTTGACTTAGTTCTGACATTTAAACTGAAAAAAAAAAACAGAAAATATACCAATGAGGATCAACTTCAACATTCAGGTTTCATTTGCTCATTAAAACAATCATAAAGGAGATAACAATTAGAGTTGATTTTAACTATAACCGGGATGTTTTTAGTCAAAAGACAGTCAATATTTTAATAAACTGTTGGCTAACGAGTGGCTAAGTCTAAAATCATGAACATTTAAAGAATGTTTAAAAAAAAATTCTGAACCCGATGAATAAAAATATTTTAGTTAGCCACTCCCAAAGGAATATACGCCGAAGTGAAGAAGTGTATAAGGAGAGGCTAACTTTTTATTATGAATATGGCTGCATAAATGTTGAATTCTTCATACTGAATTCAACACCTTAATAATATATATAAAATAATTAATTAAAGGAATATTAATTATTTTAAATAAACATTAAGAAAATAATATTTATTATTATACAAATATTAATTAAATAAAAAATATTGCCAATTTGTAGAAGTTGTAGTGAAATTTTAATTGTAGTAACAATTTTATTTAAACTCACTCTAAACTTTGAATTAACTAAAGTTTAGTTAATACCCACTATTTGATTTTTTTTTATTGAATTCCTTAATATTATTACTATTATTATTACTACTACTACTACTACTACTACTATTACCACTGCTACTACTATTATTACTTTTACAATATTATAACCAATAATCAATCAATCAATCGATCAATCAATCAATCAATCAAATAAAAAACTGACCCTTAAAAGAAAACCCAAACAATCAAATCAATCTATTTATTTACTCTCCCATATCCAAAATCTATTTTCCATATATACGATCATTTATTTATTTAAAAAACTTTTACGCCATCATCCCCCTTAAATTCATACTTTATGAATTCAAATCAAAATCCATGCACTTATTACAAACAATGGCGTCATGTATACGATGATTTTTAAGACATGTTTTTTTTTATTTGTAGACGAATTCAGTAGAGTAAATAGTGGGGTAGACAAAAAGCAAATGAATTCTTTTCTGTGTGTTTTTTTCTAATTTTCTTTTTCTACCATTTCAAATTTGGCTATTATGTTTTATTTTCATTTGTTTTATCGATTTTTTGGAACAAAATTTTTAAAAAAGACATATCTCAAAAGTCATCATGTAAATGTAAAAAGATTTTGGTATCAGCTAGAAAAGAAAATTAAAAAAGACATGTTTAAAAAATCACCGTGTAAATGCCGCCAATATTAAAAATTCAAAATCGACCAACAATTGTCTGAAATTAAAATTCAATTCCACTAATTTACTAAAAAGAAATCAAAGTATTCAGCTCTAGTTTTCAATTTAGATACGCAAATATATTATTAAACCGAATTAAATAATTATTTTCATTTAAACAGTAGTTCTTAACATTTTCATGCCATAACAAATACAATAGAGTTTTTTTTGCATTAAAATGTTAACAATAAAATATTAACAAATCCCTGCATTTTCCATTAAAAAAAAAACAAAACAAAAAACAATCTCAATTTTAATCACTCTGCAACAAAAGTACTCGTATTTGAAATTCATAAATGTTCATTAAATAATTAGTTTTGTCTTATCATGTCTTTTCATTTCCTTAACATTTAAATTGAAATGCTAACGTTAATGATGACGTTAATAATGATGTGAATATGATAATAATGATTTAAAAACTCATTTATAAGTCTGCTTTAATGTATTTTATGCTTTTGCAATTGTCATTCAGTCTGCTGCACTACATACGGTACATTTATCTTGTCTCGCGAATGTGTTCATAGGAGTGGAAAATACCTAAGGTTGATTCACCTGTGCTGTCCAAACAAAAATTTTATACGCACAACATTTGTTTTACACATCCGTATTTTGACGACTCTCTTTTTGAGAGAGAAAAAGTATTTTTCATAAATAACTCTCGGCTTAAATAGTTTTCATATTTGGGGGATTCACAATGTGTGATATCAAGTCATATCGTCAAAATGTCCTAAATAATATTTTACAATTGTTTAAAAAAAATATTGTTGTAACTGTAGAGTATAAATCTACATTATAACCGGTTGCCCACAGCTGTCATATATGTTTCTTGTTATTATTTTAAGAACTTTTATTCTTAAAGTCCTTACAGTTGAAATAAATAAATAAATAAATAAAAAATATGACTTTACAATACTTTATGACTACCTTGTGAATCCCCAATTATATTTTGTCCGGACAAACTTGAACCGTATTGCCAATAGGTAAATTTTTTATACAAAGGTTGAGTTTGGGAAATTAAATTGCGAGTGAAATATATTTTTTACCTGTTATTAATACACATTCGTTGAAAATAATTTGCGAAATGTAGTTTTTCAAAAAAAAAAAAAACTGATGGCAGATTTGATAATCCGGACAAATTTTTAGAAATGAGTTAATTGTGGTGTAACAATCTGGCATGGGTGAATCCACCTTTATTAACATTGCATGTCTTCTTAATTTAAAAATTAATTCTTCCCTAATAAAGTAGTATTAGGCACTTGCAACCACTGGAGGCTGAAGATAGTCTACTTATATTTCATACACAAAACGAATCCAAAAACAGTCGAAACAAAAAAACGTAAATAGCAAAAAACAAAAGATCTTAAAGTTTGTTGAACAACACATTGACATTTAAATCATTTTCCCTTTTTGTGCCGGTCAGTGTCAGAACTTTCAGGAGCAGTTAAATCCGATAAAGGTCAGGGCCAATTAAAATATCATGTGCGAGAAATAATGAATATGCCACTTACCAAAGCCATTTAGGCACCTGCAGTATGTACTGTAGCTCCATCTTGCTGAAACCACAAGCTTTGTGTTCTTCAAAAACATAACAATGAACGGTCTGAACGGCGTGTAAAAGATGGTGCAAAGAGAAATGCAAAAAGAGATAGAATAAAAACTCTGTGATGCGTAGCAAATATATGACAGGAAAAGAAAGTGGCAGATTTATAAATTGAACCCTAAACATAATTTTTTTTTTAATTTAACTTCAATAAAATAAATCAAAACTTAATTTCATTTCACACAACATTTAAGATTATTTAAAGAATAAATCTTTTCAATCCTTCATATCGACTAATCGGCGAATCATCTCTACTCTTTAGACAACAGAAAATACTCAATTTAGAAACATTTTTATAAAAAAATATAATGTTCAAGTTTTTTTATTGTTAATGTTATTTCTTTAAATTTATAAAAAAAAAAAATATTAATTAAGCAAAAATTGTTATGGATTTTTATAATTTTGTTTTTATTAAAAACAATAGAAATATATGTTGAAAAAAATTGAAAAAAAAAATGAAAAAATAAAAAACCCTAATTTTTTAATTAAGTTTTGCTGTTTCTTAAGTTGTTTTTGAATTTTATTCCTTTTTTGAATAAATATGTATAAGCAACAGAAAATACCAAAAAACTTAAACCCCTTTTAAAACAATAGTTAAAATATAATTTAAAATTTGCTTTTATTAAGTTTTTTTTTTCTTATTTTTTATTCTCTTAGTTTTAATATTTGACTTTTTGTTGTTGTTTTTTTACTTTTATTTACTTGTAATAAAAACATTTGCATTTAGATTAATAAAATTCCGAAAATATTTGAAAAACTCAAGCAGGCGAATTTATACAGGTGACCACAGAGAGAGAGAGAGCGAGCTACACATTGTTTTATGCTGGCTGTAATTTTTTTTTTTTTTTTATAATTCATATGTGTGCTAACATACAAAAAAGGGGACAGCTAGCATAACTATCTCTGTCAGGTGCGGGCACCTGTATAAATTTGCCTTGACCTTAAGTGGGTTTTCCAAATATTTTTTAAATAAAAAATACAAAATGTAGTCAACTTAATTAAACGTTTCCCAGTACGAGATTAAATAACACAACGAAATCAACTTGCGAGTTTATTAAAACTTCCCTTTCATATTTTTTTTCTTGTTAAAGAATAAAAACTTTCAAACTAAAAGAATAAAGCATGTTTTTTTAGTACTTGTATTCAAATTAATTTTTATTTTAATATATATTTTATAGTTTGACATTTTGAAAATATTTTTATTTTAAAGTTGAGAATTTGTTTATTTAATATATTTAATTTAATATATTTTCGTTTTCATTAGTTTTTAAAATATCATAACATTTTATAAAACTTTGATAAATAATAAAGTAAAAATAACGAAACGATTACTTTTATTAAAATGAACTAATTAATTTATAATAAAGTTTAATTATTCTCTGGGTTTGCTGTTAGTTATTAAGGTCTCTTTTAAGGTTTTATAAATTTTATTATTTTCTGAATTTGTTTTCTGTTTGTTTACATTTTTGTATACATTTATTAAATAGTGGATAAAACTACTGCACATTTTTAATAAAAGTTAATTAAAAGAGTCTATATTAGCTACAAATATTAATTTTTGAAGTTGATAAAAATTGTAGTAGAATAAAATTTTTAAAACATTTTCAGCGGAAACAACTGCTTGACAAAAAGTGGCTTCCATAACAGGCAGTCTTCACAGGGCATCTCCAAGATAAATCAACAAACAATTTCTTGTATGCACATTAACTTAGCTCGTGTAGACTGGTGCTGTCGATTTTTTCTAGACGATGTTTTTTTAGACTGGTGCTGTTCGATCTCTTACACGAATTACAGTATTTCCCTATAAATTAACGCCATAAAATTTGCAAATCTGCTCTGGGCGGGAAAACAGGCCATTATTGTCAATATCTTTTAAGGGCATTCAGGCAGTTTTTGTTTGTGGTATTCGCATTGACTTATGGCTTTCCGTCGTTTAACTGTACCGAATTACAGATTTTCGGCTTTCAAAAATAACCATATGCGCCCGATTCTTGCCTCACTCTTATAAATGATTTGACTTGGTGGAGTACCAAAGAAAACTTAGATGACTACGGGTGGAGATCATAATAATCGGGAGGGAAACGTGGAAGTTTTCTCCTTCCTATACGAAGCTTTTAGTTCAACCTATGAATATTGTAAGGGGACTCCAAAGAAACATTAATGCAGTTTGAGAGCAAGAAACCTCAATCATGCAATTTTCAAGTACAAAAAAAATAAATAACCCATCCGATACTATAACCCACAATAAACTATTGTGATACCATGGAGTTCTACTAAACAGAACTCAAAATTCTAACGAAGCTCAAAATGCGCTCCAGTTCAACGTCAGAGAAATTATAAAATCCGCCAAAGGTGGCGGATCCCATGTCGACCAGTCGCTTTTGCGCCAGTGCAGGATAGTGACAGGGAAGGTGTTCTATGTCCACCTCCTAACTAATTTTCTTTATCGCAGTTGCAGCAATAATTATAGTGTCCGGGTCCCAGCCGCTGTGCATGTCTACCTATAAGACAGTGTCCGTGACAACAGATACCAAAAGTGATATGTCGCCTTTGGTCATCGCTAGGAGGCACGTGGTCATCATCCTCAAAGCAAAATAACATAAGAAACGTTTTTAGCCAACGTTTTGTTTTAATTTTCACAACGCAATGTCTAAGTTCCTAAATTGCTCAAACATTTAATTTTGCAATATGTTGTAAAAAAGCAAAAAAATGAGAAAAGGTTAGCAAATACAATTATACCTGCATTTGCATCGCATGTTTTGATTTTGATCAATGCGATTTGGGACGTTGTGTTTTCATTTTGCGTTCTTTCGCTTTGCGTCGTTCTAATGTCGATTAATCACGAACAACCTCATTGGTTTCAGATATCTTGTTATTTTTACGACTTAATAGGATTTGGCGTATTTTAAAGCAATCTGAATACATTTGGAAAAACAGAATGCTTATTCACTTACAATTATATTCAGCCTTATTACGGTTGTCGCTGTCGTAAACGACTGTGTCTTTTTTTTTTTGTAAAAGATTAAAGTAACAAACAACCTGTCTTCTTTACTCTAACACAAAAAACGACTTAGTCGTTTACGATAACGACAACCGTGATAAGACTGAATATTTCTCTAAAGGGATTTCATATATTGTAATCTACTAAATTCAAGTGAAGTTGCTCTGTAGTTTATACGTTGCTAATTTATTCTTTTATATTTTTTGAACATAAAAAAGGGTAAGGTATTTCTACTTATTCAAATATCCTCCATGTTCTTCAGTCCCTAACAATTGGTTGATTAATCTTTTTTAACCCATTTTTCGCCGACCGATGATTATAATCACCAGGGGGCTTATTCTGAATTGCGATGCGAAAATCATTGCGATGCGAAAAAACATAAATGCGAACAATTGCTATTCTAAATTACGATATTCGCAAAGTTTTTTTTAATCGCATTTCAAATGCGAAAAGGTGGCAAGTTGGTATTCTACATTGCGAAAACAAATGTCAAATACATGTCAAATTCACAAAATTTATTCGACAACAAAATAGCATTTGCAAAGTACAAACATGTAAGTGAAAGATAATATTTTATTTATTTATTCATCATATATTTATAATTTAATTCAGGGAAGCAAGCAATAAGACCACCAAAGCGCGTCAATTTGAAATAATGATGGAATTTACGAATAAGCACAGCCAATTGGCAAGAGGCCATTTGAAAACACCAAATGCAAGTCAGTCGGCAAATACTTTGTGGCAAACGTTAACTGAAGAACTAAAAATAACTAAAAGAAATATTCTACATAAGTAAATTTTTTTTTTCGCAAGCATCAAAATAAATTACATTTTTCCATTAAAGCTTAGAATATCGGATTTGTTTCTAAGCATTATTCTCTGTATCCTTTCATTTTGCTCATGCCCTTCTTCGTCGTCGAACCACAGTGACACAGAATCCATTTTTATTATTTTTTTTCTAACAGAATGTCCTAAATTAATTTTATAATCAATTTTCACAGCCAAACCCAAAGAATTTATTTCCATATTTTTAATTTGACGTTTGTTGACACTGACGTTTATTTGAGCAGCGTTGCCACGATTTGAAATTAATTGCGAATGCGATTGCGAAAGTCGAACAGAATACCAATTTTCTTTCGCATCGCATTTCATTTGCGCATCACATTGATTTTCGCATCGCAATTCAGAACACTTATAATCTTTTTTTTTTTTTTTTTTTTTTTGTTGCAATGTTTTTTCTTCTGTCAGTTCCTTCAAATCTTATTTCGTTATTGTCAGTTTACTTGGTGCGGCGAAAAATGGGTAAAATAAATTGTATTTAGAAGTAGATTGAGTATATGCACCAAACAGATACTTAGCACTTAACTATGTCTGTGCTGAAATGAGTAGAGCCTGATGACGCAAAGAACCGAGACAGTCAACATGTTTGGAAATTAGAATATATGTGGTGTACCAATAAGCCACATTTGGTCTTGAATATGTTTAACTTAGAGTTATTAGGACATAAACGGTGCATTGTTTTTAACTGCACTTAAAATATCAATCTTTCTAATGCATGTATTGTTTTATTCCTGAATAATTTCAGCCATTTCATATTTTACAGGTTAAGGCTCTTAATTGTTACAGCAGTGACCAAATGGTTCAAAATACGCATCTTTTCCTATGGCCGATAAAATTAAGAATATAAAAATTTTTTCTTCAACCGCGAGTTAGTTGGTCTTCGGAGAGTAATTTCTGTGGACAAGTTTGGAGCATTAACCTTCGTATTTGTATAGAAGTTTATAATTTCAGCTTTTCTTAGGCTAAGGCGGAATTCGACCGCTGGCGTATTTTATATAAGCTTTGAGGCCCTCTGTGGCTTGTGTCTTATTCGCAAAGACCTGCAGTTAAAGAAAACTTTACAAGAAAAGGTTTAATGGGGTCAAATCGCATGACATCGGTGGCCAGTTTACACCACCTGCTTCGGAGATGAGCAAGCCCTCAAATCGTTCGTACTGATTGTCCATTATAGTATTAGTTTTGTGGTACGTAGTGTCGTCCTGTTGAATCCATATGTCGCTGGTATCCATATCATCCAATTCAGGCCAATAGAAGTTTGTAATAATCAATTTTTAACGCTTGCCTGGTCATCCATCGTCGTTGTCAAAGATATATGGACGGACCGATTCATCTTTAAATTACCCTCATTGCTGAAAATGATTTTTCGTTAAAAATTTCGGTAAATTTTACTTTTTATTTGTCCGGACTGTGGACGGCTTTGGCGTAGACGTCTGTTCCGTTTTTTAATGCTCCTATTACGGTTTTAAACTCAACTCAAGTTTTGTATAAAATTTTGCAGTTTGTGTATATATTATGTTATACAACTCCGTTATATTGCGGTTAACAAAAACAGCCAAAATAACAACACATCGCTTGCTCAACAGAGTTGAGTTTTAACCGTAATAAGGGCATAAAGTAACACACAACATGCTTCTTTATATAAATATATATATATATGTATATATATGTTCCCGTCGCTCCTATAAAGAGCTTAGGACCTCAACAAAATCTTTTGATCTTGATCTCTTCATATCGATGTTTTTTACTTCATTCAAGTTAGTTTGCATATGTGACGCTTCGGTTTCAATTTGTCTTCACCATGAATGACCTGTTCGACCCTTTCTACGGCTTCCTTGAGGATTCTACTCGATCGACGTTCTGGCAATATCTGTGACCGGTTTTCGTATGGTCTGACCAATTCTGTTCCATTTTCGACTTTGTGTTTCAATAGTTATGGGGGGTTGGTTCGTTTGATGCCTTAGTCTGTTGGTTAATATGTATTGTGGCCAAAAGTCTCGTAGGATTCTTCTAAGGCATTTCGCATCTATATAATAATGTAGATCGGACACTGGAGCTGAAGATATTTAGGTTAACACAGCGGGAGAGAGTTGAAGAGTTCCATATCTTATTAAGTTGGCCATAGGCTTGAGTCGCTTTTTTATTCGATTGTCAATATCTGCACACGAACCGCCTGATGCTGTGATGACAGCTCCGAGGTAACAACACGAATTAACCTTCTCTTAAATCTACTTCAAAAAGAACTTAGGTGTTTCCATGTGGTGCTTTGGCAAAACAGACTGAATAAATTACATCCAATTCGACAGATATGGCTTCAACAATTTGACCGCTATCAATTGTTTAAGTTCGGAAGTTCATATTGAAAGACCCTTTATATAGCTTTTAAATATTTATTAATTTTTTTTTAAATGTTACTAATACAAATTATATTCTTACTTTATTAACCGAGCAATCATCCCGTTGTAGTAAAACAGACTAGAATCTCTAGCGGCAATTGAACCCGCCTACCAGGGTGCCAGGCTTTCAAATAAGAAAGGGAATAAATATTTCAATACATTTACATTACTGTTGAAACTAGAGAATTTGATGATGCTGAAAATATTGTAACTGGCAACACTTCTCATACATAACATAAATAAAGAGAATTATTTCCATTGTCGCTTAAATTTTCATTGCGTGCTGCTTTTACTACCTCGCAAGCTTCACCACACTTGCCGCCAACAAACACAAGCCGCAGGCGACGTGTCGTAGCGATGTCACCTTTAATGTAAACAGCCTCTAAATCTTCTTCTTTTTGTGTACTTAAGCTCCGAGTGGAGCATAGGGCTTTACCAGGGGCTTACACACGAAAGTGCAAGTTCGAAAAACTCAATACACTCGCACATTTTAGCTACCTTGTCGGAAAATGAGTTAGCTTAAAGTTAACTCATGGTTAATCAGAAGTTAGTCACAGGTTACTCAAAAACTAACTCATTTGCATTGTTTAAGCTATTCAGTTTTTACACAAAATGTCCGCAGAACGAGTCAGTACTCACTCACACTGCATAACTTTCTGATAATCATAAGTTAGCTCATTTTTAGTTAGTTTTTGGGCGATAAAATTTAAGTGCACTTTAAGTTAGCTGCGAGCTGGCTAACTTATGGTTGGCCCATTATGAGTTAACTTCTGGTGCATAAAGTATGTTGACTCTAATAAAAGAAAAAAAAAATTTACGTATTTTTGTTTTATATATTTTTTAAATCAAGATTGTAATTCTTACACTAACCCCTCCCAGAGAGCCAGAGAATATTAATATTACTAAATTACCCCGCCGTTATACATATGTTCTCTTTCACTTTTGTTGTACTGCCCCTTTGTCTACAGAAAAACTCTCCATTATAAGACCCCAGCAGCATGCCCGATATGGTTTTCATAATAATAGCTTTGAAAATGAGATATATTTAACTAAATAATATTAAAAAATAGAATATGGAAATTTTTGCTTTTTATTTAACTTTGAAAAAGTACATAAAAGAAGCAAAACGTTTTTAACCAAAGTTTTTGTACAACGTTGTACCTTTATCTGCATTAGCTTTGAGTTAGCCAAAAGGTATTTCGAAACTGATCGAGAGGAGGTTAGTTGAACCAAAACAACTCACTCATCTCTGCAAAACTTACGAGTTAGCCAAAAACTAGTTCAATACTTATCGAGAAGAAGTTATTTGCACAAAAAACAACTGACTCAAATCTGTACCAATTATGAGTTAGTTAAGAAGCCAGTTGTAAATAAGTTAGCTAAAAGTCAACTAAATGTTGAGCTAGCTAATAAAAATCCGACAGGTTTACATCTCACATTTTTCGTACTTGCAGCCAGTTTTGTTATATACTTTTTTGACAAGTCCCTACTCAACGCGAAATGAGTCCCTTTTTACCCTACGCGCTCCAAAAATTGTCCCTACAAAAATCCCTACAACTTTTTAATGATAATAAATCAATGTAAATAAGGTATTGTATATACATTTTATTTAAAGTTGTTTTACATGCATTTATACTATTAAATTAGTTAGACAAATAATAAAAAAATTTAAAAAACAAAGGATATTCACTTAAAATCACAATGATTTTCGGAAGGGTACATTCGTGTTGTAAAAAAGAGCGGACAATGCAAATTGAAAATCCAATTTAAGACTTAAGCTAGATTTACACGATTGAAATTTTCTTCAAAATTGCTCTTCAAAATGCTTCAAACTCGTGTAAACAGCCAAATTTCTTCAAAATTTATTGATAAATTTTATTTATGTAATGTGACATTTGTAAATTTTGAAGAAATTTTGCTGTTTACACGAGTTTGAAGCATTTTGAAGAGCCATTTTGAAGAAAATTTCAATCGTGTAAATCTAGCTTTAGCGTATTTATTTTCTTAGTGCAAACATCAATGATAGAAAAAAAAACCTTTCGCTATTTGTATTGGCATGTGGTATAGATAAATCAAAGATAGCTAATTTTGGCTAAAGGGTTAATTAGTTTTTACTAAAATGGTGACTTTCTCTTCAAAACTTTTTGATTCACATCTTTAGCAAATGATCTATTTATTGCTCCGAAAAATTAAATTCAAAACCTGCAAGAATTTTTGAAACAGCTGTTTTATGTTTTGGTTTACAAAACAAACATTTCCAAAAGAAGTTTAAAATTAGGATATTTTGCAAAATTTATTAGTTAATGTTGATTTTTAAAATTATTTAAAATATTTATGCGATAAGAAATCATACTTTTGTTTAACTTAGGGCAGATATTGCGATATTTTTATTGCTAAATAAAATAACGAACTTGTTAAAAAAAAATCCCTTATGTAAATTATTTACAAAATTAAAGATTGTTATTAATTATAAAATTATTTGAGATATTCTCATTGTTTACTTTATGACCGTCTTGTTTATTATGAAACAAACACCAAAGAAATGCATTTGTACCAAATAAAACGGCCACAAAGTAGATAATGAGAATATCTAAAATTATTTTATAATTAACAATAATTTAGCCTGCTACCTCGTTACTTTTCTTTTGAGTTCATATTTAAATGCCAAAGTTTATGTCTCTAAGTTTAAAACAAAATTACCAACGTTATAGGTTCTTTTCATTCGCTCAGGACCCTGCACCTATAATTTTATGTTTCTAATATGTATCTATTATAGCAAATGAAAAAGGTACCACTTGTAGAGCGAAAAAGTAAAACAAAGACATTTAAAGACATTTACGTAAAACAGTTTTTATTTCTCTGTTTATTGGCTTTAATTGAAAAATTAATGGCTGCCACATCATACAGTGCTATTTGCTGAATAATTAAATAAAAAAATAAATATAATCAAAAATAATAAAACCACTTTCCTTTTTTCGTCCATTTTTTAACACACTTTTAGAAAACAATTCAATATAAGTAGTTTGCTAGTTGTGCTGCCAGTTTGTATAATTGTTTACATCTGTAAACCATATGGTAGCTTTGTTTTTCCGCACAAATTTTCCGAAATAGGTGAATCGTTCTGCAGAACACTCTCAGTAAAAAAAAATATTCTTCGGACAAAAATATTGTTTGGAACGCATGAATGAATCCACGATTAGTCTATGAGTGATGAGGTTAGCGAATTAATTCGTTTTTATGCTATTTATCCCGCAAACATTCGAATTTCCAAAAATTTCATCTTACTTAGCATTTACACATGAAAGTAGTTTCTTGCGAGTCACAACGCACTAAATTTGTTGACACACACAATTTTCGTACTATTAGGCAATTTCTTCTATTTTTAGTGACCAGCATCCGGTTCAAATTTCAACCTTATAACTCACGGCGTTAAGGCTGTGCGAAGATGCATCTGTCAGTCAGTCTGTAACGTTGAAATTGTATACACATACCTATATACATAGGTTATACATAGATAGTTAAGTTATATATTTTTTTATGCCTTACAAATACTTTTATTGTTATCAAAGTTTTTTTTTTATTTTTTATTATTGATGAAAACCCGAATTCTTCTTTCACCTCCTAAATAAAAAAAATCAAATTCATGATTAATTTTTTTCAACATAAGCAAATATAAAATAATAAAATCACATTATTTTTACCGTAATGTATAAAATTTTCCCAAGTCTTAGGCCCTAATCTTATAAAACGCAGCACAACGCCAAAGAATAACATTGAAAGCACAAACAATGTCATAAATATTTTGTAATTTTGTTGTTGCTTTCAACAGAAATTCATGTACCGTTTTAAAATTTTCAACGACACAAGCAATGGAGCGTTTGAAACTGTAAAACGCAATGTGAATTTCTGTAGAAGGCAACAACAAAATTACAAAATATTTATGACATTGTTTGTGCTTTCAATGTTATTCTTTGGCGTTGTGCTGCGTTTAATATGCTTAGGGCCTTAGAATAATTAATGGGTACTCAAATATTCCAGTATATTCGTCACTATTTTAACTTTCAAATTTTGGCTGGCAAAGTGTTCATTTACTTTTTTTTTGAGAGCAATTTCTTTAAATTCCTACTTCCTCTCTCTTTGCAAGTTTCTGCAAGTAAAGTAAATGAACACACCTTTTGCCAAATAAAGGAACAGTGTCACCGTGGATGCATTTTGTATCAATTTACTAGTACTAGTAAAATGAAAATTATGTTTATAGCTGATTTTCTATGTATTTCTAAAAACACATAACAAAACAAAAACTCTACTATACAGCAACACATCTTAATGGTAATTGAAACTTAATTGCAAGCATTTTGAAAAACAAATTGTTAAAACAAAATATTTTCTCAGATAATACTTTTCGCGGTTATGCTGGATTTACATATTTTAAAAATAAACATAATTGGTTCAACAAGATGGACCAAAAACAAAATAAAGAAGAAATTATTAAATTGATTTCGTGATAACGTTAACATGATAATGTTTTTTAAACCCAAAAATAAAGTTTTTTTCATAAGATGTTTTCGCTTCGAAAACATTTCAAAATAAACTTACAACTGACTGTGTAAACATTGAAGCTACTTCCTAGACTTTCGGATATTTGTTCGACATTTTCGTTGATATAATATATATTACTTGCATGTGTAGAGGCAGGGTTAATGTAACTTCGCCATTCTCCGCTATCTGGAGCAATGAGTTTTGCCTCTAAATAGTCCTTTATATTTTCTCCAGGGATCCCATGGAGAATGATAGTAAAAGGGTCCGTTAGATAAGTAATTGCTATGAATCATAAACAATTAAAGTTTTTGTTAAAATCTTTAACACTTTACAGCTTTTATTATATTGTGCTTTAATTTTGTCCACTGCTTTTTGTAATGTATATTTAACGATTTCTTTTTAGGTATTATTAAGAGATATATTTTAAGTATAATTGCAACTCTTTTTGCAGCATATTACACAACTATTACAACAATAACAAAAAAGTTTTAGTTTTACTACCAACCAAGGAACATATTTTTATTTACTATGATGTTTTCTATTTAGTTAAGCTATTCCAATAACAAAATGCATCTAAAACTGAAATACCAAAGAAAAAGATACTTAACATTTATCTTTTTCTACGTTTAACTTCATATTTGTACTTGCATTATCTATTATTGTCTTAATTATTACTTGTATACATACAGATGGTCCAGCCGTTGTGCGCGTCAACATTTTCGTAAGAAGTATTTCAAAAATCGATGATGTTACCATGGTAAGTGCGCGTTGGATAATGTATCGCATTTCAGATAAACATAACGTTGTTTAGGATAAAGATAAAACCGAAACGCAAACTCAATTTGTGTCGTCCATACGGACGCACTCTCCACCCTCTATCTCTCTCTCTATCTTTAACACTCTCGCTAGTTCTTTCGACTATCACTATATTCTGTTTAGGCCTGGAAACCCTTGTAAAGCGATAAGCTTAAAAACAAAACTCCAATACAAGATACATTATCAGTTAGTTGGCAAAATCCAAGAGTCTATAAGACTTTGTTGCCTTTTCTCTATTTTTAGCAAAAGAAAAACATGCAACAACTACTTTTAAAGATTAAAACCATTCGAACCATTAAAAGAAAATGTTATGCGAAACAATTTCTTTCTAATTTTTTTGAATACTCGTATCCTAGAAATATTTTATAAAATCGAAAAATGTAAATAATATTTTATAGCAAAACTCCTTAAATTATTTTAAAACTGAAATAGGAATTGTAAATTACAAAAAAAATATTAATTCCTTCGTCTCAGAATGCGCAGTGATCGATTATTTTACTATTTAATACTTCAAAACTTCTTTAAGTTTTTCTTCATAATGTTTTTTTCCGATTTTCCAACTTAAATATTCGTAAAAAACGATACCAACTTTATTTATTTTTCTCTCTCTCTCTCTTTTAATATATCTTTCTCTTTGACTGTTTACTCTTTTATAATAAAATATCGTAAATATTTTAATACAACAACTATTTTTAATGAAAGAAAAATATTTTTACTGTATCAAATAAATAATAAATTTTGTACTGTTAAAATTTTAACGTGAATAAATAAATACTTTTGAATTTATCTTAAACAAATTAAAGGTTATCTATTTACAAAACTAAATGTTTAAAAATACATTTAAAAATTTAGTAGTCTTAAATTAATATCTACAAATTTGAGGGAACTTTTAACTCAAAAATACGATTTACACTGAAAAAAAATAACAACAAAAAACCTTAATAAATTATGTCGATAAATTTTTCGAAAATTTATTAAGATTTAATAAACAATTATTTATTATTTACTTAAAACATTTAAAATATTTATATTGATGTGGTTAAACATTTTAATTGATATCCCTTTTTCAACGTGATCAAAAAGATTTAAGACTAATTTTTTATTTTTAGTTATTTACATCTTCTGAATTAATTTAGTTTTATTAGTTGAATTAAATTTGATAACAAAATTAATTTGAAATTAAAAACCCTTAGAATTTTTATTTTATTTTTACATGCTACGGAATATGTCAGCAAACTATCTAGATATTTATATGTAAAAAAGTGTGAGTTAGAAGAACTTCGCATTTTTTGTGTTTAAGAGTAAATCGTTTTCCGTGCATGTGATTTTGCTTTAATCGAGAGATCGATATAGAAGGTGCTAAACTCAATGGAAGCTCTTGGCTATGCACGAATCCAATTATTCTGCTAGGCGAGAGAGCGTAAGCTTAGGTTGGATCTATAATGGGTACCGAAAGAAGTTTCTGTCTACAAGTCCCTTAGAGAAACAGTTACCGAGCAAATGTTTAGGTGTCTTATCATCCATCTCCTAGAATCTGCATGTCATTTCCTTAAATAAACTGGTGGTGAATAGGCCAGTTCCCCTTCACGTTTATTAACGCAAAAGTAGCTTACGCGATTAACCACAGGATAAAGAGAGAAATCTTTTGGTTGATAGAAACCCATAAATGTTCTTCCAAAGCCAAAGAAATATTCTTTTAGACCATGTCAAATTTTTGCGTTTCCCTTGAAGTAATACAGTCCATGACTACCATAGACTTCACCTCAAAAGAGAATCGCGCTATAAGGGCAACTTAAAAAATTGACACTACAAAAACCCACAAAAATCTTGGGTTTTACTCAAGCATAAAATTAAAACATATTCTTTGCGAAAAGAATACGAAGAAAAGATTAACATAAACACCGCCATTTGGCCCAATCTCATGGTGGATCTTAATCACAGGGTGACAAACTATGCGTTTACCAAACGCCCTTGTATAAGAAACCCACCAGCGCACACAGGTGGCAGTTGAGTGTGTAATCTGGCAGGACTATACACTCGCCCTTATTTGGGGGGTGAAGATATCTTAAATCTCCGCTGCTTTAAGAAATAGCCAGAAGCACACAGAGAAGATCTGTCCTTACAATTCGAACTTTGCATAAATGATAAGCTCCCTTGCAGTTCAGAAACTCCCTTCCCACGATTTGGGTTTCAAACACAGCCACCACGCGATTTGTGAACGAGCATCTTTCTGCTAAAAATACATTCTATGAGAGAAGTTCACTTATTCTTATTCATCGTAAGCTCTTGACTCTTGACGTTTCATCCACTACATTTCAGCAATAGCCAACATAGGCTCTTGACTCTACGTTCTGACTAACTCTAGGTCGCACCCCTCAGCCACGACCCTCCACCAAAAACCATTCAATTCTCTTGCTCTTCGTTGTAACCAACTCCAAGTCTCACCCCTAATCTCCAGTTCCTAAAATCTTCGCTCATTGAAAAAATTCAGATCTTCACCGGTATTGTACCGATCCATCGACTGTTCTTGCGTTCCAATACTACTTCTTCACCACTTCACGGACCCAACTCCACTTTCCATCCCACCGGTTCCTCACCTCTAAGCTCACTCAGATAATTTAGGCCTTCATCAAGTTTAAAACGACCCCTAACCCTACATTCACTTGTTTCCTTCAAGGTCTACACCACATCCACCATCATCACTCATTTTGACTGCCCCAACAATGCACTTCTCACAGAATTTATCTGCTCAAGTACGAAAACGCTTCGTCTCAGCAACAGTGATATTTACGTGGCGAAAAATATCTTTTACAAAATTAGAATATCGTTATATCTTAAGAAATCTGACCATTTTGAATTTCTGCCGCGGCTGTTCCTGATTTCCCCGATAGATGCAACACCAGAATGAGGGTATTGATAAGATAAACCCTTCAAACCCCGTGGGAGGGAACAATGTCGTGTGAAAAGGGGTTTTCCGCTTAAAAAGGCGTCCTTTGTTTGAATTTTTTTACGCTACCATCTTACTGAGGAAAAGATATGATGTGTATTGTTTGGTAAAGCATACACAACTATTATGCGAATTCGTGTTGTGTAATTTATTTTAAAAAAATAATCCAAAAAGGCCTTGGTTACCTTTAAAATTCGGATTTTGCTGGCATATTCTTTAAGCACAAAATATTTTTTTTTTAATTATTTTTTTACAAAGTAACTAATTGGTAAAAATTTTTTGTTATTGGCACTATTGAGTTATTATTTCAAAATTGGATATTTGTAACACTCTTATTATTATTATAAATTTCTTTAAATTGAAACGTGAATGAACCTGTAATATATAATTTAATTTCTTTATAAACATTTGTTTTTTTTTTTTAATTTGAAATGTCGTTTGGATCTCTATTCTCTTCTTCTCGTTCTCATACTTTAATCTAAATTTAACTCCTAATCTTTAACGAAATCTGTGTTACTATGTCTAAATTATTACTTATATTTAATAAAATATTTTTTTTTATATATAAAATGATAATTATTAATAAAAAATACTTAATATATAATTTATATACATATTAATAAAATAGAGTATGCAAATAATCATGTTAAAAAAAATAATTTATAAAAAAACTGTGATTTGATGTTTAACACAATAAGATTTTTTTTCCTTAAATTATATTGTTCAACAAATTTATTATTTTTCTCTTTTCAAATTACATAAAAAAGCAATAATGTTTATAAAAAAAAATTAAAAATAATAATAAAAAATGAAATTAATGTGCTTTAGACGTAATTTTAGTTAAAAAAAATCAATAAATATATTTTTCTGTTTTCTTTTTTTTATTAAACAATTAGTTTTTCCCTCTTTATATAATTTAGACAAATTTTTTTTAACTAAATTTCTCCTTAAGATTAGTACTTGTACTAAAAATCAAATTGAAAATGTGTGGCATGCATTTTTCAATTTCTTTCAAGAAAAAAAATTATAAAAAAATATATAAAAATGAAAAATAGTTAATTAAACTTGAATTGAACTAGTTTTTTTTTTTTTTTTTTTTTTGTTTAGTTTTTATTTTTTTTTTTTTTTTTTTTTTAATTTAATGAGATCCATACAGACATTTTCTCTACACACTTTAAAAATTTTAATTTCCGTTTTCCTTTTAAGTTGATCTTTTGTTCTGATTTAAATTTCCATTACGTTCATATGTCATCACAAAAACTAAATCGATAATTCGTAACAATCAATCCTATGAATTTATGTAACTTTTCTCAATAAGCTTCCTTGTTTCATTCTGACTTTAGTTTTAAGTAGGTATATTAATTTTTAAGTTTATTAAGCTCTTAATACAACAAATTAAAGTTTAAAACTTATTCTAGCTCAACTTAACTTATTTATACTATTCACATTATTTCTTTATTGTTTTCAAATTAACTCAATAATAATTTTGTGATTCTTCTCTAAAAATCGAAAACTTTGGAATGGATCTAAAGCATCAGCTTGTCTACTAAATTATAATGTATAAAAAAGCACTTAATTTAAATTCCCCTAAATTTTTATAGAAAATTTACCCACGTATGTCTATGTCAACATGTTTCTACGGTCAATTTCAAAAATCGACGATTACAAAATGGTGAGTGAGTTTCGCTTACAAATTTAAAAAAAAAAATTTGTTTAAGTAAAATATTTAAATAACCTCAAATAATAATAATGTAATAAAAAGCACTGCGATATTAAAACCAGCAAAGCTTTTTAGCATTCAGTGAAACTCTTCTAGTAACACAAAATACAACCCTGCTTCTTTATAAAAACAAAAACCAACGCAGTTTTAAAATTCATCATGCCTTTTACTAATAAATTTTGAAGAAAGTTGTGAGTTCTAAGAAAACAAAAAGTTTTTTATTTAAAACAAAACAACCCCAACGAAATGACACTTTCATCTTAACAAACAAAAAAAAAATCGAATGTCGGTGTAAATAACGCTAAAGCGTGCGTGCCTATCCCTCTTTTTTACTGTAATTTTTTTGTTATTTCCATTGTAAATTTGTACTCGAATCAAGGAAATTATGGTAAATGTCAAAAAGTTTTTGTAATTTAAAGAAAATTTTTCTATTATAATTTATTTAAAATCGTGTCATAACATGACTGATATGACATTTTACTATAACTCCCCAAATTATCGTCCTACATCATATATTACAATAGTAGAATAATTTATAGTTTGATTCAGTTTTATTTTTTCTCTTATAAGAATTCACTCATAAAGTTCTTTTTTTTTATTGCTTTTGTTTTCTTTATAAAATTTTCAACTAAATATAGTACCCTAGGGGAAAGGGAACTAACACTTAACTTGTAACGTGACAGTTCTAAAGTGGTAGGGACCGGTTAGACAAAGGGGACTTGTCTCTTTAACACTGCGATGTCCTAGGATAACCCTCTCCTTGGCACCTTTTTGACAATTTGTAACAGATAATTAAAATAATCTGAATAACAATTTAAATTTTGGTTTAAATAATGGGTGTCACAAACATTGTCCCGAGTGAACCATGTCAAAATGATATATCCCCTTCGTATAAAGTATTGGAACTTGAGGGAATCAGCTACTACCCGCACAAAATCCAGTCATATGACTAGTTTTGTGCCGATTACCTTTCTTCTGAGCTAATTACACTTTAAACATATTATCACCAGTCAAGTAATATATCTTGTTTTCACCTATCACAATTTGTTTGTTTTTATTATAATATTGTGTTCGCAGGTCAGGGGATTAGTGCTTTAATTAAAATTTACACAAATTTATACAAAAACACGCTGGTAGGAACAAATCGTTTTAATAACCCAATTCTATAAAAAGGCCTTTGGTTTTGTGTTTGTTGGTTTTTTTCCCCGATAAACTTCTAAACTACTGAACCGATTGTCCCGAAATTTTCACCGTAATTTCCTGCGCTTACATTTACAGCCTATATATTGTAAATTTTCAAATGGGCGTTGCACATCTCATACAAACACAGCAAAAACACACGCACACCAAGTGCAGAAACAGGGTTCCCAGTTTATTTTCTACTTCTGGGATTTCTCATCCCCAAAAATCCCCACATATCCTTAACACTAAACTAATATTATGTTAAAGGAAAAATATGCGTTTATCTATTTATTTAAATAAATCCATTTGTGTAATAGTATTAAAACTAATGTTAATGATGAAACAGAATTGAGTCTTCTACTTCAGGTAAAAATCATAAAGCCTATAATTAAAACGACAGTAATAATTATTCCTAAAAATCCCCAGCGAAAAAATTCCTTTTCCCCCATAAGATCCCCTGGGGATTTCAACGAAAATTGTATCCCCAATTACAAAAACTGAGAACCCACCCAGACCCACTTCTTCCCCCCCCCCAGACTTTTTCACTTTTGTTAATTTCTGTTTCGTTTGACATTTTTCGTAAGTGTATTAATATTTTCAATAGCCGATTTAATATTCCTTTATATATATCTTTTACATAAGATAAAATCCAAACTTGACAAGAATATCTATCCAAACATTTACAAACTTGAACAAGTGGCAAAAAGCCTTTCTATTAGTTTTGTTTTTATAGTTGCGAAAGAGGTTTCTCAGTTAGGCGTAGAAGTAGAGCAATGCTTCAGGAACGATTTTCAAATTAAAAAGTTTTAAATATTGAAAATGAAATAGTAAAATACAAAAACAGTTCAGAAGAGGTATTAAACATATTTTGTAAAAAAAACGTAAAATTTTTGAATTTCAAACGCTGCATATCTTGTGGCATTAAACATTTTAAAACGCAATAGCGAAGTTCAGTGTTTGGTGCAAATATCGTAGCTATTTTGTTTAATCCAACAATAAAATGCACTGAGTTTTCGTTAGATTTCACAAATGAGCTATAATATTTTGCATTTTAATTTGCTTACTGGTGCAAATTTGATTAATTTTTTAAGTAATATCAAAATTTTTTTAGTTGAAATCAATTCTTATGTTTTCTGTGTTTGATGGGTCATCAAATGTGCCGCTTGCGAAAATAGTCTTTCTGAGGGAGCCGATGGTGGGAACATCTTTAGATATTTAAAGATTATTTTATTTATTCTTGGAAACTGAGTTTTTTAGTCCTTTCAAATTTCCAACGGATTTTCTTTCAGTCTTGCAAGAGGAGTCTTATAATAAAACGAGGGTTCTTTTGGCAATATCGCTTCAAATTTATTACTCTTTCTATTCCGATGCCCTAGTCTCTTTTATCAGACTTTTCAAAGTCAGGCTCAACGTCACTTTTCCGCAAATAAATTCCTTGTTTCTCGACACAGCACTGCTTCAAACAATTGCTTCGTTAAAATTAATTTTTTTTTTTTTTTTTTAAATCGAGGGTTTGAAATGTTAGCGATATCAATTGGAGTTACATGTTGTGTGGAACCCATGCTTGTTTCATCTCTTGCAAAGCCAATTTTTGCACTTCTTTTGACAGAAGTTCTTCTACAACAACTGAAGTAATATTGAAATTCATACAACAGACTTCGCTACGATGCATTTAATAAAAAAAACATCGATATTCATTCGATGTATCGATACCTTGTATCGAATGTTTTTTAAACATCGCTGTTTATCGTTCGTTACTAGGGATGGGCAATAAATATCGATAAATCAAAATATCGAAATTTATCTACGACTATCAAAATCGATATTTTTAAGATCTCTTTATAATAAAATTCAACATTTTAACCGTTGCTCAACTCCTTACAATACTGTTGTTTTTTAAGAATTGCATCATTTGTTTTTTAACTAATATTAAGAAAATAACGGAGCTTTTCCATTGTACATTTTCATAGATTACACAGTTCAGTTTTGTCTCTATTTTTTAAGAGATGACAACAACAAAATAAGCGCGGAAAAATTTTTCTGGAAAGGCTTCCTAGAATTATGCAAAGAATCGCCCTAATTATGGCGTTTTAGCAGCAATAGACTCATGAAAGTTGGAATGTTAATAATAAAAAAAAATATTTTTTTATTTTTTTGAGCATGTTCTTAATATTAAAAATAAAACATTGCGCAATTTACTTGCATAGCATGTGGCACAACTTTCGTTAACCGGCAGTATATAAACCGGCATTAAAAGTATAATCCCAATTATTATTATTTTTTTTTTTAGATTTCATATGGCGAATAAATGACTCGTTCGAAATCGAGGGACAGGCAGTAAATTTGAATTTAAAAGAAACAATAAAAAGTTATGTAGAATGGAATTACATGTAATATGTTTGTACATATGTAAATACATTGTATTGCACATGTATTGACATAAGTATATTAAGTTCTTAAATTTGGTAATAATTTAAGCTTAATATGTTCGATACATCGATATATCGATATGTTTAACTAATAAATATCGATACTCTTAAGAAATACCGATACGATATATATCGATATATTTTTTTCAATTTGCCCATCCCTATCCGTTACTAGTCCATATAGGTACTCTTACGTGAGGAAGCGAACATTCGATCGACGTTTTTTATATTTTTTTTCAAAACGCAGAAAAAATAAAAGCTTAAATTTATAAATTATATAATATTCGATAAATATTCTTTTTTATTTTCCACATATTTTAACACGTTTACGTATTTTTATTAACTACCGACCATTGAAGTCGACCGCAACATTTACGTATGAGTAACGAGACCTTAAATATCAAAACCAAAGTCCAGCATGACGGTTCTTTCTATTGAGTTAGCAAAAATAAACACGTTTTAATAACTAAAATTAAAACTGCCAAAATTATATGTCATGTCTGAAATATGTTAATTATGTCTGCCTACTATATATGTATATGATGTAGGGTGATGATGATTAAAGAAGCATTATCTGTCGTCGTTTATCATTATTTTTTTATTGTTCAAATCCAACAAACAAATTGTGTTTTTATGTTTCTATCTCTCAATGTCTCTTCCTGTCTACCTGTCTGTCTCTGTCTGTTCCTTATCTTTCTATAATTAAACGTTTTATTATAAATAAATATTGTTAAATTTCAATGTGGATTATTTTAAAATAACGTTATTATACAACTAAAAAACTATAAATATGTTCCACTAAAATACAAAACAATTTAAATATAAACAATAATTTTTATATTTTTTTCTAATATTTAAACAATTTATTAAAAATTAAACTTTGATTTGTTCTTTTGAAAATGATAAATACGTATTTGTATAAATGATAACAACATATTAATGATGATATTGATTTTTAAGATAATGATGACGATTATAATGAAAATAAGAGTTTTATAATTAAAATGTTTTTGTATAAATAAAAATTTAAGTAAATAAACTAAATAAAAACAATGAAAATGCGACTAAAAATTTAATAATCGTATCGTTATAAAACTATATCAACATGCAAATTTATTAACGTACAAACTTATTAATATTTATTTATTTATTATGAAAAAAATATACTAAAATAATTTATGTATTTTAAAATATTATTTATTGTAAAGTTATAAAAAACAAACATCAGCTTAAATTTATAACTTTAAAAAAAATTTATAAATGTCTGTGTTTAAATTTAAAATATTCATAAACGTCTAGTTTGGAACTATTGCAATTTTTTTTCTTTTAATTTGTCCAAATTCCTATCCAGTAATTATTTTGGAATTAATCCTCAAATGTATTCAGAAATTAATAAAAACGTTATTGTATAAAAGAACGCCTACATAAATGTCTATATGGATTATAACTCATTATAATTTAATTCGATTTAATTTGACCTTTCATTTTGATTTTGAATTTACTCCTTGTTTAAACTCAACTGTATGTACAAATTAAAGTTAAAAGGAATTCGATTCAGTTTTGAAATTCTTTACTTTCGTTTAAATTCGCTTGCTTTGGCTTTAAATATTTAATTTAAATTGTGTTGTTCTTTTCTATACACTATAAAATTGGCAAAATATCGTTAAAATATTTGAATTTGGTCAAAAGTTAACAAATGATGGGTGGATAGTTTTAGTCTTACATAGAATAGTTTTTAAGTTATTTAGATTACAAATATATTGTTAAAGTAGCAGTTAAACAAATGGCGTTAATGTGGCCTTTATTTTGCGTAAGGGCCTTCTTTGCTTTCTTTTCTAAAAAAAATTTAATACTGTAGGCTAAAAGCCTGTATAAATGTATTTGAAAATCAAGCACACAAAAAAATCAAATGTGTGTACAACCACAAAGCCAAATGTTATGCGTAAAGGACATAATAAACCACACAAATTGTTTGGCAAACATGCACTTTGTTTTTGCTTATGTTTGCCAATAAACAGCACAAACATATTTCGTACACATATTCATTTTTGTTTTGCTTTCAATGAATGCTGACGACGATTGTGCTGTGGCAATTGTGCTCGCTTTTTGCTTAAAACGCAGAAGAAATATGGATTTAAGAAAAATAAATTTATACTAAAGAGTGCTCTAAACAAAAAGCTGTTTTGGGGCAAACAATGCTGCTAAAAAATTAGAATTTACGGCTGAAAATGATGTTATTGCTTCTTCTTCTACGTATTTACACTGCAGAGTTTTCGCTTAAATGATTACTTTTAGCACTATACACCACAAAAAGTTTGACAAATATTTCTACAAACATTGCTTCAAATGTTTGTCCAAACAGCAAACGCCCCAATTAACAACACAAAATATTTGTACAAACGTAATAGTTTGACAATTTAAATAGTGTTGTGAGAGTACAAGAATAAAAAGATATACATACACTCAAAACAGAAATTGTTTATTTTAAAACCTTTCAACACAGTAAAAAATGTTTGCATATACTCCTAAAATTTTTAAATTACTGTCGTATGTGGTGAACGCATACAAATATTTGTTGTTGCAATATTATCAAAGAAATTAACATACAAAACATTTGGTACACTCATATCCCAAGCTCACATTAAAAAAACATAAAGAAAGTGTGTTTTTTTGTACCCACTCTTATTGCTGCGTGCATTTTTCATTCCCTCGTTAATTTTTGAGCATTTTTGTTTCTACATGGACACACACTTCTCTTCTCTTCAGTATTTGCTTGTGACAGCGACACTACAGTATAGAGTTTGAAAAATTTTCAATGATTTGATTGTGTGTTCAAATGAAAATGTGCAGGCCTCTATTGCGGGCGCATAACGTATTCGTTTCTTATAAAATGGCCTAAAAAAACATAAAATATGTTACAGGTTTGCCCCTTAATTTTATCAAAGAAATACTGCACGATTAAAATTGTTGTTCTTGTTACTGTTTAAAAAAAATATTTTTATTTTTTAATTTTTCTTGTATTCTTTGTAATTTTTGATTAAAAACACATAAAAGAAAATTACATAAATAACATAAATTTTGTCATTTGAGATCGGTAAATAAGTAAAATATGTCGGCAACACTTTGTGTCAGAAAAGAAAACTCCACAAGTGTAAAAATATTCTACCCTACACAGTACAACACATGTTCCCCATGTACACACCCAGAGAAAAAATATGTTTAAAAATGGTCACCTCCAACAAAACTATTTTAAAAGAAAAATTTTAAACATATTATGTTTAATTTAATCATACTTTTTTCACCGACAAACATATTATGGTTAAATTTGTCCTCCATCAAGAAGCCCAACCATATTATGGTTGCCTCCAAACATTATTTGGATAATAATAACTAAAATATGTTTAACATTTATTATAGCATGGTTGGTTTTCAACCATAGCATGTAGCTCTTGGAAAAGAGGAAAATACTATTGTTAATTTAAAAACAAATTATTGTCATATTTAACCAAAACATGTTTAAAGATAACCATCATATGATTGTGGGTTCTTGATGAAGGGCCAATATAACAATAATATGGTTGTCGGTGACAATAACATGGTTAAATTTAACACAATATGTTGAAAATTTTTCTTTAAAAATAGTTTTGTTGGAGGTGACCATTTTTAAACATATTTTTTCTCTGCGTGCATAGATGGTTATAAAGGTTCGAAAGGATAATTGTAAAAGATTTCAACCACCATTTCAAGTTAATGAGTAAAACAAAACACAAAATAGTCAAACCAATTGACTGATAAAGATTCGCATATTTTTGGATTTGTTATCAACTTATTGAGCAAGGTGAAATATGGGAAAAAGATTTTAAAAAAATGGGCATTTTTGCGATTGTTAAGGCACTGGATACACTTTTTTCGGGTAGGTCTTTTTTTCTCCTATTCAATATCTACAACTTTTCATCAGAAACAAAAGAGATATTTCGTACGGTATACCGAGATATAACCGTGTTCAAATATAGAAAATTATTAACAATCTACTTTGACCAAAAAAAAAAAAAAAATCGTACGGCCATTAAATTATTAATGCAGCCAAGTTGACAAAACTAATGATACAGAAGTTCTTATGTTAGGGCTACTTTCTCGTGCAATTGTCAGAATTGAAAAATTTTGTACTGCGCTATTTATTAGTCCCTGGTTTCTTATTTTTACCCCACTTTTTTTACGAGTACATTATTTTCTAAATACCATCACATCTGCATTAGAAATTTCCTAGAAGATATTTCGGATTTCGAACGCTAACCGCAAATGTACCGAAACAAATACCATATTTGATTTAGCTCTTTCGTCAAATGCCTTCAAAAGATCGCTAAATGATTAATCTCATAATCAAAAATTTTAATTGAATGCTTAGGCTGAATTCACATCCACAAGAGACAAAATTATATTTTTGTCTAATAAGACAACAGAACAGAAGTTCTTATGAGACAACCCACACCAGACAAACAAACTGCAAAACTGCCTTTTTGGATTCCCAACAAACACGAATTCTCAAACAATTCTTAAACCTTTTCAATTGTTTGATTTTAACATTTAAATTGAAATTTATAAGGATTTGAATATAAACATTTGACATACGATGTTTTATCAATTTGATATCAACTTGTTATCAAATGTTATTCTCAAATCAAAAATGAGCTTGGCAGCACTTAAGCGAAAAATAATTGTAAACAATAAAAATTGGTGATCAAAGTTAAGTGTATTTTACAATTAAAGAAAAATAACATATGACGTGAAATGAATTCGCTTTAGAAAACCGTAATTTCTTGTGGAAAAATATAAAAAAATTTTTGAGAGTAAAAAATTAATAAGAAAGTATAAGAATACGAATACAAATTAAACGGAAAAGTAAAGAAAATATAAGTTTGGGTACGTACAGTTTTCTTGTAAATAACAAGAAAAAGCATCAAAAAAGAAAAAGAAAACGATTTCTTTTATATCAAAAGTTATTGCATCAGAAAATTAACTGATGTAATAATTGCAAAAATTTGCTGCAGAGTTCGGCATCACTGCATAAAAAAACGTTTGACCTATGATAGTGATGCCAAGTTTCTTACATGTGATGCTTTTACGACCATTAAACTTTACTGATGCGCAAGTGATGCGCAACAGCTGCATTTACGAACGTACTCTTTGTTGTACGATTGCGGTGCTACGCCATGACAATCCTCAAAACAAAAAGGAGCAAAGTATTTCGTCTTTCCAAAATTTGAGGACGGAAAGAACACTATTTCATCTTTTAGTTATGGTGCCGAATATTTAGTTCTTAGTTTATTAAAAAAAATAATGTATTTTAATTAAAAAAAAGTATTTTTTATTTATGTTCCTAATTACATATATTAAAATCAACATTTAAAAAACATTTGAGAATAACGTTTGAAAGCAAGTTGGACATATAAGCATTTCTCAATTTGAAAATAGTTTCGCCTTTTTTGTTGAGAAAGCTTTGAATTTCCAATAATTTTTAAATCATTATCAAGCGTTTGTCTCTCCTTGCTTTTTTCGAAAAAGCGTGTAAATTGCACCAAACATTAAATTTTAATAATGATTCATAAACGGCTTGAGGATTATCATCGCTTAAAATACTCCACTTTTTCTTATCGACGTAGCCAATTCATCAGAAATAAGCTTCGTAAAACAGACGAAGTGTTCTCTGAGCTTCGGGAACAGATATTTTTTAAAGTAAATTTCAACAATTTACAAGCGTTGCTCTAGCAATAAACGATTCATAATGACTTGCCGAGCCTTACTAAACAGAAATGGCAATACAGTTTGACATTCTTAGCTGCTATCGATATCGAAAGTTCTTATGCAGCTAAAAAAAAACACCCATTACAAGTGTTTCTCTCTCAAAGTCATCGTCCAGGCTTGCAATTGTTGTTGCAGCAATTCCTGAGTTTATTGCACGTAGAGAAAAAATATGTTTAGATATGGTCACCTCCAACAAAACTATTTGTAGACAAAATTTTAAACATATTATGTTTAAATTTAACCATATTATTGTCACCGACAAACATATAATTGTTAAATTAGTCCTCCACCAAGAAGCCACAACCATATTATGGTTGCCTCTAAACATGTTATGGTTAAATATGACAATAATTTGTTTTTTAAATTAACAATAGTATTTTCCTCTTTTCTAAGAGCAACATGCTTTGGTTGAAAATCAACCATGGTATTATAAATGTTAAACATATTTTAGTTATTACTAAACAAAATATGTTCGGAGGCAACCATAATATGGTTGTGCCTTCTTGATGGAGGACTAATTTAACAATAATATGTTTGTCGGTGACAATAGTATGGTTAAATTTAAACATAGTATGTTTGCAATTCTCTTTAACAATAGTTTTGTTGGAGGTGACCAAATATAAACATATTTTTTCTCTGGGTGAGAAGATTGGATTGGGGTAGTCAGTTTTATGTACATACTCTGCAATTCTGTTTTGTTTTGTAATTCTCACAGTTTTTAACTTGAAGTTTGCTGTAGGTGTATTTGTATTTATATACAAAATATAAAAAGGAGAAGAGGAAAGACAAGAACAAAAATGGTAAAACTTTAATTTCATAATCTGGACACTAATGCAATTTAAAAGCAAAATTTTTTAAAATTGCAAGTCTGAACGATGACAAAGCTATTTATTGCTATCAAATTTCATCTTATTTCTAGTCAGAGATGATTCTATGAAACTATCTGTGGGGAAACCAGAAAAATCTGGCCCATTATAGATGAAAGACGTAAAGATGTCTCAGAAACCTAACTGTGGCTTTAACTGGTAAATGGCTTATTGGGCTCCCTTGCAGTGAACTGTGTAGAAAATGCAGTGACGAGGAAGGAGAAGAGTCAACGCAACATATTCGCTGTCATTGCCCGGCATTCGGAGACCTAAGACTCAAACTGTTTGGTCAAAGAACTCTTGAGGAAAAAACTTGTACCTCTGATATTGATTTGAATACAATCACCTCCTTCATTAAATCAACCGGCTAGCCGAGTAAAAATATCGCCAGCTATATAATATAGAACACGTGGCAAACATTGAAACATGGTAGCACATCGACAGCAAGCTACATGTGACCTTAATTGCTCCTACCAATGGAACCTTACCTATAGGTCAATAGGTTGTAGGTTTAAGACGTTAAGTGGCAAGATCTTTCAGCCAGTTGAAAATGTTCACACAAAACTTTCAGAAGAGGTCTTATATTGGCGCTCTATTCGGGGACGGGCGAAAGCATTTATTTTATTTTTTTTTTTAATTGGAGAACATTAAAAGCATCTTGAAATTATAATTTTAAAATAACTCGTATTTCACTGCAGTAACTACTACTTTAACAATTATTTGTAGCTATTAAATTAATAATTTAGATTTTTGTAAATATTTATTTGTGATAAGTCAATTTAGAATCCTGATATTTAAGTTAAGGTTAAACAAAAACTCCAAACCAATTTTAACATTTAATAAAAAACTTTTACAAGTATCCGATACTTGATCCAATGCGCACTTTTCAACAAAATTTTATGTAAATTTGAAATACTTTAAAATTGTTTACAAAACGGGCAATTTGTCCCCTTAGGTTGGGTTTTTTAGATCTCTGTTAAACTATGTTTAGTTAATCTGAAAAAAAGATTTGTGTCGCCATTACCAAGCTTGTATGCAAAATTTTGACAAAACTGCTTAGTTTTGCTTAAAATGTTGGTGTTAATAGAAATAATAAAAAAAAATCACATTTCGTCGGAAAAATGCAAGTTTTTGAGTACGTTAAACTAAGTTTAAACTTAATGCACATCTTAAAAACCCGGCCTTAGAAGGTAATTAAATATTACAAAGTAAATGTTAATCGCAGCTTAAGCGTAGTTGACACAACGTCTTAATTTTAGAGGTACAAAAAAACAAATTTCAAATTATTATTTATGTTCTAACGGTCAAGGCACATTAAAAAAGCTGAATTCGTCGCACTCTTAATTTTTTGTCTGTTCGGCAAATTCCAAATTGATAAAATAAAAAAAAAAATAACGTAACGAGCACATGCACATTTTTTGGCTCATACGTACGAAATAATAGCACTTTTGACAGTTTGGAATTATGAATTTAGTAAGCACACTTTATGAATCTGCCTTGCTTACGGCCGTATTCATAAAAAAAATTTACAAACCTTTTACGAACTTAAACAATAACATGTGCGACAGAAACATTTGCTTTTGTTTTAAATATTTAGTGCAGACGCAATGATCGATGTAAAGTGTGTCATTAGACGTGTATTTATTTCTTTCTGAAGCCCATTTCACACTATTCCACAAGTCTTAAGATTGTTGCTCTCATAAAATCCGATGAGTTTTGATCTGATTGTCGAAAAATCAAATAGAAAATTAAATAAAAAAAATTCTTTGTAAAATATCAATTAACAACTGTACAACATAAAAAAGATTTATATGTTTACAAAAACAATGTGGAAATTTTCGAAAAAAAAGTTTAATATTTATATTTAAATTTTTATTTAAAATGCATTTAAAATTTTGGATTGACTTAAACCGATATAAACCCATTTTTCGTCGCACTAAGTAAACTGACAATATTATAACGAAATAAGATTTTAAGTAACTGACAGAAATAAATGTCATTGCAACAAAAAAAAGAGTACGAGTGCTGGTGGTTATAATCACCGGTGGGCGAAAAAATGTGTTAAAAACTTTATAAATGTGATTAGCCAATAACATAAAATAATATATTTCTAGAATATTTAATAATTCTTATTCCGATGCTGGCGGCTAATTTTTCAACGACTGCTTTTGTTATTCTCGTCGGGGGTGGAAAAGTTGATACGATCATACTTTTTTCAAACTTTTTATTAAATCACACATATTTTTAGAACAAATATGTGTGATTGATTTAAAATTTAAATGAAATCACTTAAAAGTTTTCATTCTATGATTTTCCTTATTTTGCATATTTTTATTAGAAAAAAATTATAGAAAAAATTTTTGATCTTTTGTAAAAATACAACTCTGATAAAATTGTTTAGATAAATTTTAAAATATGCGGAGAGCCGTACGACTGTGAAATTTTTTCACGCATTTTTTGACATTTCATAACAAATTGTTTTCTAACTTTTATACATTATGAATTAATTTTAGTAGTTGACATGTCGTAATAGTGTTAAAGCGCGTTTACGACGAGTTTAAAATAATGTAAAAAATACGCTTTTTTTAATCAAAAAGTGTGATATATTCGGCTATGCTGAATCATTCATAACCACCACCCTTAAAATTATCTAATAACGAAAGATTAAAATGTTTTCAAGCCCCAATTAGAAATTTCGTTTCATTCTGTGTTGATTGAACAGCGGATGAATTTTAGCATATTTGCATTAAGGGACTTTCGGTCCTTATTAGGAAACAGTGCCAAAAAACCATTACAAATATTATTTGAGGAAATAAAATTGTAAATCTTAGCTAATTAATGCGTATGGATTTTGTATACCCTTCACCACCACTAGTAATGAATGAGGGTATACTAAGTTTGTCATTCCATGTGAGTCTTTTTTATTATACATTTAAGATCTCATAAAGTATATACATATATTCTGGCACCTTGAGTAATTCTAAGTGGATTTGGCCATGTCCGTCTGTTGAAAACGTGCTCGCTTTCGAAAGATTCAAAAGAAAAGAACAAACTTAGTTTCAAATTGCTTGTAGTTACCCTAAGCAGTTTGGGATTAAATTTCAGAAATATCGGCTTAGTAGGCTCAGAGCTATGAATCAAAATGGGAACCCACCACCCTAAAAAATAGATAATTGTTTTACAAAAACTAATATAAATTGTGGAATAATGCACGGAATTATATACAATTTCACCCAAATTCGTTTTATATGACTGTTAATCAAAGTGTTATATTTCATGAAGATCGGTTTAAAATTTACCCCGGCCCCCATATAAATCCTGCTCCCGGAAAACAGTTTTGTACACCTTAAACCGTAATAAATAATGATATCGCAATAAAATTTAGAACGTCACAGTTTGATAGGCCAAGAAATCATACTGCCAAATTCCATAATTTCCCCTAGGCCCCAAATAAACACTAATCCTGGAAAACAGCTTAGTACGCCTAAAACCGTAATAAATTATGCTATCATAATAAAATTTGGTACTTCACAGTGCTAAAGGACTATAAATCATACTATTAAACTTCGTGATGATCGGTCCATAATTTACCATAGGCCCCATAAAAAGCCCACGCTAGAAAATTAACTAAATACGCCTAAAACCTTAGCAGATATAGATATTGCTGTAAAATTTGCTTCAGCTTAGCTTTATAAGGCCATAAAAGCTGTCATGCAATTTTGGGATATACGGTCCATAATTTACCTAAGAACCCATATTAGGCAGCCTTGTGAAATTCACTGTAAACTCTTAAACTTATTTCACTGCTGTATTGAAATTTATTCAAATTATTGTTTTTTAATGCCAGAAATCACTCTACAGAATTTTGGGACGATTGACCCATAATTTACCAAAGGTCCAATACAAATTACCCGCCTAGAAATCATTTTAGTGCGGCTAAAACTGTTACGAATCAAGATAGTTCAAATTTCTAAAAGGAAAGCATAAAACTTTCCTATTGTCGGTTAACCGGTGCCCCGGTAGGCTAGCTGTTAGTGAGCTAGTCTATCAGCGCCGGGGTTGCGGGTTCGATTCCCGCCAGAGACTCTGATATCCTGCAGACAAGCGTATAGCTTTGCGGGATTAGCATAGGTAATTTAAAAAAAAAAAAAAAAAAAAAAAAAAAAAAAAAACAACTTAATAAAAGTCTAAACCGCAAAATTCCGTTTTTATAAAGAATAATTAAAAATATATAGACTCCTGAAATATTCGAAATGTCGATGGAGGGTATCAAAGATTCGGCACAGCCGAATATAACACTCTAACTTATTTTTATACCTCAAAAATCAAGCGATTCCAGTGGACCAGTTCTAGAAGAAACGGTTCTAGTGGAACCTTTTGCAGAATTGAGGAAGTTCACAAAATTATTCCGAGTATTATTAAATTTTTGTTTTTTTAAATGCTTATGACTTGTTTTTCATAAGCAAAGCAGATTAAAAAAAACAAAAACCATATTTTTATACAAAAATTTGCTAAAACCAAAAAAAAAAATACGTTCAAATTTGACTTTAAATTTCTCAACAACTGCTAAGCCGCTGTTAACGCCACTACCAAAAACCCTAACTTCAGATGATCCATCTGGCAGCACCTAATTTTAAACATAGAATTTTTCGTATTTTTTTATTGTCGTTATTTTGTTTTTAACGAAAGTAAAAATGTTGTTCTAAAATAGCCATATTTAGGAGCCAAATTGAACTGCCATTTTATTCTCTAAGTAAATTCCAGAACATAAAGTTGGCAGTGGCCAGATAAAATTTTGAATTTATAAATTTGTTAAATTTTCCTAGTGGTTTTCAAACCAAAAAGTATGTATAAATTTAATATAATTTAGTAATTATACAATTCCTAATTATTGTTATTTATTTAGGAATTTTAATATAAATACATTTGTTGAATAAATTAAGTTTTTTTATGAATCACTTGTATTTTATTCAAAATCCCCTTGGAAATCACTAGAAGTCACCCTAGGCTGGCGTGCCTCCAACAATTTTAAAATTCTTTTTGATCGCATCAACTTTCTGGACCACATCTGCCCTAACAACTTGCCAATCTCGCAGTAAGTAAAAATGTCTTTACCACACTATGAAAGTCAAGCGCTAAATCAACAGCCCAATCACGAATGTTCATTTTGCCACAAACCCCCTGACAAAAACATAACTAGCTGCGCCGGTTGCCATAAAATATTTCATAAAAATTGTGTTAATGTCACTGATAATGACATAACCTTCAACTGCCCTGAATGTTCTGCCGTAAAGCCAAATTCACCTGCACCAAGTGCTTTAAGTCGATGCTCAAATCGTTCTCATGCTTCGCAGTCTCGAAAAATTGAACTAAAACTTCAGAGGTTAGAAGAAGAACGCAAATTAAACAAAGAGTATCTAAACAAAAAATATCAACTTCTTGAGGAAGCTGAAGCCCTCACTGATATCTCAGACGATACTTCCCAGTCCGTCCATGACTGGTTGGCTTCAACTGAACCCCCCAATAATAACACCGAACAACATACTGTTCCGAACGCAAAAAACACTACAGATTCGCAGACACATAATTTGCCGAACCAAACTTACAATAAAAATGCATCCTATATGCCAAATAATATTTTGCCAAACAGAAATCAATCAAGATTTATTTGTAATGGCTTAAATACAATGCCACAAAACTCCGTTGGATTTGTTCCGCCCACAGTTACCTCGGCTGCCATTAATTCGTTTTCAACCATGTCCGCAGTGCCAAATTGTACTACGGCCATTTCCACCCATAGTGGCTATCAACAACGAATGCAGCCTACAGTACCTTCAGTGTATACTTACCCCACCGGCAGCGCATTTACGCCTTATCCGACAAGTAAAAGTACACACAATTTATTTCATTCGGTTCCACAACCATTTATTGAACCGCAACCAATATCTTCAACAATGAATTTTCCTCAACACGCACTAATAAACGAGGCCTCTTGCCCACAACAACACGTAGCATCACCACCAACTGTGCTGCAGAACAACCTTAGTTCTCGCCAATCTCTCCCCAAAGAGTTACCCGAATTTTCTGGCCATCCAGAAGATTGGCCAGTATTTATCTCGACCTACGAATGGTCCACCACAGCCTGCGCATTCACCGATGCCGAAAACCTTATTCGCCTTCAAAAGGCCTTAAAGGGAGATGCACTTCATAGCGTCCAGCAAATGTTGATCCATCCTTCAAATGTAAGCAGCGTTCTCCAAGTACTCCGTATGTTGTATGGCCAACCTGAAAAGATAATAAATTCAATAAAAAATAGGATTAATTCTTCCCCAAAAGTAGAAGAAAATAACCTAAAAACTCTTACCTCCTTATCCATTGAAGTTCGCAGTTTGATATCCACAATTACTGCTAGTCATATGCTTGATGAACTAAATAATTCATCACTTCTGTTTGACATACTGCAAAAACTTCCACCCTCATATCAAATGCAGTGGGCATCACGAAAAATTCAGCTGATGAACCAAAATAAAAAACCAAATTTGTTCGAATTTGACGAATGGTTTTTTAATGTTGGTATAACAGCTAGCAGTATAACAATTGATCAACATGCGAATAAGTGGAACAAAGAAAAGATGATAACTAAATCAAATGCAACAACAACAACAAACAGGAGAGCTTTTATTCATTCCCATAGTGAGCGCAAATGCATTGTGTGTAACAACACCAATAGTTGCAGCGCAGTCGCTAACTGCCCAACATATTTATCTATGGATCGTGGTGAGAAATGGAATGCAGTAAGAAAATACAAACTGTGTAAATTCTGCTTGAACAAACACAGTGGAGACTGCAATAAGAAGAAAAGGTGCGGTAAGGAAGGGTGTGAATATTTTCACCACCCGTCATTACATCGATATTCTGTACCGGCAAATAAAGCAAATGAAACGTCAAATGAAAATAAAAGTGAAAACAAAAATTTTATAAATAAAGAAGTGAATAATACACACAGTGAAAAAGTGAAAAATATTTTATTTAAAATAATTCCAATTAAAATATTTGGAAATAATAATAAAATAATCGATACATTTGCCTTTATTGACGAAGGGTCATCTATAAGTTTGATGGACGAGTCGTTGGCAAATCAATTGGAGATTGATGGTGAACCAAACCCCTTATGTTTGCGGTGGACAGGAGGTATGGAAAGAAGTGAAGAAAACTCCAGAAAACTCAAAATAAACATTTCAGGTGGTAATAAAAAACGCGTGGCCATTGATGTTTCTACTGTGAAATCTTTAAATTTGCCTGTTCAATCGCTGGATTATAAAACATTATCGGAACGCTATCCCCACTTGCGAAATCTTCCTATACAAAGTTACAGTGATGCTGTGCCGCAAATATTAATTGGATTAAACCATTTCAATCTTGGAGTTTCAAGCAAAATCCGTGAGGGATCATCCCATGAACCTGTTGCTGTTTGTACAAAACTTGGATGGTTTGTTTACGGCGCTGTTGCAGAAAACAAAACGGCAAGTACCAACTACAATTTTCATATATGTGATTGCTCTACTAGAGTAAATGAATTAGATGAGTTAGTTAGAAGTTTTTATTCATTAGATAGTGTGGGGGTAAGTGTTAAAAATCCAATCGTAGCAGAAAGTGAAATGCGTGCGTTAAATTTATTAGAAAAGTATACAAAATATAAGCCGTGTGGGCATTACGAGGTCCCCCTTTTGTGGAAGTTTGATTTAGTGGAAATGCCTGATAGTTATCAGATGGCGCTTAAACGATTAGTTTGTCTTGAAAGAAAATTGCGTCAGAATTCAGAACTTCTTAATGTTTTTAGAGAAACTGTTTCTAAATATTTGGCTAAAGGTTATATTCGTAAATTAGATTCACATGAAATTGAGCGTGGTGATAAGAAAATTTGGTACCTTCCAATTTTCGCTGTTTTTAATAAAAACAAACCAAATAAAACGAGGGTTGTCTGGGATGCTGCTGCCACTTCGAATGGTATGTCCTTGAATTCTTATTTATTGAAAGGACCTGATTATTTGGCCTCTTTGCCTTCAATACTTTTTAAATTTCGCCAAAAATCGGTGGCTGTTTGTGGTGACATTGAGGAAATGTTCCACCAGGTGCATATACGGCCGGAAGATCGTGATGTTCAACGTTTTCTTTGGCGTGATTGTGTGGAAGGAAAAACTCCCGATATATTCGTGATGAATGTTATGATTTTCGGAGCTACATGTGCCCCTAGCATTAGCCAATACATAAAAAATCTCAACGCGAGTAAATTTGAAAATGAATTTCCGCTGGCTGCAAAAGGAATTAAGGAAAACCATTACGTTGACGATCTCCTTATATCCGTAGATGACTCGGAGGAGGCTATACAAATTATAACTGATATTGCCCATGTTCATCGCCAAGCTGGGTTTAATATTAGAAATTGGATTTCAAACAGCAAGCTAGTGTTAAATTCTATTCCCTCAGAAACTAGTTCTGATTTTAAATGCTTAAACCTAAAAGATGAGAAGCAAGTGGAAAAGGTTTTAGGTGTTTTTTGGGAACATCAAGAGGATGTCATAAGGTTTAAAATCTCACCTTGGTTAAGAGAGAGTGACATTTTTTCTGGTCAAAAGATACCAACAAAAAGAGAGATGTTACGATTAGTGATGTCAATCTACGACCCCCTTGGTCTGATAGGACATATTGTCATGTATGTCAAAGTACTTATGCAAGATGTTTGGCGATCAAAAATAGAATGGGATGAAAAGATTTCATCTGAACTAACAACTAAATGGACAAAGTGGGTTAATATTTTACCCGAAATAGAAACAATAAAAATTCCTCGTTGTTATTTAAAACATTTTGAAAGCTACAACAACATCGAAGTTCAACTGCATACCTTCGTAGATGCAAGTAAGGACGGTTACGCAGCAGTATGCTATTTTCGGTTACGAAGAGGTGATGATATTATCTGCTCAATTATTGGAGCTAAAACTAGAGTTTCTCCTATGAAAATAACATCCGTCCCGCGCCTTGAACTAATGGCTGCCCTCATAGGGTCTCGTTTTGCTAAATATATATCAGAAAATCATGATATAAAAATTAATAAAAAATATTATTGGACCGACTCAAAAACGGTGTTAAGTTGGCTGAATTCCGAACACCGTAAGTACAATCAATTTGTTGCCTTTCGCATTACAGAGATTTTGGAGCTGTCTTCAATCAAAGACTGGAGGTGGATCTCAAGCAAGCAAAATGTGGCTGATGAAGCTACTAAATGGTCAAAAATTCCAAAGGTGTCGAATTCCTCCAGATGGTTTGGGGGACCAGAATTTTTACGTCTTCCAGAAAATGAATGGCCGCAAGCCGTTCCAATATCTGAGTCTACCGAAGAAGAGCGTGTGCACCATGCATTTAAGATAACGAAATTTGAACCAGTTTTCAATGTTTGCAAATTTTCAAAGTGGAATCGACTCGTTCGAACTGCCGGCTACGTTCTTCGTTTCGTACGCAATTGCCGGTTAATTAAGAAACAAAAAGGTGAATTAACCCAAGATGAATTACAAAGCGCTGAAAATACTTTATATAAGCAGGCACAGCGCGAAAAATATTCCTATGAAATATCTTTATTAAGTTCTAACATGGTCATACATAAATCTAGTGATATTTATAACAAAACCCCATACTTGCAAGATGGTGCGTTACGTGTCCACGGCAGAATCAACAAAGCGGATATTCCACTAGAACAAAAACGTCCGATAATTCTGCCTAGAAAAAGTCAAATCACAAAACTTATTTTGATGCATTACCATTGCAATTATCATCATATGAATCATGAGACTGTTGTCAACGAAGTTAGGCAAAAATTTTGTATTTCAAGACTTCGTGCAACATACAAAGCTGTAGTTCGTTCCTGCCAAATGTGCAAAATTAAGAAGGCAGTACCTCATAACCCTCAAATGGCCGAATTACCGCGTGCTCGTGTAGCTTCTTATGTTGCGCCATTTACATATACTGGGATCGATTTTTTCGGCCCAATTACGGTCGTTGTAAATAGGCATAAGGAAAAACGATATGGATGTTTGTTCACTTGCCTGACGATCAGAGCAGTCCACATTGAGGTGGCACATTCATTAACAACAAGCTCTTGTATCTTAGCCATTCGTAACTTTATGGCGCGCCGCGGAATTCCACATGAATTTTACAGCGATAATGGCACAAATTTCGTCGGTGCCGAACGAGAACTTCGTGAAGCTTTGTCCGAGGTCGATAAAGATGAGTTGGTTAAATCATTTACTACCACCACAACAACATGGAAATTTAATCCTCCTGCATCACCCCACATGGGTGGGGCTTGGGAACGACTTGTACGTTCAGTCAAAACAATATTATATCAAATAATGCCTTCAAGGTCACCAAGCGATGAACTTTTGCGAAGTATGCTGCTAGAAGTAGAGAACATTATAAATTCAAGGCCCCTAGCCTATGTTCCTGTGGATGTGGAATCTGGTGAGGCATTAACACCAAACCACTTCCTAGTGGGTTCTTCTTCAGGACTAAAGCCTATATCGATTTGTGACGATAGTGGCATATTACTTAAACAAAGTTGGCTTACTTCACAACAGTACGCCAATATATTTTGGAAAAAGTGGCTGAGTCAATATTTGCCATCCTTAACTTGTAGGTCAAAATGGCATGACCGACAAAAACCTTTATGTCAGGGGGACTTAGTGGTCATTGTGGATCCATCCCTTCCTCGAAATGTGTGGCTACGTGGTAAAGTCTTAGAAGTTAGATTGGCAAGCGACGGTCAAGTACGTAGTGCAAAGGTACTTACTCAACATGGCGTACTTGAAAGGCCTGCGGCTAAGCTGGCTATTTTGGAAGTTGCTCATCAGCAGGAGTCTGGCGGCGAAGAAGCTTCTTGCCATACTGCGGGGGGAATGTTAACGCCACTACCAAAAACCCTAACTTCAGATGATCCATCTGGCAGCACCTAATTTTAAACATAGAATTTTTCGTATTTTTTTATTGTCGTTATTTTGTTTTTAACGAAAGTAAAAATGTTGTTCTAAATTAGCCATATTTAGGAGCCAAATTGAACTGCCATTTTATTCTCTAAGTAAATTCCAGAACATAAAGTTGGCAGTGGCCAGATAAAATTTTGAATTTATAAATTTGTTAAATTTTCCTAGTGGTTTTCAAACCAAAAAGTATGTATAAATTTAATATAATTTAGTAATTATACAATTCCTAATTATTGTTATTTATTTAGGAATTTTAATATAAATACATTTGTTGAATAAATTAAGTTTTTTTATGAATCACTTGTATTTTATTCAAAATCCCCTTGGAAATCACTAGAAGTCACCCTAGGCTGGCGTGCCTCCAACAGCCGCTTTTAATGAAATTTTAAACTGGAGAAAAACTCAAGAACTCATCTCTCCATCAAAATTCTAGACATAAATCTCTATCGGTTTAAGAGTTACGGACTTTTGGCCGATGAAAAACAATTCTGGACACTGTGAATCGTTTTATTTTAGTGGGGTGGGCGGGGATCATATATCCGCCAACGCCTTCCCACTTGTTATAGAGGGGTTAGTGCACGGTCAAAATGCTTTTCATATAGGCGAATTCACTCGCGTACCTGTGCTGGACGTTATATTCTCCGTCGTAACTATATTTTTTTATTGCCCAGCCAGCATTGTCGGTGTCACACATACAAACACATTTTCACTAATACTACCATAGCGCTTGACGAGAGCTTGACCGTGCACAGACCCCTTAACATCTTCATTTATTTTGTAAAGAACAAAAACTCTTTTGTTCAGTTTATCTCTTATAATGTTATAGGGCCTTAAATTTTGATAGCACTGACCTCGAGCCTGATTATTTACAGAATTTATTAGATGACGAGTTAAACGATAATTTGTTTGTTTTTTTTTGGTGGTGGGTTTGAACATTTCTTTAAAATATCAAAGTACATGCTAAATTTTTAATGTTGTATTTACAATCTGAATATGGTGAACAATATCTGGGTAAATTTTATGGTTAAAGAGAAATAAATACGCGTAATTTACTTTGCCCTGACAATTACTATTATTTCTTTACTATCTTTTCAAATTTATATCTTAAGTCTACTTCTGTTTCAATTTATATTTACAATACGCAGTTTTTAGGTATGTAATGAAAATCGATCGTTTTCAAAACGATTCTTTGTTTCACAAGTTGTAATGAACTTCGAGCGATTTTTTAAAATCTATTTTTGAATTATTATCTTAATTGTATGTTTAAACTATAACACAATTATATTTTGTATAATATAAAATTTAAAATGAGATAGACTGGAAATAAGAGCAAAAATTTATTAGAAATTAATTTTTAAAGATACTAAAAATTTAAGTTTCGTTCTTAAATCGTTTCGTTTTCAAAATCGATTTCCATTACACACCTGTATTATTAATGGTTTATTCTTTTTTTTTTTTAAATAAGGTATTTGTATTTAAATGTTAAGCAAAATTCTTAAAAATTTTAAGCATCACTACGCAAATCATCCATCTACAATTCAAATCAATCAAAGTAATAATAAATATATAAATTCTTTATTATTTCGATTATATTTTTCGTTTTACTTAACACAAAAAACAATTTATTTTTGTCTACAAAATTGTTTTTAAATTTATAAAATAAAATATAAAATAAAATTTTTGCCAAAAAAAAAATGCTTACCACACAGGCAACCACACAGCGAAATTGAAAAACAAATACTACTACACTGCAAGAAATAAACTGTAAAGTTAAGCCAATGTAACACTCAAACAATTTGTACACTTAAAAAAATATTGTAAGTAAAATATCACAGTTCCCTGTTCCGGTTTTTTTTTTTAAATTTCTATACACTCAACTCTCAAATTGTAATTGTATTGTAAAAATATTAAAAAAAATAAGTTAAAAATGTAAGTAAGTTCTTGTTAATTTAATAAAAAAAAATATTTAAATATAAATCTTTAATAATAAAAGCAGTTTAGGAGCACCTGAATCATCCAATTTTGAGTTTTTTTTTTTTATTTAGTTTGATTAAAATTTTGAGTTCTTTTTTTTAACCGTTTTTGACTTAAATTTTGATTTATATTGAAATATTTTAACTCAAAGTATGCAAAAATTCGAAACATTATAAAAACATGCCACTCAAATTTTAAAAATTTATTTGTAAATTAATATCAAAATTATATTACAAATAAAGACAAAACCATAAAAATCTATTTAAACAGAGAAAAATTGTACACGAAAATTAGTTTTTTGCCTAAATTTAGGAGATGACTGTACTTTTCAAGGATTTTTTGTCAAATTTTATTGAACGGTAACGAAAAAACCTTTTCGTTTAAATTTTTTTTGATTATTTTTTTTTCTAATTATTTCTTTAGCTAAATTTAGTTACTTTATTTTCGTTAGTTTTTTTTTGGTTTTTTTTTTTTTTTTTTTTAATACGTATTTTGGTTTTTTTATAACCTTAATTTTAATTATCAGCATGAAATTTTGCTTGTTTTCACTAAAATAAATGTTAAGCGCATGATAAATTTTTTTAAATTACTTTAATAATATATTTTAAATTTTTTCAATATAATAACGGTTTTCAAAACTAAATTGCAGCTTTAACAAGTCTAAAGTTTTAATCGTAAAAAGAAATATTAAAAAATTTAACTAAATTTAAGGCTGAAGATCAAATTAATTGCTTAAAAAAAAGATGGAAATTTTTAATTATGAATGTGAGGATGTTTTCCATAAATCTTTAGTAGAAAATTATTCCGAATGTGTTACGCCACTCAGTAGAAGAATACCCAAATACGAAGCAAACTCATTTTTGTTAGAGCATACCAAGTGTGTTGTTCTCCTGTTCGGTATTTGGTGCTTTACGCTTATAACATTTTTTTGCTTTTCTGTAAGTTTTGCGTATAATTATGTCGCTCATTTCTTTAGACATTAACCTGAATGTTTTCACTATGGAGACCCCTTATGTAATTCTTACGGATCCATAGTTTGTAGATCTCAGTATGGTGCAGCACACTTCTTCTTCATCTTCTTTCGTCCGCTTAACTCCCTGTGGGGCATATGGGTTCAAGAGGTATCTTAAATACCGTCTGAACATAAATTGCTCCCAAAAATTATTTTTGGGAATGAAATATTTTATTAATTAATTCATTTATTAATGATGTGCTAATAATCCCAATTTTTTTAAATGAAAACACTGAAATTTATTGTTGTGGGAAAGCTAGTTCCTATGCGCATTTCGCTGGTTGCTTAGGCCAGCTCGTCAGGAAACTTTTTCCAAACACTTTAGAAAAGCTAAAAATATTATACAAGTAAGACCATAAAGTGAATAAGAATTTTAAAACACTCTGGTCTTAAATGTAACAATATCAAAGCTTCAACAAAGTCACAACAATAAACCGTCAATTTTTTCTTTCTTACATTCCCCTACAATTGGCTGGGTTTTTTCCCTCCCAAGCACATAAAGCTTGCCGCAGGCCGTAAATGTGTGTTCAAGTGGAATTATGCAGTCCTCTACTATATATAAGCAATAATTTATTAATACCCTACGGGAAAGGGAACTAACACTAAACTTGTCACGTGACACGTCACTTTAACATGGCGATGTCCTACGAGGGGGTTAATTGGCACCTTTTTGACACTTTGTAACATGTCCTAAAATAACCTTTCAATTTCGGTTAAAATAATGGCTGCCGCAGATATTGTCCCAAATGAGCCATGTCAATATGCTAGATCCCCTTCATTTAAAGTAATAGAACTAGAGAGAATCAGCCACTACCCGCACAAAATCCAGTGATATTTCTTGTTTTCACCCATCACAATGCGTTCCTTTTAATTATAAAATTTTGTGCACTGGTCACGGGATAAGTGCGTTAAGAGCAATTGACTTAAATTTCCCGCAGGGTAGTTGAAAAAACTTTGATGTTTAATTAGCGAGTATAAGAATTATTTGAAAGGAACCAAATCTCTTATATAAGAGATATTCTAGAGCCGGACCTTAATATTCAATTATGGAGCTATTGTCACAACATTTTGCCTGACATATGCACAAATAAGCCTTAATGTATAAAAGATATTGGTGCAAAATTTGTGATTTGTGAAAGTGATCTAAAGAATTTTTTTTATTTTGTTTGCCAATTGTAAACCGATTCTCAATGTTAATACAAATATGATTACATATTAGTCCAGAATGGGTTGTGTAAAACGGCTCGGTAAATTCCCGAACCACTTTATTCGAAAAGTTTTGAGCTTGAAGCTCACAACTATTCAGCCTTCCAGGGTGCCAAAAGTGTTGCCAACTCTTTACGACTAAAATTGGCAAAACAAAGCCTCAAAGAAGTGCCTCAATGCTGGCTAAACGTGATTTTAATATTAAACAAAGTTTCTCCTAGATACATAGTCTATAACTAGGGCGATTTGTTTAAATTTTTGCCCACATTGTAATGTATAAGGTGGCGCAAAAGTCAGCAGAAGATGCGACCCAATATCTCGTTTTGGTGATTTGCTGCACTGCCCGTCAAGATCGCCCGACTGTATACAAGTTATTTACTGCGCATGCGCAATTTTAAAAGATTCTTCATGTTATGATAAACATTTTAAGATATTTGTTTATGACTTCTGATGATTAAAATGTATTAACAAATGTTGATAAAAGCAACAAAATTTAAAAAAAAAAAGTTGCATATTTACCGCAGCAATAAAAAGTTGGGTTTCAAGCTGATTTCCCTTATTCTTTTTTCTTATAACTAAATATAACCTTTATGTATATGTATAAGGCGCAATTTTGTAACTGCCCGATGTTGACAAAATTTAATTTACAGCATTTCAGGAGAAAAAACTTAATTTTGATCCTATTTGCATTTGCTTTACACATTTTGCATGAGTATGAACATATTTTAATGCCTGACGCGATGATTTAGGTTTGGCTGTAACTTGTGCGTTTACTGATATTATAAGATTTTATAAAATGTATTTTTTTTCTTTTGAATTTTTATATTCTTATAATATTTTTTTTTTACTGTTATCTAACTCATCATGTTATTATAAATAATTATTTGAGATTGTTTTTAATAATCTTTTTCTTAAGATTTTTCCACAATATAAAAAATTTCCATAGAATTTATTATTTTATAATATTTTTATCGTTTAAAAAGATTAAATAATTTTTCAACATTTTTACCTATAAGTATGCAACGTTAATTATCCACACAAAAAAATAAATAAAACAGGAAATGAATGAAAAAATTTAGATAAGCTTGTAAATTAACGCTTCTGCATGTGCTTTTTATCCACAAAAAAAAAGAAGGATTTAATTTTAAAGTCTAATGTACATTTATGTATACATAAGTATATATGTATGTATATAAAATGTACATATGAATGTATATTTTATAAATTAATCTTTATTTTATAAATGTTTAAATATTTTAAAAATATAAGTGTATGTCGGTCTAGGCCTGTGTGTTGTATGTGCTCGTATGCCTGTGAGTTTAAAAATTTCCTTGGAATGCTTAAATATTACCTTTTTCAGTGCTTGGACTTTTTTTTTTGTTTTTAATTTTGTTGCTTCTCAATTACACGTAATTAATAAAACTACAACGATTTAATAACCAAATGCTTAATGCCTTTTGATATGCTTCTCTATTTTTTTAAATTATTATTGTATAATTCAATTCATTTATTTAATTAATTAAAGTTGTTGCTATGCGCTTTTTGGAATGCTTAAACCAACCAATCAACCAAAAAAAAAATCTATAAAACATTTTCTTAAAAAACAAAATAAATGCGACATTATTTCAAACCAAACTAATTCAAAACAAAAATTAATATTTTAAATCAGACCAAAAACCCCTCCATGCTTAAAAAATAAATATTTATTAATTAAATAAAAATTCAATAGACCACAAAATTTCTCAGCCTCATTTATCAAACAAATAACAACAACAAAACCTTCCCATTTTTATATGGAATTTGAGAAAAAAAAAAACTTTTAAAATCGGTTACCAAATCGCAACATCAGTCTTTAAAACCAAAATTCAAATTTCCAATAACAAACTTAAACAAAACTTCATCGAAAAATCACCTTAAATTATATTCTAAATCCCTTTTTCCAAAACTGCAAAACGAAAACGCTAAAATGATTCGAACTATTTTATCACAAAAAATCCCATCAACAACTAGAAAAAATTAAACATATTTATTAATCATAAAGTAAATTTTTTGTTTATTACTCTTCGTAAAAAAAGTATTTTACTAATAGTTAACTTTTCTTAAATTTAATCAATTTTCATCGATGATCAACAACAACAACTACATCAATAACAGGAATATAGTGTTCAGCTGACATTCCGTGAACAGTGGACGGATGAACGTTTGAAATTTGATGATATACAAGGTAAGTGCATCTAATCAATACACAAAAAAAAGTGTTTTATCAATTAAAAAATGGTTTAAAAAGAATTTAAATTTAATTAATGTGATAATCGAATCAATATTTAAAAATTTAATTTTGATTTAATTAACATTTTTGTTGTTTTGAAATAAATTTTCAATTAAAATTTTAATTAAATAACAAAAAATCTTAATTGACTTTTTTCGTTTGAAATAAAATTATTTAAACATGTGGAATTATTGTTGGGAATTGTCAATATTTATTTAAATAAATTAACACATTGTTTGAAATGGTAAAGTTTTTTGATCACTTTTTTAATTAAAATTAAAAATATCATTTGTAACAAATTCATTTATTTTTATTTCATTTTCATTTCCTGTACAACAAGACAGTGTCTTATAATTACAGTACAGTTACAAGAATATTTAATTACATATAATTATTACAAAATTGTTCATAGTATTAAAACAAACAAAAAAATACAATTATAAAAAAAAGAATAAAGTCATATAAAACATTTTCAATCAAGAAACAAAAACAATTATGAAAAAAAGTTATATAAAAACATTTTGAAACTGTTAGCATTACGATTTAGTTGTTGGTTTAGTGGAAGAAGGTTCCAAAGACGAGCGGCATGAATAAAAACCTGCCATTCGGAGACTAAGGTTTGATGCCGTGGAATAATAATATTATGGTTCCTCTGAGATTGAAAAAAACGTATTTTCTCAAATAAATATTTGGGGGTTTTGGTGTTTATCACTCTGTGTAAAAAAGTAAGTGTTCGGATTTTCAAAAGATTTTCGAAAGAGACTCCATACAGACAGTTTGAAACAGATGAAACATGATCGAAACGTCTTAGACCGTACACATATCTCAAAATATTGTTGAATAAAGTATTTAATTTTCTTTTGCTAATTGAATCACAGTTTGCAAACAGTTCACATCCATAAATTAGACTAGGAATCAGATATGTCTTGGCAAGTAAAAGTCTTATCCTCAAAGGGGTAAAGTATTGTGTCAACCATAAGGCCCGTAACTTAATATAGGATTGACCAACTAAACAGTTCACATGATCGTTCCAAGTGAGACTATTGTTAAAAATTATTCCCAAATTTCTCGCTGCTTTCACAATCTCAATCTTCTCACCATTTTTGACAATGTTATCAGCAATGGTGGGAACAATGGTATGAGCAATACTTTTTCTACATATAACAATGCACTTAGATTTCCGAGGATTCAAACAGAGCCCGTTTGCAGAAGCCCACAGGTATATTTTGTTCATTTCAGTATTTACAGATGATATACCCAAAGCAATACTATTCACAGGGCTACTTAAATAAAGTTGCACATCATCCGCATACAAGTGGACTTTGCAATTGGATAATTGTTCAGGTAAATCATTTACATATATCGAAAAAAGAAGTGGCCCCAGAATAGAGCCCTGTGGCACTGCTTTAATTAGAGATAAAGAGTTTGACCAAAAGTCGTTCATAAATACCGATTGTGTGCGCGCCGAAAGGTAAGAAAAAATGAGATTGGTAGATGTATTGGCAAATCGAAAAAAGTGTCTCAGTTTACTAATGAGCATCTGATGCTCCACTGTGTCAAATGCCTTCGAATGATCAAGAAGCACTAAAAAGTTAATGTCCCCATTATCGAGTCTCTGTCGTATATTCTCACATATCTCCGCAAGAGCTGTAATACAGCTATGACCCCGGCGAAACCCAGATTGCATATTAGAAAGCAAATTATGTTCATTAATACATCCCAACATTTGACTATGCAATAGTTTTTCCAAAACTTTAGATAGATAGCACAAGATGGCTATTGGTCGGTATTCACCATTTGACTTAGGTAATGGAATAACTTTCCCATGTTTCCATCTTAACGGATACGTGCTAGACATTATAATAGTATTAAACAAATGAGTAATATAAGGTAAAATCAAAGGCAAAATTATCTTTACAAATTTTGGGTGCATATTATCAAACACCACTGCGTTGGATTTCATCAAATTACATCATATTGAGAAACATAGGAAAATCTGAAAAACTGGCTATCAATATTAATATTCGACGAATGTGAGGAAAAATCATAGAAGTCGAGGTTCGCTTGTATCGAAGGAGTGCTTGTAAAAGATTCGTTAAGAGTATTTGCATCAATTTGGCAATCATTATTCATGTCAGTTTTGCCAATACCTATTTCACGGATAGCTTTCCAAGTTTGCTTAGAGTCTATTGCCGAGCTAAACCGTTGGGAATAATATTCGGTTTTGGCATGTTTGCCGAAATTTAGTTTTTTATGATTTTTTAAATAAAAAAAAAATTTTTTTAAATTGTTCTTTTTTTAAAAAAAAACTTCAACGATATCTCTAAAACTACTGGGCAAAATTAAAAACAATGTAAGCACAGCTAAAAGATAATACTGTTAGAGAATTTTGGTTCTGTTTTAAAGTTATTGCAATATATGTAGTGGAAGTGTCTTAATTTTGGAAAAAACGGTATATCTCGAAAAGTCGAGCTGATAGAAAAAACTGAGTGCAGATTTGAACTCAGCGTCCCAAATAACCTTAAAAACAACATTCACTTCTTAATCAACAAAAACCTTGATCCCTTGTACTATCCTACCAAATTTTATTGGAATTGGTCCATATTTGACCATAGCTCCCATACAAATACTACTTCGAAAATAGTGCCATAACTTCGATATTAATGTTGGTATTGAAATAAAAATTTCAAAAATACTTTTTAGTTCGACCTACAAAAATGTGTTGCAGGTAGGTCGAAAATAAATAATAGTCCCATAAATATCCCCTTAAGGGCAAACAAATCTTATATAGATGAAGATATCTGAATAATATTCGGCACAATGAACTTTAACATGAATCTTACGTAGGGCTTACACATGCAAGTGCAAGTTCGAAAAACTCAATACACCCACACTTTTTCACTAACATCATCACATTTTTCGTACTTGCAATACAACTTGCAAGAGAATTTGCATGCATGTAAAATATTAACACTTGCAGCAAGTAAAATGACAAATAAAGAAACAGTGTTACCGTAGATGAGTTTTGCATCAATCCACTAGTACTAAGTAAAATACAAATTATGTTTATAGCTGATATTCTGTGTATTTATAAAAATAATAAACAAAAAAAACACTACTGTACAGCAACACATCTAAATGAGATTTTTAAAAATAAATTTCGAGCATTCAAAAAAAATTGTTAATTAAAGGTATTTTCTCAACAATTTTATGATATCGGTAACTACGGATTCACATATTTTAAAAATAAACGTAATTTTTTCATCATAGACCAAAAATAAAATAAAGAAGAACTTATGAAATTAATTTTGTGATATCGTAAAGATGATAATGTGTTTTACACCAAAAAATTAAGTATTTTTCTTAAGATGTTTTCGCTTCGTGAACATTTAAATAAACTTACACCAGACTGTGTAAACACTCAAGCTACTTGTAAGACTTTCGACTATTTCTTCGACATGTTCGTTGATAATACATACACGTCACTTGCAAATAATTACTTGCATGTGTAAAGGCAGGGTTAACTTCATAACATGGGTCCCAAATAGGGAACACTCTCGAAAATTCGTTTTTAAATACTGTGGTGTAGGGCATCATTCGGTCGGGTTTGACCGACTATATTTTTTTAATTGTTTTATTTATTAATTAAGACTAACAATTGCAAAGCATATTGTTACGTAATAAGCCGAGCAATAGTAGCTTAGACTTTCAGCTCGGGTAGTGAGACAGACTTGGGCCTCTGGTGGAAACTGAAACCTCAACCCTTGCGCTGATAGGCTAGCTCACCATTATCTGGCCTACCGGGGCTGCAAAGTTATAGATTAATCATAAATACACTCTCCATGGGCATTACTAATTATGTATTGCATTGGTGCATCTTTTGAATGAAGTAATGTCTACTTTAATTAAAACAATTTTCATTGAGCTTAAAGGGGTCTGTACCAGTGTTGCCAGTGAAATTTCGAGAAAGATTCATTTTAGTTTCCAAAAAGATACACTTTTTACCAGAAAGATACATTTTGAAAAAAAAATTTGAAACTCCATTTTTAACGTCTAACTTTTTAACATAACATTTTTATTTCATATTTAATGAATATTGTAAAGAAAATGATATCATACAAACTCATTTTTAAATTTATTTAAGTCATATGTATTAGGTATGTAATTTTTAAAAATACAGTAAGCAAACTTTAAAATTAATAATATGTCACTATCTTTGGATGTTATCAAAACAAATCCATTTTTGTAAAAACCAATATACGAGTTAAGGCGTTTATACTAAGGCGATTATATTAAAAAATTTATATAAATTTTTCTTCTAAAATTTCATCTTAAGACACATACACATGAAAAAGCAGACGACTGAAGAACTTAGAAAACCTAACAACAAAATACATGTTGGACACCTAAAGGCCGGTATTCACTATCCTATTTAGTCGCACGATATGTCAAAAAAATCGTGTGTGCTCATAATGTATGTTAGTGTGGCTTAAAATTTAATTGAGTGACAGATATTTTTGACAAGTCTGTCGACTTGCAAATGTTAATGAAAACTTTTATAAAATGGTGGTTATATGCGATCAGAGTTGCATTTTCTTGTAAAGTAGCTGAGTCATTTGAGTTTGCATCTTTTTGTGGGATAGTGTGGCATTGAAAGCAGACTTTGCAGACATTTTCTTTATGTCGGACAGAATTCTGTCAGATTTTCGTGTGAATGAATCGTACGATTGCGTAGGATAGTGAATCACGGCCTTAAATGTCACCAAGGTCTATCCATTAGGTCTTCGCAAGGAGCCAGATATTTATTTGGATTATTCCTCAACGATGTCAAAAGTTGCTTACATTTTGCTTATACGTGTATATTTTTGTTTACATTTTTGTTGTTTTGCCACATTATCTTGCATACAAAACACGTTTTTGCTATTGTTTTCCCTATGTGGTAGTAAGATTTTGACAACCGCGAGGAATTTTACAGAAACAAAATGCCTGTTGTTTTTTGTACTGTTGTATTGTTGTAGCGCTAACTTGATGTAGACCTATTGGATAGGCCTCGGTTGTCACTGTTTTTTTAGTATTCATAACGAAATGATAACTTTAAAAAACTTTGTCAGAGACGGAAAGTTTAATATTTTGTTCCTGTACATTTTTCGGACAGATTCAAAAGGTACGAAAAATGATACATGGTACCTGAAGTCAACAAAAGATAGGAAAAATGTATATTTCGTATCCTAATGGCTTCACTGGTGTGTACACGGTCAAAATGCTTGTCATGCAGGCGAATTCACTCCTGTACGTTTGCTGTATATAACAGTCTATTATTTGTAATACAAAAAACTTTTTTTAGTTGGGGTACCTTCTGCTTCGTTTCTATATCTTACATTTTTTTTTTACCGAAATTACGATCAAGGGCAATAATTTTATGCAGAGGTCATTCCCCTTTATGTCACCATCCTGTTAAGTTTTAGCTTCGTCTTAAGAGTTGATACTATAATAATTTCCACAAAGTTTAAAAACGGTTAGTTGTATTTCCTTTTATAAGATAAACGTTGCTTTTAACTCTCAATTCAATTATTCTTGAATAAATTTGCACTTTTATGATGACCATAAAATTTGCAAACTCTGTTTTTAAAATACGTGTGAAAAATAATTCCGAAATTTTTTGCTTTTTAATCGGGAAAATAATAAATAATCTGCTTTTTTCAGGGACCGTAAGTAGCAGTTATCCAGGAAATTTAAACTCAAAAGCTCTTCATATTAGAGTCAACGGAGTCGTACACTGTCATATAGCGATAGATTCGTATTTATGACCTCTTTCAGAATCTATGGTGATCTCAACTCTACAGTTAAGAGTTACTTTTCAACGTAAAAATAATAGGTCGAATAAAATATCAAAAGGGGAGCTTTGTTTTTTCCGTCTTAAATAAATCTCATTGAAGGAGTCTTATTTTTCCGTCTTAAATAAAATTTATTTTGCTGTCATAAAATTGAACTCTTTTGAAGAGTTTATGTTGATTAAAACATAACATAATTCACAATGTAAAACAAAAATTCCCAACTTCTATTTCCTAAAATTGTTGAGTTAAATAAAATCAAATTTTCAAAAAAAAATGATGACGAAAAATAAATCGGATCATTCTGCTGGAGTGTGATAATTGAAAATTCATTCGTTTGAAAATATTTTTCAATATCAAAATTAAATATTACTAATTATCAAAAATTATTTTCGGGAATGAAATATTTTATTAATTAATTCATTTATTAATGATGTGCTAATAATCCCAATTTTTGAATGAAAATACTGAAATTTATTGTTGTGGGAAAGCTAGTTTCTATGCGCATTTCGCTGGTTGCTTAGGCCAGCTCGTCAGGAAACTTTTTCCAAATACTTTAAAAAAGCTAAAAATATTATACAAGTAAGACCATAAATACTAAAAACTAATAAAAACTAATTATCACAATTATTTGATGGAAAAAATCAGATTTTTTTCTTCAATAAACTACACAGAAAAAAGTGTTTTATCAATTAAAAAAATGGTTTAAAAAGTATTTTAATTTAATTAATGTGATAATTGAATCAATAATTTTTTTAGCTGAAAAAATTTAAAAATTTAATTTTGATTTAATTAACATTTTAGTTGTTTTGAAATAAATTTTCAATTAAAACAAAAAATCTTAATTGACTTTTTTCGTTTAAAATAAAATAATTTAAACATGTAGAATTGTTGTTGGGAATTGTCAATATTTATTTAAATAAATTAACACATTGTTTAAAATTTGAAAGTTTTTTGATCACTTTTTTAATTAAAATTAAAAATATTATTTATTGAAAATATTTTTTCAATATTTTAAAATTTTTAGTAATCAATATAATCATTTTGGTAATAGGTGCAAAATCAACAACTTGTTTGCTTGATATTATGAATTTAGAACAAATTTGGTGATAGGAGAAATTTAATTATTTTTTCTGTGTAAATGCATTGATTCTGACTGGAAAAATAAAACTGAAATGAGTTTATTTTCTGACGGAAAAAATAAAACTCTTCAAATTAGTTATATTTTATGACGGTGAAACAAAACTCTTTTTTTAAAGGTTTGTTTTTATTTTTACGTTGAAAAATAACTGTTTTAGATGGATTTTTGTTTTTTAATTCACAAAATAACTGTTACAAAATAACCTTTTCGATATCACTTATAATGATAACGGTCCCTGGTTTTTTTTTAATACCTAGTCACCTTTATTGGATTTTTCCGTGCCCTATTTCCGAAGCACATTTTATACGAAAGAAGAATATTTGTATCAGATTTAATAGGAACTTTCTTGATGACGCTATTGTTGCTTTTAACATTTTATACAGGATAGTTATTTTGTTATTTTGTTACATTATAAACGGAAAAATTAATCAGTGTTGAGAAGCCAATTTTTAACAATTGAATCGCTAAGTGTAAAAAGGAAACTACTTCATAACATTCATCTTGAGATAATCAATTATGGTTTCTTAGCAATGCCCAAATGGTGTTTTCTTTTCTACACAAATAACACATATCACGTTCTGAAAAGGTGCATTTATAAAATATCTCTGTAAAAGTGCTATTTGTTATTTGACGAGAACGAAACTCAAGTCATGGTAGTGAGCTATAGCTATAGCTCACTACCAGCTAGTCTACAGAGGGAACTATAGTCTATGAGTACCGGGGTTGCGGGTTCGATTCCCGCCAGAGACTCTGGTCTCTGCGAAGAGCTTCGCGGTATTAGCGTAGGAATAATAATAAAAAAAAATTGTTTTAACAGACTCGTCCTGGGATTTGTGAAAATAGAACAAGTACAAAAAGAAAGATTCATGACCAGTGAAAGGAGAACCAATCATTTAACTGATACGAAGAACCAAAAGGTAGAAAAAAATGAATAACATTAAAGTATTCACCGGTTGTGTGATACACTTTTTCAAAAATTTGGTTCTTGAATTTCGTTCTAGGACTTGTTTTATTGAAATAATACTCCATTGTAGTAACTAACACTAAACACGTTCATTGAGAATAGATGTGTGACTTGTCAAATGGTGGCTGTTAGGTGTCAATTGATCCCCTCCAATGACAACCCCATGTAAAAGTGATAGGTCCTAGAAACGTGCTAGAACTAGAACCGGTGTCCACCACCAAGGACCTATCACGCGACTTCTTTGGTGTCAGTTTGCTTCACTCTAGGGACCTAACAAAAAATTGTTCTTTATCATTATAGCTCATTCTTTAACGCATTTAATGTTATTTTCCAACATTTTGTTTTTTAATTGATTTGGCGATTTCAAATAAATTTTATGGTATGTTTCCAATTTTGCAATTTTTAACGAATTTAAGCCATGATGGGGGATGCGATTTTTTCCTGTAAGTGATTTTCAATAAATATTAACATTTGCCGTCATGCCGCTGTTAGCGAATTTTTGCGAATTTCCGCTAATTTAGCAATTTTTACCAAATTGTATCCATTTCTTACAGTTTTAGGGCCTTTTAATCAATTTTATGGCTTGTTCGAAGCTACCTATTTTACAGGGCACCATCAACCCTGTCGATTTATTCGACGCAAAAAGTGCAATGTGTTATGCCAGTGTGCAATGCGGTAAAATAAAACATGCTACCCTTTTACAGGGCAAAATATTTTTTTGAAACGAAACAAATTAAATTTTTTAAATAAAGTGTCACATTTTTTGTGGTAAAGAAAACACCATTAGTGATTCAATTAATTTACCCTAATTTTTGAAAAGGGGTTAATATAGCAAGAAAATTTAAATTAAATTATACAAAATCTTTTAATGAAAAATTATGTATTCCCAAAAACAACTTTTTTAATAATAAATTTGTGCACGAGCATAAAAAAACTGAACTGGCAAATTGCTTTATTTTGATTTTCTTGCGAAAACAATAAAGCAATTTGTTTTTGTTTTTAATTTTGTTTTCTCTGTACCCACTTACAACTACAATTAATGTTGGGAGAATTTCAACTAATTGTAGGGGGGAATGTAAGGAAAGATAAACAAACTTTTTTATTGTTGGTATTTTTTATAAGCTTTGATATCGTTGCAAATAAGACTTTTTGAATGTTTGTAATCCTTTTTCCCTCTGTGGTCTTATTTACAGGTAGGTTTGGCTTTTCCAAAATTATTTAGGAGAACGTTTCCTGATGATCTGCCCTAAGCAACCGGTGAAATGCGCATAGAAACAGCTTATCCTCAAACAATAAATTTCAGTATTTTTATCAATTATAAAAATAGGGAATTAAGCACAACAAACAAAATCTTTTAATGAAAAAAATGTAATTAAAAATAAGTGTATATTAATCCATTTTTTATAAATTCTTCTTTCAGGTCGTCTTAAATATTTGACATTAACAGAAGCCAATCGTGTTTGGATGCCTGATCTGTTCTTCTCAAACGAAAAAGAGGGCCATTTTCACAATATCATTATGCCAAATGTTTACATACGTATTTTTCCAAATGGTTCAGTTCTGTACAGTATTCGTATTTCACTTACATTGGCATGCCCCATGAATTTGAAATTGTATCCGTTGGATCGTCAAATATGTTCACTACGTATGGCCAGTTGTAAGTACATCTGTCTATCTCTCTCTTTCTCTCTCTTTGGTGATATTCTTTTCCATGCTCATACTATTTTTTACTCTTCAAGATGGCTGGACGACAAATGATCTTGTCTTTCTGTGGAAAGAAGGTGATCCTGTACAAGTGGTAAAGAATTTACACCTGCCTCGCTTTACACTTGAGAAATTTTTGACTGATTACTGCAACAGTAAAACAAATACGGGTACGTAAACTTTGCTCCATTTATTTTTAAGAGTTGATTTCGTTACATTTCGTTGAGTTTTAGATGAGTTTTTGAGCTTTGATTTTGTTCAATGTTAGTTTTTCTTTTTCTTTATCTTTAAGATACAAGTGAACTTTTAATTAAGTCAACTTAATTCATTTTTGCAATAATTTTATTAAATCGCTTTTAAAAGATAAAAATTGCTATAATTTATTTTTTTTTAATTAAATATTTATAATATATTCTTATATTCTTAATTTTAAAATAAATATATAATTTTTATAACATAGCAAATATTTTTTAATCAACATCTTACAATCTTAATTATTTGTAATATAAAATTTGTTCGTTACAATTTAAAAGCAATTTATACATTATCTACAGTAGAAACTCGATAAGCGAAACAGGTTTGACTTGTTTTTTTTTTCTTAAAAAAAAAGGATAAAAAGATTTTGTGTTAATTGGTGTTTCAATTTGATTATTTTTTTGTCGAAATTCTACTGTAATTTTTAATACACATCTACACTTTTAAACTAAAGATTTTTGTTACCATTGCATTTGCTTAGTCAGCTGCATTTATGCTTTGAAGTTAATTTTGTTTTGTTTCTGATTTATTTCTGTTAAAATTGCATGATATATATAGGCTTTAAGATAGAAAGTATATATTAAGGTGTGTTCAGACTTAACAAATATTTACGAAAACCCCGTGACCACTAAATTGATCAAATTTTAGTTTTATTTCTATTGAATTATTGAACTTAATTTGTAACAAGATAATTGTATAATGTAATTTAAAAGCTGTTAAATGATGTTTAATTTAGCCAAACTTTTTGTAAAAGCAAATAATTTTTTAATAAAACTAGTGGTTACGTGAAGGACGTCAAATATTTAATATGTGTGAACATAGCTTTAGAATTGAAAATTTTTGATTGTATAAATAATATTTCTATTTTAATTTATTTGTTTTCACAAAAGAAAAAAAACGTAAAACTCTCACAGTTCAGAGATTGTTCATTAAAATCTTTAAAACCAATAAACAAATGTGGTTTGTTCTGTTTCATCTTATGTAAAGTATTATGAAGAACTGGAAAATCGCTTTTTTCAACGATTGGGCTTCATATATACCAATCCGGTCAAGAAATTCTATTACCAAAACATATATAAAAGTTGTTAAATGATTGTCGAATCTGTAAATTTGTATACCCAGCATAAGTCTGCAGGTACTAAATACCAAAATAACTTTGATAATATAATTTCTAGACAAACTGATCGAGACCTTTGACTTTTAATGTTTAATCATTAGGAGCCTAATACTTCCTGTTATTGTCATAATTAATCTAGCGCTTTAAAGGGACATAATTAGTTATTTTAAGCTCACACTTATCTCATTTTTGCTGCTTTAAGCTGATGTAAAAACGACTTTTAAAATTAATGTACAGTAGCCTGAGATCTGTATAGCACTTTTGTTTCGTGGTCCACCTGAAAAACTGTTTTCTTTCGCGGATCCCCAACCTTTGCAAAAGGTACAGAGACAATTTTACAATCTATATTTGTATTTATAAGCAAACCCTCATAGTGGAGGGTGTTTTATGCGTTTGTGGCTGATCTTTGTAACACCTTAAAATAATTGGCCCTAGACTCACCTGTCGGTCTGTCCGAGTGGCTAGATTACACGGTCATCTGTGCGCAAGATACAGGTCATAATTTTGGATATAATTTGATGATATGTGGTGCATAGATTCTTATTGTTACAAGAACCAAGCCTGTTGAAACTAGTGAGAAACGGTATATAATTTCGCAGAGCTCGCCTACAAACGTGTTTCGGAATAGAGTCTTTGTGCCCACAAACCATCTTGTTAGGTTGGTATTTACATATATTAACTTTGGTCAAAACTTATTTGATAGCAATCTAAATTATCTTACCAAATTTTATTGAAATCGGTTCATATTTGACCATAGCTCCGATATAAATATTACTACCGAAAACAGCTTAAGACGCCATAACTTCCTTGGTACCCTAGAGGGAAGCGAACTGACACCAAAGTAACCACGTGATAGGTCTTTGGTGGTAGGGACAGGCTCACTTTATATGTATGTGATCTATCACTTTTACATGGGGTTGTTTTTGGAGGGGGTTAATTGACACCTAACAGCCACCATATGACAAGTCACACACCTATTCTCAATGAACGTGTTTAGTGTAAGTTACTACAATGGAGTATTACTTCAATAAAACAAGTCCTAGAACTAAATTTAGGAACCAAATTTTAGAAAGTCCCAGAAAAAATGCGTCACACCACCGGTGAATACTGTACTTTAATTTTACACTTTTTCTGCCTTTTGGTTCTTTATATACCAGTTAAATTATTGGTGCTCCTTTCACTGGTCATGAGTTCTTTCTTTTTGTACTTGTTCTATTTTCACAAATCCCAGGACCAGTCTGTTGGAACAATTGGCACAAACTTCACGCAGGGTATGGCCCGTATAAACCGCCTTTCTAAAATCACTTTAAGGCGTGCACATCTCATAAAGTTGATATTCGACACAAAAAACTTTTATATGAATCTTAAGATCATAACATAATTTTGTTTTGGGTTGCACATGGGTGCCAATCAGTGATGCTATGACTTTTTTGAAAGGTCCCAACGCAGCCTGGAAAAATCGCTACAAATGCTTAGTTTTAAAGGATAATAAATCAACGCAAATAAAACAGTTGCTGATTTCCTAACAATCGTACAGTTGTTTTAAATGATTTTCGGTGCACTGGACGGTACATTCGTCTTGTAAAAAGAGCGGACAATACAAATTGAAGATACAATTTTATAATCACAGATTTGTTCGGACCTAACAAATATTTGACGAAAAAGTCCAAAAAAAAAAACCGTGACCAGTAAATGACTCAAATTTTAGCTTTATTTTTTAACACATTCTATTTATTTCCTAGACTTTATTTTTAAGATCGTTATCTCTATTATTATGTGGCAGTGATCAAAGATAGCTAATTCCGACTTAAGGAGGGAAATTTAATTTTCATTTAAATTTTTCATTTTGGTGACATTACTCCAGAAGTTTTTGATGCCCATATTAAACAAGTTTTCTATTATTGCTCTGAAATATTAAATTCTTGTAAATGAGAGTTTCACAAATTTCCCTTCACATCAAAGTTGAAATGGGGGCAAGTATTCACCCAAAGAAATTAAACAATTTGAAATGTTGTCGTATCAACAATTTTATTATGTTATGTCACAAATGGAAAAATATTGGCAAATATATACAGTTTTGCCACATTTTTGAAAAGTCCCTACATTTTAATGATATTAAAATATCTGTCCTTCTTTTCCCTACGGCCATTTTTTTAGAAGGAAATCCCTACGAATAGGGATTTGTCCCCACGTATAACATTATTGGTCCCAATAGCGTACACTCTCAAAAATTTATTTTTAAATATTGTGTAGTAAGGCATCATCTTGTCGGGCTTGACCGACTATACATGCTTACTTAATTTAAATAAAAATTTTAAAAACCTTTGAAAAAGGAATTTTGTGTGGGTTGGGCTTTGAGTGTTCTCCGGAAATGTTTTACTGAAACCATTTTGGAACAGATGCCTTAAAGTACTGCGAGCCTAAATAGGTATTATATGTAAATATAAGCCATAAAAATAAAATTATCACTTTTAAAGCTGTTGAATACCAATATATATGGCCGTATTACAGTACAGGCGTTACTGTCTATTTTACTAGATTGCACAGTAGTGAAATTAAATAAAGAAAGTAAATCTTAATCTACTCTGAAAGTGTTTTTAATATCACATTTTAGGCCCAATTTGAAATTTAACTTAACATTTTGAAATTAAAAAAACTATTTTGCATAAAAAATAATTTTATTTTATACAAATAATACTGCATACATTAAAACAAATTTCTTTAAATTAATGTGCTGTTTTAAGAACACAAGAGATTGAACGTGTTTTTCATATAAATTTTACTACAAGTTCAATCACTTGTGTTGTGAAAACAGCACATAAAGAAAAAAAACTAGAATTAAATGCATGAACTTTTTTATTTATTTAAAATAATTTAAGTTTTTATTTCAATAGTTATAATTTTTGTTTATTTTAGTTTTTTTTTTTAAATATATTTAATCACATAAAAATTTCCAATAAAGTTTGTCATGCAAAAATTTTGATATGCTTAAACCAAACCAAATAAATATATAACAAAAATAAGTGCAAAGTTTCAAATGGTCATAAATATAACAACCATCATTCACATTTATGTATGTAAATCAGTTAAATCATTTCAATGACATCAGAAAAACAAAACTCGTATCATAACCATTTTTGTAATAATACCAATTAAAATTTTCAAAAAAATCACAATGCAAATGTAACAAATTACTCCAAACAACAACAATAATAACACAAAAAAATAAAAATTATAAAACAACAATGAAAATTTACTGGATTTTTTATTCGACCTGCCTCTTATTGCTAATCACTCACTTTGCTCTTTTTCGCCCTCTTTCCTCTTATTTTTGTGGTTGGAATTATTTGCCAGATGCATTGATGAGATAAAAGTTACAACAACCGTTTAAATTAAATTGAATTGAAAGAAAAAAATTATATTTAATAATTTTTCGTTTAATTTTGAAAAGCAATTTAATTATTTAAATATTTATTGTTTACATATATAAAAACTAAAGAGAATTGATTTATTTGTAAATAAAAATCAGCCTGCAATACAAACAACAAAAAGCATTAAGAAAATAAATAAATAAAATATGAGAATATTAATGAAAATAAATAAATTAAATATTGATAATATTTAACTAAAAAAAAATCAAATTGAAATAAAAAATTACAACAACTTTGTCTTGAAGAGTATGGAACGCATTGCCAACAAATTAACGGAAATGAATAGTTATAACGAATTTTTTTCTCGCTGTGTAATTTTTTTTGGCATTTTTCAAAATTCATTTCCGTTAAATATTGTTGATGCAAATAAATAAATGCAATATTGTGTTGATTCTACTTGCCTATGAAAACATTTAATAATTTTGTTTAATTTTGTTTTTAATTTATATTTGACAATTGTTTCCTTTTTTTCCTACTTAAAACATTTGAGTTTTTAATTACAATAATTTCCGCATTTTAAATTTTCTTAACACTTTCATTTTAGTTTGTTTGTGTTTTTGTTTTTTATATTTTGTTGTTAAAGATATTTTTGATTTATATAAAAAAGAAAAAAAAAATTTTTTATTTTTTGTATTGCTTTAATAACAGGTGTATAAATACATGCACTTTTCCTGTGTTTTTTGTGTTTTATTTGTTTTGTATATGTTTTATACCTTGTATACTCATAGGTGAATACAGTTGCCTCAAAGTCGATCTACTATTCAAGCGAGAATTCTCATATTACTTAATTCAAATTTATATCCCATGCTGTATGCTGGTAATTGTCTCATGGGTGTCATTCTGGCTTGATCAAGGTGCTGTGCCAGCTCGTGTATCATTGGGTAAGTCTAAGCAACAAGCACAAAACATCTCTACACTACCAACGTTACCAGGAATTACTTAGAAATAATTACCAGCTATTACCCAACCTATTTAACTTACACAAAATGTTCCTTAAACAAAACCCAATAGCCACAAAATCCCTTTCTTAAGCAAAAACAATTTTCATTGTTTTACTCATACTCTGCTCTTTAAGCAATAAATTCAACTGGTTTATTGAGAACAATAATTAATTAGCTTTAATGCAGTGTAAGTACGTCTGCTGTCTTCAGCTTCTGTTCATTAACTGAACTGAGACAAGTTTTATTTATACACTGATTTTATAAAAAAAAAAGTAAATTTGATAAACCGTTAGTTGTTCTTGTGCATTAATATTTACTTTCTCTGTTTACATTGTTTGTATTTAGGTGTTACCACCCTCCTAACTATGGCTACACAAACATCGGGTATTAATGCTTCACTGCCGCCAGTCTCTTATACTAAGGCCATTGATGTTTGGACTGGTGTGTGTTTGACGTTCGTGTTTGGTGCCCTGCTCGAGTTCGCCTTGGTGAACTACGCGTCCCGCTCAGGTTTGAATAAAGCTAGTAATTGAGATTTTATATGCTTCTTATTAACTGTATTTAATTAATTAATATGTGTTTTTTATTATTGTTGTTTACTTTAACTATATATATTTTTTAAATGTATGTCTTACTTTAACACACACAAACTTTTATATATAACATTGTATATAAGCGACATGTATACATAACTTCTTATATATAAATGTAATACAATACTTTATTGTTTTTGGCAAGCAGTAAACAAAGTGATTTATAAAATGTAAAAAACACCAAATGATTTTTTTTTTCTTTTTCTTTTTAACAAATCTGTAAATGTTTGCAAAACCACTAACTAACACTTACTTATTTATACAAATATACAAAACTACATTCATATCAACTTGTTGACAAAATCTGAAAAGAAAGAATTAATGTGATAAAATGACAACAACAAAAAATTAATACATTTTATTAACAATAGATATGGGCAACAGACATGACAGATTATGACAAATTACAAAAATTCGATTAGTGTTTAAATGTCAAAATTTTGCTTTCATCGTTGTATTACAAGCTTAAAGCTAAAAATAAACAATAAACATTATTTGTTTTTGTTCATCTTTATTTAGGGACATTCAACAAGGGATTTAAATAAACATTTTTAATTATACACATCAATAGCATATTTAACAACATATAAAGACTTCATAAAAATTTTATTTTAAATTTTATTTTTTACATACAAATGTTTAACCAAAATTCGAGCAATTAATGTTAATATCTAATATAAATAAAATTCTTATTAACATTTCGTTTTTAATATTTTAAACCAGAGTAGGGAAAATGTTTCCATATGTTCTATTTTAAACTTTATTTAAAAATATTAACGAATGCTGCACTTACAAATGTTAACTTTGTCCATGGAAATTTAAACAAATTTAAGTTTGTAATTAACTACAATAGATAAAAATTGAGTTCAAATTCTATTTTAATACCCACCACATCTAGTTGTGAAGAAACTACACTAAGGCTGGGTTTTTGCGGCTTTTTTAATCTAAAAACATTTGAAAACCCCTTTACAAAGTTTGTATTCAAAATTTTGACAGAAAGCTTAGCTTTGCTTAAACTGTCGGCCTTCAATGAAATAATAAAAAAAAATCAAATTTTGCCGGAAAATCCAAGTTTCAGACTACGTTAAACTAAGCTTAAGCTTAATCCGCATCTCAAAACCCCGGCCTAAGCTTGTCATTCTTTGTGGGACTGTTTTAATATTGTTCTAAGACCCCATTAAGTATTATATATCCTGGGTCAGTTACAGTTTTATAAAACCAGAAATCACACTGACAAATTTCGCTATAATTTACAATAGGCTCAATATAAAGCCCACTCTGGGAAATCATTTAAATACATACGCTTAAACCGCAACAAATATAAGTATTGTGCTTAAATTTGATCCAATTAAGTTTTTATACCGCCGCATAAAAGTATATTAAAAGCTAGGCATAATAATTAGTAGATCCCTTTCTTTACACGACCAAAATTGGACATTAGGGGAAAATAACCCAGAAGTTGTGACAGATTAAAAAGTCACCAAGGGCAAAAATTAAGCCATAGAATAGCCATGCATAACGATAAGCAGTATGTTGCGATTGGACTTCAGTGTACGTCGCAGTGTACAAAAAACTAAAAGGCCGCTATCCAGAGTTGTGGCAAGCAATTTAAAAAAATTCTAAATTTTGTATGAGGACCGAACACTTTATAGGACACTTACCTGGTGGGTGGTCTGTTGGACACTTATGCATCGGTTAAAGACTTACGTAGCCAAAAAAAAATAAATGTCCACTTAATTATAAAGAGGGTACTAAGTCAATATTTTTATTTTTTCACTTTTTTGGAAAAATCGACACGTAATATGCATATATACCCGATGTAAAAATATCATGCTGTTTTGTCTTATTTTTGGTAATGAAGCAGTTGGCTCAAAAAATTATTTTTCATATGCCTTTAATATTAAATTAACAATTGTTTTGCATCTTCTGAAAATTTTGAGGTAACACCCTCTTTATGAAAAAGTGCGATATATGAAACTTCAACAATACTTGTATTAGAAAATATTACAAAAAATTATATAAATTGATAATCACTACAATTCCCAACTCTGGTTAACACAATTATCTTAATTTCAATTAATATTATTTATATCTTTTTAACAATCTTTATTCAAAAAAAAACAAATTTGAAGTAAATTTTTGATGAATGTAAACTAATACAGGTTTCTTTTATTTTCCCCCTCTTTTATATTTTTCGGCGTCCTCCAAAACCGAAATGTTTGTAAATAAAACAACAACAAATTTTGCATCAATAACAACTATAACAACTGCAACAATTGCAACAACAACACCATGACCGATTAACTGCAACAACAACTTTAACAACAATAATTTTTAAAAATGTGACAACACTTTTGCACACCACTGTAAAAAAAATAAATGTTTAATGAAATCATTTAATCACAAATCAAATCACTTTTATTTTAATTTATTTTGTTTTTTTACAATTTTTTATTGTGTTAAAAAAATTAAAAAAAATATTTATTAAATGTTGTGCAAAATTTTGTTTTTTTTATTATATTTAATTTGCAAAAAACATATATATTTTTTGTATTAACGGTCGAAATATTTGATAAATTTTTTTAAAAACTTATATCATGTCCATTTTTCATTGAATTTTGGTTATGTCTTTAAATGTTGCTGGTAAATAAAACTCAACTAAACAAATTACTAACAAAATTTAAAACAAAAAATAATCATTTCATTATTTTTTTTTTATTATCATTAATTTTGCATCAATTATTTTTCATAAAAAAATTCCATTAAATTAACTATGCGTGTGTTGTAAATTCTTATGTGTGTGTGTGTGTGACAACGTTTATGTAAATAATATATAAAAAAAAAAAAATCTACGCGAATAAAAAAATTGTATTTTGATCATCACATACTACTAATACAAAATTACTACTACTATTTTTTACAACTACTACTACTCTACAATCTGCTACTTCTGTTAATATTATCAACATTTGCTGTTGTTTTCTTCTGCTACAACTGCTATTGCTACTCTTCTCCACTCTACTGTCTATAACACAACTTTATTTGTTTATTTTTGTGTTGTGTGAATCATATTCTATGAATCAATCAATCAATGAAAACTTTCAATCAAAATACAATTTCAACTTGTTGTGGAACAAATAAATTCTTGTCAAACATTTTCTAACACATGCAACATAAACGGATCGGGCCGCAGATATGCACAAGGAGAACATTAAAAAGAAAAGAAGGGATTTGGAGCAGGCCAGCATAGATGCTGCTTCAGATTTACTGGACACAGATAGCAATGCAACTTTTGCAATGGTATATATTGATTTAATGAATAATTATTTTATTGCATTTATTAATTTGTTAAATATAATTTCGCATAAAAAAGTTTTCATTATTAATTATTATATCTTATATTACAGTAGGGCCTCGACTATTCGCCCTTCGTCTAACCGGCAACATTAATTATCTGGAAAATAAAAAAAAATAAATTCGCATCGATTTGAATTTGTTTTGTATCGACCATCTCTATTATCTGGAATTACCCCGTTTATTTTTGAACAATAAAAAAGTGGTAATAAAACGAAAACGGGGACTTACCTCGCAATTTCCTGGAAGCATGCAATTAGCCGGAAAAATTTATTATCCAAAATTTTGCATTACGAATAATCGAGGTCTCACTGTATTCTAATTTACATTTCGTCCACTAATGTGATGTTTCCAAGTGACAGACAAATGATTGTGTGGTAAAATTCAGTTTTTTGAGTGCTTCTCATATAAATTTAACTACACAATCAGTTGCTTGACACCTGGAAACAGCACATAAATCATAAACAGATACAACTCAAAATTTATCAAAATCGTTTTGTTTTTTATAAGCCGCTCTTTTTTAACTTATGTTCTTTAACATTTGTGAAACTCAATTGGATTAGAAAATTGCAACCGTGTTTTTGAATCCAGTTTTTTTCCTCTACTAAAAATTTTTCAATTTTGCTTTTTTATGATTTAGTTTGCAATTTAATTTAAACTTTAACTTAAATGTAATCTACATACATATATATTTTTAAGATTGTCATAATCGTGAATTTTATTGGACTGTTTGTTTCACACCTCAAAGACAACTTCCCGATCACGAGAATTATAAAAAAAAAACGACTCAGATGCAGTGTTACCACCAGCATAATTCAAAACTACACTTGAGATCACGCAAAATTACCCAATTTAAATGAAATTACACCTGATATCAAATTAACGTTTAATTAAAAAATATAAAACTTTACAAAAAAAAACAAATTAGAAAGTATAGTCGGTAAATTCCGAACATTTCATTTTTACAGACAAATTTTTAAGAGTGTTCACTTGCTAGGTCCCATATTCAATTATGGACCTATTAAAACATAATTATGTTATGAGGTTAAGGCTAATTTGCGACTTTTCGTCTTTGCAGTTATACCATTACAAGCTATTTTCGTGAGTGGTATTTGTATTGAAGCTATGGTTAAATATGGGCTGATTTCAAAGTGAATTTCGTAAGATAATTAAGGCAGAAATAAAATATATTTGTGCCAAATTTTGTCCAAATACCAACATCATAAGATGGTGTATGGGCACAAAGACTCTATTAGGAGAAAAAGTTCACATGGAGGCTATGTGAAATTATGGACCCATTCTAAAAATTTTCAAAATACGTATGAACCAAATTTCATTAAATAATCTTAAAAATTGCCACCTGTACTTTGCGCAGAATGCCTATACGGACAACCCGCCAGCTGGACGGACGATACTGATTCTAAGTCGATTGGTGTACTACAACAAATATTTGTACCTCAGCACAAACTCATAATACTCTATTCCCTTAAGTAATATCAATATTAGTCATACTATTAAGATTCATATGGTAATTCAAAATAAATGAACAAAAATAATAAATTAATCAAATAAATTAATACAAATTAAACAAAAACTTATAATAATAAGTTTGTCTTCCATTTAGTAAATTAAATTCCTGTAATGGTTTCAGATGACAGTCTGATTCTCGAATCAGTTTAACGACTAAAGCATTTTAAAGCAAACACTAAATTCATTACTTTGTGTAATATAGGAAACGTATCCTTCTTCTGTGGTTTTTTCAATTATAAATACATACCTTCTTTTTGCAATAAACGTCGGGTTCTAAATGACTATAAAGCTCACTCGTTAATCGAAATCTTATTGTCCATCTGGCCCCAATTACTATTAATCTTATGGAAATTTTTTTTTTAAATAAACAGTGACTTTGGTCACTTTTATAATGCTATAAAATTTATCACTAAAATAAAATTCTTGTATTAATTGTTTTAAAATGAATGAATTTCAATTTACACCTGATCTATACCTCAAAGAAATTATTCACTTGGGTAATTACCCACAAAGTGGCAACACTGCTCATATGCTTCACCATTTAACTGTACCATTTAACAAATCCGAAAGCAAAGCCAAGTTAAATTTTTGAATTTTACATCAAAGAAACGCTTAACGTTCATTGTACCTTAGACGTATTATGATGGATCATCTAGTTCTAGTCGGTTAAGCCTGACCATGTAGTACCCTACACCACAGTATATCTTTGGCAAAAATAAAAAATTGCTTAAGTTGACTTAAGCTAAATTTGAGTAAATGACACCTTTCAATTATTTTGTACGATTTTTAACGAAGTTATAGATACCAGAACGACTTTTTGGGGCGAAATGAAATAACACCACAAAATGACCTCCCCCCCCCCCCCAAAAAAAAAAAAGAATATTGGACTAACCGCCCTTATTTCATATACAATCAATTTTGAAAATTAAGTAACGCCCCAAACAGAAATGATATAATACCCCAATTTCTGAAATGAAATAAGACCCCAATATTTATAACACAATTACTTATACAGTTTAAAGGATTTTCTCCTCTATGTTATAACAAATACCAACTCGCTAACTAAAGCTCCTTGAATCGGCCTTGCTCCCGGCCGATGGCAGGCTATGAAGAGGAGCTTTACTTAGCGAAGCCGGAGTTTGTTATACCATAGTTTTCGTTATAAATTTAAAAATGAAATAATCCCTCAAATAATAATTTTTTGGGTCATTATATCATATGTTTACCGGTTATCTTTTAAACGCTTTACCGAAAACTGCTTTTTTTAAATAACAAGTATTTGGAATATTCGAAAATCAATATTTGAAACAGTGGAACGATCTCCCTTATAGGATTTTAGCACAGAATAACCATTTAGAGAATCGTTTGACAGTCTTTTTCATATATTTATGGCAGTGAGAAAACAGGATTCCTTTCTAGGGATGTTTGTCTTTTTAGTCAATAGAGCATTATATAATCATCGCCCACTTTCAGTTTTTCACCACTTCCTTCCAAAACTTGTAATTCCTTTTTTAAACGAAATGATATTCGTTGAATCGAACCAGCGTTTTCTTTTTAGTTATTTCTGCATTCAGAAATTTCTTAAATGTTACGCAGAAAAAATTTGTTGCCTCAATTAAAACATTAATCAAAAATAAAACTTACCCCAAACTTGGGGATATTTTTCGTTATGCAATATGACCCCATTTTTTAATGAAAGATACCCCCAAAAAAACATTAAAAAGAGCCCTAAAAATTAAATGCAATATGACCATAAATTTGAGGTAATTCTTCATTATGAAAAATTACTTCAAAAATTTTTATGAATTTTTATCCCAAAAAAAAGTTAAAATTTAAAAAACGCAAAGTAAGTTATATTAACAGTTTTGGTTGGGTTAATATGCCCGAAAAGCAAAATCACAAATTTAAAGTTTAGAATTTCAAAATCACAAATTTCAAAATTCGGAGTTCATAATTCTGAATTATAATATCGCGAATAAGTTTACAGTATTATGGATAGACAGCATGGTTGGCCCCTCGCCCGAAGCAAGGGGTTTTTGCCTATGATGGTATAACGAACACTGGATCCACTAACTAAAGCTTCACTTCATAGCCCGCCTTCAGCCAGGCGCAAGTATTTTTTCCTCTATGGTATAACGAACACCGGCTTCGCATACTAAATCATCTCTACATAGCCAGCACGGCTATGGAATAAGAATAATTATCATTTTATTTGGGGCCATATTTCATTCCTTGATATTGGTGTTAAATTTAATTTCACTTAAAATCCAAAAATACCCCAGCGAAAAAATGAAAACAACCCCAAAAAACAAAACAAAATTGCCCCAAAATTGCGTATTATTTTGTCTCTTGTTACAAAATTGCATAACATTTTTTATGGACATACCAAGCTAAGTTGGACAAATTTTACCGCAATATCTATGTCTGCTATAGTTTTAGGCGAATTTAATTATTTTCCCAAACTGGGCTTTATATGGGGCCTATTGTAAATTATGGACCGACCATCACGAAATTTATTAGTGCGATTTCTAGCCCTATAAAACTTTGAAGTATTAAATGTTGTTATGATAACATTATTTATAACGGTTTTAGGCGTAGTTAACTGTTTTCCGGGAGCAGGGCTTATATGGGAACTAGGGAAAATTATGGACCGATATTCACGAAATCTGGCAATGTAAGTTCTAGTCTTATAAAATTGTGATATACCACACTTTATTATGATTGCATTGCTTATTACGATTTAAGGCGTACTAAACTGTTTTGCCAGAGTAAGGTTTGTATGGGGCCTAGTGTAAATTATCAACCGAATTTAAAAGTGTGATTTCTGGTCCCATAAAATTCTGACATACCAAATTTTACTATGATAGCGTTATTTATTACGGTTTTAGGCGTACTAAACTGTTTTCCGGGAGTAGGCTTTATATGGGGTCAATTATGGACCGATCTACAGGAAATTTGACAGTATGATTTGCAGTCGTATAGAACGAATTTGTGCAAAATTTAATAGCATTGCGTGCATTATTCCTCCATTTATGTTAGTTTTTGTAACAAAATGATAAATTTTTTAGGGTGTTGGTTTCACATTTTGATTCAGATCTCTGATCCTACTAAGCCGATGTTTCTGGATTTCAATCCCAAGCTGCTTAGGATAGCTACAAGAAATTTGAGACAAAGTTTGTTCTTTATTTTGCGTTTTTCGAAAGTGAGCGTTTTTTCAACAGACGAATAAACGGACAGACGGACATGGCTAAATCGACTTAGAATAACTCAAGGACCCAAAATATATAAACTTTATGGGGTCTTAGATGTATAATAAAAAAGTTTCACACGGAATGACAAACTAAGTATACCCTACTTCACCACTTGTGGTGGTGGAGGGCATAAAAATGATAATTCTTTAGACTTTTTATTTCAACAGGAACCCATTTTGTCGCAAATGTACTTAATATGTTTTTTCACTTTATTTTAAAGGACAAAGATTTGTGCAAAATTATTTAAAAAATGTGTTTTCAAAGAATAAAAATTGTTAACCCGTTTTGCTCCTTTGTGTTAAATTATTTAAAATCAATGTCCCTGATGCTAGTTAAAGCAATAAACTAAGCACTTTTAAAATTTAACATTCTTAATTTTGTTTAAAATGTACACAAAATTTCCCTTTTTAGCTACTTTTAACCCCAAACAGGTCAATTTTCAAAATGCACTTTTTTCCGATATTTGAACGTTGATTTGACAATCCATACGAAAAACAATTTTGATTGAAGATCAAGGTTTACTTTAATGTTTCCAGCACGGGTTTCAGCTTTGCCCTTTTTGGCCATTTTTTTCCTTTCGGGTCCGAAATTCGGGAATTTAGCTTTAATATTCTATGCCTATACTTACACTTAGAAAATAGTCTCATATTGATGTTGAAATTAAGATAACATTCGGCGCAAAGAAAGAACTCTTATATAAATCTTAACCACATAACGTTATTTGGTTTTGCCGGGTCCATGATTGGCCATGGATCCCAAAATGAGTACTCTCTCGAAAATTTGTCTTTATATATTATTACTATAGTTATACACCCAGTGCGCTTCGCTATCCACATTAAAATAATATATGTAAGTTTTTCAGTACAGATCTCGCGCATTGATTATGAAGTTATTTGTAGCAAGTTTGAATACTCTTAATGTTACCATTCACTAGATGCAGAGAAATCTATATGGTCTTTGTATTGAAGTTATATACTATATAAAAAATGGATTATACAAGAAATAGGGATTAATAATAACGGGAATTTTAGTTTAATTTAAATTTACAATTAGAGTTTTTCCCGGGAATTCTAAATTGCACCACAAAAGAATTATTCGTAACGCTTATGCGAAAGGGGTCTTAACATGGGGCCGTAGGTAAATTTGTTGACATATAAAATGAATTTGTTGAAATTTACTGATAACACTGTGCAAGAAATTTACACTTTTTTTTGTGACAAGCTGGGCACCTGGAATTTCAACATAACTCGGGTACGCTGAATCCAGTGGTGCCCACGGTTTTTTAAGATTGGCTCTGGTAGCGTAACTCAGAAACCGAAATTCCGCAAATTCCTTTAAAAAATTCCTTTAAGAAAAGTAAAACTTGTTTCTAATATCCGCAGTCGTTTTAGAAACATAATTTTTTATTGGAAAAAAACTAATTTTTTTTACAAAATTTCGAAATTTTTGTTCTTTAAAAAATCATAAAAAATTGGAAAATGCAGCTATGCTTGTAATTTTTGCATTCCAAACAAAACGTGCCATAAATGATTAAAATCTGTGTGCATCTTTTGATTTTATTCACAAAAGTCGACAAATTTTAATTAATTTAAGAATTTCATAAAACGCAATATTTGTATGGGAGCCCCCCTAAGGGATGGTGATAGAGGCAAAGTATAATTTTAGAAAATGTTAAGAGCAAAAAACTTATGGAGGTCGGTCATAGATTTTATCCCCCTAGGAGTGAATCCTAGGCCTTAGAAACAAATGATGGGAATGAAAAATAAAGTTGCGCTGGTCATACATTTGGCCAGTCTAGGTTTATCTCAGGCGCTGCAGGTGCAAAATTTAAGGCTAGGGTTCTACGCGTATAAAAAACAAAGTTCCAAACAAAATAAGCTATAAGTGATTAAAGAATGTCTACAATATTTGATTTTTTCAGAAAAGATGAAATTTTTTTATTTTTTATAGTAACCAAACTTAAAAATTTTAAAACATTTATTTTTGTTGTTAATTAGTTAAAGTTAAAGTTTTTTTTTTAGAAATTTATTCTTCTTCCTCCTGCAGATTCCAACAAATATCCTCTAATAGCGAATCAAGTTGTTTGCCGCTATACCAGTGTTCGAGCCTGGCTGTTACTTGGTGAAATCTCTCGCCATGTTCATCAGACTCGGCTGGTGATTGTTCATTAAATTTTTCGGCCTGGTAATGCAAAAAATGTATTTTCAATGACATTCTAACGTTTAAGTTTTTAAATGCGATTAGCATATTTTTGATTAAAATTCGCCAGTTTTCAGACCGATGATATCCTAATACATTTTCTATTACTGATTTCACACAATTCCAGGCCAATAGCTCGATATCATTCAATGCAACCTCAAATTGATGGTCCTTCATCAGACGACGAATGTCCGGTCCATTAAGAGTTCCTGTAAAATAAAAACATTATGATATGAAATATAAATCTAATTTAATAAAGTAGTTAGAGTTCATACCTTCTTTTACTATCATGCCGCTTAATCGTGGAAAAATTCGGCGCAATTCGGTAAAGGCACCACCATCTGGGCTCAATGCTTTTATAAAATTTTTTACAATACCCAGTTTGATGTGGAGTGGAGGAAGCAAAATCTTTTCCATCGGCACAAGTGGTAATTCAATAACATTATTTCTATGCAATCTGCTTTCCTCACGCAAAGCCCAATCCCGTGTATTATACTGGTCGCCATCGAAACGCATATTCCATAAGCACATGAAGCACATATTTTAAGTATAGCCCAATTGCATGCCTCTTAAAAGAGCTACCACTTTTAAATCTGCGCATATTTTCCACTTTTGGTCTTCATATTTAAATAACTGTATTATTTTTTTCATTGATGCGTATGTCTCTTTAGTATTTGTGCTTAGTGCTATCAGAATAGGACTTTTTAAATTAGTGACATGTAGCAAAACTGCTTTTAAGCTACTTTTGGATGAATCAATGGATAAGCGCCAATCTCCAGGATTATATTCATTTTGCATTGTTAAAACCAAGCCGCGGATGTCAGTACAATACGCGATAGAATTATTCTAAATAGAAAAAGTCGTAAATCGTCTATGGCGATTGATAGCCCCGTATATTTGTACACCTGGTGCTAAAATATTAGCTCGTTTTAACTCTTTTCTCAAGAGAATGCTCTGTCTTTGAGATAATTTTAGACGCCGTACCGTTATATCCAGACGATCTTGCGTGATTTCATTGTGACTGTATGGAACCGTTATGCATGACGGTTCATACATTGAAGTAGCTGGTCCACCCGCTTCAACAGAATGCATTATTAAGGGAATATGTTCTGTTGGTATTTGGCTATCCGGAACAGGAATTTCATCAGAATGTGGCAGCGGAAATCGAGCATATGCTGTTTCAGTATAAGATATATAAGTCATTTTTCTTCTGTTCATACCCGCTGTATAATTTATGCACGCATAACACCCATCTTCAACATGAACTATGGGATCTCTCCAAATCATTGGAACACCAAATGGCGTGGCGTCTCCATTTCTTCCCCACTTATTTAAATGGTAAATGCAGTGTGTACACACTACTGATGTTGTCCAACTCTTACCATATATAACACTTAAAGAAAAATATGATTCATACAAGGTACTTGTTTCAATAGTAATTTTACGGCGACTTAGCATATTTTTATATTTTCCACACACATAACAAAAGTAATTAAACTTTATACACGCCTCCATCTTAGATATTTCAATATAACTGATTAGATACAAGACTGTCAAAGGCATTAAACTTCACTAATCACTTTCGCAAGCACTTTCCATATGACAGTGAAGGGGTTGAGGAACTCTTATTTATACTGTAATTGTTTTAATCAAAGTACCTTTCGAGACCTTCATGACCATGTTTTGTAAAAAAAAAAAAACAAATCCAGGACGATTAATATAAGTTTTTTACAAGACCGATTAGTGCGGTTTTGACTGCACAATAAAGGACCGATTTGTTTGGTTTTGTAAGAACAATTAAATACAAAGATGTAAGCATTTATGACTTTATTTCTTAATTCTACGAATTTTTTTAATCGGTAACTGTGGATTTTCCAAAATTACTACCGCAAAGTGAAAGTGTGGTAATAATGCATGCATATTTCTTTGGAATAGCATAAATTTGAATATTTGTTCTTTTGTTTTGTATTGTAAATGGCACAAAAACCGCATTTAAAAAATTTTACGTCAAAATGTCATTGAAAATAAATTTTCTGTATTGACACATTCTTCATATATACATATAAAAGTGAATGTATGTTTGTATATATATTTGTGCCTTATAGGAGGCCAAACCACTTGACCGATCATCTTGAAATTTTCACAGAATATAACTGTGACGCTGGAATAGACACTAGGCTATATAAAAATGAGATTGGACAAAGGGACGATGCTACGCCCATACAACCCAAAATTTAAAATCGTTATATCTTAGGCATTTGTTGGCATAGGATGATGATATTTAGTACATATGATGTTAATATGAATATAAATAAACTCCATGAAAAAAGAGGGTGGAGCCACGCCCCTTTATATTTAGAAAAAGTAAAAACCACCATTTCTAATAAGCTACTTAACCGATCGTTATCAAATTTTCACAGTAGGCGATTGCCTTGAGTTACTGAACTTTAAGCTATATAAAGATGTGGTTGGAAAAAGGGGCGGTGCCACGCCCATACAACCCAAAACATAAAATCCTCATATCTTAGCCACTATTTGGCGTAGGATGATGATATTTGGTATATATGGTATTGTTATGAATAGAAATACGTTGCATGAAAAAAGTGGGAGGGGCCACGCCCCTTTTATGTCGATTATATCTAATTAACTACTGAATCGATCGTCATCAACTTCTCACAGTAGGCTGTTGTTATGAATTAATGAGCCCTTTCCTATGTAAAGTTGTGGTTGGACAAAGGGGCGGTGGCACTCCTAATCCACTCAAAATTTAAAATCCTCTTATCTTCGATACTGTTTTATGTATGTAGGTGTTGGGATGAATTTGAAAGAGAATTTTTTAGCATATTACTTCAACTTAAAATTGGAGTGCCCATTATTTTATTGCGCAATATCAATCCACCACGGCTTTGCAATGGCACTCGACTTGCAGTAAAATAAATGCGGAATAATTTAATTGAAGCTACCATTATAACAGGAAAGTATAAAAGAACAAATGTACTGTTGCCACGCATTCCGATGATACCAACTGAATTACTTTTTGATTTAAAACGATTATAGTTTCCTATTCGGTTAGCGTTTGCGATGACTATAAACAAAGGGCAATCTCTACAAGTTTGTGGCTTAATTTTAGCAAATCCATGTTTCTCGCATGGACAGCTTTATGTTGCATGCTCGCGTGTTGGAAAACCAACTGATTTATATGTTTATGCTCCAGATGGAAAAACTAAAAACATTGTTTATCCTAAAGCATTGCAATAATTAATTTATAATTTAATAAAAAAAAATTTGTTTATATATAAATACTTTTTCTTTCATTTTATAACGATTGGGGTAGCGAAGCACACCGGGTTAAGCTAGTATATACATAATGTTGAATAAAGATTAATAATTAAAAAAAATCCTATGAAATGCTCCACATAAATTATATTCTTCATATATATTGAAGAAAAAGTCCCATAAATTCCCATAAGTCGCCCCTAGTGGTATATAATGTATGACCGACTTCAATTAATTTTTTTGTCCTTAACATTTTCTCGAGACAAACTTGCCCCTTATCGCCACTTCTTAGGGGGGCTCCCATACAAATATTGCGTTTTATGAAGTTCTTAATTAATTAAAATTTGTCGACTTTTGTGAATTAAATCAAACGTTGCTAACAGATTTTAGTCATTAATGGCTTGTTTTGTTTGGAATTTCGTTTTTTTATGTCTGCAAAAAATTAGATGCCAAGCTGCATATTTTAATTTTTTATGAATTTTCAAAAACAAAAATTTCGAAATTTTGATAAACAAATTAATTAATTTTTTTAAAAAAAAAAAAAATTATGTTTCAATAACGACTACTCATATAAGAAAAAAATTTCGGAATTTCGGTTTTTTTTAGTAATTTCAATAAACTAAACTGTTTTTGAGTTACGCGAATATATGTTGTGCAACCAGAGCCAATCTTAAAAAACCGCGAACACCACTGGATTCAGCGTACCCGAATTATGTTAAAACGCCATGTGCCCGGCTTCTCTGTTTTTCTGCCACAAATTTATGTTAGTTTTTGTCAAGTTTTTAGGGAGCTAGATCCACATTTGGGTGCATAACTCTTTCCCTACTGAAGCGATTCTGCCGGAAATCAATCCTAAACATCCATGAAGAACTAGAAACAATTTGAAACCCAAATGACTTAATCGACTTAGAAATACTGAAGAACCCAAAATATATGAGTTCTTAGATGAATATTAAAAAAGATGTAAATTGAATGACAAACACTCTATATCTTCATACACCACTGCTGATTAAGAGTATAAAACTGTAAAAATATAAGTTATTAAATTTGCATGGTAAATTTAATTCCTTCTTAATGCTCAATTTGTTAAACGGTTAAATTGTTTCAGAATAACAACTTCGTAATGTTAAGCTTTCTGTTCCTATTCGTCTTTCTAGACATGTATTCCCCTAAAGTTTCAGTACTTTCATTCTAATTAGGCAAATGAACACTGAATTTGACAATGTTTATACGTATATTGATTTCTATGATCCTATTGGCATCAAAAATAACCGCTTAAATATCTTAAAATAGCTTTAATCTTGATTTGTTTCGTTTTTATTATAAAATAGATACTATGAGTAGATTTAATTATTTTAAGTATACTAGCCAGTAAAAAGTATCACTTTCATTGGAAGAAAAAACTCTTTACACAATTCAAAGAATTTAAGGGCCATTATTACAACTTACAAATAGTTATTTTTAGGATGCTATCTGACAGATAAATAGTTTTTGGTTATTACAAGTTAACATTAACCTAAAAAGTGACTGATAAGCTTACATCAGGTTTGTCCTCATGGTAACTTTACAAGTGAACTTTAAGAACTTGAAGATGCCATATTTTCTGCTGAAGATATGGTAGCATCAGTGACAGTTTTAAGTCAAATTAAATTATGCAAACTAAAAAAAAAAACACAATTTAACACAAAAAACAAAACAATTTACCATTAAGAACAAAAATAAAACACAAAAATTTAATTCTTTTTTTAATTAAGGAAAGAAACAAAAGCAAGTCGTTGCCACTACGTATTTTAACAACCAAAAGTAGTCGGTATATACTGCAATGTTGCCACAGTATATAAATTATAAAATAAAGGGCCTAAGGGCTATTATTACAACCTGATGATAAAGTTGCTGATAGTTAACGTGAACAATAGCTATCTTGAACGATAAAGTGACCAATAACTTTTTTCCATTATTACAACTGTCCGATAAAATAAAAAATGTAATTTATATACTGTGGCAACATTGCAGTATATACCGACTACTTTTGGTTGTTTAAAATACGTAGTGGCAACGACTTAGTTTTGTTTAATTTTTTAATTGAAAACAAAAGTTTATACCTTGTGCTTTATTTCGGTTTTTATTTAAAATTGTTTTGTTTTCTGTGTTTTATTGTGTTTTATATTTAACTTTAAAAGTTTAAATAATTTAATATGACATAAAACTGTCATTGAAGTTACCATATCTTCAGCAGAAAATATGGCATCTTCAAGTTCTTAAAGTTCACTTGTAAAGTTACGATGAGGACAAACCTGATGTTAGCTTATCCGTCACTTTTTAGGTTAATGTTAACTTGTAATAACCAAAAACTATTTATCTGTCAGATAGCAGCCTAAAAATAACTATTTGTAAGTTGTAATTATGGCCCTAAGTTGAAAAAGTTAGATTCGTTTTTACCACAAATTATATATCATTAGAAGTAGGAATTTTAAAAATTTTGTTCTAAAAACCGTAAAAGGAAATTTTTTTTTACCAAATTAAAATTTTATTTTGAACAACGTTTAAGCCGATCTAAAGATTTGGGACAAATATAATAATTACAGGCGAAAATCAAGGCTGTGGGAAAAATCGCCCAAAGAAAAATGGCCCAAAAAAAGAAATGAAAAATCGCCCAAAAAAATTCTATGTTAAATTGGGCCTAAATTCATATGAAAAGTGACCTAAAATTTTTGGGCTATTTTTCGTTATTGTTGGGTGATTTTTCGTTTTTTAAATTTAATGAAAAATCACCCAAAAATGTTGCATGAAAAATGGCCCATTTTTTTGATTTTCTCCTCTATGGTATAACAAACACCGGCTTCGCTTACTAAAGCTTCTCTGCACAGCCGGCCTTCGGCCGGGCGCAAGGATTTTCTCCTCTATGGTATAACAAATACCGCCTTCGCTAACTAAAGCTTCTCTGCACAGCCGGCCTTCGGCCGGGCGCAAGGATTTTCTCCTCTATGGTATAACAAACACCGGCTTCGCTAAGTAAAGCTTCTAAAATCTGCCTTGTTTCCAAATGAAAGCCGACTATTCAGAGAAGCTTTAGTTAGCGAAGCCGGTGTTTGTTATACCATAGAGGAGAAAATCCTTGCCCCCGGCCGAAGGCCGGCTGTGCAGAGAAGCTTTAGTTAGCGCAGTGTCCATGGACACTATGACACTTTTTGGAGTGTCATAACGTCCATGGACACTATGACACTGGACGTTATAACATGCCACCGGGAAAAAATTCGTTTTTGCTTTTTGGGTCATTTTTCATTTTTTTTTTGGGCCCTTTTTCGTTTCTTTTGGGCAAAATTTCATATATAACTTTTTGGGTCATTTTTCATGTTCTGTTGGGCGATTCTTCATTTGGGCGATTTTTCATTTCTTTTTTTGGGCCATTTTTCTTTGGGCGATTTTTCCCACAGCCGAAAATCAAACTATCAATGATGCGTTATATACCTGATTTTATTTACTTTATACAAGCATGATTAGGCTTTTGTGCAATAACATTTGTACAAAGCGTTAAAACTAACGAAATGATTTTATGAATATATATTTAAGTCCATTATGGTTTGACCCCGTGCAACGTTATGTTTTAACAGCTAATTATATGCATATATAAGATAGGATCTCACGATTGTCCAATGTACCTTATTTAATATCCCAATCATGTGATTTCACAATTTATTGGTGTATGCGGCAACTTAGACCAATATTGTGCTTTTTAGCCCAATCATGATATGATATGCAACCGTGCGGCAATTCAAATGTCAAAAATGACACAATATTTATTGCGTTCTTGTGCGGCATTTGCCACCAATATTTTTTTTAACATAATTTAAAAAAATTAAAGTACACATTAGTTAACTAACATATTAAGCCCAGCAAAAGTGTATGGGCTTAATGTGTGGGTAAACTAATGTGAACTTTAACTTTTTTTGCATAACGGGGTTAATGTTTTCAATATTTTTTTAAAAATAAGTAATTGATATCAAGTTTTTTCAACACTTCGTAAGTAACATAATATTTTAATTGTAATACTTCATAATTAAATTATGGGCATTCAAATTTGTATAAAAAAGGGCTATCGTATGATTGCAGAATATTTGATTGTGGCCATTTCGTTATTGTGCGTCAATTCAGCAAAATCAAAATTGTGTCATATTAGTGCATGTGCGGCAATCGTGCGATTCTAACTTTAGAATATACTCGTACATCGTCACCTAAAATGCAAAAGGGCGTAACAACACATTTTTTTATCATTGAAATCAATTTCGATATCTAATATTTTCTGCTTATGTTCGTTGCTTATAAGTTAATTTGAATTCTTTTATATAAATTCAAGCTTTTATGTTACTTCTTGTCTTCAACAGGGTCTTTACAAAGAAATTAATTTTATTTATCAAGTGTTGAAGTCAACCTCTAGTAGAGATTGTTTTCAGAAGGCTGCAGGGATTTCATATTCATACCAATTCAAATAACAGGGCTGAATTTAGATTTTTTAAATTATGTTTTAATAGATCCCGTTTTAAAACAAAGATGGAATCGGTTTCAAGGTGAAATCATGCAAGTGACGGCAGAGAATGATTTGCAAGGGGCGTTATGTTGGCTGTTTTTTTTTTTTTTTTTTTATGGAATTGACATTTTAGAATACATATTCCCACAAACAAGAAAGATGCGGCTAGCACAACTACCTCTCTTTCCTCAAAGATATATCAGAAAAAAAAAAATTAAAATTAAGTTTTCTTCATTTATTTTTTTATTCAATGACTTAAAATATACTGCGAAATTGCTTAAAACTATTTAAAACATGACGAATTTCTTTTTCTATTCTTTTTTATAAATTTGTTTTTTCTCAAAATTTTTTTTTTCGATCACGTCATGCCGCCCGATAATCATTATCAACTGCCAACCGCAACAATAATAACAAATAATTAAAACAACAAATAACAATCAAACACATGTAACTTAATGATAAAACACCAACGACAACATTAACCAAAAACAACACACATCAACATCACACCCATCCAAACTTAGAAACCTTTGGTACGTCATCCGGGTGATCCATTGGCATTGGAAAAGTTGAGACAGTGTGAAGTTCATATGCAGCCACCAAAACGTCCAAACTGCTGTAAGACTTGGCTGTCAAAGTTTCCCACAAGGTAAATAAACAATCTAGAGCATGGTTTAGCATAAAAACAAACACACATACCAGACACACACACTCACACACAAACATGCAAACGGGCTTCCTGTCAATTGTATGTGCGTGCGTGATTGTTGGCTGTGTATGAGTATATGCGAATATTTTTGTTTTTGTTGTTCGCTTTCTATTTCCTTTCTTTTATCTTTTTTTGGATTTCCTTTTTGATGTTGTGATTTGTGCATTGCTTTTGACATTTAATTTCTTGGCTTTAATGTTGAATTGAGTTTAAATACTTGTTACTGTTTACTCGTTTAATATCGTTTATAACCTAAAAAAAAATTTACTACAATTTGAAAAAAAGTACTAAAACAAATTCTAATCTATGAAAAATAGTAATTGAGTTTACGGATATTTGGTATTTTAATATTATTTAAGAAATAATGTTTGCTATTCTAAATAATTAAATTTCTTGATTACTTTTAATTATTTAATGCCTGCTAAAATGTATTTTTATTATAAATTAAATAAGTTTAATTTGTTTGTTTTAAAAATTTTAAATATTTATTTAAATTTATTTGTTTGTTAGTATACAAATAATGAAAATTACATAGAAAATATCATGGTGTAATTATTAGAAGATGGCCTCGATAAGCCAGGCAACTCTTTATTGTTTGCTTGTATGTATGTGTTTATGTATAAAGTTGGTATGTATATATATATTATGTACAACACTATTATGAATAAATTGCATATGAAATAAAATAAATCCATAAAATGTATTTGCTGTAATACCGAGGCCACCTTAAGTAAATACACCACGGAAAATATGTTGAATTTTTTTTCAAACTGTTTTTTTTTTTGTCTGTTTGCTTTTAGTAATATTTTTTTTTTTTTAATTTTTGACAAAAGTAAAGTAATAAAAATTTGTTATTGCGTGATAACAGTTTAAATATAAAATCATCATAAAAATACTTTTAAATACACCCAATTTTGAATTCAAGAACATTTTTACGACATCATTTTAATATTTTTGAATTACAACGGCTTTCGGGAATGTTTTCTTATAAACGATCCATACTTAAGCATTGTAGTGTACGAATGAATTAAATCTATAATTTATGTAAAAGCAATTTTTTAGCTAGTTCTATCATATTTACAGCTCTCTCTCTCTCCTTCTTACCTCATTCTGGAAGTGCGTTAAAATGAGCTCTATTTTTGGTATATTTCAACACTGAATAAACCATAATAACCTCTTATCTAGAGAGCATTTCTGCAAGGTCTCAAATAAATTGTTAAAAGTATTATGCGATTTTTTGTTAAACTTATTTAATGAATAATTTGTTATTCAATTTCAATTATAGTTTAGAAATATGTTCACATTATGTTTTGGAGATAACCTCTTTTTAATGGTACCTGTTGTGTCATTGCTTTTTCCTGCCGTGCTATTTCAAGAACGTTTTCCAAAACATTTTACAGAATTTAAAACACCAGCGCCCTCACTTCTTGGTGGATACTTTTTGGCATACAGATGACACTTTAGGTACCCATAAAAAATATTAGGTGTGGTTAAATCGGGCGTTGGCTTGTTAAAATATAACTCGTTTTTTAAAACGTCGTTCATTTTGAATTCGTACACCCAGTGAAAAAAAATGGTTCATATCCAAAAAATCTGTTACCGTCCGGCACTCATACGCTCCAGAGCAAACTATCTGGGAGACCATTACTTCCAAGATCTGGGGGAATCTCTGGAATTGAACTTTTGAGACTCCTGGGATTATCCAGGACCAACTCGGTCTATGCGGGGTCTCTATGACCGCCCACCTAACCATACCTAACTTTACAAAACGGTTTTAAGCGAAAATGTTTAAATATATCAAGGTTCATTTAACCATATTATTGTCACTGGCAACCATATTATTGTTAAATAATTCATTCATCAAAAAGCCACAGCCATATTATGGTTGCGTACACTCAGTTTTCATTTATGAGTGAGTATTTTTCATGAATTTGAAAAATAAAAATCATTTTGTTATTGTTCATTCATGTACACAGGAAAATTCTCACCAATTTTTTTTTTCAATTAAACCCATAATTAAAAATAAAATCTGTTTCAATGAAAAATTCAATCAAGTGAATTAAACGGTTACTTATGTACATCAACAATATTACTGCAGAAAATGTAAATATCAAAAAATATTTTATTGATACTATTATTTTTTTACTGGTGCAAATTTACAGCCTGGCCCCCGATGTCAACCGCTGTCGTTCGCTTGCATTTTCAACGACAAACAGCTAATTTGCGGCCCACTAACAGTTATCAGCACGACAATGCAAGCGACCGATAACGTAACAGTTTTCATAAAAATTTGCGGCCCACTAAGAAATATTATCCGCCCACAAATGTCATAATCAATCACTTGTGTTGTAGTTTTCAAGATATGTAGGCATTTTGTTAAAATATTTAACAAAATTTTCTTACACACAAACACTAAATAAAATTATATTGGTTTTTAAAATAATTTTTATAAAATTCTATTCTATATTTTTTGTGTACTGCTTTGTTTTTTTTTTTTTTTTTTTTTTGTTTACTCCTTTGTTTTCTATTCTGATTTGGTTGTAGCCAGAGTTCTATTTTTTTGGCTTAATTTATATGTCTAGTCGATTTTTAATTCCAAACTAGCGTTTTCTTTATGGAATAGATGATGTGGCAATACAGTCATTTCACAATAAAAAATGTGAATTACGTTAGACACGGAAAACCTGTCGACCGACAAGTCGATAGGTAGAGGGCCGCTTAAGAGAACGATAATGAGTGACTTGTTGTTGTTCGCTTAAGTTGTCGATCGACATCGGGGGCCTGGCTGTTAATATTTTTTTTTTTTTAATTTAATATCACAAATTTTTTAGTTGAAATAAATTTTTATTTTTTTCTGTGTATAAGATAATTAAGTTTATTCGACTTTTATATTTTTTCATATACAAGCGAATAGAAATTGAACGTCGGAGTTTTCGGCAATTTACACGCTCAATGTACGAACAACCTGCATGTGTTTGTGTCAAATTTACCCAGTTGTCCACATTGTCGTTGACGACATCGTCGTCGATGATGTATGCACGATAGTAGATAATCGTTAAGGCTTTCTAGAAGACAATTTAGAAGAAATGGTCGTGTCCGACAATATGCGCTGGTTCATACTGTTCACGTTTTTGCCGTCAAGTCTGGAGCTTTTAGGAGAGAAGGGAAAAGAGAATGCCATTTATTTTCCTCTCGCTCCTAAAAACTCAAGACTTGAAGGCTAAGACTTCAACAGTGTGAACCAGCACTATGAGCGATAACGTCTTGTTTGAAGGCCAGAAGGAGCAACATTGTCTTTTTAATTCTCTCCATAAAAATCTGTGAGGGATGGTATAAACGGTATTGATCTTTGGTGTTGTCGTCTATCAAACTCTATGTGGGCCAGTTTAAGCGACATCGTCTTTACACTTGTCTTGTGTAAAAATCTATTGACTACACTATGAAAGTCAAAGTCTTCTTTTGCCGTAGTTGAATGCTTTTCAATCACTTGCTTGGTTTGCTTAAAATTTCCACATTCTTTTTTTTTTTTTTTTTTGTTGATTTAAATATCTACATAAAATTAACGTCCAGTTAAACCGATAAAATGTTGATGAAGCGTATTCGCGGGCCGAAAAATGGATAACATGCAGTTTATACACTTTGCTGTCAATTTAAGGATTAATTTTACCGTCCAACACAAAAAAAAAACAATTTTCTGTTAACTGATTCTTATAGAGTCTTTTTATATCTTTTTTAGACCCCTCTACAAGAATTAGTTGGCAGAATATTGTTATTTTGAAAAAAATTTATGGAATTATTTTTATTGTGAACGACCAAGTAGGCGATATTGCCCTCTATGTATCGTTTTTATTGAATGAACGACAAGAAGCCAGACATTTTCGTGCTTTGTGCAAGATTTTCGCGATACGTTTTCGAAAATGTCATTGATGATTAACTCTGGCTGACCCTCACCTGTTGTGCAGAAATTAACATTGTCGTGCATCCTGGGATAAGTTGTTGTCTTTACCAGCCAAAGTGTATGTGTGAGTTTTTTTTTTTTTTTCATTGAAACCATTTCCAGAAAATTGCCGAAAAACTTTAACAACTTGCATTAATTCGTTTATTTTAATAACGAGTCAAGCAATAAAAATTCAAAATTTGTACTGCTCTTTTAAAGGGAAACACATCGTTTAATGCGAAAAAAATAAATACTGTCCCCATGTGATGGTGAAGCGAAGCCGTGAAATGTCAGTTTTGTAAAAGTAATTTCAAGGTTGCCAAAAGTTTTCTTTGATTTACTCATAATCAAAAATTATTCGCTTGACTTGTTTTTGAAATAAACGATTCAATTAGCAGCGTTGTTCACGTTTTTTTTTTTTACTTATGTACGAAAAATTAATAAAAACATACAAGCAAAGGTATGTTCAGATCTAACAAATGTTTGACGAAAATATCCATAAAAACATGACCAGCACATTGATCAAACTTTAGTTTTATTTTTAAAAATTTGTATTCAATTCTTTATCTTTATTTGTGAGAAGATAATTGTATAATGCAATTAAGAAACTGTTAAATGATGTTTAATCTAGCAAACGTTTTGCAAAAGCATAACATTTTTCAATAAATCTAATGGTTCCGTTTGGACGTCAAATATTTAATAGGTGTGAACAAAGCTTAAGTCATCACAGACATGAATGAATAAAGGCAAAAAGTTTTTTCTTTCTCATATTCATTAATAAAAAGATATGACAAAATTGAGATTTCGCAATCCTGGGAAATATCAAAAATGTGTGTTTTTTAACGTTCACGCTGCATTTGCACATGAAAGTACTTTCATGAAAATTCTGTATACGGATCAATTTTCACAAAATTAATTAATTAATTAATTTCACAAAAAAAATAATAAACTTTCATGAAAGTTGACATGAGAGTGAAATTTCATTTTCAAAATGTCTTCAAAGGACAAACTTCTATCAAAAACGTCTCTTCTTCTTCTTTTATTGTTTTGCTTATTTCAAGTTTCAGAGTTGCCGAGCTAATTATTCACGCCGAACTTCAGGCATTCGTTTAAAATAATATTTATTTTTATTAGTTTTCATGATATTTATAAATTTTAATTAGAATCATTTTGTTCTTAATAATCTCTTAATAATTCGTTGAAAAAATATATAAAAATTCTTTATATATATGGAAAAAAATTCAATTGGCAACACTGCTTAGTTATTGTCAATTACTTTCATGAAATTTTCATTAAAAGCTAGCTGAAAGTTGGACTGAAAGTAGAAAAATGTAAATGTGTTAGTGAAAAAGTGTGAGTGTATTGCGACTTACAAGAAACTACTTTCATGTGTAAATGCCCAGTTAACCATGAAAAATTCTGAACTCTGATGAAAAAATTAAATGTTTATCGTAATATTTCTGTTAAGTGTATAATATTATAACATATTAATTTTTTTTAAATATTTCCTTTTACCGTAGATACATTTAAACTTAAAACAAACAAATTATATTTTTCTAAAAAGTTGAATTAAAATTTTAAATATTGTTACTTTTGCAACCCAAACGTATTTGTTACTTCTACTTTATTAATTATGAAATATGAAATAAAAAAAAAATCTAAAATACTTAAACTAAAACATGTTTCTTCCACAATCAAAATCAAAAAGACAATCTAAAAAATTTTAATTAATGTTTGTATACTTTAAATATTCATTCAAGACAATGTTCTAGATCGAAGAGAATCGATGTTATTTCACGAATAACATTTCCCCTGGTCTTTGCCTTATTCAACCTGGTCTACTGGAGCACCTACCTATTCCGTGAAGAGGAGGATGAGTAAATGCCAAAATAAAATATATTTTAATTTTAAGAACAAAACCTAAAGATTTTACTAATCAATTATATTATTCTTCTTTTTTTATGTTTACGTTTTTTTATACATATTTGTACTTTTTTACGTTTCAACGTTATCGTTTCCGTTTTCACTTTCACTTCTCTTGACGATCTATGTGTTCTAATTTGTCTAATAAAACCAATTATATTCAATATACATATGTATATAAATATATTGAAAATAAAACGAAATCAACCAAAATTTTCTACGTTCATTATCAAAAACAAAAAATGAAATAAAAAAAATCGTGCTAAATAAAGGGCTTTCTAAACGCTTGATGTGAAAGATGATGAGGAAGTTTACCATAATGGCAATGGCTATGTAGAATTCTATCGAACAAAAAATCAATCCAAAGAAAGCAAGTTTGAGAATGAAATCTGAAAAAAAATCAAACATAAATTCGACCTCAATCCCTGCCCCTCTAACAAACGAATTCAAAGTTTTAAATAAAAGTGTGATTTGTTATATAGAGAAAATTAATTCATTATCCCCGAAAAAATGTGTGAGCCAAGGATGTTATATATTTAATATGTATGAGTATTAAGTTTAAAACAACAAGAAAAAAAAAAACAAACAAAAAACTATGCCGTAGTTAACAATATTAAGAAGTAGTTAATAATTTTAAGATGAATTTATCCATTTAAACAAACAACAATCAGCAATTCAGACAAAATACAGACAAACTGAAACACTACAAACAAACATACAATACATACATACATACATAAACATTAATTGTATGTACACTTTCATTAATAAATATTTACATAAATATGTATAATTGTATGTAATATTAGGTATACACATCTTATATGTATATTAACGACATTTTCTTAATATATACATACGTATGTGTATACAGAAGTGCTTAGAAATCTAGCAGAGTCTATAGAGAAAATCTTTGATTGACTTTTAATTTTTATTATCAAAACATTTTTCGTTTGTCCCAATTTAAATGTTGCAAGTCTTATTGATCAGTTTGCTACTTTATAGGCGTAAGAGACGAGGAAAGAAACGATTCGCTGTCTCTCTCCTTCGCCTGTAAATTAGCAAGCTGATCACAAAGACTTGCAACGTGTAAATTAGGACTTTTAAGATTTTTACTTAACTTAAAATATTCGTTATTAATTATGTTTCTTAAATTCTATTTAGCGATGTGACAGGGTATATTTAGACAACGAAATAAATTCTAAACTTATTCTGAACAATTGTTCAAAGTAAAAATAATTGCATTTACAAGCACCCAACCTGATACCAATAATGTTTTCAAGCTTAGTTCTTTCTAAGCAAATGCAGTTCCTAAGCATATCCAACTTAATTATAGAATATTCTAATGTCATTATAAAATTTAATAAATTTTATATTTGATACATTTCTGGTAAAATGGTAATGAAATAGGTTCAGAACTGAAAGTAGAAACAAGACCTATTAACAAGGTTTAGTATAAAACAGGGGTCGCTTGGATCCATGTGCCCCCAAAATTATTACCATAAAACCATGCCTATTATAAGTTTTTTGACCCAGCCACTTCGTAAAGGTTGTAAAGGCGTACGCCCCGTTGTTAAAGGGGCAAGTGCTATATAACCGATTGTGTTTCAAAATAAACCAATGTAAGATTTTTAAGACAGTGGGAAAATAGCTGGCGTACTCTTCCATTCAGAGCCAATTTGCCATCCAGAAAATATATGCCCGCATTGCTGCAATTTAAAACCAGAAAATTATTCACAGATAACCTAAGGTTTTCTTTATATGAAAAAAAAAATCCTACACGAATACCTACAAATTTTTTTAAAATAATTTTACATAAAATTCAAAGATATTATCATTTAAGGGGGGTTTTTTTGTAAAGCACTTTACCCCACTTAAAAAATATTTTCATACAAAGTTTTAAAAATTTAAAAAGTTTTATATGAATAATTTTTCAACGCAAGCTGAAGTCTTTTGTATAAAATATAAAATAATTGAGGCTCTAAGAAAATGTTTTTTCCCAAAGTCGTAACATATCACAAGCAACTATTTCTTCGAATTAACAGAGCAATTTAGTCTTTGCATTTTTAAAAACAAATTTCTCTTGTTAGACACAAATTGTACCTTTTCCTTTTTTTAATTGTTTAAAATTTCACAAAAGTTAAAAAAGTCTCGCTAATTTAACTATTTGCGTAAATGGCCACCTTAAGCGAGGTACCAGCATTTCCTTAGTATTTTTATCGAACTGTTGTTACTATCGGAAGTGGGCACTTCTTTGTACGGTTTTCACGTATTGTGCCCGTGGAAATATAGTCCAAATGGCGTAAGTCCCGAGAAGGATACAACTAGTAAAAAGTGTCAAATTTGTTCATCTCGATTTGGCACTCGATTTGCTACAATATATGTCAAAGGCATAGCAGTATCCACAGAAACTTGCTGCAACCCAATTTTTGTAGTAAAAGCATACAGGTTTGTCCCGTATAAGTTGCTTTACCAAATGCTGACCTAAATACTTCACAATGGATTCATCGATTGAAATTTTTTTAAGAAGCTTTTTTGGTACTCCAGATCTGAAATAATTCATTGTTTTCTTATTTCCGTTAGAGAACGGAAAAATCCCTTCCTCCTGATTTAATGAAACATTAAATTTGTAATACACTTTTAATCATGCAAAATATGCATCGTAGTGGCGAACGCTTTATTAACGTAAATGTGAGTCTAGTGGTCGAACATGTTTTACTCACACCATTCATCATACATTAAAATATTTGCTCACATTTAATTATGAAACAAAGCGCAATGTATATTATTTACGATCTCATCGTTTGGTTAGTTGTAAGCAGTGTTGCCAATCCGTCTGTAATTACACATATTGTGTGTGATTTCTACTGGCATGTGTAGCCCATGTGAAATTAGTTTCATGTGTATTCTGTGTGTAATTTTGCTTTGAGTTAAATTTTTTTATTAATTTTTAACAGTCGTGTTTTTCTTTTCAAACATTGATTTTTTGTAATTTTTGCATTCTACTTCACAGTCAAACTTGTTTTTCAAACCATGACATTTTTCAGTTTATTCTACTTTCTAGCACATATGTCTAGTGAAATTTTACATGGCGGTAAACTTGAAAATATTTATGAACTTACCTGTCAAATTTCAGGCTAATAAGGATAAACTATGATCATTTGTTAATGGAAAAAATAATACTTTAAGATCATTCGGTAGCCGTTCAATGACGAGTGTCAACTTGGTTGCAGATGATTTGAAATTCAAAGTACAAATTTAAGAAATTCAGTCGGGACAGTCTCCAAACCCGATTATTTATTTTATAATAATATTGCTCTACAAGCCCAGGGAGGGTCAAGGCCCCCCCCCCCCTACTTAGATCCAAGCTTTATACATCTGATGATATTGTTGGTTTTTTATTAAAGCTATCAAAGAAAGTTAGAATAATCTGCATAATGAGGTCGATTGTTAAGACTTTTCAAGTTCTTACGTTTAAATTTAAAATCCTTTACCACATTTTTTTCTTTTTTTATAAACTCTGCTTTTTATCTGACCACTACTGTATGTTTATATGTAAAAAAAAACATGGGTAATTTTATAAGTATTTTAGTTATTTAAATTTAGTTTTAAAAATGTATTTAAATAAGTAATACTAAAAAAATCATTAACAATTAAAAACATAGACTTAAGGCATGTTTAACAAAGCAGCAAAATGTGTTTTTAACAACATTAACAAATAGAAATATAATTAATTATAAAAAAATGATAATTGTACGTTTAATTTTTCGAGCATAATTTCTAATTGTTGTCTTTTTTTGCTTTTTGTTGTTTTCATTTCCATTTTTGTTTTCCACTTTTTTTGTTGTTGTGTCTCATTACTAAATGTACTTAATTTAACAAAAATGTATTTTGATTTATTGCAAAACAAAAACCTTAAAAAATCACTTTCTAAAGCTGTCTTTGAATTTTGTTGAAAACTCTCTGTGTAAATAATTTTTAATCAAAACAATTAAATACGAAAATATTACAAAAAATCTATGTGAGCTTTCTTTTTCTTTTTGTTGTCATTTGTTTTGTTGTTGTTGTTTTACTATTATAAAATTCTTATTTATGTTTAATTGTAAATTTACTAATTTTCTTGTAACATTAAATTTTCTGAAATAAATTGGAAATATGTTTTTATAAAAAAAGAATGACCACAAAAATAAAATATTGAGTTTTGGACTTTATTTCTTCTCATCTTAAACGGTCGATCGTACTAACAACAAATCATTTAAATGTTCTTGTTTTCCGTACAAAAATGCAAGTAAACACATCTGAAATAAAAATGTTCACTAACAATTGAAAGCGCTGGTTCACACATATCAAGTTTGACTCGTCAAGTCTTGCATTTTAGGAAAGACTTACTGCCTGTTCTTAGAAAATGAAAACAAAATTTGGTGTGAGAAATTATTTTGAAAACAAAAACAAAGTTTCGTATTTAATTGTTGTATTCAATATTATTTCTCACACGAAATTTTCGTTTCATTTTCTAAAAACATGCCGTTAATCGTTAATTTTTTTTATTGCTTTTGTAATCGTAATATGCTAGATGAGTTTAAGTTTAAGGTAGAGAACAAGAAAATTGACGAAACAACACGATTGTATATAAACGTATACGAAAGTTCAAGGGAGAAATAAAGAAATCCTGGTTGCAAATTACGGCAATTGACACCAATCTACAATGCAATTGAAATGGAAATCCAAATTTTGATCGTTATCGAATGCCGTAATTTGATCCCAGTTCAGCTAACGTGTCTGAACCGGCACAAACAATAAAACTGGTGGGTACTAAAAAAAAAAATTTATTGACAAAAACGTTTTCTTAATTTTTTTCTAATTAATATTTTTTTTTTTTTAACTTCCTTTTTTCCTTTCAAATCTACTTTAAGTTGAATGCCACTTTTTTCTTTTTTTAAACATTATTGTGAATGTTTTTTTTCCACCAAACTAATTCACAATATTATTTGATTTTTGTCTTTTTCTGATTGAAAGAATTATACGATTTAAAGAAGATTTGTGTTAAATTATTTGTATACATAATAATTTTTCGCCAATTTTTTAATGTGTTTAATAATTGTTTATTTTTTATTTTTTTGTAAATATTTTATTAAATATTTTTATATTTAATGGTATGTATGTATGTTTTAGTAGTTAGACGATTTTTAAGCAAATTTATTTCCTTACCAAGGTTTATTCATTGTCTATTAATCGGTTCCTTTAAGAGTTTTTTCAAGAATTCAATTTAAGAACTAATATTGAATTAATTAATAAGTTATTTTTAAATACTTTAATTACAGTATGTATTATAAAATTATTTATTTATTCATTAACAACTATTTTTGTGTCTGTAGTTTATTTTAACATTTTTAAATATTTGGTATTTTTAGAAAATTGTTGCAAGTATTTTGCAATTTTTTATTAATCCTCTTTTTTATTTTTTTGTTAAGGTGTTCTTGTTTCTAAAGTACATATAGCAGTTATTTTATAAAGTAGTTGTATAATATAGATCAACGGTTTTCTAATGGGCACTCGTAGCAGCTTTCCTGCGAGTCCACCTCATGCCGACCATACACTACACAAGTTCAATGGGCAACTCTAGGACTTTTTGTGTACCATTAGACCCCATTCAGACTCGGCAAGTTAGTTTTCCATTTTCTTTTCAACTTGCTTTTATGTTCGCACTAAGCAATTTTTTTGCGCAATTTTCAATTTATTGTTCAAACCGCGACCACTTTCTCATTTCTTTATTTAAAAATAATGATTTTAAAAATACAAAAACTATGCCACGTATTATTGTGACATACCATACCAAAAACCACATTCACACCACAAACATAAAACGGTTCACTGATAAATAAATTAAAGAAAACATCGAAAAATGTATATAGTGGTTTTCAGGCAAAAAAAAATAAAGAACAAAACAACATGCCAAGTACAACCAAGTCTGTACTTAAATTGCTTCCCCTAACCCGACCGTACTTCTCACATCAACAAACCAAGAGTTGCGCAACTTAATTGCCGAGTCTGAAAGGGGTCTTAGTTTAACCATCAAATGTTACTGGTTAACTTCTTTTTAGACAACAGCTGTTGCGATGAAAATTATTATTTACAATTTTTTTTTGTGTTGTTAATTGTACACAGACGCTGCCACGCATCTTCTTTATTTGTTTTTTTATAATTTGTCGGTTTCTTTCAACTTTAGAATAAATAAAATGTAAAGAGCAACACTGCTACCAACATTGAAATTTAGCATTTTGATAGAGTTACCATTTTTTGCTCTAATAAAAAATTTGAATTATCCAATATACTGTAAATATGAAATGTTAGTTAACCAATAGTTATCATTTTAGTTTGCTGATATTTAACTAGTGTCTTTAAATTTGAGGCTTAGGCCCCAGTGAACTACCAGTAGCAGCAACGTTGCAAATCAGCCGCTTCAATTTGTTGTATGTAAAGCAATTACAACGATTATAGTAAGCAGTAAGACATGACTTAGCCGTAACGTCTAAATCTGTAGAAAATAGATTTTTGTATACGTAACTTACTGTAACGGACAGCTAGCACGTTGGTGCATTTATAGAACATCTAAAAACGTGTCATATATTTTTCACATACATAAGCAAAAAAGCGATATTATACATAAAACAACACACACAGTGATGGGAGATCAAAAGGTTTAAATGGTGAACGCTGTGCAGAAAATGTACCAAGTGATTAAAATGGTATTAAGACAGTATTAGGTAAAAAAAACATTAATAATTTAATATCTGATATTTCTCGTTTTATAGATTTACAATAAACAAATATGTATTTTAACATATACATACACATTTACATATATTATTTTGTAAATGTTCATAGACAAAACAATGTTTGTAACCATTTAAAGCCTTTTATATATTTCTCATTTCTATTGTATGTGCTGATGCAATTGTTTATTTTGAACATCTAAGCATATGTATATTTATGTATATGGAAATCTATTGTATTGTAAGTAGTTTTGGCGAAAGTCCATAGATATACTGAAAAAGTACCAAAAAAAAGTGCGAAAATACCCGCATTCAATTTAACATAGAAGCAACCCAAATTTCACGTAACAACGGCATGAAATTCTATTTTATGCAGAATAAAACGTTACAACTAAGAACATTACATTTCGGTAAGCTTTTACATTGCTTTTCATATACCAAAATGCGAACAGCTGATTGATACAGTACAGATACGGTACAGCAACGTTCGCCTAACTGAGCCTTTAATGTTGTTACATAGGGTTAATTCCAAAACATCAAAACACATTGCAGTGATGCGGTTTTTATACAGTTTCAATACAAAGCAACGTGCTGTTTTGTTTACCTTTACAAAAATCTCAATAAAGCATCAACAAAATTATTGATGCACAGTTTTTATACATTTAGGGACATATGACATTGTCAATGCTTAAGTCGTTGCGTTTAGGAATGCAAGACTTCGTTCGGTTGCATTGCAAATGACGTTTTGGAATTCTACCATAACAATGTATTTTATTTCATTTATGCAAATAAAGAAAGATTAGAATTAACATTAATAATTTAAAAATAATATTACAATGCTTTTTATGATATTAATTTATACAAAATAGTTGATATAGATTTACAGCTCTTTTCGTTTATAGTCACATCATTTAGTTGCAGACAATTCGTGGCTTTAAACCAAATTCGCAGATATGCCCCTATGAGGCATGCATATAACCGAAATCAAATATTATAAAGTTATGTAACACAGAAAATAAAAAATTTATATATATTACACCGACAGCAGGTAAGGTAAGATTAGATTCCCCTGTGTTTTCCCTGATGCCCCATATCACAGGACATTGACAAAGGAAGTGAAGCACGGTCTCCTCCTCCTCCTAATCATGACAACTTCTGCAGTAGTCATTGAATATCAGACCCATTCTCCTAGCATGAGTCCCCACAGGCCAGTGCCCAGTTACGGCTGATACCACTGTTCTAATTTGGTCCCTTTTAAACCTTAGTAGAGAGTTAGTTCTCCTTTCATCATAGCCAGGACATTGAGCCCTAGATATGGAGCAGGTGGACTCACAGTTCCAACCCATCTGCGCAATTCTATAAGACTCGCGCTTGATTAGTGATTTGCAGTGAGCCATTGGAAGGCCAAGGAATTGTTCAATGGATGTGTCGTCCATATGACCACCTCTTTTGGCCAGCTCATCTGTTATCTGGTTACCCGGGCAGTCCGAGTGCCCTTGTTATCATGTCAGCGATCCCATTGAATGTTTCGCAATCTCATTCAGAAATATCCGGCATACTGCTCTTAACCTTAATGTCATGTAGGCACCCACTAGAGAATCAATGGCAGCCTTGCTCTCAGTAAATATACGCATATCTCTCGAGACTCGATAATACCTTAGGGTGCGAACAGAGTGGCCGCTTGTTGCCGAGCCGAGCCGACTGACGGTTATTGCGAGAACCAATGCGAGAAAACTGGTACTCAGGGATGTTAAATGGGGTTTTAAATTTGGTACCAACTTCCAAAAAAAATGTACTTTTTGGACCTTCACGGTACCATTTTATTTTTAAATATATTAAAACAACAAAAAAGTACATAAAAGATCAATTGTACACAAAAAACAAAACTTAACATTAACATACATTATATGTATGAATAAAATAAGGTAAATAAAAGTCTTATAAATATATGAGATCAAAATCAGGCACTTATTTGCTTAGTTAATAAACTATTCAATCCTTTATTTGTATAAGACTTGATAATGTTGGCACATGTAGTCTGTTTCTTTCCTTAGTTTTTATCATATTTCGAAAAGAAAAAACTCTTTCCACATTTGCAGACGAATGTGGAATAGATAAAATTCCAGCAACGACTCTAGAAATATCAGGAAACATATCGACATTCAGCTCATTTTGTAAATTAGCTACTGCAGATCAAAAACTACAAATTTTTTCAGTTTTTAACGACTGCAGGTGCTCGACATCAGCTAAAGCTCTAAAGTGATTATTGATTGAATCAAAATTTGCAATTTCATTCGGAAACATTTTTCTAGAAGAGGTACAATACTACTTGTTTTACCTTTTAGGTGTAAATTTGTGGAACCACATTAAAACTTCGTTATTAAAGTTGACTTTGGTTCTCAAAAGTTCGCAAAATTTTATACAAAATTGTTTTGCATTTTCTTTCATTTCTTTAACAATATCAATATTGATATTATTTGTAGAAATATATAAATCCACTTCTGTTCCGCAATAAATTTCTTGAAAGGGAATGTGATTTTTGTAAAGAAATAGAATGGATACATCACATTCATTCAAAACATTTATATTCATGAAATTACGTTCTATTTGCCGGAACAAAACAGCAAAAATACATGCATTCGAGCATCTTCTGATTGCATTTCTAAATTAACAATGTTAATCATTTTAAGTGCATATTGCATAAAAAAAATGCAATTTAAATGAAGGATTTTATAAAATCCTGATGAATGAAATTATAATTAAAAAATAACTGTAATGAAAAGGACTTAATAATTTGTTTGCTATACTAAAAATTCAAAAAGTGGGAACTAAGACAAATTTTTAAATTGAACCAAATGATTCACGGTAGTACCACGGTACTTTAGAAGGTTAAAATGTACCAAAAAAAAGCACAATTGTACCAACTTTAACATCCCTGCTGGTATTATACAAATTAGTACAAATAAGCGCGAACAGGTCATAGTGGGCGCTGAGCTGGTCAGAGAGCAAAGCTGATTGAATGCGAGAAAACAGTTCCAAAGCGTATTTCAGCGCCGAACACATTGTTTACGTTATGTTGTTATGATTTCAACTTGTTTGGAAAACATTTAAAAAAATTAAAAACAAAAATTTAAGAAAAAGTAAACAAAACATGCAATCAAAAAATTATAAAAATAAAAATTAAAAAATAAAATAAAAATTGAACATAAAAAAATAAAAATTCAAAAAAATAATAAAAATTAAATAAAATTATAACAATTATACAAAAACTTATAAACAAAATATAAAAAAAAATGTAATAAAAATTTCAAGAATAATTGAAGAAATGCGTTAATGGGCACGTTCATAAGGCGTAACTGTTGTGTAACCGTTTAGTGTTTGTCTTAGAAACGCATAGTTGAGCACTTCCGCTCAACACAACAGTTGGGTATTTGAGGCCATTTATTCCATCATAAAATTTTTTAGCTACCTTAAGTCAACATGTTGTGCTCAACCTCAGCCTTTATTTTTTTTTTCAATTGTTTATGTTTATCAGCTGTTAATTTTACATTATACTCATAATGCCGTTTCTAAAATGTTCGGCTCAACAGTTGTCAGCAGTTTTCTAGCAGTTGAGCTCAACAGCTACGACTTATGAACGTACCCAATAAGTCAAATTTAAAAACTCAATGTCAACAAACCCAAATGCATACAAACATACATAAAACACAAATAATAGATAAAATATCAGCGCTGATTCTCGCATCCACTATGCACACTCAAACTTGTTTCCGCTTTATAGCCGAGATTTCCGCCCGCAGGCCACTACATTCATCCGGCAGACGAATGGAAAGTTTTATATCCAGTTTCTCTATGAAGAAACCCCCGCCAACCCTTTCCACGAACCTACGGTATATACCCCAAGAGTCGGCATAAAAAATTAGTTAAAATAATAATCAGCCATGTTCTGGAAATCGAATTCGAGTGGATTTGAAATCGAACAAATGTTCAAAACGATCCTGTTTAAAACTTCATAAAAATATTCCATTTTATTTACGTTATACTTTTTCCTTCTATATTAATTTTATCCGATTTAAATTTCCAAAACATGGCCGAATAAGATATTTCAAAACTGATACCAACGGCAAAAGCTAATTTTTTCGAGTACAGAGTTTATGACAAAAATTAAACGATTTAATTCTTAGTTCTTTAGATGGTTTGTGGCCTCGAAAACTAAAAAGAACTTAGTATATTTTGCTAATGTGACTATAACGCTAATAACTTTCTTTCCCTTTGCTAGCTACTAAGAGATGACATATATTGCAAATGTGCTTATATCGCTAAATGGACTACATCGTTAATACTTTATATTCAATTTCTAGCGGCAGATTGAACATATAAAATGTACTATACCGCTAATATGACTAAAAACAGTAGTGATTGTAAACAAAAAGTACTATACATTTCAATGACACAGCTGCATAATTTTCTTCGTGAATCTAACATAGCAAAGTGCCCATTTACATTTTACGATTTTTGTCGTTGCGATTCTCACCTTATTGTCGAGAGGAGAGAGAGGAATTATAATGGGTACACAAGCAAGTGTACTCTTCGATTCGTTTTGTTCATTCATTCGTAGTGTGAAAATATATGTGTAAACAAGAACTTGTAACGGCAAAAATCGCACAATGTAAACATAAGACCGACTTTAAAAAAGAAACGTCAATAATCACAACGACAAAAATCGTATAATATACATAAATGGGTACAAAGTTAGTTCGGCGTGGCATGTCCTGACCCTTTATAACAGTATGAATTTTTGCTTTTTTTTTTAACAAACAAAAACACATGTACTATATAACTGTGAATTACTATTGGTTTTACTTAAATACAGACGTAATTATCAAATAAAGGTTTTGGCCCTTTCAAAGGTATTCTGGTCCTTTGAAATCGTCAATTTGGCCGAAACCAAAAAATCCAAATTAATAACTGGTTCTGATATATAGAGGGTTGAAAAAACGAAATGAGCGTTGTAGAATATTAAAAGTTACGTTCAAGGCGAATTCATACAAGGTGATCTATTTTGAAAACGGATACAACACTGTAAACTACTTCAACGTTGTGTCAAAATAATACAAAACTGTAGTAAACAATTCAAACAAACATTTTATTTTGTTTTTCATTTTAAATTGTGTGTTTTGAAAAGTAATAATTAAAAAACGTTTTAAATTTCATAATACACTACAACATCGATAGTCCGGCCACTCCAATAATTCGGACGCTAATACATTTCGGACAATTTCAAATTTTTACCTCTACAAACCGGACAAATTTTTGTTATGCAAGAACAAAAATTAAATGCCGTTGTTTTACCGTTTTTACCTCACATGATTTGGGATTCACACGTTGATTCGCATTTTGTACTGCCATTGCTTCCGTTTTGGATTTCCTCCATGTTTCTAAATAGTAAACGCAAGCATAAAACACTAAGCGATATTCTGGAAATCGAATTCGAGTGAAATTTAAATCGAACAAAGCTTAAATTATATAAAATTTTTTCCTTTTATAAAACTCATACTTTGAGGACCACTTATCTTTACCAGAACACTTTTAAAATCAGAAAAATCCACTTTAATTTTTAAAAAAATCTAATGTAAAATCTCCGTCGATTTCAATTTCCAGAACATGGCTGACTAACTTTAAATGAAAAGTGTGATATTTTACAAAGTCTTGATGAGGGAAAAAAACTCTATAGTTATTCCTAATTCAACTATTTGCGACATTCAAAAAATAAGGAAAACATAAAACAACTTATTTCGAATACCTATAATAATGTATTAAACCATTTTCTTAATACATAAAACTTTTTTTAAGAAATAGAAAAGTTATGAAAAAAGCAGAAAATCCAGAATTAGAGGAAGGGCTTAACACACGTTTTTGCAACAGAGCAACAATCATATCCTGATTTCATCAGAAATTTAAAAGCAAAGGCCAAATTCTTTTATGTAAAGATTTTTTTTTTTTTATTATTCCTACACTAAATCCCGCGAAGCTTTGCGCTTGTCTGCAAGAGACCAGAGTCTCTGGCGGGAATCGAACCGCAACCCCGGTACTGACATTTAACAAGTAAGGCGATTTTTCAACGAGCTCAGGCTAGTAAAATAAATTTAAGTTAAGGCATTGTATTAGATATCAAAAAATTTGTGATGACATAGTTTCCAAAAAAGTAAATTCATGTTAAAATTCTCTTAGATTATTTCAATAAATTTCACAACTATAGTCCGGACAACTCGATAATCCGAACGAGCTTAAAACTATATGTGTCCGGATTGTCGAAGTTGCACTGTACTAATTGAAAAAAATTATGGAATTAATGAAAGATACCCCCGAACCACCAAAACGGTAAACAATTTAGACACATAGTTAGTTATCAGCTGTTGCTTAAGTAGATAGCCAAGGTCACCTATGAATTCGCCTTGGTTACGTTACTCAATAAAAACTGAAAATGCGTGCTACAATCTATTATATTGCCCATAGAAGATATATGAAGTATGATTATCCCGCTTTTCAAACTTGGTAAATTAATTTGAGCTAGTCTTGCTGAGTATGATGCCTGGTACATCCTCTATAAATATTTCTTATGCAGAAAATAAGATATTGTTTTTGATTTGATTCGATACGAACATTATGGATATTATAGATCGGGTCCAAAATAATGCTGCCGTATTCTTAAATTAGTCTAGCGAGCGAAGTAAAAGGATTTTTTGTGGATAAGGGTTCATTGAATTCCTTTGCCCATCTTTTAATAAAAGCCAGAACACTGCGGGATTAATTAACAGTCATCTTCATACTCCAGTTCATTCCGGTTTGTCTGTTAAAACCATGACAGACACATTTGTGTTTATTTCAATGCCTTTGTTTGAAGCAAAGTAAATCTTTTTGTAATGGGTCAGGCTGAATCTGAATAGAAAACTTTTAATGATTACTTTTTTAAACTAGTTTTAAAAGTTCTGGACTTTAATTTTCCCATATAGAGGAGAAAAATTGATTTTTTGTATACCTTCTTGACATAGAAAACATCTACTGGAGCTCCGTATTTCTCTACCGCTTTATATGCTATACAAAATAAGGCACTTTAAGGTTTTCGATAGATAAGTCGGATACTGCATTCGATATCGCCAAAGGTAAATATGAATTGGAGAGAGTTAAAGGTCGTGCATTTAGTTTGACATTTATGTATAATTCCAATATTTCGTATAAATATTATCTACCGATGTGTACCTATTTAGGGAAAGTTTCGTTTATTTGAATATTATAACGATGAGGGCATTATTAATTTATTAAGGTTAACTGAAACGATTTTGTGCTGTTTACTTTTTTAACCCCCTGTAAATATTTTGCCTATTTTGTTATTTTCCCCATACTTATAGTACATGTGTGTCTTCAGTTATTATTACATGTATATGTGTATTTTAACGAAAAAGTCTACATTATTGTACATAGACTACAACCCCACTATATAATAATCTCTTATAAATTTACTAGAAAACAAGTAATAGTGCCATATTCGCCTATGCCGGATTTACATACTCGTCACCATTGTACGATAAGAACAGAAAGTTATATAAATACCATTCTTTAGATATAAATAAATCTTTTTTGCGTCCCGCCCACTTCTCCAATCCTGCCAACATTTGGTCCGATTTTTATAAACCAGATGCGTGTACCTAACTAGGAAACTTTGGCTCTTGCCGTACTCCGAATATATCCAGAAATCTATAATGCCTTTTTACGGGAGGCGCCAAGTTCTACCAATATTTTTAGAGAGGTTGTGCATAACAACACAACTATGTGCACCAAAATTCCCTTACTGTTCTTTAGATATAAAAAAATATTTTGTGCCAGGCCCACTTCTCCAATCCCGCCAACATTTAGTAGGGTGTTGCGTATTGATAACGGAGATGTTTATACCAACTTTGGCTACTTCTATTCTCTAGATATACAGATATGTATAATGTGTTTGTATGGTAGGTTCCATGCCCACTTCTGCAACGACTGTAGCAACCAAAATTTATTTAAAATTATTAGTTGCATTAGTTGAAGTTCACTTTAAAACGAATAAATCTCACACAAATGTTTGAATTCAGCTAAAAGTCAGGAGGTTTGCAAAAAACCATAGGTGATTTTTTAACCGTAGTTTTTTTAAAAAATCTAATAAAACACTCAAATTTGCATCATATATTCAAAATTTTTATTGGAATCGATAAATTGTTCTTTGCCATTTGCTTTTAAAAAATAACTTCATGTAAATGTTGCCCGATGCTCCGGTTCAAATGGTCCATTCACAAGGTCCAATTTTGCAGCACTTTTTCGAGCATTTCGGCCTGTATTTCATGAATAACACGTGTTATGTTATACTCTAAGGCTTCAATCGTGTTTGGCTTGACATAGACCAACGACTTCACATAACCCCACACGAAATAGTAAAGAGGCGTCAAATCACATGATCTTGGCGGCCAACTCACAGGGCCATTTCGAGAGATAAACTGCTCACCAAATTCATTATTCAATATGTCCATTGTTTCGCGAGCTGTGTGGCATGTGCCACCGTCTTGTTCAAACCACATATCAACCAAGTCCAACTCAGCCAATTGGGGCAAAAAAAAGTCGCGTATCATGACTCGATATCGTTCGCCGTTGCCGGTAACGTTTCTTCCACGGTTGTGAAAAGAAAAATGGACCGATGATGCCACCAGCCCATAAACCACACCAAACTGTCGTTTTTCGGGATGCATCGGTAACTCTTGTACGGCATGTGGCTGCTCTTTACCCCAGATGCGGCAGTTTTGCTTGTTTACGTATCCATTTAGCCAAAAATGAGCCTCATCGCTGAACACAATTTTTCGATAAAACAGTGGATTTCCATCGAGCTGTTGTAAGGCCCATTCACCAAAAATTCGACGTTTAATTCTTGTACGAGTTGGATTTTATAGGCTTTCAAATGCAAATCGTCACGTAAAATTTTCCACGTGGTTGAATAACACATGCCCAAAACCTGAGAACGGCGACGAACATTTCACTATCCTCATTAACACTGGTCGCTACGGCTGCAATATTCTCTTCGGTACGCACTCTACGAACGCGAGTCGGTGGTTTAATGTCCACCAAAGTAAATTTTGTGCGAAATTTGGTGATAATAGCACGAATTGTTGATTCACTAGGTCGATTATGACGACCATAAAAAGTTCGTAACAAACGATGGACATTTCTCACAGAGCACGAATTTTGATAATAAATTTCAACGATTTGCAGTAGTTGCTCGTTTGTGAGTTTCTCCATGATGAAATGGCAGAGTATACTGAACACTTTTCACTTACACAGATGTAGTTTGACACAATTACCTTCCAGTGCTGCCAGCCCGAAAAACTTAATTCATAAAAAATCACACTTATATATAATTCAAAATCTACGTCCGGTTTGTGTTTGTAGGTCGGCAAGAATAAAAATTACTTTGTAGTGGTTCCATTAAGCAAAAATCAGTAGGACCCCTGGTTTAAAGGGCGGTTTTCATGCATATTTTTTTTTAAATAGAAAAAATCCCAGTAATTTAGTATCTTAGTTATGGAAAACAAACATGGTTTAACAAGAGATTAATTTTAAAACTAAAAGAAAATGATGATTTAAAAAAGTGCATCTAAATTTTAAAAGTATCAGATTTGTTTGTGTTTTATAACGTTTTAAAACTCAATCTCCCCTAAAACGATTTATTTACTGTAATTTTTTTAAATACGAATTATTAAGTAGACATTTTGATGTTAAAAGAAAATATTACGGTCACCACAAACATTTTAAAGCGCAGGATAAGCGCATTCTCCAGATTTCTTACTGCTGCTTAATACTTAAAGTATCAAAAATTATATAAAATTTTAAAAATTTAATATTAAAAAGACCTTTTGTTGGTAGTTCTGTATTAAAAAAACCTTTTACACTCTAGATTTTATATACACCAAAATATCGGAATGAAGTATTGTTTTAGAAAATAAAATGCAACAACAAATATCTATAAGTTACATTGGAAGAAAAATCAACTAAATCACTTTTAATATTCCTAACATAACTGGAGGGTATATATAGAATATGTATTGACATATATATCACATCTTTCACTCACAAAACAAAAATCAAATATAACTGAAATGAAACTAAAGAAACTGAGAATACGAAATCTAAATACGACTGGTTTCATGCACTATATTTTAAGAGAACTACACTTTTTTGAAAAAAGGAAACAATAGCTTTTTACCAAAAATACCATCTTGAAAAAATAAACGCAGAAAGCTGTTTTCCAACAACAACAAAAACGCTCAAACGAAAACAATCCGTTTAATCCAACACCAGTAAACTACTGTCTACAATTCTACATAGCACCACCATTTTATTTTGTTTTTCTAATTTCCAATTTTAATGATTTCCATTATTCAGCATTTCTACTTTTAAAATCCGTTTTCCTGAGTTTGTTCTAATTTCCTTTAGATATTTTATTATATATCTTCATTTTAATTTCATTCAAATCCATAAGGTTTTTAATTATAAAACATAAGAAATAAAAAAAGAAACTATAAAATTAACAATTATTAGTGATAAAAATGAAAGCGCACGTTGCCAGATTAATGTTGAAAAAAATATAGATTTACGAAGAAAATATTTGTTTATAGCGAACAAAATTTGTTTAAACAACAAAGTTAAAGTGTGTTAATTAAAATGTAATTAAAAATAATACAGGGTTTTAAATTAAAAAAAAGACATTCAAAAGAAAATTTAAGATTCAAAACGATAAATAGTTTAGTAAGTATGTATGATTGTAAAATGTAGGAGATATTACCGTAAAGAATCACAACCGATACCAAAACCGAAATTAATCAAACAAATCTCAATGTAATGCCATTTAAGGCCGTTATTCATTATCCTACACAATCGTACTATTCATTCAGAAGGAAATCTGACATAATTATATCCGAAATAAAAAATGTACGCAAAATCTGTTGTCAATGTATCACATAAAAAAAGATACAAAATCATATGACTCATATACTTTACATGCAACTCTAACTCTGACCGCATAAATTTTTTTTACTAAAATTTTTCATAAACACCAAAAGCAAAACATTGTTTTTTATTTGTTGCTTGCGATGGGCGATATGTCCCAAAAAAACACAAGCAAATTTTGACAGTCCTCTCTCTAATGTCTAATTTTCAGGATAGTATTTATATCTATATTATGTTAATTTTCATATAAACTTAAATCGTATTTATATATAGATTGATTTTTTGAGTTTTATTTGAAAAGTTTATGTGCTATTTTCAGGTGACAGGCAATTGATTGTGTAGTAAAATTTATATAAAAAGCACTCAAAAAACTAAATGATTTTCTTACAAATTTTACTACACAATCAATTGCTTGTCATCTGGAAACATCACATTATTTAATTAATAAAAAAAAGTATGGTAGCACTACTAAATACAAAAAAAACTACAAGAAGACTACCAGTCATTTTACTAGTTAGATGACCAGTAGTACTCACCGATATATTGGTTATAGTTTCTATTAGTTTATTAAGAGCAAAATGAAAAAACTGACCGAAACCTTGTGTACATGTGATTTTGCCACTCTCTCTAACTCATTATGTCTCTCTCTCTAACTTATTAATTCAGTGTAAAATTGTTGCAAGTGTGTTAGTACAAAAATTTTTTTTTGTTTTGGTTATGCATATCACAAAAAAGTCCAATTGTTTACAAGGTGGCATCAAATAACAGTTCATGTTATTTCTTTGCCTGTTGTTGTATATTGCGAAGATATTGAGGCCACCTAACCAAGTTATTACAATGGAAACTTAAGTTGAATTTAAATGTACCATATCGGTGAATTAAGTTTCATTTTAGCGTTTAGTGAAGAAGAGAGTTTTGTATTTAAATCGATTTAAACATAAATATGTTTTAATATCAATCCTGAAAATCGGCCATAAGTAAGAAAAAAAGTAGCACAAGTGCTTTCAAAACTTGAAAAGGAATTCGCCTTGCATAAACATTTGCAAGTCGGATAGACTTGTCAAAAAATCTGTCACTCAATTTCATTTTAAGGTCACACTATTTATCATACTTTAAAGCACACACGATTTTTTGACAAATAGTACGACTAAAAAGGTTAATAAATCGCTGTCTTTAGCGAATACCTCATATTTCATCCCTACTTCATCAAAATACTCTAACAAAAAACTCCTATTGTATTCAACTTCTATATATTCAAGAAGAAGATCAAAGATTTCTCATTTTCTTTTTGCTATAAAGTTCATACACATACACATTAATTAGTTTTATTTATGAAGAGAATATTTTGTTAAATATAATTACAAAAAAAAATAAAGTCTTTTATAACATTCAATAAAAAATTTACAAGAACATAAACCGCCATAATCTTGTAATCATTTTTGATCAGCAAACATTTTCAATACTTTTTTCGCCATAATTAAAGAAAGTTATGAATTTTGAATTTTTGTAGCTAAAATTGGTCAAATTTTAAGAAAAAATTCTAAAACTTTTTTTAGAATTTTTTGTCGAAATATTAATATCAAACATATGATTTGGATCTACACTTAGTCGCAAAACTTTACATACGATTTATGTATTTCAAAACTTTTTAAATAGATTTTAAATTTCCTATTTTTATTCTTAGATATACTTCTGCATATTTTATAGAGGAAACTTTTTATATATAAGTTGAAATTTTTTAGTACAAGGAATTGCTTAAAATTTTTGAAAATCCAATACGAACTTTTGAAATTTAAATAAAAAATTGCAAAAATTGAATGAAAATTCAAAATCGGCTATATATACTTAGTTGAAAGTTATGTAAGAAAATTTAGGAAAGTTCGTCCGTCTGTCTGACTGAAGAATTGCACATCACCAGAAAAGAAAAACTCGACTTTATTTATCAACATATTCACAGCTTCAACCAGTTCTCAGAATCATCGATACGTTGTTGATTTTGGTGCAGGCACATGAACAATAATAAAGCTGACACTTTCCTTCGATACCTTAAAGATATATCATAAATCACCTATCATAAAGCAACTTCACTTGACGGTCTGTGAAAAAGATTTTGTAAATATTTTTCGTGTTTTCTGTTATCAACACCATTTTTCGGCGACCAGAGCGTTCGGCGTTTGTACGACCACGTTTAAAGTCAGTAAAACACTTATCTACCAGTTGTCTCGCTGGAGCAGAGTCCGAAAAACACTTATCAAGACAAACTTTGGATAGATATGTAAAAAGGCATACGCACTGTTACCCAGGGGATCTTTTGTGCAGCCTATGTATCTCATCATGTCAGGTTCAGGCTGCGTATAAAACCCTGCCTAGTGAAAGATTATAGATTTCAGTTGGGCTCATCATTAGCCCCCGAAAAATGGCCGTCTGCTAGTCCCCAAGGCGGGACAGCAGTAGAGGAGATGTTACGACGTTTCGACATCCACCTTACAGAATCTTATCGACATCCACCTAACAGAAGCATATCTTGGTACTAACATTACCCATTTTAAACTGATGGTATCTGACAACACAGTGCCCCGTAAATAGGCCTGACACAAAAGTTGACAACATTTAGAATAACAAAACATTTAAAAGCGAAAGTAAAACAAAACAAAACTGAATAAAATGCCTATCCATGTGCGTCGTGTAACTTTTTTAACCCTGTTTTCTTCCCTACACCTCTCACTTACAAACAAAATGTTGCATGCAAATATTTGCTGCATTAATTGCATAATGCAAATATGGTCTTTATTATCAAATGTGGACAACTTTTCTAAAATACAAAAGTTGTCTTTTAATCCTTTGGAATTAATTTTAATCCTTTTGCATTCTTGCCCTGCTGCGGGACAGACTCACAAATATCTTGGACTGTCTTAATGCAGAAAAGGATGTCCATGTGTGAAAGAATTCACGTTCGGACCATGTTTGCAACGTCCCATTAATGTGACTAGCAGGGACACCGAAGAAAGGCGCGAGGCCTATAAATGAGGGGCGAGCGCCACTGTTTGCCAAGTAGTCAGCCCTTTCGTTGCCCACATGGCACTCACGGCCGGGTACCCAACATAAATTCAACTCATTAAGTTTCCCCAGATCGTTCAGAGATGAAAACAGTCCATGACCAACCTGGACTTCATCTCTAAAGAGGATAGTGCTCTAAGACCGGCCTGGATATCTGACAATATAAATATTCTCAAGCCCTTTGTCCTCCTCCTCAGACATTCCCCAGCGCATATGAGGATAGCGTAGATCTCCGCCTGGAAGATCGAAGGTTGTTTGCCCATTGGCAATCCCCTTTGGAAACGCGGGCCCAGAATGCCGCACCAGTATCACCATTCATCTTTTTTCGAACCGTCGGTGAACCAGACCAGGTTAGCGCCACCAGAATTGGTCCGCCCATTGGTCCCTATCAGGTATAAGGTCATTAAAATTCCTATCCAATACTAGACTAGGCAGCATATGATTCTTAAGGATTTCAAGGATTTTCCCATTAAAAAGCAAAGATAAATCAGTACGCGAAAAGGCTTTGAATCCCTTGTTTTGAAAATTGCAAAAGTAGTGTCACTAAAACAGTTGTAAGTCGTTGACTAATGATACAATCAATAATAATAAAGCTAATAATTGTAAGCTGGCAAGCACAAGATGGTTGGTGTTTTATTACTGGGCTGCCAGCTTTTGAAAAGTAAAGGGTTTTAAGGGCCGATGTTGATTTTGAATAAAACACAAATTATTTAGGAAATTGTTGTCATTCCTTTTTATAATGATAATATTGGTATGGTTCAATTATGTATGAAACAAAATATCGGCCAAATGGCCGACGCGACATCCGAGGCACAACTCCATCCGATGGTCCAAATTTTCGATGACGCTGAGGCAAGATTCTATGCCGTTAATGTGCCGAATTATCTCATCTTTTAGCCTTTGAATTGTTGCTGGCTTATCGACGTACGCCTTTTCTTTCAAATAACGATAAAGAAAGAAGTCAAACGGTGTCAAATCACATGATCTTGGCGGCCAATTTACATCGCCACCACGTGAAATAACACGGCCATTGAATTTGTCGCGCAAAATAGCCATTGTTCCGCTAGCTGTATGGCAAGTGGCACCGTCCTGTTGAAACCACATATCGTCTACATCCATATCTTCCAATTTTGGCCATAAAATTCACAGTTACAGCCTGACCGGCCTCATTTTGGAAAAAATACGGCCCAATGATGCCGCCAGCCCATAAACCGCACCAAACAGTCACTCTTTGTGGGTGCATTGATTTTTCGACAATCACTCTTGGATTATCATTCTCGATATGCATTTTGATTTGACCGCCCATTTTCATAATAAGCCTGAAGTACTTTAACGCGTTGCTCGATTGTGTATCTTTCCATGGTTCAAATTGAGTTAATCTGATATTGAGAAACGTCAAATAAAATGCAGAAAAAACTTGACGTTAAGGTGTGGTTCACATTCAACATCAGCCCTTAAAATTTAACCACCCGAAAAATGCATAAATTGCTTATAAGAATTTCGCGAATCTTTGAGACTTTTAGATTTGCCAACTCTTGCCATGGCCAAATTATGTCATATAACTGGAAATCATGCGCGTGGTGTAATTTTGTATTCCATCATTCTTGTTATAGAATTGTCATTAATGGCACCAAACATGTGTCATCCTATGGACATGGCGATTTTATTTATTTTCTATAAATTAAGATCTTTTTACACAATCAGCCTGATTACGGTTGGCTTAAGTTTTCCTTCTAGTGAATGGGTTTTAAGACACAGACAACACGTAATAGAGGTCCAATAAACAATCCAAGTCTTTCGGCAATCTGTTGTTTGCATTCTCTTAAAAGTTTAAGGTTTATTCGCCCGTAATTGAAAGCTAAAAACGCAGTTATATCTCAAGACCGCGTACAGTTAAAAGTTGTTCTTGTGTCTAAGCGGCTGATCATTTTTTTTAATTTGGCACCAGACTAAGAAAATAATATTGTACAGAAAAGGTTTTATTATTGGGTCAAATGGGTTTATTAATACCCACACCACCATAATGCAGGAGGTATTATGTGATCATGTTTGTAGAACCTAAAAATATTGGTCCTAAACCCAACTTTTAGAATACCGACCGACCCAGAATCACTTTCTTAGTCGATCTTACAATGTCCGTTCTTTCGACTGGATGGCTGTCCATGTAAACTTGCTTGACCATGTAAACAGGTCGCAATTTTGGAGATAATTCGATGATATTTCGTATGAAGGCTCTAATTTATACAAGGACTACGTCTAAAATACCTAGAGTCCATCGATAACTGCACATAGCCGGCATCTTCTTTACGGAAAAGTGTCTTTGTGACCATAAGCCAGTGATGTTATACGTGGGGGAAATCCCTATTTGTAGGGATTTTCTTCTAAAAAAATGGCCGTAGGGAAAATAAGGACATATATTTTAATATCATTAAAATGTGGGTACTTTTCAAAAATGTGGCAAAACTTTATATATTTGCCAATCTTTTTCCATTTGTTACATAATACTAATAAAATTGTTGATATGGCAACATTACAAATTGTTAAATTTCTTTGGACCAAAAATATTTTTTGTTTAACCTAAATCATCCTAGGTCACATATGTCCATATAAAGCCTCTCACTTAAAGCGCTTTAAGACAAAAAATCTGATAGAGATGTTAATATCTAAATAATATTATTTGGCACAAAGAACTGCTATTATATTGATATGTTCTATCATCTCGGATAGAGTCTTTCAGTCCAATAATAATGGGTGTCCAAATTTAAAGTATCAATGGAAATCGCTACAGGAAGATGATCCGAAGCTTTTTGTGGCATTAAAATCGATAATTTGGACAGGATGGTGCCACTTGCCACATAGCATGAGAAACAATTGATCTTTTGAAAGAAAAGTTCTTAAATCGCAGTATTTATCGTAGAGGATGAGTGAATTAGACACCAGGATCGTGCGATTTAACACCTTTGGACAATTTTTTGAAATTGAAAATGTACAGCAATAATCCCACAACAGTTCAAAAGTTTAATAACAACATTATCTAGGAGATATCAACCATTGACAAAAGTTTATTTAAAAACGTGATTGAGAATGTTGGTAAAAGGTTGCGAGCCTACCGTGTCAGTAAGGGGGACACTTAAAATGATATCTCAATTTTTGGACACCCTTTTCTTCTAATTTGTTATGTTTATTTTACATTAAAATTTAAAGAATGGGAGACTTTAAATATTTGATTAACCCACATGTAATTCGACTTTTTGAATTTCAGATTCAGATACAAATTTCCTTGTTTTGATTAAATAAAATAATGTAAAAGCTGCTACGAAATTTTTAACATTTTTGAATTAAGCAAGGAATTGGTTTTTTTATGTGCATTGTCCGCCACTGCTTTAAAACAAATTAATGACTGTTTTTTAATTTTATTCAGTAATACTCAGTCTGGGGTTCTACTCAGACATTTTATTCTGTGAAATATTTTCAAAAATATAAACAATCTTTTCGATACCCATTTTTGAAACATCTGCCATGGTTTTAAAAACAATATTCCCTTTTAAATGAGAACTTACTTTTCGAAATGAATTGACCAATAATTTGTATTGTGGTTATTTTATTGGACTGTTTATTGTTTTCAATTAAAATTTTTATATTTTTAATAAGTTCGTCAAATTGTATTTTCATTAAATTAATTTAGTAAAGAATTTTACAACATGAAATAAATTAAAATTTATTGATAATTTTACATTGTTGACTGTTCGGGCGATCGAACTCACAGACAGGTTGATCGGACATGTTTAGATAGTAAACACACTTTCTCCTCAGAAATTTGTGCCGTTAAAAAATGTACTTTGCGCTTCAAGAAGAATTCTCGAAAAAAAGTATGAAAAACAGAAATAAAGGAAAACATGTAAATCAATTGAAAACAGATCATCATTCATAACAACAAATTTCGATCCACCAAGTAAAATACGATTTGGTTTAATGATTAATGTTTGACAATTGACCAATTTTAGATCAAATGCTTTGAATAACTTGCGTCTTCTTAACGAATAAACAATAATTTAAAAATATTTAATTTGCCTTTATTTTAAATTCAATGGGTTGTATTAAAAAATTAATGAAACAATAACTGAATTATTATTTATGCTTAAAATTAAAACTTTTTATTATTAACCAAAATAAAACTGTCTACAAACTACAAAAACATATCTGTTAAAAAATAAGTTTTTTCTTTATTTAAAAACGTTTAGTTAAAAATGGCAAAAATATATGAATAAATTATTAAGTAATGAATTTTAAATTAAATAGAAAACAAAAGCTCTTAAGTCTAAAAAGCTCTACTTTACATGAAAGGATTTTTTATACCACTTTCTCAAGAAGAGGCAATAAATATAAACGAAATAATATTAAAGATAACTTAGCTTTTGATTAATTTAATTAAACTTTTAAAGCATGACTCAAATAAACAAGATAACGCATTCATGCATTTGTGTGACGTAGGCAAAGACCCTCGTGCTTTGTCGTGAGAGCATAATTTCTTACAGTTTGGTCCTAAGTGGCGTTATTTTAACGTCATTTGCAGTAGAGAAGGAGAGGAATAAGTCATCTGTGTTTATTGCTGCATAAGTTTAAAGTATTAGGAAAATAGCTAGTTTGTTTGTAATGTTAGCTTAAGTTAATATTTAAGGAGATTAACAAACTTAAACCAAACAAAAAGGATTTTAAATTTAAAATACGGAATCGATTTGTTAAAGACAAAAGATTTTTGTATTAACAATTTCTTGGTTTTAAAACGCCTTAACTTTGAGTAACATGATAAAAGAAAGGCGAATTCACTACAGGTGGCGGCAATACTAAAACAATCCAAAAACAGCAGAAACACTAGAAGTTTTTTGCATTGCATTACTTGTCAAATATTTTCTAACAAAATATTGTAAACCCAAAACAAATTGTCTCGAATTGTCAAAGTCAGCAGGGCTTCTTGCCAGACATCAATAGTGAATTCGCCTTGGATGAAAGCTTCCACAGAATAAAACTGTTTTGTTTTCAATTGTTAACAAATAGAGTTAGTAAAGACAAAAGCTTTGTAAGTCCGTAATATTATTTAACCATATAAATTTTATTTTAAAAGAACTGGTTGGTTGTCATTCTGTTCTAAAAAATGAAATAAAATAAAAGTGGAGCTTAACTAGAGAGCTTTTTGTTAGATTACAGTGAATATGAAATCAATAAAGAATGAAACTTTTGTAAATAGTAAAAAAAAACTTAGAATACGTCTTTCTATAAATGTGAAAATGTCAACAAAAAATTACAAATTTTTTGCAAAAAAAAAATATAAAAATGGTCATATATTTAAACCAAACAAAATTTATATTTATTATTAAACATTAAAAGGCAATGGGAAAGTATTTTAAGTTACTTAACTTAAAATAAAACAAACAACAATTAAATGAAATGACCATTAAAAATGATAATAATCCAATAAAAAATTTTAAAAAAAGACACAGAAATTAAATTAGTTGATAGAATACAAAAAGGAAACAAACAACAACAAAAAGTAGCCAACAATCAAGGAATCACTAGGACTAAAAAATAAAACTAAGAATATCCTTTAAGCAACATCAAATATCCTTTAAGCAACATTTTCCAAACATAACATCTTTTCATGAAAAAAGCGAAAATTAAAAAAAATATATTAAAATTGAACAATAAAAGAAACACTAATTAAATGTTAAATTAACATAAAATTATTGTAAAAATAATAATAACTATAAATAAAAACAAAAAAAATTAAATTTTTACAAGTCCATCACTCACTACTTACTGTTTCATCCTTGTGACACCTTTTCACTCACTTTCGTACAATAAAAATTTCACTCACTTTCACACAGTTTAAGGAAAAACATTCCAAATTTCTTAACAAATAAAAAAAATGTTTATATTGTTGAAAAAAAAGTAAATTATATAACAAAGTGAGTAAAGTAGATAATATATAATAAAAAAATACGTTAAATAATAAAAACAAACAAACAATTGGTAAAAACGATAAATGTTTAATAAAATTGTGAAAAAAAACCCTAGAAAGAATAAAAAAATATATTGTATATAAAATATTTAAATGGCCTATTTGATTTTCTGATTTGCCAAGGAATGGGTTTGTATAACATAAATAGTTGTGAATCTGAACTCTGGAGTTTGACTTTAAGATTAAGTCAGGTTTAAAAGTTGGATAAATTAATCTTATATAGAAATGAATCTAACTTTCACGTTTTTAGTGAAATATCAATGGCCGATTTCTCAATGTATCGACAAACTCGCTGTTATTAAGTCTCGACATAAATTTATTAGACTGATTAAGGGCTAATAAATCAGATCAAGTTAAAGTCTCTTTTTGGTTTAAAATGTGTTTAAAACAACAAATCTATAAATCAGAAAACATATAAACCATCTTTAAAAGCATTAAACTGGGCGTTTAAACATTTATCGTAGTGCTGCCACATTATCGTTTTTAAATTATATATAATACATGGGACACTGATGTACAACTATTGAGTTTAAACTACATAAAAATTTAAGTTAAGTTCAACTAAACCAGCGCTTAAACACTCACTGATTTATTAGCCATAAGTGCCCGTTTGCGATTTTGGGTTTCTCAATATACCGACAAAAACGTGATTTTTAGTTGACAATACCTCTCAAAATAGATGTGAAAGTTGAACTATCGCTGATGGCAAACTAACTAGTTTTTAGCTAGAAATATACTGGTTGGAATTTACTTTAATTAAACTAGTTGCACTTTTGATTTTTTATATATCAAACTATCGTATTTAACGTTGGGTTGTCATAGGAGTCCAACTAATTTATTTTTATGCATTTTTAAAATAGTTTAAGACTTGTTGCTTTATTTACAGTATTCAATCTCTCTATCTCAATATTTTTTCATACTAAATAATTGTTTATAGAGTATGTATTTATTTTAGATAATTCCAAGAGAGATAGAGAAAATATTATAATTTATTTTCCTGTTATAACACCATCTTTCTCTTTTGTTGTATTCCGCATTGCTTACAGGAATTTAAGAAACTAACATAATGCCCCGATATGGTTTTCGGAATGATTCTACCTTGTAAATTTTATGTATTTAACTCAATAATTTTAACAAAAAGAATACGGAAATTTTCCTTCTTTTTATTTAGTTTTAACCATAAAAATAATTTGTCAACTCTAAATCCCATAAAAAATGTACGTTTTTCTTCTTGTGGTGTTGTTGTTGTTTCCACAACAGAGAAGTAAATGGTTTTTACCAACTTTTATAGTGTTGTTGTTGTTTCCAGAACAATCAGCGTCATGTTTATTGCTGCGCAGCCGAAATTTTTTCATATTTCTCATTTTTCGACGTCTAACAAGTAGTAAAAAACTACTTCAAAACCCTACGTAGTAAAGATTTTAGCTGCAGGGTATGAACAGCAGTCAGACGATTCGATTTATCTGTGCAGGATATAAATGATTGGCTGATGAGGTCGGGTAAGCTTTGCGATTTAATAGAAGTGAAACATTCAGAATACAAAATTACTTAAATCAGCGGTTTTTCGTTAGGAAACAATATAATCGGCTTATGAGAAAACTGCCATAAAGCTCTTAGCATTGCCATTTGAATTGAAATTTGTACACCCTCCACCACTACTTGTGGAGAATAAGGGTATACTAAGTTTGCCATTCCATATGAAACTTTTTTATGATTCATCTAAGATCCCATTAAGTATATATATTCTGGCTCCTTGGGTAATTCTATTTAAGCTAATTAAGCCATGTCTGCCCGTCTGTTGCAAAAACGCTCACTATTGAACAACCCAAAGAAAGGTACAATATTGGTGTAAAATTGCTTCCTGTAATCCTAAGGAACAAATAATGCTACTGCAATAAAATTTAGTACCTTACAGTTTTATAGGGCTTAAAACACACCGGTAAATTTAAATTTTGTGAAGATCGGTCCATAATTTACCATAGTTCCCGTAAAAAGCCCACTCTCGGAAAACATTTTAGTACGTCTAAAACCGTGACTTATACTGTTTTTGTAGCAGAATTTGGTCTTTCGTAATTTCATAAGGCTTTTAATCACAGTAGAAAATGTCCTGAAACTCGGTCCATACTTAACCATATTCCCCATATAATACCCACTATGGGAAATTATTTTTTATTTATTTTTATTTTATTTATTCATTCAAACTGTGAAACAAAAGCCTTTAAGGTAAAAAAAAAAAGTATTACATAGGTAGTAACTATTACATAGGTAGTAACTACCCAAAATAAAAGTTAATAATGTACAATATTATGCAAATGCGCTTACATGCAAATCATTATAGCTAAATATTAGTAATTAAAACTATTCGTTACTTGCTTGGCGCTCTATTCGACAAAAAGAAAAAAAAAAGAAAGTGCAACTCAAAGTATTAGTAGTAGCAGAAAAGACTATTTCCGGTAATAGAAAGAAGCTGTGCATGACAATTATAAGCCAAATAGATTAATGAGGACCTAAGAGATACCTAATTAGTTTAAGACGAGAAGCATTGCTTGTATGAGTGAATAGCCTTAACTCAACTGGCAGATAATTCCACATTCGAGCAATTCTGACTACAAAAGATCTGGTAAAAAAAAAGAGCACGAAATCTTAGGGATCAATATTTGCTTATTTCTAGTAGAACGGGAGAAGCAAAATCGTTCACAAAGTTGGCTTACACTGCTATTCTTTAAAACCAGATTTCGGCATTTAACAAATTCCACCAATGAACAACCCAAAAACAGAACCACGAATTCTGATATGTGGTCCCGCCTACGAACACCATATAAATATCTCACAATGGAATTAAGCACCCTCTCAAGCTTCTGTAAATTCGTCGAGATGGTCCCCGACTTAAGCTCTAAACCATATAAGATAAGTGGTATCATAGCGCCTTAGCAACTCTGCACCTTATGTGAAAAGGCAAAAAAATATTCATAGATGCGTAAAATAAAGAAAATCTTCTGATGAACTGATCTATCTTGAGGATCAGAGCTCAATTGACTATCCATAATCATCCCCAAATAGTTATGTTGGCACACAAATTCAAAACGATGATACATAAAATACATACATATGTTCAGGTCAGATATCAATTGCTCAGAGGATCCAAAAAGCATAGCCTTCGTCTTAAGTGGATTAGAAAGGGAGTTAGAAGCTGTCCATTGAGAAATGTTTTCCAGGCAGTAATTCACCGTAGCAGATATATATATTGTTGTAAAATGTTGACCAATTTAGCTTCATATCGCCAGAAACAATATGTCATTTTGTAATAATCGGTCCATAATTTACCTTATGTCCTATATTAAGAGGCCTTCCGAAAACCACTTTAAAACTATAAATCGTTATAATAAATTTAACTTCTATATCGAAATTTTGTGATGATTGGCCTATGGGTTCAATATAAATTCTCATCACGAAAATAATTTTAGTTCGGTTAAAACTGTCACGAATCAAAATATTGTACTCAAATTTGTACAAATTAAGTTTTATATGACTAGAAATAAAAGCTTTCGTATTGTCAGTCAATAATTTGACATAGGCCTAAAACGCATCAAATTTTAATGCTGACGTTCGTTTTTATAAAGATTAATTAATTATTTATAGACCAATATTCTTCACTTCAAGAAATATTAGCAGCAACTGCAAACTTGAGGCTACAAATATTAGCAATATTGCAACAGAAATAACAAGCTGTTAGGTGACAGTTGCCGGTCGCAATATAAATTTAGCAACTGCCAACGTCAGTTGTGCTGCCATCCGTAGTCGACCCATAACTTTTAATTCACGTTTTTGTTTTTTTTTCAATTTGTTATGTATATTTTTTTCTTTTAGTTGCCATCAAAAATGCATTATCGATAACTTTTTGGCAACTAAACAATGTTGTCGTGCCTAACATCAATTTAAATGTGAGTAGCGTTGCTTTGTGCCCGTTTACATTGTGCGATTTTCGTCGCTGCGATTGTTACTTGATTGGCGAGGGGAATTAAAAGGGGTACAAAAGCAGCGTTGTCAACTCGTTGCGTTTCACACCATTTTGGGTGCTTTTTTAAATTTGTGTGCGAAAAATTCCTTTGTTTGGTGCGGGGTGCGCTTTTTTTAAATTTCGGCGCGTTTTTTAATTTAAGGAGGCACAAAAGCAAATTTAATACAACGTTTTGTTTAAGTAGAAAAAATCTTTGTACAGTAAAATACACATGTTTCAATACCATTTCATCCAGCAACAGTGCAAAATGTTTCTAACAATTGTACCGACCACAATAAGTCCCCTTACAATGTGGCAAGTTGAAGGCGGACAGACGAAGTTCATTGGCGACGGGTTGTAGAGGTAGAGTGTGTAGTACATGGCTGTCTGAACTAGACATTTTTTGTCTTTCTCTTCCACTCTTGGCAATTTTCATGTTGTTGCTTCATATCACTTTTCTCAATTCCAACATTGTAAATTGGAACTAAGAACAACAAGTAATGTTGTTTAAGACGTACCAAATGATATGCAAGATATGCACAAAGTAAAATGGTCTTGTTGTTGTAGACAATTGGTATTATGTAAAGAAAAGTTTTAAATTCTAATTTTAAATAAAAAATAAATTTTAAACTTGGTGCGTTTGAAATTTCAAAGATGGCAACGCTGTACAGTGACTATACTCTTCGATTCGTTTTGTTCGCTCTTTCGATCTCTCTTTTGACGAAAAATTTATTTAAGTTCGGCCGCACAGAAAAAGTTGCTGCGATAAAAATTGTACAATGTAAACACAAAAGCAATTTTAAAGAAGAACAGACAAAGGTGAACAGACAAACGGATGATGCAAATGGGCACTTTTTACAACGCAACTAAAACTGTGTGGCTGCCCGTAATCGACCCGTAAGAGATTTTTGAAAAAAAAAAAGTATGACAACACTACTTGCAACAACTATTATTTATGAAGCTGCTTTAATGTTTGTGTTTTGTTATTCGTTTTCATGGCGGGTCTACACAACAGCATTGCAGTCACAAACCAAATTAATGTTAAACTAAATCAACTATGCGCCATCTACTGGTAACTAGTAGCTAATACAATCCTTTTAAAAATTGAAATAGCTAGTGTAATCAGCGTTGCCATTTGTGAAGATTTAGGTGCGTTTGGCTGTTTTTGGAAGTGTAAAACAGTTCTGCAGATTTCTACTTCAAAAAACACTTTTTTAAAATCACAGCATTTAATTATTAATGTGATTAACAATCATTTACTCTATTGCAACAATTTTATAACTTGTACTCACTTTTAATAGAAAAAATTTATATCATATTGATTAAAACATTTTGCGATGATTAAAAATTATCTCCGAATTTAAAAAAAATAAATAGTTTGTGCATTTTCGTCAAACCCAGTATCAACATTGAGAGGATATTTTCTCAAATTTAAAAGGATTAGAACTTCCTACTCTATGTTATGTGGAATTGCGGACCAAAGACTTTCTAAGAACAATAATTTTAATTGCAGAAAATCCATACAAACAAAAGACATGGAAATTAAATTTAAAGGAAGTTGGGCAAGAAATTATATAGAAAAAGGAAACATGTTTGTTAATCATTTGAAAATCGTATTTACCTCAAATGTATCTCAAGATAAAGCAGTCGAGGTACCACCTCTTATTTTAGAGCAACGATCATCACGCTATGCCCCCAGGGGCCGAGCACTTTTCGGGATTTTCACACACACAACACGAGTGTTACCGAAAGACTGTAAAAAACTATAATTTCATTCAGTTGTATGCTAGCTTTGAAACAAGCAGGTCGCCGTCGCTTTTGTTAATTAAAAACAAAAACAAAACACATAGTTAATATCTTAACTGAGTACTTTTATTTGTCTCTCTTTTTCAGAATTTCAAATATTTTCAGTACACTTTGAATATTTTTCTACTATTGCATTTGTTTATTAAAATGTGGAAAATAAAGTGGGGAAAAGGTTTTAATTTTCATTTAATATTTTGAATAAAGCTGCATGCCTTGTATACAATCAGAAATAAAAAAAAAAATGACTGCATACATGCATTTATATAACAAAAAATATGATTAATACACACAAAATTGGTTTCGACATGTTTATCTAGAAATTTCTTTCAGTGCACCCAAAATACACTCACCACTACAAACACATTTTTAACCGCCTCTCTTTGTGATTACCTCTGTTTTAGAGCAGCTACACAGAAAAAAACCACTCGGGATAAATTAGGCTTTTTATACTTACTTTAAGTACGAGTCGTACTCAAAAATTCAAGTACGAATAACACTAAAACGTACTCAAAACAATTCTAAATGGGATAACTTTCGAAAATCAATCCCGGAATTTCTTAACATAAGTATAAAATTCTTAAACCAAGTAAAAAATAATTAAAATTTTCGTCGGTAGTGCCACTCTGAGAGTTAACTTACAAAATGAGCGTTTTAATCTCATATAACTTATAAAAATTTGTTTAAGAAACTACAAAAACACAACACAAGCAGGGCTGTCAGATGTGGCGATTTCTCGCCAAACGTGGCCATTTTCTAAATTGTTTGGCGACCTAATTTTCGATTTGGGGACAAGGCGATTTATAAAATAGTTGGCTATTTTTGATAAGACATGAATTTGTTTTGAATTCTGTGAAATTCAATACGAAGAAATGCTATTTTTTTTTATTCTAGTATTTCAATGTATGAAATTTGATGCATTCATATGTATGACCAGTATTTAAAACTAAATGATGTTGAAATGGCTATAAAGATAATGAAAATCTTCGAGAATTTTTTTTCATATTTAAATATGCTCTTGAAAGAAGTAATAAGTTAAATTCCTTTAAAAAATGTATATAACTAAAGTTTATGAACATTTTTCCATTTAAAATGCGACAAATTATCACAGATAAAATTCGTTGTTGCTAAAGATATTTTTAAGATTTTTATGAATCCTTACGTAACTGGATGTTAATGAAACACAATTGAAAAAATACCGTTTGATTAAAGAGAATTTTAATGATGATATTCAATCTAATTTAAATCAGTTTGGGCCAACAATTTATAGCTAAAAGGATACGGCAAGTACGTACCATTTTAAGGAACTTGCATTGGCTGTTCTTTATACACCCAGAGAAAAAATATGTTTAAATATGGTCGCCTCCAACAAAACTATTTTTAAATAAAATTGTAAACATACTAAGGTTATTTTTACCATATTATTGTCATAGACAACCATATTATGGTTAAATTAGTCCTCCATCAAGAAGGCACAACCATATTATGGTGGTCTCCGAACATGTTTTGGTTAATAATAACTAAAATATGTTTAACATTTATAATAGCATGGTTGATTTTCAACAATAGAATGCTGCTCTTGGAAAAGGGGAAAATAATATTGTTGATTGAAAAACAAATTATTGTCATATTTAACCATTACATGTTTAGAGGCAACCATAATATGGTTGTGGCTTCTTGATGGAGGACTAATTTAACAATAATATGGTTGTCGGTGACAATAATATGGTTAACTTAAACATAACATGTTTAAAATTTTCTTTAAAAATAGTTTTGTTGGAGGTGACCATATTTAAACATATTTTTTCTCTGCGTGTATGCTGGTTATTGCAACTAGTAATGCCTGTGTTAAAATAATGAACTCCACTAAAATTCGCCTTCGAAGTAGAATGCGATATATAATTTTCGACACGTTTTTACGAGTTAAAAGTTACATGAATGAAAATAGTGAATGTTGCATTTCTTTTGTACCTTCACAATGTATTCCAAAAAATAAGACAATAAAGGAGCCTTCTCGGTGAAGTATATAGCGTTTTAGATATTTAATAGAACTGCAACTACATACAAATGTATTGTATATTTGTTTAATACTTAACGCAAAAATTCTTTTTTTGTTGCTTTAAGTAGACTTCTATAAAATATTTTAAACAATGCCACTTTTCATTTTAATTTGTTCTAAATAAAAATTAAACATAATATATCATGGCGACTTTTTTTGAATTTTTGGCGTATTTAAGCGATACGGAATAAATTTTTTTTTTGGATTTATAAAAAAATATTTTTAATTATTCTAAAAATGCATATATTATTGTCAAAAACTAAAAAAAAATGCTTTGGCGATTTTTGACATTAAATTTAGCAATAGTTCAAAATCAATCTGGCCTGTTCGCCGATATCGAATGAAAGTGCACTTTCGCATTCTAGGCGAAAGAAAATTGATTTGGGAATTTTTAACAACACTTCATGCGAACGATGACTCGAACGTTAAGTCGAAAGAAAACGTAAGTGCTTTCATATAAGAAAGCGTTCGCCAATAACGAATGCGTTGTCATCACTGCGAACTCAAGTGTCAAATCTTAAAAAACCGCGGGCACCACTGGATTCAGCGTACCCGGATTATGTTAAAACGCCAGGTGCCCAGCTTGTCACGAAAAAAAAGTGTCAATTTCGTGCACAGTGTTATTTATAGCACACGTAAAATATATATGTAATTTAAAAGCGGCATGTGATTTCAATCACGTGATATTTAATATTTACTAAAGATTAATGGCAATATTTCGTCTGATTGCTACCGCTCTCACTTCTCCTTCATCATCTTCCACTTCTTCAATTTCCCCCGTTTCTTCGTCCAAGTCATTTTCGAAAGTTTCAGGATCTAGGCACAACAGTGCACAACATGCATTTACGATTTGCGTGGTTTTTTTAGGATCGTAATGCAACCCTCGGGAACCTATGATGCACCGAAATCTGTTTTTCATCACACCAAAACATCGCTCTACCACATTACGTGCGCTTGTATGTTTTTTGTTATACAGCCTTTCGTGGCCATCACTTGGACGTCTAAATGGGGTCATGAGATACGGTTTCAATTTATAACCTCCATCACCTAAAAGGAAAATAAATTAAGTATAAATAATTATGTTGAATATTATGTATAGTACCAAGTATCCATGTGTTTTTTCCCACTTTCAAAGCGTTCTTGTAGTTGTTGGTTAACTACGCTATGCTCCCATACAAAAGCATCGTGGTTAGCTCCAGGATGCCTAGCGTCGACGTACATAATTGACATTCTGTGATCACAAATCTGCAAAATTAATTTATAGTTTTAACTAACATACTGCATATCGTTAGTTGAAATGTAAAATGACGTGTCTACACTATTCTTAATTTTTCAGATGACAGAAAAAAATAAACTAAACTTACCACCATGGCATTTATACTGTAATATCCTTTTCAATTGTAGTATAAATGCTTCAAACTCTCCCCTGGAGATTTTATACGTATGTGTGTGCCGTCAACGCAGCCGATAATGCCTGGAAAACCTGTTGAGTTGAAAAATGATTGTTTGGCTTTAAGTTGTTCTTCTGTGGGAGTCATTTTTATCCATCCTTCGCAAATGTAGCTCTCAAAAAAATTTAAACATTCCTCAACAATTTTGCATACTGAGGTTTTGCTTGCGGAAGAAAATATTTCATTCCCTACAGTCTGCTGATACCCACCAGTAGTCAAAAACCGTAAATAGGTTGAAAGTTTAACATCTGGACGCAAAGAAGTGCTTCTATAGGAAGGTGTTACTAAAACTTGGAATTTATCCAGGAGCATTTTGAATATATCTTTTGATACCCTGAAGTTCGAAATCAACCTGGTAAACAAAAACATTTACATATTTATATTATATATTTCTTTTTTAAAAATACTCGCACGTACTGGCTTGTGGGCAGATCCAGAACATTGTATTTCTCTCGTAATTCTCTACGATTGATTGGCACTTGTTCGGATTCTTCCAAAAAATGTACTGCAATTGTAAGGTCCATTGTTTATTATTCACTTCTATTTTTCTCTTAACATTTATGTATTTGTTTTAATTAGAGTTGTGTCGGTCGTGAACGACCTCGTTCAATTGAACGGATCAGTCAGACGAACGATGAACGGCCGTTCAGTTTCATCGTTCGATTTCGTTCAATCGTTCACTTGGGTCTTTTGAATCAGTCGGTCACTTGCTTGCCGGACAACTGGTTGAAAAGAAACAACAATACTTTTGTGTTGTATAAGTTATGCAATTATAATATACTTATTTCTTTTACTCATTGCCACATTGCTTTACACATTTTCATAATACAATCAGGGTTGTCAAGTTTCTTGGCGACCTAATTTTCGATTTGGCGATATGGCGACTTTTTGGCGGCTTATAAAATATATGGCGATTTTGTTGGCTATTGATTTTCTATAAACTTGTTTTGAGACTGTTGGACAAATTTACCGTTTGTTATTTAGAAAGATTATATCAATGATGGTATTCCATCTAATATATATCAGGTTTTGCATAAAGCTTATAGCTATAAGGATACGTCAGGTACTTACCATTTTAAAGAACTTGCTTTGACGGTCTTTATATGCATTTAATTCCAACTGCTAATGCCTGTGTTGAAATAGTTCTTTTTAATAATTTACTCTACTAAAACTCGCCTTCATTGTTACGAGTTATAAATTATATGAATGTAAATAGCACTTTTTGTACCTTCGCACGATATTTTGAATATACATTGTAAAAAAAAAAACAGTAAGAATTGCCTTGCCGGTGAAGTGTATAGCGTGTTAGATATACATATATCCAATATTTATTTAATACTAAACACAAAAAAACGTTTTGCTGCTTTAATTGGATTATTATAAACTATTGTATCTTTTGTGTGTTCACCAATAATTTTACTTTTATTCAAAAAAATATACATATATCAAGGCGACTTTGTCCCATTTTTGGAAAATTTTAGCGATTCAGAAGAAATATATTTTTTTAGGATTTATAGAAAACATTGGAGAAAGTTCTAAAATAAATTTTATGTTGTCAAAAACGCAAAATAAGCCTTGGCGATTTTTGACATTGAATTTGGCAAAAAACATCAAAATAAATCTGAAAACCCTGGCTGCTTTTCACAATTTTTCTACAATTTACATGAGCGTTGCCAGTTGTTCTTAATACAAAACCCGCCAAATGCTAATTTTTTTCATTTGAGCAGAAAATTTTATAAATATTTATTTCTTTTAATTTTTTAAATAAGTCCCTTTATTTATAAAAGCTTAGTAAAGTTTTACAGCACGAAATTAGTATGGAAAAAAACTTTTAATGTATACATTACATTCGTTTATGAATAAGACTCTTAAAATATAAAAAAAATTAGCAATGTATGTTTGTTCGGTGAAATCTTGCAACTCAATTTTGAAGCAGATACCTCGAACCGATTGAGCTGTCATTTTTAAACACGTTTAGTTAAGATGACGATGCATGGTTAACTGTGTTACGTTATTCTAAATCTAACATTATAAGACACCCAAGATGGCAGACTTATTTTTAATGCATTCCTACAATATGAGTATCAAATGGGAGGGCTTGCTGAGAATAAGTCGAAAAAGAAAGTGACGTTACTCTTAATCATATATGGCGGACTAAGTTTTTAATGCTTGCCTTCAAGATGGGTATCAAATGAAAGGACTCATGAGAATACGAATGCTAGTTTTAATATAAACTAAAAGTAAATAACCTTTTTAAAAAACAAGCTTTTATTGAAATGCGCTTCAAAGAAAAATATAAATGAAAAGTATAAAACTACTATCAACTTATAACGGATTACATAATTTATATGATATACGAGATTTACTTGTGTAGACAAACAAGTAAATTATACATATAACTTGATGTGATTGATTTAAACTATTAAACTTTTCAAACCATGTAAATACTAGTACTTAAATCTCGCGACTATCTTTTAAATCAAATAAATTGTGTAAAGACAAGCGACAAGCTTTTATATCATATAAATTTATTAATGATGTTATAAGTTGATAGTTAAAGTTTATTTCTCTTTTCTTTTTAGCGCATTTAATAAAAGCGTGTTTTTAAAAAGGTTTTTTAGTTTTTATAAAATAAAAACAAAAAATAAAATTTATATTATCACATATTTTGAGAATATAATACATATAACGCATGAATAATAATAATCACTATTGCTATTTGCTCATTTTTGTAATATTATTTTGATATTTAAATTGTGCAATTGCTATTATTTTTTTGTTATTAAAAGTATTTTGTTCTTAAAATACCACATAAATTTGAAATTTTTTTCTCTCATTATTTTTGTTTAAATTAATTTTTAAAGAATTGGGCTCTTACTTTGAATAAGCCCTCGCAACAATTTTTTGTTCTTTCTATTAAAATGGAATTACCTAAGCATATAATAAATAAACTAGTTTTAAAATCGCCACGTTTGGCGAGAAATTACTACGTATGGCAGCCCAGATTGTATTATGAATTTTTTAAAACAGTGTGGCAAGTCGCCACTGGCAATGTGTTAAAAGAAAAACGTATAGCATACACACTTATAGTGTTGTTGTTTCTTTTTAATCAAATGAACGAAAAAAATGCGTATTTGGTTTGTGCTTATTGTTTTCTATTCTTGGTTACACTCAAAAAAGTTTTACAGTAACTTAATGAGATTTATTAAAATTGTTTTCCGTAATTAATGAAATTTTTTTATTTTATTAATTAAACTGTTTCTGCATATTGTTCCGAAAACAAACTACAAAAATTAATAAGGGTTTTCATGATGAGGCAAACTTGCAAGACTCGTTTCATGAAGACCCTTGTTAATTTTGGTGTCATTTTAAATACAAAAATCGATACAAAAATCAATTAAAAGAAAACAACTATAAAATTAAAAGCTAAAATTTGTGAATAAAAAGTGAAATTTGTTTTTTAAACAAGCATAAATAAAGCATAACGACTAATTTGCTTAAATTACTGCAAGATTTTATTGTTTGTGATATTATTAACACTTAACACATTTTTCATTGAAAACGGCGGTAAATATTAAACAAACAGCGCCAGTTTACGAGTCAAAATTGTTGAGCAAATTTACGAAGTTTGTGTAAACGAATTCTCATACAATTTTTGGCAGTTCATTTGAGAGCGCGTAAAAATGCACAGTTTGCGAGACTTTTAGTGATATCATGAAAACCCTTAATGATTTTTATTTCTGTTAATATGTTCAGTTATTTTTTATGCATAAAATAAAACTGAAGTAAATGTGTACATATGTACATAAATAAAAGAAAATAGAAAGGAAAAAATATTTGGCTCATTTGGTAGGTCATAATGACAGATAAAAACACTGCTTTAGCTGTCTTAGTACGTAATTTAAATTAAGTTCAAATTAACTGAAAAGCCTTTGAATATATTTTTTGTACCTAGTGTGTACTTTTTTTTAATTGTAAATAAAGAGAAAAGTTAATTAATTTTTAATTAATATCTCCGTTATAAAATTAACAGTAAAAAATTACCTTACAATTCCTTTATTTAAAATTATCCGTTTTCTAATTACATTTTCAGTTTTCTAAACTTAATGCTATTCTTTTGAATTTACTTACATAATGTTTCGAGTGTAATTTCACATGTTGTTTCTTTTAACACATTCAATCGATTGTTTAGTAAAGAGGACAAGACAAGTGAACGACTGAACGAAAGCGACAAATGATTCAAAAGACAAACTGACCCAAAAGACAAAGTGACCTGAAACGAACGATTGAACGAAAAGAACGAGCTCGTTCACTGATTCGAATTGAACGATAATGACCGGTCACTTAAACGAACGATTAAGCCCAAGACTAGTTTTAATTGTTTTTACTTTTTGTTTTTTTTTTTATGATGAAACTTGTATACAGCTGATCACTGCTAAACACGGTTGGATTTATTTTCAAACAAAATAGTAATATTTTTCGTATTTTCAAGGAAAACCGGCAATTTATTGAAAATTTGCGATCTGGCAATATTTCTAATTATAATTACGTAAGAAACGAAATTTGACACACGTAACTGCAGGCGAAAGAATACTTTCGTTATTGACAAACCCAAATTAAGTCGAATTCGAGTGCCTCGCTAAGTTTCGCTTATGCTTTCATTCGATATCGGCGAACAGGCCATAAAACCGATTTGCTTGTTGTGTGTAGAAACAACAAAAACAACAGGACAAGAAGAAATCACAGTACTTTCATGTTTTAAAAGAAAAATTTTAAGTAAAAGTTCCCATTTAGTTTATATTTTTAGTAAAATATGTACATAAGGTTTTTGAAGTTTTAAAAATGGTTTAATTTATTTTGAAAAATGTTTAACTATATTTGAATAAAGTTTCGTTGGTTTTGAAAAATGTTTCGGTTACTTTGAATAAAGTTTCGTTTATTTTGAAAAAGGTTTCGTTCAGTTTCAAAAAGGTTTCGTTTAATGTGAAAAAGGTTTTATTTTAACTGAAAATTCTATAATTGAAATTCTGTAAGGTGAAAAACGGGTAAGTAAATCAATCATAATAATAATATTCTTCCAATTTCACTTTTGCTTTATTTCAAGTACGAATTCGGGATTAAATCAACTTTATGATACTTGAATCAAGCGTATTTTTAGATTGATTCAATCTTAGCTTTACCTTAATTAATCTCATTTTTAGATTATTTCAAGTTCGAATTCGGAATTGAATATGGATAAGTTAAGAATTTCGCGATTGAATAATCCGTACTTGAATCAAGCTTTCTGTACTTGATTCAAGAAAATCAGTACTCACCGTACTATTGGTAATCTTTCGGATTGATTTGAGTACGGATGGATTGATTATTTTTTCTTTTCAGCGTATTCCCCAAAGATTTGAGTTGAGAGAAATCGAAAAGGCTATTTGTGATGTAAACACTGAAGGCACCTGGTATTAATAAGATCAGTAACTAAATGCTTTTGGAGCTACCTCGCATAGCAAATAAAACTATTCTTTTTATTTTTAATGCTGTTAAATGTCTTAAATACTTCTCTCCAAAGAGATGAAAAGCCATGAAATTTTCATACAAAAGTTGAGTCATATAGGCATATTAGAATTTTATTTAATAACTAGCATTTAACCCGCTACTTCGTTAGCGTATCCTTTTCTTTCGTGACATATTTTTACGCCAAAGCTTATGTTGCATTCACTCAGGAACTTGTATGTTTAATTTTATGTTTCTAGGTCCAATATTAACGTATGTAAATTTCAAAATTACCAGGTAAAGAACAAAAAGTACCAAAAAGCCCCTCCTACAGATTCTAATTCACTCAGGGCATTTTATGCCTAATTTAATGCTTGTAGGTCCAATATTAACTAAAATTAAAAATGGTATCAGTTATAGAACGAAAAAGTATCAAAAAGTTACTTCTAACACATTCTCATTCACTCAGGACCTTGGATGTTTAATTTTTTTAGAACCGTATTTGCGGGTTTGCATTAATGGTGGCCTGTTCCAAGAAAAACGAAAACATTAAATGCATAAAATATTGTCTGGAAAATCAACCATTATTACCTGAATGTACGTTTTTGTAACGTTTATTTCAGACATTGCATTATAACGGTGTTTGTTGTTTAGGAACATTAAGACTGATGAACATTTTCTAAAACAAATCTATAATAAATTAAAGGGAATAAGTATGAAAATATTAGGTGCGTTTGAGTACTTCTACAGTAAAATGCAGTAAATGAGTAAACTTAAAAATTTGCTCTCACAAAAAGCTGTTGTCCAAAAAAGTACGCGAACGCAAAATTTGTAAAAATTCGTAAAATAAAGGCAACAGCTGATGGCAAATAATTGAAGTGTTGAAAAATGTTTACACTTTCGATTACTTAACTCGTTTTCTTATCGGTACTCGATTAAATACTTTTTATAACACGAATATTTTTGAAAAATACAAACAAATTGTTTTATGTAATCTTTCATAATTGTTTGTTTTTTATTTTATTTGAATTTGCTAATTTGTGTCCGGCTAAATTTGATCAATAGTACACGAATACTTTAGTTTACTATTGATAACTTTAAAAACAAGAGCTGTTCTAAGCACTTGACACTTTTACAGCTCCAAAAAATTAACATAACAAAACAAAGTTTCAAAAGTTGGTGTTTAGCCATATAAATTCTTTACAAACAAGTTTAATTAATTAATATTTGTTAATTTTTTCTTTTTATTTTAGTTTTATTTAAACTTTTCTTTTTTTAAACAATATTTTCACAATTTGTATGCCGTTTGTTTGCTACTTTTGTTTGTTTACCTTTTGAAACATATGTTTTTTTGTTTTACTAAATTTTTCGGAGAAAATTTCACTTTACGCTCCCAATTTGTGTTCTCATTTACTGTATTTTATGTACGCGAACGCAATTTAGTAAAATGCAGTAAAGTTCAGTAAAAACTTTTGTGTTTTAGAAGGCAGCTATTGTTGTAGTAATAACCACAAATCGTGTATTTAATGAGGTATTTCCATGATCAATAGTTGTGTGATAAAATGATGACATCCTTTTTTTCGCACCAAGCTTATTTTAAATTGGTCTTAATTTTGTCATAGTGTTGCCAGGAAGACGACAATAAGGCTGTATTTGATGGATTGCGTTGTGTTTGGCCTGACCAAAGAAAAAAAAATTGTGAGTTTGGCGGCAATGAGCTGGAGCTAAGGTTATACCAAAATAAATATTTGAGTTTGGCAGAAAAACGACAGAGAAACTGCAGGTTTACGCTAAGGCTGAGCCGTTCCAAAGAAAATGATTGTTATTTTAATGGCAGTGAGCTGCTATTAACGTTGTGCCATATTTAATTTAGTGTTGGCTGGGAAACTTCAATGAGGTATTTCAGGGTTGCCCGTCCCAAGAAAAATGATTGTAATTTTGGTGGCAGCAAGCTTATTTTAATGTGGTCTTTATTTAAATTTAGTGTTGGCAGGAAGACGACAATTAGAGTGCAACTGTATTTTCAAGTTTAGGTTGATGGTGGCCCGTCCCAGTGCTTGCATTCTTTATAGCAATGGGTCATACGACATTTCATTTTATTTAAATGTGCGATCCCAAATTAAATTTATAGATTGTTAACGGAGTACCTCTTTATAAACAATGTTAGATGTTTTTCCGTCAGCAGTAAGTATGAATAAATCATAAGGCGAACTTACTCTTGAGCAAGCCACATAAAACTGACCGTGGGAAAAACAATCCTCACTCAAATCAACTCCAGCGACTTTTAGAGACTGTCCTTGATATTTGTTTATAGTTATAGCATATGACATTTTTAATGGAAATTGCAGCCTTTTGAATTCAAAGGAGTAATCATTTGAATTAAGGGGTATACGTGTGATGAACACCGATTCGCCTTTTCCGCAACCGATTAAAATGGTGGCTTCTATGACATTCTTTTGAAGGGGTTTACTCGTAGTCTTGTGCCATTACATAGTTTTGGTGGACGGAAATTACGAAGCAGTATGACTGGTGTACCAATTTTAAGGACAAGTTTGTGCGGGGGGAATCCTGGGGGGTTTAGTGAGTTAAGAAATTCAACTGGGTAGTGTACAGCTTCCTCTACCTGTGGTACGGAATCTATAGACACATATTCGTGTTCGAGAGATTGGAATGATTTCATTATAACGGTGTTTATTATTGCAGCTCTATCGTTTTTGGGAGTTAAAATGGCACGTTCGCACAACCAGTCGTTGGGTTTTAAGTTAATATTTACAATATCGCAATATATTTGTTTAATAAGATCGTCCAAGTTCTTCACATTGACTCCAAGCTCTGCAGGTAAAATAAATCTATTTTGTATATTGTCAAACTCACTATTTCCAATTTTTATTAGAATTTCCGAGAATTTTGCTGCTGTACTATTACCTTTTAAATGAACGCGCATATTTTTTTTTTTAAAGAGAGTTTAATTATAAGAGACCAAAGATGAGATGATTTGATATATGCTTTAACTTCATCTGCACGAGTTCCTCTAGGTACTTCTGGCAGTGTTTGACGAAAGTCACCGGCTAACAACACAGTTATACCTACCATTACCAAATGATTTGATTTTATATCCTGGATTGTCCTATTTGCTGCCTCAAATGCTCCTTTATGAGCCATAGTACTCTCATCCCATACACTTAACTTGCAATCGCGAAGCACTTCTGCTAAGTTGCTTTGTTTTGATATATTGCACATATGTGTATCGATATGGTTTAATTCCAGCGGGATCTTTAAAGCAGCATGTGAAGTTCTACCACCTTCTAATAATGTTGCCGCTATACCTGATGACGCTTATGCCAGTGCAATATTCCCTTCACTTCGTACTTTCGTAAGAAGAAGGTTTAAAAGAAATGTTTTGCCAGTACCTCCGGGAGCATCAAGAAAAAATAACTGGCCTAAATTATTTTTGACACTATCTATAATTTCGTTGTACACCTTTTGCTGTTCGTCTGATAGAGTATTTTCTTTAATTATAACTTCTCTTTCCAAATTATTAAAATAGTAATTAATTTCAGCAAGATATTCTGCATTTAGTTGAGTGCTATGCGATCTATTAGGTGTTGGTAAACCATATTGCACTAAATATTGACCACCTATATGAAGAACGATATTTTCAATATAAATTAAACATTTGTTGTATACTGCATCAATATTGTATATCCTCTGAAAAATTTTTTTTGTACTTTTCCCAAAGAACTGAAGGGTTTGAAAGTTGGCAATTTTTCAACATAATGGCGAAAAGATCACGGAGTTTAATAGGGTGATCACAAATTGATGCTTCTTCGAGTGCATTGTCCCAGTGCATATCATCTTCTAGCAAACCCAAAGCTAAGCATCCTGCCTGAAAAGTGCAATGTATTTCACAGTTTACAGTTTTTAAATCTATGTATGACTAGCACTTAACCCGCTACTTCGTTAGCGTATCCTTTTCTTTCGTGAACATTTTTTTACGCCAAAGCTTATGTTGCATTCACTCAGGAACTTGCATGTACGCATCAAATTTGTATTTGTATTTTTTAGATAAGGTACGAATGTGATATATTTATTATTTTAATGTTTATTGGTTTAAAAGATAGATGGCATAGCAAAAAGTTTTAAAATACAGGTTTTACCCGTTTACTCCCCAAAAAGGGCGAATTTCAAAAAAGTACCAGGCACCTGTCCGCTTCTTTTTTTTATTGAACAACAATAAGTACTAAATTTTCTTGTTGTCTTTTTTTTAGCGGCATATGAGGTTAGCGGGATCGATTTGGCGAGAGCCCAGCCTCCGGTCCAAATGTCAACTTTTTAGCTTTTTAGAAAAATATTTAAAAAAAAGTAACAAAATTAGGAACGATTTTCACTCCTTTAGGGATCGAATTTCGAAAAAGTACCAAATTTTTATTTGTATTTTTTAGATGAGTTACGAATGTGATATAATTTTTATTTCTATGTTTATTGGTTTAAAAGATATATGTATGTCGTAACAAAAAAGTTTCAAAATACAGTTTTAACCCGTTTACTCCTTATTTAAAAAAAATGCTATCAACCTGTCCGCTTATTTTTTAATGAACAATAATAGGTATTGAATTTTTTTTTTATCTCATTTAGTTTAGCAGATATGAGGTTAGCGAATTTCCGTTTTTACCGCCTTTTTCTATTGAACAACAACAAATATTAAATTATTTTGTATCTCCTTTAGCTTAGTAGATATAAGGTAAGCGTGATCGATTTGGCGAGAGGCCTGCGTCCGGTCCAAATGTCAACTTTTTAGCTTCAGGCGTTGATGTTGTGCGATGAAAGATAAATAGATGGAGAAAAAATATCTTGGAAAAAGTAACAAAATCAAGTACGATTTTCTCCCCTTAAACGTTCGAATTTCGAAAAAGTACCAAAGTTGCACTTGCATTTTTTATATAAGTTACGAATTTTATATAATTTTTATTTCTATCTGCATTGATTTTAACGATAGATGCGGGATAAAAAAAGTACCAAATGCAGGTTTTACCCTTTTACTACCTAAAAGGTCCGAATTTCAAAAAAGTACCAGACACTGGTTCTCTTTTTTTATTTAATGAACAACAATAAGTATTAAATTAAAACAGTACTACTTTAATTAAAAAAGTACCAGTTAGAGAAAGAAAAAGTACCAAAAATATCATGTCTATCGTGTGGTTTCTGTGACGAAAACAGGGCACTGGCTATATCTGGCCATTTAGGATTACATGTAAATGTAATAAAGAGATCTGGACGACCAAAATGGCGAACGTAAGTCATGGCGTCTTGAGTTTTTTCATGCATGTATCTAGGCCCTCCTGTAAATGTCGAAGGTAATTCTACCATCTCTTTTTGGTGGGACCTTATATAGTTTAACCTCTCCGTCTCTATTTTAGCGTACATGTCGACTAAATATTGACTTAAGAGGGAGCGATAACGGAATATGTGATCATCATTAGCTCTTACCATTAAACGGTATGTATAAAACTTTGCCGCTGTTACAGTCTTTTTGTGTAGTGGGTGCTTGGTTACTGGATTTCGTAAACTAATGTTTATTGAATAGCCATTCTCTCCACGGCAAAACATTAGGGGATACTGTAAAGTTTTATACGACTTATGAAGTTCGCTTATTGGCTGCAATTTATTATCGTGGCTTTGGAGAATAATATCCCGTTTTTCAAATTGTTGACCTACAATTACTAATTCACCACACGATAGCTCATTAAATCTGCCAGAATGGGCTTCAGGTGGTTTTTTATCAGCGCGAATCACAATTTGGTAGTCTTTACGTTCTTATGGAAGATTTTCTATAGTTGACTTAAGCTGCTTAACATATGATTTAACTTCATGTAGCATGTGTTGAAGCTGATTCACTAACCCATTTTTAACACCCGGAAAATTTTGACATTTTATATTTGTTTCCCTCTCATCTTCTCCTACAAAATATATTTGTAGGAATTGGGGACTATCTTTAGGTAATAAACTACCGATTAAATGGTAGACCTGACCTTGGACTTTAAAAGTCGGCATAAAACCATGCACAAAAATGCGAGTGGCGCCAAAGGACGTCATTTGGAAACAACCATTATATTTACGAATATTCTCCAAAAAATGCTTATGTTCTGGGTGCCTATCCATTATTAAACTTTCTAATAAATCTGGTAGTTTTTGAAATGGTTCTAACTGCACTTTACCACCGCTGCAACATAAGCCAGCTGATTCTTCTTTCCATTTAAGAGCATTGCAGTATGTGCATCTATGATTCATTTTTCCTATATCAATTTCTTTATCGTTGCTATACATAACTTCAACATTGTAATTAAATGCTTTATTTGCTTTTACTCTCCAAGGAAGAGATCGTCTTTTCCTATATTGCTATTGCGACTGTATACAATAATCAGGATTAGATTTTTGATATACAGCAACCGCAGCTCTGTGTACTTCTGGAGTTCTCTTTTGATATGACTTAACCGCAGCTCTGTGTACTTCTGGAGTTTTCTTTTGATATGACTTAACCGCAGCTCTGTGTACTTCTGGAGTTTTCTTTTGGTAGGTATACACCGCTGCTGTGTGAACTTCAGGATACGTTATTGCATATTTATTTGCAGCTTGATTAATCTGTTTCCTTCTCACATTTGGCGTAAATCTGGCTCGTCATTTTCGAAAAAGTTGTGAGCGATTTGAAATTAAATTTGGTACAACACAGGATTTATAAATGTCAAAATGTCCTCCCGAAAGACTTCCTGTGAACCGCATCTTTTCAACAGGGTTATCCTCTGCACCACAGCTTACAAAAAGTTTTCCATCGCGATACACTTGAAACTTGTAAGGATAAAGTTGGGCTGCAGCCATTAGCTTACACAGACTCCCATATGTAGAGGGAAGAGACATTTCGGCTATGTACTCATTTTCGGTAGCATAATTGTTTCCATAATTATTATATGTCATTATTTAAAATTCCTCCCAATTATTACCAACATTGGTAATAATTTCATTACGAATTTCCTGAGCAAAAATTTGATGTCCATATAATATAAACGATATTGCCCCAAAAAGACATGAACCATCCTTATAAATTTCAATTACATTATGGGACTCATATATCCCATTAACGTTAAGCAAATCCATTTCCATAGTTCAACTTTTATGTTAGACTAAAAGAAAAAGGGGGCACTAATTTCTGATTTTTAACTCATCAATATTTAAATTAACGTCGATAGTTAGCAAAAAAAAACTACATTCACCTTCAGATTGATATTTTAATAATTTTTTAATAAAATAGCCATTTAATATAAATGCCTGTATTTTTGTAATATACACTCAAAAAATCCATGCCTTATATTTACGAAAACTGTCTTACATTGCACGAAATGGTTCGTAATTACGCACCACAAAATTCTTGCGTACAATGTATGAAAGTACGAAATGCTTTAGTAATATACAAAATAATTTTCGATAATTTACAAATAGAAATTCGTATATTTTCCGAAATATTTTTGTATTTTCGTAAATATGAAAATGTTTTTCAAGAAAGATAGTAATTTTAAAAAAATCGTGGATTAATTACTGATATTTAACTACCTGTTTTTAGAAAACTACAAAAAATATGAAAATTTGTTTTTGTTGTCATTATAATATCTCACACGAAATTTTCATTTAATTTTCTTAAAACAGGGATTAAACGCGAAAATTCGGAAAAATGCTAAAATAGCACAAATTCGCTAAAACTTTTAACTTAAGATGATTGCCTCAAAGAGCAACAAAACTACGCAAAATGGCAAAATTTGGAAAAGTTTGCAAAAATAGCGAAAATTCGCGAAAATTTTTTATATTTCAAACAAGCCATAAAATTAATTAAAAGTCTCTAAAACTATAAAGAATGTCAAAAATTCGGTATAAATTGCAAAATTAGCGGAAATTCGCAAAAATTTGCTAACAGCAGCTTGATAGCAAAGTCTTATATTTATTAATAATCGTTAAAGGTATACATAATCAGAAAACTTACAGTAAAAGTAGCTGTTATCACGAACATGGCGAAAATTCGGAAAATATCATAAATAGCTTTAAAAAACTAACTTTAATGATGAAGTACAAAAATAATAGAAACAAATTGGATGGGATTTTTTTTTTTTTTTTTTTTTGTCAGATTTTCAATAACTTGTTGACGTGGACACAACTTTCTTATAAAATGCCAAATTAACGTCGAAGTGATGTAGTCGTCGACTTGATGTGACAACAAAAAAATTTAAGGTCGACGTCGACAACGACTTACATAATAGGGGTGAATAACTCATCGATAAGAACATCTATATTGCAAACAATTTGGTAATATGACAAACTATATACTGAACAATGTTAATATATAATGACAGTACAAAAATAGTACATTAATGAAAAAATCAGTACATTTGCGTACTGATTTGCTTTAATGCATAAATCAGTACTTTAAACAAAAAACAGTACATGTACTGATAAAAAACATTACGAATGGCAACCCTACTAAGCGTAGACGAAAACTGTCATGAAGAATCTCGTTACATGGAGGATCATATATTTTAAATGGAAAAGTGATTGAAACAATGGAAGATAAAGGTCAACGAGCAAAAATGAGTACATATAACATTCATATTGGGAAACATGCACCCCTTTTAAAATCAATAATCAATTAATACCTCAACACTCCAATGTAAAATACGTCGGTATACATCTAGATCGCCGTTTAACGTGGAAATGCAAAATTAACTCAAATGAAGCTAAAAGCAATTCAAATTTATTGGCTTATTGGAAGAAATTCTTTTCTTAGTCTCTATGCAAACTTCTACTTTATAACTCTATCTTAGAGTCAATCTGGTGCTACGGTATTCAGCTATGGGGCACTACATCGGCCTCTTATATCGAAAGAAATTCAAAGGCGCCAAAATGAACTTCTTCGAATAATCACGGTCGCTCCCAGGTATGTTAAAAACTCAAATATTCACAAGGATCTCAATGTGACATTAGTAAGCACTATGATAACGAAATATGCAGTAAAGTATTTAAGGCCCTAATTGCGCCCGATTCCACTAGCTCGAAATATTTCAAATGTTGGCGGCCACACTTGCTTAAGGAGAAGCGAGCATTGGACTCATCCGATTAGAACAGGGCTAAATACCTTCATATGTGAACAAACGCTGTGAAGGGAAACATTTGCGTCCGGCACTGGAAGGACATAAACTAACGTATTAGAATAAGATTTGTTCATTTATTGTTGCATAGTTCATATGTAATACATGAAGATTTAATAAAAAAATAATAATGAAGGAAAATTTAATTTAAGTTGATAAAAATATGTTTATATGTGTAATTAAATAATTGGGAATTTTTAAATGAAATATTGTATGATATGTATTATTAAAATTAATTGAGCATCCATTATGGTCTTTGTCATTCCGTTCTTAGTTTCTGCAGTATTGAATATAGATCCCATAAAGCATATGTATTCTGGATCCTAATGAAAAGAAAACTTAAAATCACGATGTCCGTCTGTCCGTTAAAATGTGTATTCCGAAGACCACAGATATGAGGCGGACCAGGTGTTTACGTATTTATTCCACATATATGTATTTTTGCTATTGAAATTCAGCCTGAGCGGTCCACAAATGGCAAAAAACTACAGCTGCCTCTAATTTTACCCATTGTTATTGTTCTTTTTTTATTTTTTTATAAATATCTTGGTTATCAATACACAACATCCGAAAAAATGTTGGCGGAAGTGAAAAAATGGGCGTGGCACAAAATAGATTTATTTATGTATATCTAAGGAACAGAAAGAGAAAACTTCTCCTAATTTGGTACACATATCTGGGTTATCACTACACAATCTCTTTAAAAATGAGCGTTTTTAGAGAAATTGGTGTGGCAACTTCCGTGAGAATGCCAAGAGCCAAAGTTTAATTTAAATAAAAAAAAACCTTGACCTTAAAAATGGGGGACGTGGGTAAATTTTTAATCTGCAAGGATTTTATTTTTGCTTGAGATTGTCTCATACGTTTATTTCTCCCATGTGTACACAACAAAGAGAGAAGAAAGTTTAGTTTTTATAGGGTCCCGTTTGCATTAAGTAAAGAGTATAAAATGGATTATTGTGATAACATCTCTCAATGTATCCTTCAGATTAAATTTTTCTATAAGTTTCTAATTTTTGAATATTTAGAAAATTTTCCTTTTTCGCAATACTTTTCTAAATAAATATGCTTTCCTTCCCTTGAGGTTATTTGTAAACATATATCTTTTTACTCCACTTATTTGACCAACCTTAATCTAATTTTCGGCATGATGCAACTCTCCTACTCTTCTGTTCTGTAAACAGTTACATGACCTTGCTGACTTATCGTAAGTCGAAAAGTCGTGTAGTCGTTAAATTTACAATATGCATAAAATACAGAATGTTTAATATAGTGTTTTATATTGTAGAAGCTCAAAATACAAACATTATTATATTTTAAATATTCGTCTCTATTATGATATTCGAGAAGTTTCTTTTGTGTTATTTTATCTGTAATTGCTATATTTCAATCAAAAATAATTCCTTTAAATACCCTCATAGATTAATTGAACTTTGATTTTGAATGTATTACGTTTCTGTTGCACTTTTCATTCGGATTTGGTTCTTTTCTATAAAAGTAACCACGATGGACATTGTGCACTTTGTAAATTTTTAGTGCATATTATTATTGATCGTCAGCATACCACTTTTATTTTTGATGCAAATGTGCTATTTTTCTATATATTTATTCTGGCAACACAAAAAACTTCTGGCAGCACTATCATAAGATGTGAAAATATCTTCATTGTTTTATAATTATGCACAAGCATAGGTATTTAAATAAATTTTTTAACATATAAGTCTACATTCACACGTTTCATCTTTTAATGCTCAATTCTTGTGTTTGAGAGGCAAGCAAGAAGAAAAGGGGTTGGTACGGAGATGCCTGTACTTGGGCAGTACGCTTTGTGTTCTCATTCGTAGCTATATGCACAACAATGGCTTCATGTAAATTTTTTTCTTTTCTTTTTCTCTTTGGTTCGCTTTGAATAAGTGTTGTTGTTTTGAAGCAAAAAAAGTTGAAACCGGTTGCTGCGTGTGAACATAATGGCATCTTCATAAGGGAATTTAAAAGAAGTTAAGCATTAAAAGATAAAACGTGTGAATGTAGACTAAGAATGCCTAAAACCAGTGAAACATATTTTTTTTACATATAAAAAAATATGGCGGACCGTATGTAAAAAAATGTCGTTTGCTTTTATTTGCAACTGAGCACTACTATTTTTGCTAAATGTTTTTTGTAGTGCAAACGAAGTAAAATAAAGCAAATTGCAAATACGTTGTTGTGTTGTGCAAATGTGTGTATTTTTGCACACTTTGCATCGTTTGCACACTTTACAGTGACCATCGTGATTACCCTTTATATTTAAAGAAATCTGATACAATTCGAGAATCATCTGTTATCTCAAAGCATACTCTAATCTCGCTTTTATTTTTATTTTGAAATCTTAATTTATTATTATTCTTTCCAATTTATTAAATCCCGGGTTTTTAATGCATGATTACTTTTTAAAGAAACTTCAAACATATTTAAATTTTGTTTATCCTGGAGTTTCATTAAAATTTCTTTTTAACAGACTTAAATGTCTTTTAAATTAGACTCACTGTTTGCAAAAATCTTCTTTAAATGTGAATTTTCTCTTACATCGTCATTTGAATTACAAAATTTTTTTAATATATCCATATTAACTACGGTTAAATTTATTTCCAATATAGAGTTATCACAAATCTCATTGAAATTAAAATTTTGTATTTTATGATTAGATACATTTTGTCTTTCATTTGCTGAAAAATTATTTTCAGACTTTGATAATATAACTCCTACAGAAAGATTTAAATTATTATCATTCAAATGCAAATTTTGTTCATAATTAGTTTCCTAAATTCGATATCAATATCACACAATAAAGCTGAAATGAAATATAAGCTTGATCCATTGGAAAACTTTCTAAATCCAAAGAAGTTGCACAATTTTCATAAATATAACTTTTTAATAGCATTAAGTTTGTTTCGGAATGTACATTTTCAGACATTCCTAAACTATAATTTATAGCATTTCTAGTTTTAAAAAAGTCTTGCAATAACAGATAATCGTTTGCAAGTTTTTCCATTATTTTTTACTCTGTTAAATTTGCTTTCGTTTTTATTTACAAGATCTACAACATTTTTCTTTTTTTCTAAAAGTTTTTGTAAATGTAAATAGTTTAAAAGAACTCTGCTTATATCTTAGATACTTAACTTAACCTTTATCCTGTGTTCCTATAATACTCATATTGTTTTAAGTCAAATTTTATAGTAATTCTTTATTTTATCAATATTGAATTATAGAATGTTTCAAATATTTATAACTTACATGTATATTGTAACTTAAAATAGAATTCAAACGAAATATTATTATTTTCGTTTAAAAAAATACAATGACATTTAATTTTATCAGCTTATAAAAAGGAAATTTCCTTTTAATCTACCATTTTCATGGGTTCTTATTTTTACATTCGATTTCAAAACGATCGTTTTTTGCAGGTGTGGTGAGTATGTATCAAGCGATTTTAAATTAAATTTTTTAATTATTCTTTTTCAAAATACAGTTCACTTAACATATATGCTATAAAATTTAAAAGAAGAAAAGAGATTTTAATGTATTAAAACTCGATTTTTAAAGATACTAAATTGTTTCAATCACATAACGGAATAAATTATATTTTATAGAGGAAAACTTACAACTTCAAACTTCCAGTCCTGGTATAGCTCAATCTGAGTCTCCTATACAAATTTTAATATTAACGAAACAAAACATACACGCAAAGAAAAAACATGGTTGAGACAATCACAATCGAAAACTATCATTAATGTTTGAGGTTATGATTGTGTCAAAACGTCTTGAGTAACAATATATGTTCAGACATAATCACCCCCATCGTGAAAAACAAGTGAAATTTTTGTTCCCATGAAATTTTTTGCATTTAATTGCATTTTTTCTTCACATTTACTTTCCCGATTTTCATCAAGGTCAGACAATCAAGCTGAAATATAAGCTTGGTCCATTGGAAAACTTTCTAAATCCAAGGAAGTTGCATTATTTTCAGATATTCTTAAACTAGAATTTATTACATTTCTTGATTTTAAAATACGTCTTGCAATAACAGATATACGTTTGCAAGATTTTGCATTACTTTTTAATCTGTTATATTTGCTTTCGTTTTTATTTACAAGATCTACAACCTTTTGAAAATAAATTTCATGTTTTTTTAATAACTTTGCTTTTTTTCTAAATGTAAATAGTTCAAAAGAACTCTACTTATATCTAAGTTACTCAAATTATCCTTAACCGTCATTCTGAGTTACTATTTTTCCAAATAATATAAAAATATTTTCTTAATTACAATTTTATAGTGCTTTTTTATTTGAAAATATAAATGTTAAATGTTAGAACGTTACATATATTTAAAACTTTTATATTGTAACTTATAATAAAAACAAAACGATGTATTATTATTTACGTTCTTAAGAAAATACCATGACATTTCATATCATCAGATTATAGCAAGGAAATTTCCTTTAAATCACCATTTCCATGTATTTTTATTTATACACCCAGGTATGTGATTGAAATCCATCGAATTCCAAACAATCGTTTTTCACATAACTGAATAAATTATATTTTTTAAAGGCAAAACTTACAGCTTCCAACTTCCAGTCCTGGTGTAGCAGTCTCCTATAAAAATATATAAATTAATTGTGAGTAAAAAAGTTAAATACATTTACAATAGTCTTATTCCCACAATATTTCACATACTTTTTGCTTAAGCCAACCTTTGGTTAACAGTGAAGCTATAGTAGATATGTACTTATATAGATACTATACAACCAAACATAAAAATTTTTGCCAACACTGTAAATATCACTTTTTATATTACTTTATTTATGTGACCATATGCACATAATACACACATTTATATCAAAAAAGTACGAAATCCGTATTCGGATTTTTTAGATAATTTTCAAATGTGATATAACCCTTATTTCTATAGTAATGGGTTTAAAAGATAGATGGGGTGGCAAAACAGTACCAAAATACAGGTTTTACCCGTTTTCTCCGTTAAAGGGCAAAATTTCCAAAAAGTAACAGACACCTGTCCGCTAATTTTTTTAAAGAACAACGATAAGTATTAAATTTTTGTATCTCTTTTAGTTTTAGAGATATAAGGTTACCGAATTTACCCGTTTTTCCCTTTTTTACCCCTTAAACATTAGAATTTCCAAAAATCCCGTCGATTTGGGGAGAGACCAACCCCTAGACCAAATTTCAAGTTTTTAGCTTCAGGCGTTTAGGCTGCGCGATTATGAATCAGTCAGTCAGTGAGTGAGTCAGTCAGTAACGTTACAATTTTATATATATATGTAGATTGTTATTTATATTTAAGCAGAAAAGGAATATGGGAACAAATCTAGTTTACCGACGCAGCTCCAAATAAAAAAAAAAGTACCCAGGGTGATATAAAATGGAAAAATAAGAAGAAAAAATTAAAATAAGAAAGTTGGCGCAAACGCTGAGCTTTCGAGTTATGGACTTTTAAAGTTTTCATATAAATATGCGGTTTTCCACAACAATTCTAAACATATATGGCCAAAATTGGTATCATTTTAGAGCTCTAGAATAGATTTTTTTGAATATACATAATTTATTTCAAAATTTTAAACTCTTTAGTTCACATTACAGTTTTTTCATTTTACGTCGAAATGTTACGGAAGTGCACTAGGAAAGAATGTAGTTTATTTAAATAAAAGTGTAATATAAATTTTATAAGATAACGAACACTACTAGCATCGCAAAAAAAAAACTTTTTTGCATAGCCAGCCTTTGGCCGGACTCAAGGCTTTTCTTCTATATAGTATAACAAACACCGGTTTCGCTTACTAAAGCTTCATTGCATAGCCGACCTTCGGCCGCCGCAAAGATTTTCTTCCCTTATGTTTAACTGATACCGGCTTCGCTACCTAAAGTTTTTCTGCATAGCCGGCCTTTGGCCGGGCGCAAGGATTTTCTCCTCCATGGTATAACGTGCACTGGCTTCGCTAACTAAAGCTTATTTTCATAGCCGGCCTTCGGCCGGGTGCAAAGATTTTCTCCTCCATGTTAAACGAGCACTGGCTTCGCTAACTAAAGCTGCTCTGCATAGACGGCCTTTGCCCATGGGCAAGGATTCTCTCCTCATTAGTATAACATAACCATAAAGAAGGTTTTACTTGTATTTTAATTAAAATTCTTAAATAAATTAGTATGTAGTATATACATACATTAAAGAATTAGAAAAAATTAATAAATTTGTTTTTATGCTTACTAAAAAACTTTTGTATTTTTGCAAACTCGTCCCATTTCTTAATAAACTAAAAATATTCAAATAAATTCTGTATGCCCAGAAAGATCTAGTGAAAAGCTTTGAAATGATATCCATATTAGCCATATACGTTTGGAAATGTAGTGGAAAATCGCATTTTTATATGAAAACTTTAAACGTCCATAACTCGAAAGCTATGCGTTGGCGCCAACTTTCTTTTATTTATTTTTCCATTTGCTATCGCCCTAGGTACTTTTTTTTATTTGGAGCTGCGTCGGTAAACTAAATTTAAGCCGGAATATGTACCCTAAACAATTTGTTATATGAATTCACCTAGAAATGTTATATAAATAAAAAGAATTTAATTGAATTTACAAAAGCCATACTTACCTGAAAAAGAAGAAAACAATTATAAACTAGTTTCATTTAAGTGATGCCGGACTATACATTTTTGTACTATAATGGTACCCACAGACGATGCAACTTTTGTCAAAACACGTGTTACTCTTTATGTTTCAGTTTTTACCACAGACGATTACACTAAAAACGAAGCATCAGTATTGCGTGTTTTTTGAATATACAACTACAAAACATAAAAGAAAAATTTATTTTCTTTGTATACCTATCATATTTTATGTCCCATAAAATATCAAAAATTTTTGATATTTAAGAAACCAAAAAGGTAACCAGAATTTCAACTAGAAACATCCCCACATATGTAGCAGCATTTAGTGAAACATGCCCATGTTTCGACAAATGTTGCCTCGTGTGGGTAACTTTAATGTGCCATTAGACGATGCAAAATTAGTAGAAAGATGGCCATGTTTCGGTAATAATTCTTGTTGAAATTCGTGTTACATCTATCCGTCTTAAAAGCTCTCCCTACAAAAAGGCTACCGTCTGGTACCTCCCTCAAGAATATTTTTATACTAAAAATACACAGACTTGGCATCACTGTTATATACTGATGCCATTTAAGAATCAGTACCCATGTTCTGTAACTCGCATGGAAAACATGTGAAACAAAATATTCCATCGTTTCTCGAAAAGTGAGAAAAAAGTGTGTCTGCAACTCATGTCGAAAACTATCAATAGAGCTTACGTCGATCGTAATAAATGACATAATATTCCACTCGAAGCCGATATGAAGTTGCAGATGTTGGGAACGCCAGTCAAACATATTGTTGACGGCGACCAAATTTGACTAAAATTGAAAAATTTTCAAGGACGGCGGCGAAAACACAACCGTCGGCTATACCAAAAAATGGAAAGTGCGACTTTAATGTTTGTTGATTACAAAATTGCTTTAAAAACATTCGTATATTTATCAAAAATGTTAAAAGCAAAATAATTAAACAATGAAAAAAATATGCCAAGAACAAAATACTTATCTCTTCCGTGTAAATATTCATTGCATTTTGCATTTTTAATTTATATTTTAGTGTTAAAATTTTTTCTCATCCCGTTTTTATGCGTGAGTTTATTTGACAGTTCAAAGCGGGAACTTTCTCATAAAAATTTTACAGACACATTTTTCCGGTATATTGGCGAGAAATTTCCTTACGTGACATTTATAACTCGCCAAAAATTTTACAGACGCAGTAAGACCCCTTTCAGACAAGCAAAGTTTACTTTGCAAAGTCTTGAGTTTATAGAAGAGAAGGGAAAAGAGCATGGCGGGGGAGTACATACTTTGCTGTACTCGCAAAGTCGTTTTGTTTTTCGTTCGTAGATTATACCTGAAGTTGGCTGCAACTTTATATTTATATACAGCGTTACCAGAATCTTTGGAATAAAAATTGTCATATGGCGAAAGAAATCATATTTTGAAGAAGAAAATCTTAAATTTTTTTTTTTCTTAATTTAAATTTTTTAAAACAAGGGCAAAATATTAAGAATTATTAATTTTTTATAAAACCATACTTCTGATTATTTAAATTGAAATACATAAAAACGAATTATGTCAGTATATGAAACTTTATAAAAATACATTTTTTCTTTTCACAAATATTTTTTTTATAAATATTCTAACTGCCTATTTCCGATGTACGAAAGAATTATTTACTTCTTAAGGTACGTTCAGACTAATGAAATATTTAACGAAAATATTTGTTCTGATATTTGCTTCAAACTGTGTGAAACAAAAAAATATTTTGTTAATGTTCAAACTAAGCTCAAATATTTGATCATTTTTGTTTGATGAAACAGTTGGCAAACAGTGTTAATAAAATAAATTAATTCATGTTTGCCATGCGTTCAGACTAAAAGAAATATTTGCATCAAATAATTATTTAACGAAAGTGTTCAAAAATAAAAATAAACATATTTCTTAAATGGTAAAAATGAGCGCAAAAGCTAATTTTTTTATTTTATTCTGTGGATCAGCATCTCTTTTAGTGTTAGAACAGGAGAATGTAGAAGAAGAAAAAAATGGAAGCCACTGGGTAACGGGAACATGGCTAAAATTTGTGAAAAATTGCAAAGTTGGAAACAAACCCTTAAATATATTTGAAGTCGCTAAATCAGTTAAAAAACCAAATTTAGGGGAAAAACAAAAAAAAAGTTGCAAAATAGCGAAAATTCGCGAACCATTTTAATATTTCAAACAAGCCATAAAATTTAGTAAAAGTGCCTAAAACTATAAGGAATGGCAAAAATTCTATAAAAATTGCTAAATTAGCGGTAATTCGCAAAAATTTGCTAATAGCAGCACGATAGCAAAGTCTAATCATTATAAAAAATATTTAAAATTGTAAAGAATCCGAAAACTTACAGGAAAAATTACTTCTATCCGGAACATGGCTAAAATTATTTGTAGTTGTTTGCTCTTACAATTTTTTTGTAATATCAAATAAATGTTTTCTCAAAAATTACTAAAATATTTGATTTTTTGTGTTCACACTATGTTCACATTGGACAAATATTTGTTTGCCGGCAAATACTTTTATTTGCTCAAAATCAGCTGTTATTTTATTTGATACTCAAAAATATTTTATCTTCAGACTACGTTAATGAAATATTTGATGTTTGCTTTCAAATATTTCATCAGTCTGAACGTACCTTTACAAATACATTTAAACCAAAAACAAAGTTTTTAGAATTTGTTTTTGTTTTAAATGTAGTTGTTCGAAAGAAGGAACTCTTTCGCACATTGGAAATAGGTTATAATATGCCTTTTTTAATATTTTTATGTCCACAAATAATGATGCAATTTTGTGTATTCTAGATACTGGGTACAAAAGTGTGCACCAACACACATCAAGCTGATGCAAAACTTCATTGTTTTAGAAAGTTACTGTTTAAATAATCGTGTATTTTGTATAAGCAAAATTAAAGTAAAAATCAAAATTTCTAAAAATAAAAAATCATCATTTGAGAAAAAAATCTTTAATCATATTTTTGTTTAAAAAAATAATCCAAAATATGATAAAATCATCATTCTGGCAACGCTGTTTATATATTATATTCAAACAAGAGAAAACAAAAATTTGTCAAATTAAACTTTGTGTGTCTGAGCACCAAACAAAGTTTAAAAGAGAATTCAACAGACTTTGTCAAATTAAACTTTGCCTGTCTGAAAGAGGTCTAAGTGAGAAAAACAGTTGTTTGTTTCCATTTATGGCATTTTTGTTTCATTTCTCACATTTCAATCGAAAAATTTCTCGCCGCGAGAGTAACAGAACATGGGCACAGATTCGAGTGCTAGTTGCATTTGTGATTTGTGGTTTAGTGTTAGTTCTGTGATTTTTGGGTAAATTTAAGTTACATTTGTGTTTTTTTTTCAGATGGTAAGTTAATTAAAAACTTAAAAAAATAACTTATTAAGTTAAATTTGTTTTTTTTTTACAGAATAATTACAGGTGCCCTCACTGCTCTGGCAGCTTATATTTGAATCTTAAAATAAAAAAGGGTCGCGAGCAGAACTCGTATCAACAACCGGTAGCGGCTCAATATCCGCCGTATATGTGCTACTACGCACCAACACCGACTCTTTCCGCACCGGGTCCGGCAGCACCACCGGCTCCCGCAGGCACCACCGGCTAATGGGCAGTCCCCAATCCGATTTGTGGGCAGTCCCCAATCCGATTTGTGGCGCCGTGCCACACACCAACACAATGATTTTTTTTTTTAAATAAAATTTGTTAAAAATTGTTACGTCCTTTTTTTTGTTCTTTTTTTTGTAAAAAAAAGCGTAATTTATCTCAGAGTTATTTGTTGCCAATTCATTTGGAAAATTTTAAAATACAATTGGATATGATGTACTTTTTTATATTACTACATGCATATTTATTTATTTTTTAACCTAAAATATTTTTTTTAGAATTACAAGTGCCCACATTGCTCTGGCAGCCTTTTTTTGAATACCAAAATAAAAAAGGCACGTGAGTCAATTAAACAGCCGGTGGTGGCTCAATATCCACCGTGTGTGCTTTATTATGCACCACCACCGGCTCACACAGCACAACCGCTACCGCAACCTCACACAGCACAACCGCCACCTCAGGTTAATGGGCAGTCGACCGTACAAATTACGCCACCGTGCCAGCCACCAGCCCAATAGTAGGTAAGAATTACATATTTTTATGTAAGAATATATATTTTTTAATTATTCCTAACGTTTTTTAACATAGGGGCTGTCAATCCGTGTGAAGAGATTATTTAATCGCTGTTGTGGGAAAAATTGTGCCAATTAGCCTACCATCCAAAAAATAACAAGTATTAATTTGTTCTTTTAATTATACTAAATAAAATAATTAAATAATGTTGTTAACTCAGGTTCAAAAATAATTTGTGGCGAGATAACAGTTTGAAAAAAATCTAACCATGGAGCTAATTTCAAACCTAAAAAGTTGTTAATGCGCTTACTAAAAACTTTTGAATTTTTGCAAACGCGTCCCGCTTCTTAATAAACTAAAAATATTCAAATAAATTCTGTATGTCCAGAAAGATCTAGTAAAAAGCGCCAATTTTCTTATTTAATTTTTTTTCTTATGTTTCCATTTGCTATCACCCTAGGTCCTTTTGTTTTTTTATTTGGAGCTGCGTCGGTAAACTAGATTTAAGCCGGAATATGTACCCTAAACAATTTGTTAAATGAATTCACCTGGAAATGTTATATAAATAAAAAGAATTGAATTGAATTTACAAAAGCCATTCTTACCTGAAAAAGAAGAAAACAATTATAAACTAGTAACATTTAAGGGATGCCGGGCTATACATTTTTGTACTATTAATGTGCCATCAGACGATGCAACATTAGTAGAAACATGGGCATGTTTCGGTAATAATTCTTGTGGAAATTCGTATTACATCTATCCTACAATTGGCATGAAATGGGTAAGTTTAGGCTCATTATGTAAGAAAGATTTCTCATGTATTAACAGCGTTTTTAAGCAATCTGTTTTAAAAGCTCTCCCTACAAGAAGGCTTCCGGTAATTTCACCAGCTAGATGACTAGTAGTGCTGACTTATATATTGGTTTTAGTTTCTATTAGTTTATTAATAGCAAAATGAGAAAACTGACCGAAATTTTGTGTACATGTGATTTTGCCTCTCTCTCTAACTTATTATGTATCTCTCTAACTTATTAGTTAAATGAAAAATTGTTCCAAGCGTGTTAGTAAAAAAAATTTTTTTAGTTTTGGTTAGTCCCAATTTACATTATACGATTTTTGTCGTTGCGATTATTGCCGTTTCTTCTTTGAAGTCGGTCTTATGTTTACATTGTACGATTTTTGTCGTTACAACTGCTTGTGTATACATATAATTTGACACTACGAATGAATGAACAAAACGAATCGTAGAGTACACTCGCTTGTGTACCCCTTTTAATTCCTCTCTCCCCTCTCGCCAATAAGGTAAGAATCGCAACGACAAAAATCGTATAATGTAAATTGGGACTAAAAATCAGATTCGATTGGATTCGAGCTAGTTGTATTTGTGGTTTAGTTTGGTGTTAGTTCTGTAGTGTGGTTAAGTTTAGTTCTGTGATTTCTGGGTAAATTTAAGGTACATTTGTGGTATTTTAAGATTTTAAGTTAATTTAAAACTAAAAAAAATAAATTATTAAGTTAAATTTGTTTTTTTTATTTATTTTTACAGAATAATTACAGGTGCCCTCACTGCTCCGGCAGCTTATATTTTAATGTTAAAATAAAAAAGGGTCGCGAGCAGAGCTCGTATCAACAACCGGTAGCGGCTCAATATCCGCCGTATATGTGCTACTACGCACCACCACCGATACTCTCCGCACCGGCTCCGGCAGCACCACCGGCTAATGGGCTGGTCCCAATCCGATTTGTGACACCGTGCCACCCACCAACCCAACGATTTTTTCATAATTAAAATTTGTTAAAACTTGTTACGTCCTTTTTTTGTTCTTTTTTGTAAATAAAGCGTAATTTTTGATCTCAGAATTATTTGTTGCCAACTCATTTGGAAAATTTTAAAATACAATTGGATATGGTGTACTTTTTTATATTAATACATGCATATTTACATATTTTTCAATTTCTTTTCAGGAACCTGTTAAGGATAGTGAAACCAAAATCAAAGATGATTTCGAACAAATTCATTACCCTAGGCCCCATATAAACCCTAATCTCGGAAAACAGTTTATTGCGCTGCTGTTCAAAATAAAATAAAAATTTTCGGTTTTGAATTTTAATTGAAACAAAAATAGTCTCGAATTCGTTTTTGTTTTCAATCAAATGTGTAAGTCGTTGTCGCCATTATTTTTAAATTGTCACATCAAGTCGACAACTACATCACTTCGACGTTAATTGGGTATTTTATAAGAAGGTTGTGTCGACGACGACTAGTTATCGAAAATCTGAAACTAGAAAATACCATCTGTAATTATTTTTTCTATTATTCTTGTTCTTTATCATTATAAAAATGTGATATTTTACTCGAAGTAACTTTTTTTTTTTTTTGCAGTACAACACATACCTTTAACTTAGGCCCTAATCATGTACAACGCAGCGCAACGCCAAACAATAACATTGAAAGCACAAACAATGTCATAAATATTTTGTAATTTTGTTGTTGCTTTCAACAGAAATTCATGTACCGTTTTAAAATTTTCAACGACACAAGCAATGGAGCGTTTTTGTAGAAAGCAACAACAAAATTACAAAATATTTATGACATTGTTTGTGCTTTCAATGTTATTCTTTGGCGTTGCGTTAGTTCTGTGGCGTTGCGCTGCGTTGTACATGATTAGGGCCTTAAAGTTTACTTCTTGTAATACCTAGTATAAATCTATTATTATTATTAATATAATAAATAAAAAATATAGTATACACCAAACTTTAATGCATTTGGTGCTTTAACTTTCTTACCGATCGCAAAAAAGATAAATCACAGTTCTTAACATCCAACCAGCTTATGCATGTTATGGTTGGGCCTTTAGTTTAGTTCATGTCCTACGCGATTTCGGAACTGGAGCTAATATACATATTTACAATAAATGCAAAAAGTCATTACCGCAATGTATGTATATAAATATGAAAATAAATAAAATAAATTATAAAATTAGCAATTTCATCACCGAAAACTTGTTACTAGTTACTTGTTACAAGTATCCATACAATTTATAAATGTTTATTTCTAAGCTGAAATAAGCCTTGTCAATTCAATCCGCTTTCTCTTGGCTTCCTCCTTTTGTGAATGGGCAATTATATTCTCTACAATATCTACGCTTAAGGTTATGTGTTCATCCCTTGATTTCATATCATCCACATTTGAGTTCTCATTATCTATAATACACTTGTGAATTATCAAACATACCATGATAATTATTTTGTTTGCTAAAGCTATGTTCTGTAATTAAGGTAATTTAAAATTCTGAAATTTTTCTTTAATATTAAGAAAGCCTGCTCTAAAAACCCTTGTTGAACTCAGCACGTAGTTAAACTTTTTTTGTTCCTGAGAGAGGTGTCCGTTGTCCTTATAAGACGTCATTAAAAATATCTCTAGGGGATACGCGCCATCCTCCAACAAATGGCATTCAGGTGAAATTTGTATAGTTTTTGAGATGATTGCCTTCCGAATAGGACTATTATGCCACACAGAAGCATCATGATCAGCTATGGGCACCACTACATTTAAAGCTTTGCATGTGTGGGATTGTATTGGTTTGTTTATGTTTGCATTTGTTGGTTTTATGTACATTTGTACGCTTTGTTTTTTTCTCATTTAATGACATCCGACACACGTCTGCTTCGGTCGAAATTTTCAGCTAGACTAATCATAATTTCGTTTCTCTGCTTCGCTCATCAAGTTTGTGTATGTACACATCGTTCGCTCTTTTTGCATTTGCCCATAGCTGATCATGATTCATGACATCTTCCGGGATATCCAACAAAAGCATCTAGGACTATTGCCTAGAAATATCGGGAATATTTACAAACACATACATACATATTTATATACATATTTAGTTACAATGAAAATCTTCATATTACCTGCACAATTATAGAGAATGTTTCTTTTATATTATAGTAACTTATGCTGTACTTTACTGGTTGCAAAATGGGGATGTTGGTTCCATCTATGTACCTAAGCACAAAAGGGAACGGAATTGTGCGGCTAGCTTATGTACTGCATTTCGAAATATTAAATATTATAAATTTATATGTAAGTATATAGTTTTATCACACTGTTGAACACAGTTGTTTTGGAATGATATAGGTTATATACTTCCAGCATCGAGTTTGGTTTCTGAAATTATATAATTTGAGTTATTGTTGCGAATAAACAAATATAAACCCCACAATTTAAAGAGTCTTTCTGGATATAATGATCGACTTTACACATTGTACAATTAGTTTTTATTTTTGAGTTAAAAATTTCTAAAAAATTGTTTGATTCTTCACCAAATAGATTGATGCATGTTATTGTTTTATTTTCTTCATGCACATAAATTAATGTGAAGTGACAGAGATAAATGATAGGAAATAAAATATATTTGTAATCAAAAACTGGCATTTCAATAACTGAATTTTTATCGTAAAAGAATTTTGCTCCCTCTTCACATGTTGTAGAATAGGCACTAGCCGTAGAAATATACAGTTGTGTATATAAACATATAAATTTCTACAACACTGTTAAACCGTTGTTGAATTTTGTTAAGGCTACTAACTTCAACTAAATCAAGTGTCGGCGGACATACAGTTGCAAACTTAAATGAATTTAAATATAAATAGGACGTAGGGTTTATATTTTGTAACGCAGTTTAATTTCCCAGCCGAGGTATAACTCAGTCTGTCCAGAGTCAATTCGAAGGTCTGCTTCCTTTGGAATGAAACACGAGCTGTTTTCGTTTATGTTTTCTTAAAACAATTGAACAAGACTTTTGTTTACGAAAACTGAATCTACTTAAAATACTTAAATCTACGACGTGGTTTGGGTGATGCAGCGTAACTATATGAGGATGCAGTTGGTGAGGCGATACAGCGATGAAACGGCTAGATCATAGTGAAATTACTACAAGGTGGCAAGGTGTGGTGAGAACCCTAGGCTGTAATTTTTTTTTCTTTTTTTGTTTATGTTTCCATTCTTGAAAAAAAATAATGTGCGTTAAAAAATAATCATTTTTGTGCGGATTTTAAATGAAAATTGTGGTGGTTTCTTAGTTATGACACTTATATGGTGTAAGCAAAACAGTAAAAATACGTTCAAACCATCGTTGGCATTCGTCAACAGTACTTAAATTAAAATAATGGATCTTTGTAATAAAATCTCTCAATGTATCCTTCAGATTTTATTTTTCTATAAGTTTCTAATTTTTGGATATTTTGAGAATATCCCTTTTCCGCAATATCATCAGCGGCATTTAAAATTTGTACTTTTCTAAATAAATATGCTTTGTTTCCCTTGAGTTTATTTTTAAACACATGTCTTTTTGCTCCATGATGCAACTCTTTTGTCCTGTAAACATTTACATGACGTCTCGGTTTTCTTGTAAATCGAAAAGTAGTGCAATCGTTAAATTTACAATATGCATGCAATAAAGTATGCTTAATGCAATATTTTATATTATAGAAGCTCAAATACAAACATTGTTATATTTTAAATATTCTTCTCTAATAATACCTTCGAGAAGTTTTTTGTCTGTAGTTCCTATTTTTACAGTATCTAAACTAACAGTAAAAGAACAATCAAAAATATTACCTTACTTAATATTTATATTACCTTAACTTAAAATTCTCTCATAGGATGATTGCACTTTGATTTCGAACGTATTACGGTTCTGTTGCATTTTTCATTCGGATTTGTTTCTTTTATAAATTTCAAGAAATCTGATACATTTAGTGAATCATCTGTTATCTCAAATGGGCTTTGAGTATGATCACGTTTTTTACTCCTAATTGTTAATTTTTTATGACATTCCAATTTAATACAAACTGGTTTTTATGGCATGGTGGCCTTTTTAAAGAAACTTCATACATATTTAAATTTGATGTCATTTAAATTTGGCTCACTGTTTACAGAAATCTTCTTTAAATGTGAATTTTCTTTTACAGCGTAATTTAAATTACAAGTAATAGCTTTAAATTGTTCGAAAATGTTATCCGACAATTGCTCAAATGAATCATGCAAAATATCATTAAATTTTTTTTTTTTTTTGAATATATCCATAGTAAATACTCAATGGAACCAAAATTTTGTATTTTGTGATAAGACATATTTTGTTCTTCATTTGCTGCAAAATTATTTTCAGAATAAGATAATATAACTTCTACTGAAAAATTAACATTATTACTTTCATTTAAATGCAATTTGTTCGCATTAAGTTTCCCGATTTTCATCAAGGTCAGACAATCAAGCTGAAATATAAACTTGGTACCTTGGAGAACTTTCTAAATCCAAGAAAGTTGCATTATTTTCTGATTTTCTTCAACTAGAATGTATTACATTTCTTAATTTTAAAATACGTCTTGCAATAACAGTTATACGTTTGCAAGTTTTTTCATTACTTTTTACTCTGTAATATTTGCTTCCGTTTTTATTTACAAGCTTTACAACATTTTGAAAATAAATTTCATGTTTTTTTAATAACTTTGCTTTTTTCTAAATGTAAATAGTTCAAAAGAACTCTACTTATATCTAAGTTACTTAAATTAACATTAACCGTCATTCTGAGTTACTATTTTTCCAAATAATATAAAAATATTTTCTTAATTTTATAGTGCTTTTTTTATTTGAAAATATAAATGTTAAATGGTAGAATGTTTCATATATTTAAAACTAATATATTGTAACTTATAATTAAAACAAAACGATATTTTATTATTTACGTTTTTAAGAAAATACCATGATATTTCATATCATCAGGTTATAGCAAGGAAATTTCCTTTAAATCACCATTTCCATGGATTGACGTAGTATGTGCTGAAAATCTTTCGATTTTTAAACAATTGATTTTCACATACCGGAAAAAATTATATTTTATAATGGCAAAACTAACAACTTCGAACTTCCAGTCCTGGTGTAGCACAATCTCAGTCTCCTATAAAAAAAAAATATAAATTAATTGTAAGTAAAAAATTAACTACATAGAGCAAGAATTCGTATAAAAATGAAACGGGAAAATAAAGAAATTATAAGTTTGTTGTGTGTATGAATGATCGTGGTTCTACGCAGAGCCATGCCAATACTCAAAATAAAAAGGAACCAAGTTATCATTTGAAAATTTTAATGGTAAAATTTTAAAATTTCATTAACCATTTTTTCGAATGTGCTTTTATTGCTGGGTACAGACAGTGCAACGCAATCTCAAAACGTCTTGATGTTGATGAAATCTCGAATGAATGAAATTTTTTAGATTGCGTAAATGCATTGCATAGTGTGTACTCAGCATATGAGTTAAATTTCAATCTATAAGGCTTTTAACAAAAGTCTTATTGCCACAACAGTGCACATACTTTTTGCTGAAGCCAACCTTGGGTTAACAGTGACGCTATAGATATGTACTTATATATCTATAGCTTCAATTTTAACCATAAAAGCACATTAAAAAAATGGTTCATATAATTAAAATAATTTTTGAAAGGAAATAATTTCCACTTTCTATTTAAAAATGTCTTTATCCAAATCAAGTCAAATATCCAGTCAATATTATACAACCAAAATTTAAATTTTTTCCAACGCTGTTAATATCATCTTTTATATATGTATGTACTTTATTTATATACATATATGATCACATGCACATAATACCCACATTTATATCAAATCAGAGCTGATGACCAACGGTGCTAGGGCTCAATAATTAAATTAAATATTAGAATTGTATTAAACAAATAAATAAATAATATTTAATATATTACAAAAGCCATACTTACCTGAAAAAGAAGAATACAATTATAAACTAGTTACATTTAAAGGATGCCGGACTATACATTTTTGTACTATTAATGTGCCGTCAGACGATGCAACATTAGTAAAAACATGGGCATGTTTCGGTAATAATTCTTGTTTAAATTCGTGTTACATCCAGCCTACAATTGGCATGAAATTGATAAGTTTAGGATTACCATGTTAGAGGTTTTTCCATGTTTTAACAGCGTTTTTAAGCAATCTGTCTTAAAAGCTGTTTAATAACATAATTTTAGAAGTCTGGTACCTCACTCAATAATATTCTTGTACTAAAAATACACAGACTTGGCATCACTTTTATATACTGATGCCATTTAAAATCAGATTCGAGCGTAGTTGCATTGTTAGATTTTTGGTTGTATTTAACATAGACAATGAATAGACTCGACACGGGGAAAAAAGTATGGCCAAATGACCACGTTAATATGAAAGGGACAGCAAATTTAGTTTTTTCATATGCAACTGTCTTTTTTATATTATCTTGGTAATGTCATTTTTTAATTTACATTTGTGAAATTTTTCATTTGTGTATTTTTTTCTAATTTTGGCGCAATTTTGTGGAGCCATTTCAGCCATTTGCAAATTAATTAATAAAATTGTTTTTGTTTTTTTTTTTTAATATTTTGTTGTATTTTAGGAGTCGCAAATGTGTAATGGGTTGTCTAGCAGGAGAGAAGCTCCACAACTTTCCGAAGGATCCGACCAGGTAAGTGTTTTTTAAAATAAGAAAATGTGTTAAAATAAGAAAATGTGTGAAAAAGTTATGGAAAGGTTTTGTCACAGGCATAAGGATTTTGTATATTGACTATGGTACAAAATCTTTTAAATGTTTCCTTTGGCAAAACCAATTGGATTTTTTAAGAAAGAAAGTGTTTTAAAAAAGTGTCTAAAGGTTTTGCCACAGGCATAAGGATTTTGCATATTGAATGAATTCAGTTTTGTTCAATGTACAAAATCTTTAAAATGTTTCCCGTGTCAAAACCAATTGAATTTTTTAAGAAAGAAAGTGTTTTAAAACTTTTGTAAGGGAGAATTAGCAGCATGTATTTTTGTATATATTTAATATGTATTTAATGACAACTTACAATGTGTTATATGAACTCCTATAAGATCGCCTTTGAAATCAATTTCTATATCGAACGGTTTTCCCTTAAACAAAAAACAATTTTTGTAATACTACATTTACACCTACACAAAATCTAGTAGATTTTAGTTAAAATCTTAAAGAAATTTTTTGGCGTTTACACCAGTGCTTTTTGACATATTGTCGGATTTCATTTTCATAATAAAAACAGCTGATTGAAAAAGGAAAGAATTTGTATAGTAATCTCTTATTAGCAAAATGGAAAGCCAAAAACTAATTTTATTATATTAAAAAAATAGAATAGGAATTAAGATTGTTGCGTAAAAAAACACCAGCATTTGTTAAATATAAGAGTTCACAAACTGCTGCAAATATACTACCCGAAATAAATGATACATGGGAAAAGACGTTTGAGACGGAAAAAGAGCAGCCAAATGGCGAGGAGTTTACTTACGACTATAACCCAAAAGGTGAACAAATAAGATTAAAAGTACAAATTTTTAAATGTAACAATTTTATTGCAAAACAAACAAATACAACTAAAAACTTAAATCACAATATTAAAAGTAATAAAAGCGCCTCTTCATTGGAATTGCACTGCTTTTCCTTTTTGTAGGTACATTTTCTGTAAATTAAGGCCTTTGTAATGCAACACGGTTTATATTAATATAATTTTAATTTCGTTTACTTATTATTGGCTTATCCATTTTCACAAATGTTTATTTTTGTTAATTACTAATTTACCGCAAATTTATTTTCCCCGCTCTTTTATATATTTTTGAATTTTTTTATTTTTTGTCAAACTGTCAGATTTTTCTTATTCAGAGCTGTATTTTGTAGTACATTAGTATGAAATTCATAGTTGTATCGTTGAGTATTGCAAGATTTCGCGAGATTTTGCCAAAATCTAGTGGCGAACAAGATTTTGTTTTGTATGGGAAATCTAGTAGAAATTAACAAGATTTCGCTCAAAATCCCTTAAATACTAGATTTTGTGTAGGTGTAAATGTAGTATAATGTAATTTAATAACTATTAAATGATGTTTGATCTAGCCAAACGTTTTGCAAAAGCAAATAAAATATAATAGGAATTTAATAAATTTATTATTTGAGATATTCTCCTAAATTTATTTTAAATGAGTTTTGATTTGTTAGTGGTTAAGCCATCTCTATATGAATCAGTAGACTTCAGCCATATTTTTGAAAAGTTGCAAACAAACCCTCTTAGCCTGGATTATATATATCAAACGATTTTGTTTCAGCATTATATAAACGATTAGTAATATGATCATGCTTTTTGTATGAAATATTTGTCAATTCATCGACCACAATTTGAAACCTTCCATGACACTGTTTGATTTCTCAATTTTGTTTTTTAGTTCTTGGTGTTTCAATAAATAAAACTGATGAATTATTTCCATATCGTTGATTCCGCCAGAATGTTGTTTTAAGCTTAAAAAATGCTGGAACTATTTAAGAGTTTTTAATACCTTAAGGGGCATTCCGTCCTTGGCAACACAACGGGTTTATATTTCACCTAATGATTCATTTTTGGCAGCGTAATTTAGTAAAGTATTATTTGTCGACTCTTTAGAGTCTAAAGTTTAGACCAACGATCATCACGCTATGCCCCCAGGGGCCGAGCACTTTTCGGGATTTTCACACACACAACCCGAATGTTACCGAACGAAACTCACTTCAAAAATTTTAAAAAACTATAACTTCATTCAGTTGTATGCTAGCTTTCAAAGAGGTAGGTCGCCGTCGGCTTTGTTGTTAAAAAACAAAACACATTGTAAATATCTCAAATGAGTAGTTTTATTTTCTCTCTTTTTCAGATTTTGAATTTTTTTCAGTACACTTTGAATATTTTTCTACTATTGTGTATGTTTATTTAAATGTGGAAAATAGAGTGGGGATGATGTTTTAGTTTTTATCTAATATTTTGAATACAGCTGAATGCTTTATATACAATCAAAAATTAAAAGAAAAATAAGTGCATACATTCATTTATATAACAAAAAATTTGTTTAATACAAAAATTTTATTTTTAGATATGTGTCTCAAAATTTCTTTCAGTGCACCCAAAATACACTCACCACTACACACACATTTTTAACAGCCTCTCTTTGTGATTACCTCTGCTTTAGACCTACTTCGAACGGTGTTAAGTTTCATTTGGGGCACATTAATGTCAACCATATGGACTAATTAAATGTGATTAATAAATCGTGACGTGGAAACCCCTTCGCCACTTATCACTTTAGGACACTTCAAGAGCCTTACTTTGTCTGTTTAATCCCGTTCGAAATATCTCTAGAGATAAAATCTATATAAAAATATTTTTCAACATATTTTATTTTTCGAATTTATTCTATGAGTTAACTTAAAAATAAAAAATTTTGAATATAATATAGTTGCTTACGAAAAGAAATAATTCCCAATATCTATTTCTTAAAATATTTTTAATATTTAGAAAACGGTCGCACAAATTAAATACTATTTACTTTTTAACTGCTCACGTTTTTGTAGTATTTTGAAAAGTTTTTGGTTTTTTACAAGAACACACGCATTCATAAGTGGTTTTTATTTGCAGTGTTCACATGTTTTTTTACTTTAGTTACATTTTGTTTTGCCATTGTTTATAAAAAGTTTAAATTAGAAAAATACTTAAATTACGGGTACATCTACAATAAGAGTAAGGAAAATGTATATAAATTACACATTATTAAAATCACCGGTTTATTATACCAAAATAACCGGTTTATTCGATACTCGAAAAATGGACATTTTAAAATAACCGACTTGAGCAAAGCTAAAATAACCGGATAAAACCGGTCGAATAATAACCGTTCGATCTCCCTAATAAATACCCATCTACATATGTAGGTACCTACTTGAGTTTGGGATAGCAATGGGTTTGCATTTAAAGTAATAAATTTTAACGTATTTTGTTATTGTAAAAAATTTTGATTTCTTTACCAACAAAAACTGGATTTTTAAACACACTTTTTTTAACCAGGTAAAAATATTTCCAAAAAAAAACCTAGAAAAAAGGTTGTTTTGTAAAAAATCGTTAATGCCTTTAAAAGGGTGGGTTTTTTCGTTGAAAATACATTTAGGCAAAAATTATTGAAAAAAACAAAATTACAAGAACTTAATGCTTTTTTTTTTGTATTTGAACAAAAAAATTTTGGTTTCTTGTTGCGCATGTATATATTTTATCGGTTTTATTTTGATTAAATTTTAAAATTGCATTACTTTTGGCTTTAAAGTATGTATTTTTGTATTGTTTTAGTGTTTTGTATTGTTTTAGTGTTTTTAATTTAAAAACTATGACAATTATATTTGTTTTGTAAACAAAAACATTTAACAGGTGGGACATGCCGAATGGCTTCACATATTAGGTGTGAAATCTTCGGTGAAGCACTTATTTGCATGCAGTTGGCATTTTTCGGAAGAGTTTCTCTATGGGAAGAAAACATCAAAATCTGCAATACCAAAATATGAAAGTGTTGAACTAAAAGCAAATGTAGGGCATATTGATAATGATAATTCAACTCCAATTTCAATTACTGAAAATAATAGAATTGATTTAGTGGGATCAGGTAATATAGGGGACAAGGACGTACAAACGAAAGACAATACGAGACAAAAAAGTGTAGGCTTTCAAATAGGTAGTGACATAATGGTAGTTGACTCCGATAATTCTGACAGTGAGAGTAAGGAAATGGACATAGGTGACTTAGCAATGGGCGGGATTGACGTAAGTACGAGTTTTTCGGCCGAATCAAGTAAACGTACGTACGCTTCTTCTAAATTAAGAACACTTAAGACTGCACTTGACCATTACAGGACAAAATATTTAGCAGAAAGACGGATTAAATCTAAGTTAAGGCTTAGTAATGTTAGATTAGTTAAACAATTAGATAAATATAAGGACAGGGTAGAGAAATTGGAATTCGAGTTGAAGAAAAAAATGACGTATCGTCAAAAAAATCAAATTCCTTATCGGTATGTCTTGAAAATAGTTTAATTAGTCACAATCGTGATGCCAAAAGCCGTCGGTATAGCATTGATGTAAAATTAATTGCTTTAGCGGTACTTTTTCTTACTTACTTAGTTTATCGATATTTAAAAAGATTATTAGATTGGCCAGATATTAGAACTTTAAAAGGGTTTGTAAAGGAATGGCCAAAAGCCCCAGGTAATTTGAATGGTACGTTTGAAGCTTTAAAATTACGCGCGCGTGATTGTTCTAAGGAGGAGAAATACATAAGCGTTTCTTGTGACGAAATGTCCCTTAAAAGCTTTCTTGATTACGATAAGTTTAAAGATAAAATAATAGGCCACAGGATTTCGGGGACGAAAATCGTTCACGGAATATAGCGACTAGCGCTATGGTTATTATGGCAAGTGGTATAGGAGGCAATAGTTGGTCACAAGCAGTTTCATATTTCTTTATTCAGGGAAGTTACGAAGGCAATATAATGAAACAATACATTTATGATGCAATTTCTAAATTACAAGCAATGGGCTTGATGCATTAAACACATTCGAGACAGCAGGCAACACGAAGGCACGACTACAAATGCTGCAGGTTGCAATTGTGGTCACGTAATCAGCTACTGAATTATTTTGAAGACGACAGCTACAATTGAAAAAATATAAACAGCTGTGATTTTTATTATGTATTTACGTTTCAGTGGTGCCACTATCATTTTTAATTTTTATAAATTTAACAACATGCATAATTGCAGACTCGTACACAAACTTAATTTAAGCCTACAAATATATAAAAACTTATTTATGATAAATTTTTTAACGTAAAAATTAATGAATTTATTAAAAAACATTTAAAATATTTTAATTTTATTGTTTTTGGAACTCATAAAGAATATCATCTTCATGGTAGGTTGAATAAAAAAATCCTAATATACAGTATAATCGCGAAAAAGTAAACTGAAATGTCCTAAGGGTTGTTAACTTTTTGCAATAATAAACATATGTACCTATATTTTTTGCATATTTTCATCTGTACAAAAAAGAAACTTAGATCTAATTTGTACCGGCTACAATTTATAATTAATAATTATACAATCAGTCATGTATTATGTGTAAGGTGCTACATATGACGTTTGTCAGAAAATTAGTTCTTCAAAAATTTTCAGATAGCTGACATTATTGTCTTTTCAGGTTGCAGTTACACGAACTCGCGCTTTGCTATTGATATTGAAATTGAACAGTGATTGCGCAATTACGTTATCGATGCTTCAAGAAAACATTTGTACAAACTTGCTTTAAGATCGGCATATTTTGGTCTTTGTAATGCTTTCCTGTATGCTTTTTCCTATGTATTCTTCAAAGCTTCGAAAATTTTGTGACGTTTCATTTTTATTTTTGAGATGGCAACTTCAGATATACAATAATACAACGCCGATAGTTTTTCTTTAATGTATTTCTCAATTATGTTTAAACTCTCAACTCTCAGCTTTAAATTTAATCTAATTTGTTATCGTTTGTACAAATCAGTACTTTTACTAATACGATCTGAAAAGTTAACTTAGAGTTAACGTTTAGAGCGGCACAGAAGCGCTAAAATTTGGTTAACTTGACCGCAAGATTACTGTATCGCGATTTTACTGTAATTTTTTGGTTCAACGCACTAAGTTTATGAATTATAGGTCGTAAATGTTTCAGAGCACTTTATCAATAGTATAGGAAGAAAAATATAATCTGAATCTGTAAAGTATTGGTATCATAATAAAGTCTTTCGAAACACATTTCATATGATGTATTTAATATACCGATTTATTATCCCCTTAAGAGGATTTATCATAAAATTTTGTCGATATGTATAATAATATTTCCTCAAATATAATATTTTATAGAGAACACCCCAAGTTTTTGTATGCTATATTTTTAGAAACTCCATCATATAAAATCTTAAAGTTATTAGGGTTAAAAAAAAATTATTTTGGAAAACTTCACAATTTATTTATAAGTTTGAGTTAAAATATATAGTACTAATAGTTTATGCACTTGTTACATATTGAAATATAGTAATATGTAAATATTTGAAAAGTGTTCCGGAAGGCTGAAAACCCGCAATACAGAAAAACTTTATTAATCAAAGTCCTAATAACTTTGGTAACATGTGTATATTATTGTTAAATAATTATTATTATATCGACATAATTTAAAGATAAAGTAAATTTAGTAAAAAAGTCAGTCAAGAAGTATGATCATTTAAAATGGGCTCTTAATGGGTTAATAAATCGGTGTGCTTTAAACACCATGTGAAAAGCACTTTCAATTTTTTCAATGATACCCATACTGCTAAAACTATGAGCGTTGGCGTGACAAACATCTTCCTATATAACTTCTTTTAAGGATACGAAAAAGTAATAATAATATAGATTTGGTGGTGAGCCGCGCTTATATTCTTGTTTCAATCCGGTTCTTTGCTGTTTAACCAAAAAATTATTATTATATGTTATAAGCACTAATTCTTCTAATTTTTGATTATATTAACAGCACTTTTTCTGTTTTGTAGCGTACAAAAATAGAAATTAGTTTAATTTGACTACAACGACAAAATTAGCATAGACAACAACCTGCAGCCATTTTGCCGTGTCGTCGTTAAAATAATCATTTCCATATACACACATGTATTCTATTGTGAACATATTGAAGTCCGTAGTCTGCTGTCTCGAATGTGTTTAAAGCATGAAACCTTGCCAGTTTGTTTGTGATCAAGGTGCCAATTTTGTTAATTTTTCAAAGCTTGTTGGACTCAGTCAACAACGGCCGTATTTCAAGGTTAATAGTGAAAGGGTATTTTTCATGCATAATTCTCCTCATTTATTAAAAAGTTCGCGAAATTGTCTGCTTAATCAGGACTATAAAGTTTATTTTGATAATAAACAAATTTCTTGGAATGATGTCGTTCATTTTTACAACTTATATTCCAATTCAATGGGGACTACATTATGTTAATGTTGTTATAAATGGTAACTGTGAGGATATTTCTCCTGACGATCAAATCCTAGATTTTTCAATAATAGTAATACCCAGTGGGAATTATTTAGTTCGCTTCCAAACCCTACCCCGTCCACTAATGACAATGACAAAGACGATAGACAGCTGGACAGAGGAGAAAGAGGAGTTTTAGAAAGAAATGCGTTTGTTTACATCTGCGGCTATTTCTACCTAAAACTGCATCGAGTGCATGTGTGCGCCTCTCCTCTTCCAACTTTCGATCCGAACCAACAGGTCAAAGAAGACTTTTTTTTTACACACGAGAAGCAGTTTGACAATTGCCATTTGGTGAAACCTCCTCAAGGATTTGTTGACTACTTTACAGTGTTAAGCCAAGTAGTCTGTTCCAATTTGTGAAAAATGTTCTACAACATCTATTATTTCATACGAAAAATTTGACATGTATCAATGTTACCTATTTCGAGAGTTTGCACAATTTGACGTTTTTAATCTATTAAAGTAAGCTTCATTGTTTTCCGTATGTAAACAAAACCTACATGTATTTTACTAAATAGTTTTTTTTTTTTTTTTTTGATAAAAAATTAAATAAAGTAGAAAGTAATTTTCAAAAGACATTGCTAGTTGCTGATAATCTTTTAAATAATTTTTCTGAAAGAGCGGGAAAAATGAATCAACAAATAATTTTAACAGCTTGTGTTGCGGCACAAGAATTAGTAAACATTATTACTGCCGCAGAAGAGCCTCTGGAAGACAAGCGTTCCCCAACTAGTCCATAACTCAGAGATTGGCTAATGTTGTCATAATATCCGTGACCTTAGAAACACCAGCCCTCATTTCATTAAGGAACACATTTTTGGTTGAATCTGTTGTATTTTTCTGAAAGAATCATACAATAAGTACTTCACCATAAATATGTTAAGTATGCATAACTTTCATCGAAATACTTACATAGGAATATTTTGGTCTGCTTGAGTCAGCTGACGGACTCTTTGTAATATCGGAAGACTGTACACCTAGAATATCGGGAGAACACACCAGTTGGGTCGAGCTTGTTCTAAAATTATAATTATGAAAATGTTTATACATGCATGTTTATGCATTATAATTATACATATGTTCTTAAGTCTGATGTTTCAGTCAAAAAACTAAGATCTTTCGAAAATTCCCATTCGGATTCGTCTTGCATGAGCTCCAAATCGCACCCGCTTCCTGATTTTTTTTTTTGCATTTTTGCTTCTTTGGCAATAAAACCTTTTGCTATCAAGAATACTTTTCCAGTTGTGTCGACATGTTTCGTCTGGAAAACATATGTATGCATAACAATAAATTTAAAGTTATGGCTATGGGAGCTATACTGTTGTAGGAACTGCCCGTAATGTGTACATAAATATATGTATGTATTTATTTTTTCTTACCGGGTTTGCCAATTTCTTTGGAAATTTCTTGCCAAGCCGCTTTCATGGCATTTCTATTACTATGCATCTTTTGGGCTTTATCCCAGATGATGTTTTTTACGATTGAAATAAGTTGCCTCTTCTCCACATCACTCAACTTAATTTTTTCCATTTGTTTTTTTTTTATTATTTTAACACTTTTTTACTTTATAACTTTATGTATAGCTGTCAAAATTCCGTATCAAATAAGGAGCATTTGCTTTATTTCACAGTTGTAAAAAATGTTGCCAGAAACATTTCACAACTTTTCCACAAAATTAACAGAGTACTACTCTATCAACATTATTTCATAGATATTCCGTACAAGTTTTTTTCATATGAGTTTTGAGACAGCATTTCACGTGAAATGTTGAACAGAGTATCAGGCTTTAGAGAGGAAGTTTCACCCTATATTTAATCAGCATTGTCATCGTATTGGACTACGTAAAATTATTTTCGACGTCCTTGTCAAGGAAACTCCCTACCTTTGTTGTGATAAAATAACACATGAGGCTGTTTTAGATCTTTATATTCGCATCAGAATATATTTTGTACTTCGATTTTTCAATGCTGAAATGAAAGAGCCCAATTTCAAAACTAAAATTTTATGCGTTTCCCATAAATAGGTCTATGACAGTTTTTATTTTCTCTAGCTAAATGATCCACATTATTTTTTATTAACAATATTTTTAAAAGCATAATTGAATTTGTTTTAGTTTTTATTATTTATTTCATTTTTTATTTCATTATTATACTTATCCTTACTAGCACAACACTGACAAAGCATACATATAACAAAAGTACCTGATTTTGATCTCAATATACATATGTAAATATATGTTTGTAAATAATAGATTTGAACACATCACACCATACATTCACAATTCAAAAATTTTGTAAAATAAACTTATATATTATAGACAAGCCGGCATATAGCGTCAACAATTTAGCAAATATGGGGACATGACGGGAAATGCCGTCGTTCATTGTTTCAGGTATGTGGACGAAACTACATATGCCGACGCAAAATGCCTTATAAAGTATTGAAATATAATTTAAACGACCCTTTAAAAATCATTTTTTTTCATATATGAGCAAGTAGTAAGATTTCAATTGAAAAACAAACCGTTATCACATGTAGTTGCAAAATTTTTTCCTAGAAATGCATGACGGCATATGCTACTCTGTTTTCATACAATTTGCTTCAGAAGTAAAAGTGGTGTCAAGATAGAAGGTGTTTTTGTAAAATACGAAAATCCATATATATATTGTTTTTTTACTATATAAAACCGACAAATATCGGTATGAGAAAAATTGAAAAACTTTTTTCTATGTAAAAAGACCGTACGAATCCAAAAATGGGGTTGTCACTTTCGGGAAATTAGCCGTTTATAGGGTATACCCAAAAATGTGTAAAATACGAAAATCCATATATATATTGTTTTTTTACTATATAAAACCGACAAATATCGGTATGAGAAAAATTGAAAAACTTTTTCCTATGTAAAAAGACCGTACGAATCCAAAAATGGGGTTGTCACTTTCGGGAAATTAGCCGTTTATAGGGTATACCCAAAAATGTGTAAAATACGAAAAATCCATATATATATTGTTTTTTTACTATATAAAACCTGCTTAGCAGCAGATGATTTTGAATTTTGCAGTGCACTAGAAATTTTCAACTTATAATTTCTTTATAATAAAATTAATTTTAAATAATTTATTTTCGATTATATCGATTCTTAGTTCTAAGAAATGTAGGAACGGGCCAAATTGAAATATGTATATTAAGCAGCGTTGCCATATATATTTTTTAAGACTTCTATGCAGTGCTGCCACTCGTTTTTATATATCTGGAACGAATGGAACCCGTTCAATTTTACGTAAATTGCAAATAAATAATAAAAATATTTTTATTAATACGCAGAGACAAATTAATTAAAAACTGTAAAATGATAATTCCAATGTAAATATGTTGATGTAAAATTTTGTAAAAACTTAAATGGGAGCTAGATATAAACATTTTTAAATAAGTTGTGTATATTCATAAAGAGCTTAACATCTTTAAAAAAAGAGCTTAACAATATAGTTTAAAATGCGATTTTCAGAGGTTCACAACTCAAAAAGTATGCGTTTGCGCCGCTTTTACCACTTAATATTTTCTCTTATTTTTAAATTTTCTATCACCTTATGTACTCTTCTTTAACTTGGCTGCGTCCGTAAACTAAATTTGACGTAGGTCATTCTCCTCTTTTGTACAAGTTTGGTTGTCTTTGCTAAATTTGCATTGCCATTCTCAACTCGACTAGCAGTTGGCTTTTCAGTTGTGTATCTGTTTTTTTTCGTGGTATTGCCGTTTTCAACTTTGTAAAAGTTTGGTCGACTCTACTATCTTGCCGCTGTTAGCAAATTTTTGCAAATTTCCACCAAATTAGCAATTTTTACCGAATTTTTACCATTGCTTATGGTTTTAGGGACTTTTAATCAATTTTATTTCTTGTTTGTTATATTAAAAATTTTCGCGAATTTTGGCTATTTTTGCAAAAATACTTTGATATTATGGTTTATCTAACGGATATGGTTTATATAACGGACACACAAAACTATTTTCTGTATTCTTTGTACAAATTTTATTTTAAGAATAATAAAAATTTTCACATTACAAAAATTAATAAACATAAAAAATCAAAGCATACTTTGTTATAAATAAAGTATTTTCAGTAAAGTATTATATTCTTTACAATATACAACAGATATTTTCCGATATTTTGTTTTTTTTAGCCCATTTAGGGATTTCAAATAAGTTTAAGGTGACTTTTTATTTATTATTGGGTTGATATAGTTTGTTGTAATATTTTTGTTTTATAAATTATCTTAGGTAATTAAATTAAGATGTGTAGTAACATTAGCTATATTAATTTTTTTTTTTTTTTTTTGCTTATAAACAAAAATTAATAACTATTAATTATATTTTTTTAACTTATAATTCCCATTAAAATAATAAGTTTATAGAAAGAAAGTTTTTAATAAAAGTTACTTGCATTGCTTGCAGTGTATGGCAATCTGCTTCATTTCCATTCTGTTTTATGATTTGTATGGTAACACTGTATTTTTTTATTAAGCACATTTGAATGAACATACAGAGGGAGCAATCAAAGAAAAAGGTAAATTGGAAATATTTATAACATTTTATCTAAAAAATGTTTAATTTATATGTTTAATGTGTTGCAGATGCGCTTTTAAAAGCCACTTCTAAACATTTAAACGAACCTTTACAAATAAGTGATGATGCCACCAAAGAACTAGTCGAGACCTTAAAAAATGAGACTGAGTTGGAAGTTGTACATCCTGATGTTCCCTTAGCAGCAAATGAGAATTGTTCAGGTGAATTTAGTGTACCCGGCAATGAATGGTTAAACCAGGACTACAAAGAGGAATATACTAATTGTTGGCCCATGGAGTGGTTGCCAGAAGATTATCCCAATACTAGAATTATTGGCATTGATTATACCTCTGCTGTAACCGAGTGGTCAGCAAACTTTACCAAATACTGCCATTGTGAGAAAGGTCAAGGACATCGATGTTAGGGCTACCTCTTTATTGGAACGCATAACAATGGCAGACATTGGTAACGACAGACCTGTTGTGTGGATTGGTCATTCCATGGGAGGCATATTAACAAAATTAATATTAATGAAAGCCAATCGAATCTATTTAACTCAACTATTTTAACAAATATATATTGGGAATTATTTCTTTTTCATAAGCAACTTTATTATATTCAACATTTTTCATTTTTCGAATTTATTCTATGAGTTAAATTCTAGTTATGTATTTTTATATAAAGCTTTTTGAAATAGCTCTATTCCTTAAATATTTTTAGAAAAAATTATGTTTGTTTTTTTTTTAAATATATTAGGCTGGTGCTGGTGACTCCTCGATTTCATCTTAAGCCATAACTTCGGTGGTGGTGGTTTCACGCGCAGGTGAAACCGGGGCCTCGCGAGCTTGTACCGCTGCAGTCTGGAAATGACTAACAACCTGTTCAGGCTGGTAATTACCAACCTGTGCAGGCTGGTAACTACAAACCTGTGCAGGCTGGTAACTACAAACCTGTGCAGGCTGGTAACTACCAACCTGTGCAGGTTGGTAATATCCAACCTGTGCAGGCTGGTAATATCCAACCTGTGCGGGTAGGTAATTACCAACCTGTGCGGGTAGGTAATTACCAACCTGTGCAGGCTGGTAATTAGGAACCTATAAGCCGTTACAGGTTGATAATTACCAGCCTGTGCAGACTGGCAGCTACAAGCCTGTACAGGCTGGTAATTACCACCCTGTTGAGGTTGATAACTACCAATCTGTAGCTGTGGGTAAAGGCGTTGGGCCTGCTGCGTTTGAGGACCTGCACCAGCTTCTCTATGGATGGGTCTACCACCACCTCGACGCCCAGCTCCTCTTCCTCGACGTCCTCTTCGCTCCTTCAGCAACAAATATATGATTTTCTGGAAAAAAAGAGTAAACATAAAAATTATATATAAATTTTCAAAAAATTTACTTACTTTTGTAGCGGCGTCCATTTTCACAATTAACATGGAAAAATCCCCCAATTTTAAAAGTACCATATCTCGCTATTTTATTTTATTGCCAGATTTTTGTTTTCACATTATTTCAGTTTTTGGCCGTTTACAATGTCCGATTTTTGTCAATGCAAAGGTAATATACTACACTGTTAAGATAGAAGTACATAAAGGACATTATTAACTACACAAATAGCTTGGCAAACATGTAAAAAGTTTACGTTACGGCCCAAAAAAAATTTGAAAACCTTCCAAATTTATCGTATTTTGAAAAAAATCCCCCTATTTTTAAAAAATAATTTTATTTCAGTTAGTTTAACTTGACTCAGTTTTTTACATTCTAATAGGAATACCTTAATAAAGTACAAATCGCAAAATGTTTTACATTTTACTAAAATTCCCACAAAAATAATTTTTTTAAAGTTTCTTTAATATTTTTATTTAACACAATGTCTTAAAAACTAATTGTAAACAGTTAAAAAAAAAAAGATTAACAAAAGTACATATATATGACATATTTTGTATTTTAGAACAAAGTAACCAAAATTAAAAAAATATTCACATCGAGAAAAAAAATAACCAATTTTGGAAATTACAAGCCGGCATCGGATGGTAATTACCCGCCTGCGCAGGCTGGTAATAACCTTCCGGTACCGGGTGGTAATTACCAACCTGCGCAGGCTGGTAAAGATTTTTGTCAATGTAAATTTAGGACGCCGCGTTTTCTCTTTTATTCTCTTTTCACGTACGTGTGCATACACATTGTAGATAATTAAATAATATTAACAACAACATATGTAAAATACATGTAGCGCATACAATCGCAAAATGTAATAGTATATGTAATAGTATAGGTTGCCTATCGCACATGTACATGTAGAATTTTACACTGTTAAGGAAGAAGTACATAACAAGCGTTAATTCGTCGACGAGTATCGTGCTTTGAAAAATGCCATGTTACTTTTACTAAGATATCGTACTTGTTTAATAATGCTGTATTAGCTCAATAGTAGATGCAAAAAACTTTTTAATTTTACATTAAGGTCGTGTGAAAAATAATATATAAATCAACTGTCTCATTACCAAAAAGTAGACAAAATTGCAAGGTATTTTTACAGTGTTTAAATATAAATATCACGTGTCGATTTTTTTCAAAAAGTGACAAAAATTAAACGGGCTATTAGAGATTTTATAAATACAACTCTGTATTGCATGTTAAATATTAAAAGTGTGGCAATATTTAACCTCTGAAAGGAACAACGAAATTGAAATAACGGTAGAATTCTTTATTAAAGTGAAAAGTGTAGAAATTAAAAATACAAAACACAAAAAACAAAAAATACAATTGATGTAAAAAAAAAAATTAAACATAAACAGTGAACATTGCTACATCAAATTTCTAAAATTGAGAGAATATATGTAAGTTTTGAAAATAAAAGGCGAATTGTAATAATATATAATGTTATAATCGCCTACAGTGTGGCCATTTTGGCGTTTTTGCAGCTAAATTTAGCATGAAAAATGTCTATTTAGCTGTAAAATTTTCATTTAAAATGTTTAGCTTTTTTGTAGCATTAATTTAAAAATTTTGACGAATAGTTTTATTGAGTTAACTTAAATTTTTTTATAAATTATAATATATTTTGACTAAGAATAGTTGTACACAAAATAAATTTTTTTTTGAAAATGGATAATTCTTATATTAATATCATCATGTTGATTGTAAAAGTTATTTGCCCTTTGATATTACGATATTAAAATACAAGGAAATTTTACTTTGTATTTCGTTAAAAATTCTATAGTGTAAATTTTAATAACTTTTTTTTTGTTCTAAACTGCTGAAACAACATTGCGGGTCTTTTAAATATAAAATTTAGTCTGAACTAGCTGTGTAACGTATTTATATGTATCTGATGTTTTAGAAAAATCTATCCAATTATTTAAATATCATTTTTTTTTTTAATTTCGTTAAAAAATAATTCACTAAAATGAATTTAGTTTCGAAAAAGGTTTCATACTGATAATACATTTTTAACAAAAATCTTTAAAAAGTGTTAACATTATTTTTATCATTTTTTAAAATCACTTATCATATTTTGGTCACGTCTAATACCAGATTTAACAAAAAAATTACGTATTGGAAAATAAAATCTAACTGCCGTATTCATAAAAATAAAATAGAGTTCAAACGTATTTTAAATCAAAATTTCCATACAAATTTTTCTTAAAACAGATTTCATATCCATTTTAGTTTTTTATGAATACGGCAGCAAATATAAAAGAAAATGGTGAACGGAAAAAGCTCGGAGACACTCATATTTCAAAAATGTGAACAACATAACTTTTTTTTACAAAACATCCTCCTTATGCAAAAAAAGTTAAATTACACATTAGGTAACTAAAACATTAAGGTACCAACCATACATACTCGTTTGCTGACCTTAATGTATTGCTTTACTAAGTTGAACTTGAAATTTTTTTGCATAAGGAGTCTAATTAATAATTCATAATTAACTCAAATTAATGATGAAAGGCCAAACATAATAATGTAGAAACATTTTCTTTACATACTGTATATACATTATGGCAAGAAAATTTTTGGACATGGTTTTTTTCTATGTAAAAATATTTTCTTTACATACTGTATATACAATATGTCAAGAAAATTTTTGGGAAATAGCTTATTTGATGACTTTTATCATAAAAAAGACTAATTGTTTATGCCAGCATTCATAAGAATATTTTAAATTTAATTATGATTTGCAAAACAAGTTTTATATAAAAAGTTTCCATACCAAACGTTTTTTAAATTTAATTATTGTTGAGTTCCAAAGTTTAGCTGTTACAAACTAATTTGTTATAAGCTTATTAAGCTAGAATATTATAAGTTTAATTTATAATAAAAAGAATATGTCATTGAATTAATATTTTACTGATTTTTTAACGTTAATATGTACAATTTTATGTAAAATGTTTTAAAGTCCAAATTAAATCCATCACAGAAAAAAATTGTAAAAAATTAATAAAAAAAATATTTTTATTGATTTATGAAAACATAAAACATTTTTCCAGTGAATTTAAAATAAAAGTGATGCAAAAAAAAATTTTCCTCTCAAAACAGCATTAGTACATGTAGAGAGTAATTAAAAAATATAAAGAGTCGAGTTACTTTATATACTTTGGTTACAAGCATGGTGTAATAAGTACAAGGTATTCACATACATTACAACTTTTTTTTAATAAATAATTATTATACTTTTTTTGTGTTGTATTAATTTTTCTTTGTTTGAGTTAAAATAAAGGCATTTGTTTGAATAGCTATCATGTGTTTTTATATTATTTTAAATACATTTTTTACATGGTTCTTTAATCGGAAAGTGAGCATAGACATTTTTTATTTAGCTAACAGCCCAACATTTCTATTAGTTGCGTTTACCAAGATTTCACTGTATATATATATATATATATATATATATATATATATATATTTATATATATATATATATAATCATTTTCAGATCTTTTTAAAATGGTGCTAAATAACCAAAAACTGTCACTAATTTTGGAAACGGAAGTTATGGGCTTAGATGTTAAAAGTCTTAAGCCTTACTCCAATAGTTTGGTTTTTATTCGAATATTTGCTAAATACAACGAAGGTCTTTCGAAGTGTTTCCAACTGGCGAATAATTTTAAAAATCGCAAAATGATTTTAGCAAGAGTAAGTGAAATGTACGTTAAAATTACAAATTATATTTATATAAAATGATGTTTTATTTTAGTTGCATTCATTGTTCAAAAACATGGAAAAACAATCCATTGTTGATGCAAATAATTTATCTGATTTTTTTGAAGAATTCCATCAATTAGAAAGCACTCAGGTTTGTTTGATATTTCCCTTTATTTAAAAAAAAACTTACACATTTGTTTGTAGAAAATGGATATGTCTTTGCAAGATTTTAATATTACAGAAGATTTTAAGTCACAAGGATTAACGGAAGAAGAAATATGTGCTATAGAATCCCTTCTTTTACTGCAAAAAAGCAAAAGAGTGCGTCAAACAACAATCAACAATTGTACAGAAAATGAACTGATTGCAATAGAATCTCTTCTTTTGCTCCAAAAAAATAAAAAATTGTGTAAAACAACGCTTAGTAATTATACAGAGGATGAACAAATTGCAATAGAAGCTCTAACTTCCTTGTTTGAAAAAGGAATAGAAAATTCGAACGTTTTGCAAAATGAATATTCACCCTATTCTAATAAAGAAATGGTAAGTAACAAGGCTTAAAGTTTCGCAACTATAAAATTAATTCACGCTAAATTTTTAGATCTCGAAAACTTGTTCCTTAAGTGGGCTAAATCAATTGGTAGGGCAATTTAAAATTTTAAATAATGATGTATTACTTAATTTTTAATGGTTTTGTTTAATTTTAGCACCACGAAGACGCTTCTGAAAATAAGGTGGATGTTATTGAAAAACAATTAAATAGTTTTTTAAAAGATTTAAAAGTATTGTTAAAGGAAGGATTAGAAAATTTTTCTAATATTAGTTTAAAAAATTCTAATAATAATTTTAACAAAAATAATAATAAAATTATTGATAAATACCCAGAATCGTTGCCTTATTCTATTAAATCTAATCAAATTGAGCAAACGAAAGAAACTAGTAAAGAGATGCTTGGTCCATTTGAAACCACCGAAAGTAGCCTGGACTTATCTCAATTTTACAGTTATAGAAAGAGCATTGACCAAAAGGAAAAAATTAATAAAAAAGTTATTCGTGAACCCGGAAAAACTTTTAATCAAGTTCGTCAATTTAAATCGAAAATTTCTGATGGCGATTTTATAGTAAATCCCGATTTAGTTTTCAATGCAAACGATAACCGTAAATTAAATCTTTCTAGAAATAAATTTGTAATTGATGTAATTCGTCAAGAATACTTAAAAATTAATAATTCGTGTGTCATCTCTTTCTATAACATAAAATACTTAGTTTCAGGACTGTTAGCGTATGGATATTGCACCTTTCCTGATTGTTGCAAATATCGATTTAAAATAAATTTAAACGGTCATGTTTCAGTCCATAGAACTGGTGAAATTTTTCATGGGCAAGGGCAAAAACGTGTTGCACAAATTCGTGGTGTCACGCGTGCTCTAGTGAAAAAATCCCTCAAAAATAAAAGTGCTTATATATATAGGAAGGAAAAAATTCTTGAAGCCGCTGATGAAATAGTTGAAAGTGGAAATTTGCAAAATATTCAAGAATTATCAACAGTACGTAAAGTCAAGTCTGAAGGAAATTTTGATGGTTTTTATGATCCTAACCCATTTATTGACGTTTACCTTATGAAACAAGGATATTATCATGGATACGTACAGTACCTAGCGTCACCATTAGCAATACATTGTTGGGAAAATAAAACATTCGAAACTTTTAATCAAAATTTCCAAATTTTGAAAGACGCAAATCATACAATACATGTGGATGCAACTGGGCAAAGCGTGAAACAAATCGAATGCGCAGAAAAGCGAATTTTAATATATAAAGTAGTAATACGGATTAAAAATTTGAAAATGATAATTCCAATAGTGACCGCTATACTGTCTCGCCACACAATTGTAGATATTTGCTACATTTTCGAGAGACTAGAAATGTATTGCAAAGAACGCAAATACAAATGGCCATTTTTTGAAAGAGTTTGCACAGATGTGAGTTATGCATTATTTGGAGGAATATTAAAGTGTTGCAATAGACAAAATATATCCGAATATCTTAATGATTGCTATAACTACTTAGAAAATCCAAAATTAGCAAAAAAACCTAAAGTAATCGTTCAGTGGTGCAAAGCTCATTATGTTCATATTATATGCAAGGATTTAAATAATAAAATTGGTAAACATCATCAATTGCGTCATTTATTAAAGAATGTTTTAACTTTGGCCTTCGATTTGAAAACAGTGAATGATTGCAAATTTTGGTTTAAAAATATTTTTATTGTTCTTTTAAGCCCTAAGAAAAATCCTGAATTTAGAGAAAGTTTTAAGATTCTAAGAAAAAACATTATAGATATTAATGAAAACGACTTCGAAAATTTAAATGTATTTAATGATGAGGACCAGAATAACTTGGAAACAATTGCTTCAAGAAGTCCGTTTAAAAAAATGTTTGAACATATATTTGATAATGTGTACGACAATTTGAAGGACGATGTCGTAAAGTATGACACCAATGAGTACCGTAATGAGGATATATGCAGATTTATAGTGAAAAAAAATTGCTCATTTCTACCTATGTGGACAAATATTATGGGAATAACGGTAGATCCATCCGGTGATCATATAAGCAATGCTCCAGTGGAATTTAATTTCTTTTTGCAAATACATATTCTTCTAAATAATAAATCAGTCCGACCAGGAGATTTTATAAAAATTGACAGAAAAGACAATATGAGCTCTTTAAAAAAACTTCGATACCATTATGACATGTATGACACGCAAGAGAGAGATGGTCAAAAATATATAAAATCGGATAAAAACAATAAAAATACAGATTTATTGCAAATATCTAAAGAGCAGGACTATGAATTAATAGAAGTTTTGGAACCAGAAGAAAATTGGAATAAAAAAAATGAAAATAAAAGGAAAGCAATAAAGCCAAAATTCCTTGCAAATGCAAAGAAACCTAAAAAGCTTAAACATGCTTCCACAGACGTGCAAGATATTATAAAGCTTGATGTTGATAATAGAGGTAGTATTGATAATGCATCGCGAATTGTAAAAGAACACTCATATCAACAAGACGATAAAAATAATGAGATTTTAAATAAGAACATTAAAGATATTCAATTCTATCTTCTTAGATACGACAATTTGTTTAAAACAATGTATCCAAAATTACGACAATTAGACATTGGCTTTTACAATCTATTGGATATTGAAGATTGGAAATCTTTAGAAAAAGGAAGCATGTTAACAAATTTCGTCGTCGATTGCACAGTTCTCAGCATTGTAAAAGAGAATTTTTCTAATGTATTAAGTTTACCCTGCCAAATTAATAAAATTAGTTTCGAAAAAGTTAAGACACTTATGTCATATAAGGCAAAGTTTATTATAATTCCAATTTTAAGAAGCATGCACTTTAATCTATGCATTTTAAATTTGATGACACGCGAATTCATATTTATTGATTCTTTGTATGATAAAAGCGGAAAAGCTCATTACAATGACTTTGTTTCTGTACATGGTAATTCATGGAAATTTCTGGAAATATCGGAAAGAAGCAAACAAAGTGATGGTGTTAGCTGCGGTATTTTCGTAATTATGTATATTTTACATTATTTAAGTGGTAAAACATTAATAAATTTACCAAATCCAAACCACTATAGAGATACTATAAAATCAATTTTGATTCGCAATGCAGACAATAGTTCTCTATTTTGTTGCCATTGTGGAAATGTTAAAAAGGTAAAAACTAAATGCAGCCTTTGTGAACATACAGTTTGTAAAGAATGCAAAAAAAATGTTTATAATAATAACTTTAATTTTTGCAAAATATGCAGCAATAATATTTTAAAATAAAATAATATAAAAAATTTCAAGGTTTATGTCCTTGAAAAAAAAAACAAATACATATAATGTATTTTTGCATAAGTAACCATAAAAAATTATAGCTATTAAAAATACCTTAATAAAAGAAGTGTGTTATAAATGCCAGCAATGCCATCAGTAAAAGTTATTTTATTTATTTATGTTTTTATTTTTAAATTTTTTAATGCATGACATACATGAGTGACAAAAACAAAAGAATCACACTTCTCAAAAAAACACTCACAAAAAGATGGTAAATTGCACCATAAAAACAGGCATACAAACATTATTTTAAAAATTTTTAATAAAAGAAGTGTGTTACAAATGCCAACAATGCCATCAATAGTAGTTATTTTATTTATGTTTTTTTTATTTATCACACTTGTTTAACAATAGTGTATTAACTCAATATTTTTATTTTTTCATTTTTTGGAAAAAATCGACACGTAATATTTATATATGTATGTATGTATCAACGCTGTAAAAATATAGTAATTATTATATTAACACTTTGGTAATGAAACGGTTATTTAAAAATTATTTTTCATGTTCATTTAATGTAAAATTAAAAATTGTTTTGCTACAACTGAACTTTTTTTAATTTTGATTTAATACAGTATTGTTGAACAAAAGCAATATATACATATATTTGTTCTTCATTTTATATATGTAGTTATTTTTACGTATTTTTGCATGCTAATTTTTTATCTTATGAAAACTTGGATTTATTATAATGCATGACAAAAATGAGTGACAAAAAAAATCACACTTCTCAAAAAAGCACTCATAAAAGGATGGCAATTGTATCATAAAAAACCAGGCATATAAACATATGTATTTTAAAAATGGTTTAGGCCTATCGGGGAAGCCAGCCATTTAAAATAATTGGCAACGCGCTATGTGTAGTACCTCAAAGGTAGTGTGGAAACCTGCACAAATAAGTAAGTAATCTGTTTTTTATTAATTGTAAATAAATATTTATTTGATTATATAATTTAGTATCCAAAATTTTTATTTATTTTCCCAACAACGTTTTTTTTTTCTTATTAATATATAAATACATAAAAATGTTATGAATTGTTTAATTCTACTCTGAAATTATAAAATAAGTTACGAATGTGATATACATTTTATTGCCATGTGTATTGGTTTAAAAGATGGATGGAGAACAAAAAGGTTCCCAAATATAGGTTTTACCCGCTTACTTCCTAAAAGGTCCAACTTTCAAAAAACTACCAGACACATATTCGATTTTTTTTATTTAATGAACAACAGTAAGTATTATATTAAAAAAGTACCAGTTTAATTAAAAAAGTACCAGTTAGGGACCGAAAAAAGTACCAGAAAATCTGTCTTACAAATTATCATCCACTCAGGAACTTGCATGTTTAATTTCATGTTTCTAGGTCCAATATTAGCGGAAATTCAAAAAGTACCAGGTTAGGAATAAAACAGGACCAAAAAGCCCCACTTACAGATTCCCATTCACTCAGGACCTTGCATGTTGAATTTTAACGATAATTAAAAAAAGTACCAGTTGTAGAACCAAAAAGCTAAAGAAAAAAATTAAATTTCTTGTATTTCCACAGAATATTGTAGTGGGAACCAATAATTTAGTACGAATGGAGAAAAATGTTTTGTAAAAAAGTACCAAAAATAGTTACGAATTTCACCCGTTAAACGTTCGAGTTTCGAAAAAGTGCCAAATTTGATTTTTTTTTTTTTACACAAGTTTTGAATGTGGTATAATCTTTATTTTTATGTTTATTGGTTTAAATGATAAATGGGTGACAAAAAAAGTACCAAAATACAGGTGTTACCCGTTCACTCTCTTAAAAGGCCGAATTTCCAAAATGTACCAGACACCTATCCGCTTACATTTTTTGTATCTTTTAGTTTTGGAGGTATAAGGTTACCGAATTTACCCGTTTTACCCCCTAAAAATTAAGTGGTTTTTATTAAGCATCACTTTATCTTTCATCAGACAGCGTAATTGGCTTTATAAGTGTATCCTGAACCTGACATGGTGAGATACATAGGCTGCACAAGAGATCCTCGGGGTCATGGTGCTTATGGCCTTCTACATACATACAACATCACTTGTATAAAAAACGAAATGCAACTGGCATTTTTATGTAAAATGTTATTTATTAGGAATAATTTTTTATACAATGAGGAAAACAAAATATACTGTCTGTTTTTCAAACTAAAACACAAAATTTCGTTTAGAAATTTTTATTAAAACCAATTTCAGTTTTTTTATTGTTGTTTCAATATATTTTCCCAATCGAAAATATTTATTTTATTTTGAAAAACATAATTTGGAACAAATCTAGTTTACCGACGCAGCTCCAAATCAAAAAAAAGTACCTAGAGTGATAGAAAATGGAAAAATAAGAAGAAAAAATTAAATAAAAAAATTAGCGCACTTAGTTTTCATATAAATATGCGATTTTTCACTACAATTCTAAGCATATGTATATGTAGGGCCAATATTGGTATGATTTTAAAGCTCTTGAACAGATTTTTGTATGAATATACAAAATTTATTTCAAAATTTTAAACTCTACCTCACATTATAGTTTTTTTTTTCATTCTACGTCGAAATGTTACGGAAGTGCACTAGGAAAGAATTTAGTTTATTTAAATAAAAGTGGAATAAAAAATTTATAAAATAACAAATTCCAGCATCGAACAAAAAACTTCTCGGCTTAAATCTAGTTTATCAACGCAGCTCCAAATAAAAAAAGTACCTAGGGTGATAGAAAATGGAAAAATAAGAAGAAAAAATAAAATAAGAAAGTTGGCGCAAACGCTTAATTTTCGAGTTATGGGCGTTTAGTTTTCATATAAAAATGCGATTTCCACTACATTTCCAAACGTACATATATGGCTAATAAGGATATCATTTCAAAGCTTTTCACTAAATCTTTCTGGACATACGGAATTTATTTGAATATTTTTAGTTTATTAAGAAGTGGGACGAGTTTACAAAAAATACAAAAGTTCTTTAGTAAGCATAAAAACAAATTTATTCATTTTTTTTCTAATTGTTTAATGTATGTAGTATACACAACATACTAATTTATTTAGGAATTTTAATTAAAATACAAGTAAAACCTTCTTTATGTTTATGTTATACTAATGAGGAGAGAATCCTTGCCCATGGGCAAAGGCCGTCTAATCAGAGCCGCTTTAGTTAGCGAAGCCAGAGCTCGTTGTACCATGTATAAAATAATCTTTGCATCCGGCCAAAGGCCGGCTATACAGAGAAGCTTTAGTTAGCAAAGCCAGTGCTTGTTATACCATGGAGGAGAAAATCTTTGCGCTCGGCCGAAGGCCTATGCAAGGAAGCTTTAGTAAGCGAAACCGGTGTTTGTTATACCATAGAGAAGATCCTTGCATCCGGCCAAAGGCTGGCTATGCAATTTTTTTTTTTGCGATGCTAGTGCTCGTTATTTTATAAAATTTGTACTACACTTTTATTTAAATAAACTACATTCCTTCGTAGTGCACTCCCGTAACATTTCGACGTAAAATGAAAAAAAAACTGTAATGTGAGGTAGCCATATACGTTTGGAAATGTAGTGGAAAATCGCATTTTTATATGAGAACTTTAAACGCCCATAACTCGAAAATTAAGCGTTTGTGCCAACTTTATTTTATTTTTTCTTCTTATTTTTCCATTTTCTATCACCCTGGGAACTTTTCTTTTTATTTGGTGCTGCGTCGGTAAACTAGATTTGTTCCAACTTCTCTGTAAAGCCGGCCATTGGACGGGCGCAGATTTGCTCCCCTATGGTATAATAAATACCGGCTTCGCTAACTAAAGATTCTCTGCATAGCCCAAAGATATTCTCCCCCATGGTATAGCCGGCCTTTGGCCGGATGCAATGATTATCTCATGGTATAACTAGCTTCGCCAATTAAGGCTGCTCCGCATAAACTGCCTTATGCCGGGTCCAAAGATTTTCTCCTCTTCGGCGTCGCTAAATAAAGCTTCCCGCAAAACCGGCCGCAAATGTTTTTTCCTCTATAAGACCCCTTTCAGACAGGCAAAGTTTACTTTGACAAAGTCTGTTGAATTCTCTTTTAAACTTTGTTTGGTGCTCAGACACACAAAGTTTAATTTGACAAATTTTTGTTTTCTCTTGTTTGAATATAATATATAAACAGCGTTGCCAGAATGATGATTTTATCATATTTTTTTTTTATTTTTTCAAACAAAAATATGATTAAAGATTTTTTTCTCAAATGATGATTTTTTATTTTTAGAAATTCTGATGTTTACTTTAATTTTGCTTATAGAAAATACACGATTACTTAAACAGTCAATTTTTAAAACAGTGAAGTTTTGCATCAGCTTGATGTGTGTTGGTGCTGCACACTTTTGTACCCAGTATCTAGAATACACAATATTGCATCATTATTTCTGGACATAAAAATATTAAAAAAGGCATATTATAACCTATTTCCAATGTGCGAAGGAATTCCTTCTTTCGAACAACTACATTTAAAACAAAAACAAATTCTAAAAACTTTGTTTTTGTTTTAAATGTATTTGTAAAGGTACGTTCAGACTGATGAAATATTTGAAAGCAAACATCAAATATTTCATAAACGTAGTCTGAACACAAAATATTTTTGAGTATCAAATAAAATAACAGCTGATTTTGAGCAAATAAAAGTATTTGCCGGCAAACAAATATTTGTCCAATGTGAACATAGTGTGAACACAAAAAATCAAATATTTTAGTAATTTTTGAGCAAACATTTATTTGATATTACAAAAAAATTGAAAGAGCAAACAACGACAAATAATTTTGGCCATGTTCCAGATAGAAGCAATTTTTACTGTAAGTTTTCGGATTCTTTACAATTTTAAGGATTTTTTATAATTATTAGACTTTGCTATTGCTATTAGCAAATTTTTGCAAATTACCGCTAATTTAGAAATTTTTTATAGAATTTTTGCCATTCCTTAAAGTTTAAGGCACTTTTACTAAATTTTATGGCTTGTTTGAAATATTAAAATGGTTCGCGAATTTTCGCAATTTTTGCAACATTTTTTTTTTGTTTTTTAACCGATTTAGCAATTTCAAATATATTTTAGGGTTTGCTTCCAAGTTTACATTTTTTCGCGAATTTTAGCCATGTTCGCAAAAGAAGCGATTTCTTTCTGTGATTCTTTGCAGCTTTAACTATTTTTAATAATTATGAGTACTAAACTTTGGTATCATGCCGCTATTAGCAAATTTTTGGGAATTTCCGCTTATTTAGCAATTTTTACCGAATTTTTGCTATTCCTTATAGTTTTAGGCACCTTTAATAAATTTTATGGCTTGTTTAAAATATCTAAATTTTTCGCGAATTTTCGCTATTTTTGCAACATTTTTTTTTGTTTTTTTCTTGACATTTTGTTTTTTAACCGATTTAACGACTTCAAATATATTTTAGCGTTTGTTTCCAAGTTTGCAATTTTTCGCAAATTTTAGCCATGTTCCCGTTACCCAGTGGCTTCCATTTTTTTCTTCTTCTACATTCTCCTGTTCTAACACTAAAAGAGATGCTGATCCACAGAATAAAATAAAAAAATTAGCTTTTGCGCTCATTTTTACCATTTGAGAAATATATTTTTATTTTTTGAACACTTTCATTAAATAATTATTTGATGCAAATATTTCTTTTAGTCTGAACGCATGGCAAACATGAATTAATTTATTTTATTAACACTGTTTGCCAACTGTTTCATCAAACAAAAATTATCAAATATTTGAGCTTAGTTTGAACATTAACAAAATATTTTCTTGTTTCACACAGTTTGAAGCAAATATCAGAACAAATATTTTCGTTAAATATTTCATTAGTCTGAACGTACCTTAAGAAGTAAATAATTCTTTCGTACGTCGGAAATAGGCAGTTAGAATATTGATAAAAAAAATATTTGTGAAAAGAAAAAATGTATTTTTATAAAGTTTCATATACTGACGAATTATGTTTTTATGTATTTCAATTTAAATAATAAGAAGTATGGTTTTATAAAAAATTAATAATTCTTACTATTTTGCCCTTGTTTTAAAAAAATTTAAATTAAGAAAAAAAAATTTAAGATTTTCCTCTTCAAAATATGATTTCTTTCGCCATATGACAATTTTTATTCCAAAGATTCTGGTAACGCTGTATATATATATAAAGTTGCAGCCAACTTCAGGTATAATCTACGAACGAAAAACAAAACGACTTTGCGAGTACAGCAAAGTATGTACTCCCCCGCTATGCTCTTTTCCCTTCTCTTCAATAAACTCAAGACTTTGCAAAGTAAACTTTGCTTGTCTGAAAGGGGTCTAATTTGTGATTATTTGTGTCCAAAATTGTTGTACCACGTTGTACTGCACGATAAAAACCAAAATTAAAAAAATAGTGCTGCCAGATGCATATAATGCTAAAAACGTATGGAATGAAACAACATATTGTACACTGTAAAAAGGGTATTTTTTTTTTAGTTAAGGGCAAAGTAAACCACACAAATTGCTTGCCAAACATGCCAAAATGTTACGTTTGTACAAATATTTTGTATTGTTAATTAGGGTGTTTGTTGTTTGGACAAACGTTTGAAGCATGTTTGTTGAATAATTGCCAAACTTTTTGTGATGTCTATTGCTAAATTAAATCATTTTACCGAAACATTTGCAGAGTGAAGACGTTGCAGAAGAAAGATTAATATAATTTTCAGGCGTCAATTCTAATTTTTTAAGCAGCATTATTTACCACAAAATAGCTTTTTGCTTAAAGCACTCTTTACTCTAAATTATTTTCCTTTATTTTATATTTCTCCTGCGTTTAAAATAAATAGTGAGCAAAACTGCCATAACACTATCGTCGCCTGCATGCGTCGCAATACAACAAAAATGATATATAAATGTTTGTACTAGTTATGATTGTGTTGTTTATTGGCGAAAATAAAACCGAAACCAAGTGTGTGTTTGCCAAGCCATTTGTGTGGTTTATTTTGCCATTTAGCTAGATAGCCGGTAGTGCTGACCGATATATTGGGTAAAGTTTATATTAGTTTATTAAGGTAAGTAAAATTTTTTGGGTAAATATTAAATATTTTAAAAGAATTTTTTATTTTTCATTATTTATTTTTATTTATTTATTAAAACAAATATTTTTCCGTTTTTTTCATGTAGATTTCAACAGAAAACGTTTTATTTGGCATTAACAAATGTAAGTACTTACATATAATGGGCCAGAAGAAAATTTTAAGCAAATTTTAATTTTTTTTTTCTTCTTTTCAGGAGTCCTAAGTGTATTAAAGGATGTCCTCCCGGAGAAAAGCTGCACATCTTTCCCAAGGATATGAAGAGGTAAGTAATTGTGTATTTAATTATTTAAGAAAAAAGTGAAAAATAAGAAAAAAAATAAAATAAAAAAATTGGCGCAAATGTTAAGTTTTCGAGTCATGGACGTTTAAAGTTTTCATATAATTATAAGATTTTCCACTACATTTCCAAACGTATGTACATATATAGCTAATATTTGTATAATTTCAAAGTTTTCACTAGATCTTTCTGGACATACAGAATTTATTTAAATATTTTTAGTTTATTAAGAAGTGGAACGAGTTTGCAAAAATACAAAAGTTTTTAGTAAGCGTGAAAACAAATATATTTATTTTTTTTCTAATTGTTATTAAAAGTAAAACCTTTATATTCATGTTATACTAATACCGGCAATGCAGAGAAGCTTTAGTAAGCGAACCCAATGTTCGTTATACCATGGAGGAGAAAATCTTTGCTCACGGCCGAAGGCCGGCTATGTAGAGATTCTTTAGTTGGCGAAGCCGTTGTTTTTTATACCATAGGGGAGAAAATCATTGCGCCTGGCCGAAGGCCGGCTATGCTCGGAAGTTTTTTTTTGCGACGCTGGTATTTGTTATTTTATAAAATTTGTATTACAGTTTTATTTAAATAAACTACATACTTTCCTAGTGCACTTCCGTTGCATTTTGACGTAAAATGAAAAAAACTGCAATGTGAGCTAAAGAGCTAAAAAATTTTAATGTACATTCAGAAAAATCTTTTCAAGAGCTTTAAAACTATAACAATATTGGCCATATACGTTTATAATTGTATTGGAAAAGCGCATATTTATATGAAAACTTTAAACGTCCATAACTTGAAAACTAAGCGTTTGCGCCAACTTTCTTATTTTATTTTTTCTTCTTATTTTTCCATTTTCTATCACCCTAAGTATTGTTTTTATTTACAGCTGCGTCGGTAAACTAGATTTGTTCCCAATTCGATAGCATGTAACTATTGCTATTAAAATCCACAGATTTAATTTTTAAAATATTGGCAGCCGTATTCATAACGAAAATTTGGCATGAAGTTAGCACAAAGTTCATTCATAATACACTTACCAAACTCTGGCTAACGATTTGCTAAACTCTTGTTAACAAGCTGCCAAACGTTTGCCACCTTGTGAAAAACAGGCGTTTAATGTTGAATAACTTGTTTGTTTTTTTTCTAATTCACTGTCTTTTTTTTTAGGTAAGTCCTTTTTTAAATTTATTTTAATTTAAAAACATTTAAAACAAAAAAATAAAAAAAATAATGAAATGAAATGACAAAACCAGCGATAATTAATGGAAAACGTGTTGCATTTTTGAGATATATAATGTGGCATCATTAATATTAAGAGTTGATTTATTAAAAGTTAGCAGACGGATAAAATTTGTTATGAATAAACTCTGTGCTAACAAGCTGCTAAGCTTAATCGGCATTCTAGTTAGCAGCTCGTTGTGCGTAGTGTACAAACTGTGGCTTACTTTTTGTTATAAATACGGCTGTTAAAGGTTAAATAGTGCTTAGTTTATTTTTTATTTAATTCTGTGACAAAAAGAAAAAAATGTTTGTTGACTTAAGCTTAATTTAAGTTAATGTCGCCTTTGAGATCTAAATGTTCAAAAGTTCATATGAGCAACGGTTCAATTATTTTGTACGATTTTTCAGGAAATAATACAAAAACTATTTTCTGCTTATCTTTTTTTGATATGCAATATCATTTGATATAAAAACTGAAGTTTACGTTCTACCTATGGCATAAGGATGGTTAGTAATAAAAGCTTGAATCGCAGAGAAATAATGATTATGTATATGAGAATAGTAGTATATTTGAAAAAAAGCACCTTTAAGTTTAAAATTTATCTGCTACAAAACAAAAAAAAAAAAAAAAAATAGATTTGAGCACTTTGTTCTTATTGCACAGAGTTGTTTATTACCAAATAACTAACTCAAATACTCAAATGTATATAACTACTAGTAAAAGAATATGACAAGTTATAAAATTTAATAAAAACTGCCACTTCTTTCTTTATAAAACAAAAGTATTTCTAGAATTTTTCTACACCAAAATGTAATAAACTGATAAACATACTCTATTTCAAATTCAATTTCCATTAAGATCAACTTCTTAAGTACTGAAGTGTTGATAAAGTAGGGAAATTTTATAAAAATAACACAAACAAACGATATACACAAATTTAGAACACAAATGGAGCGCTGAACAATTTATTTCCTTTTTACAAGGGGACAACACATAGTCAATACCAGAATAAAGTGTGGGGACGGGAGTAATAATGTTTTCACTTAACACTTATGGTTTGAACAAGTAATTTCAAATAATTTAAGAGTATTTTGTATTGATTTGTATTAATATTATATATTTAGATTTTAACTTACCTATCAAATAATGATGGTTTTTCCTTTTTTACATAATTACTGGGCACATGACCCGATTGATTACGATTATTTTGTACACGCCACCAATCTTTGGAATCATCTAAAAGTAAATAACGTTAATTTTTCCGTAAATCCAATTCTTGAGCTCCCTGAGCAGCATAATCGTATTTCGCTACAACGCAGCATACGTCTTCTTGTGATTTTCCTACAAAAATGTTAAACACATAGAAATTTTAGATAATATTTGAAATTAACTTTTAGGTAAAATAGACTTAAAGATGCCTCTGAAAGTTAAAAAGTATTTGACTTATTACGATCAAATGAACATTATAATATTATTTTTCTGCTGGTTATCCATTTAATTTCAATATTTTAAAAATCAATCTGTATTATATTTAGGGAAATTGAATTCATAATAAGTATAGTTTAAAAAAAGAGCTGCATTTGTTAAACGGAAACGGTTTCCCCATAAATGAGAAAAATAATCAAAATTAAATTGTTTTTCAAAAATATTTTATATGTATAATTTACTTTTTTATATTTTGGTGTAAATTCTTGTGTACATACATACATAATTTGGGCTCCATTTTTTAAAATTTTTTTTTTCTCGCATCAATTTCAAATATGACTTATTTTGACAGTTCTTGTGAGAAACTTTTTGCAAGATATTGTTACAGAAACACTTTTTCTCACATCCTTCCAATAATTGCTGGAAAATTATTTAAATGACAGATAATTCTCGCAAAGTAAAAATACAGAAACACTTATGTGAGATAAACCATTTTTTGTTTCATATTGCACTGTTTTTATCATAATTCACTTGTTTCATGCGGGAAATTTTATGATGCGAGAAATACAGAAACGGGCTACAGTATTGGGTATTTGCTATGTATTTCCAAGATTTTTGCTAACAATATGAAATTTTATGAATGAAATTTTATTAAAAACTATAAAAATTTTAGGAACTCATTTTAAACAAAATTTTAAAAATTGGTAATATTTTAACAAATTTAGGCGGCCCGCAATACCCCTGATGTAAGCAATTTTATTTCTTTGCTTTGCTCTGATTTAAAAGATTCTATAAAAAGAAATTTTAGCCAAGTTTGTTTCTTAAAACTTTAGAAAAGCACAAATATCAAAATTACCATTAATTTTGTATTTATATGTTTACGTTATTTTTAGACGTTCCGAATGGTTAAACTTCTTAGGAGTGGAATCTTCGGTTAAGCGCATTTATGCATGTAGTCGTCACTTCGCCAAGGGAAACTTTTTTGGAAATCGAGTTCACAAATTCGCCATTCCAAATAATTCAAATCCTGACCCAACATTTAATTCAGAAATACGTCCCTTAACGGAAAATGTAATTCCTACTCCGATCCAAGATAAAAGTACTTAGAAAAATGATACAAATATAGAGGGCGCGTGTAGCAATATAGAGGACGCGTGTAGCCTAGCAGAAGACGTTGCGTTGGAAGACGTGGAAGTGGGTGGCTCTTACATCACCACAGACATTAATTCAAAACTGAATTCCCTGCGATCTGCATTGGACCGTTACCGAAATTTATATTTAGGAGAAAAACGGACGAAGTTTAGGTTAAAGGCAGAAAATTCTAGGCTAGCATCGAGTTTAGAAAAGTGTCAAGTCAAAGTAAAAATCTTAGAAGAGGAATTAAAAAAAAAATGACTTGTCTTCAAAGGTTTCTAAGGCCATGTTGGTCTGTCTCAATAATGGTTTAAAAAACCATAACCGATATGCAGACACGTCGATATGATCATGCAACGAAATTAATTTCGTTAGGTGTATTATTTTTGTCCCCGATTGTGTATAGTCATTTAGCTACAATGTTCGACTAGCCCCAAGTTAGGACTTTACACAGATTTGTAGAGGAGTGGCCAAAGTCTCCTGGAGATTTAGATGGAAGTTTTGAAGCGCTTCGAGTTCGATCTCAAACTTTCACTAAATACCAGAAATTTGTCAGCGTTTCCTGCGATGAGATGTCATTGAAAACCTCCCTGGATTATGATAGCAACAAAGATCGTATAATTGGCCTTCAGGATTTCGGCGATGAAAATAGATCTTATAATTTAGCTACTAGTGTAGTAGTTGTTATGGAAAGTGGAATAGGTGGTGAAAGTAGGTCGCAAGCAGTATCATATTTCTTTGTTAGTGGTAATTGTATTGGCTCTTTACTGAAAAAGTATATTTTCGAGGCTATTTCGAAGTTAGAAGCAATAGGCAGGCTTATATCCTTGCCAGTTCGTTTGCGACCAAGGTTCAAATTTTCAAAATTTTTCAAAAGAAGCCGGTGTAACCCAACAAACACCATATTTTGTAGTTAATGGTAGGAAAATATTTTTTATGTACGATAGCCCTAATCTTATAAAAAGCGCCCGGAACTGTCTGCTTAGTGTCCAAAACCGCATTTATTTCATTAATAAATGTATATCATGGAATGACGTTACTCTTCAAAAAAATTAAGATGTGCTCCTAAGCTAAGAAAGGAACACATTAATCCAAATAATTTTCAACGCATGCGTTAGCTTAGCATCTCAAGTTTTAAGTAACACCGTTTCTACCGGGATGCGCATTCTCAATTAGTCAGGGAAAATAGATTCTCCGAATTCTTTAACCTTCCTCAATACAGCTGAATACCTAAAGTTTTTTAATGATTTATTTGATATTTTTAATCTTAGTTCTGGTAGTGCACTTTTTACCTTCAGCGCTTCTAATGAACAACTAGAATTTTTAGGAGATGCCTCGCAAAAACTAAAGTCCATAAAAATATATGATGAAAAGGGGTACGAAGTAACAAATATGTTCAAGTTAATAAATGAGTGGCTATTAAATATTTCGGCGATAAAATCTCTTTGGTGCTATCTTAATCAGGAAGGATTTCAATGTCTTAAAACAAGTAGGTTAACGCAAGACCACCTTGAACATTTTTTTTGGCCAAATTCGAAAAGGATCTGGGAATTATGTTTCAGTAACAGCTCGAAATTTTTCCAGTTCATTTCAAAAGCGCTGGGGACTCCACTACGTAAACGTTGTTGTCAACGGAAACTGCGAAGCTATTTCGCCAAACGATTCTATAATCGATTTTTCTATTGTGGATGAAGCGTTTTCTGGTGAAAACAATAGCATTTGGGAAGAATTCCATTCCTTGCCTAACCCTACTTCTCAAGTTGCAGCTGCTAATTTAAACAAAGTTTCCTTAAATGAAAAGCATTTCTCGATAAAAGTGCCTTTGTGTACGTTTCTGGTTATATTTACCTAAAGCGTTATAATATTCATCAGTGCAAGCTTCCTATACCCCATTTCGATGGTAAACCAATTTCACCAGAATTTGTATTTACTTTCGAAAAACAGTTCGACAAGTGCAACTTGGTTCAACCTCCGCAACAGTTTGTAGATTGCCTACAACAATTGGACGACAAATTCGAGTCTTTATTAAATATGTAGTGCCACCGAGTTGGCCTTCGTCAAATAATTTTTGACGAATTTATTCAAATAAAGCCATTTTTATGTTGCGACGGTCTGAAACACGAGGATATGCTGAATATGTTTATTCGCATTCGAATTTATTTCATTATAAGGTTCTTTAATTGCAAACTTAAGGAACCAAACTTCAAAATAAAATACCTCTGTGTAACCAATAAATAGCGACTTTAATATTTCTTTAAATTCTCTTTATACCACTTCTAATAAAATCCCTAGCCCTAATAAAGATTTAACATTGTATTTGCCCATTCTACTCATTTTCGTTATTGTATTATCAGTTAGATTAACTATATATATATATGATCATATCCACATCAACTCTTATTTCTCAATTCATATATTGGGTCAGGATATCTTATTTTAACTAACAATATGCATGTTTTTTTATAAATATTTACTAACAGAAATGTGGAAATGTAAAAAATTATCATATATGCGTACTTATATTGTGTTTGCTATTAAATTCATTATGTTTATTATTCATATTCATTGCTTTTATTGCTGTTTTAATAAAAGTCCTATTTTGTATACATTATGTTTATTATAATATAATATTCGTTTTTTCATTCATTATACTCATTACATTATTTTTTATTTCCTATACATTCTTGTGTTATATCCATTTTGTTTATAATGATAATTATTTATAGTTATTTTTGGCATGTACATACATACATAGCATTTACTTATTGATTTGAATTCATCATTGGATTACTTATATTTTTATTATTTCATTTTTTTATTATCATGTTTATAATGATATTTATTTATGTAAAAACATATGTACATACATAAGTATTAATTTATTCAGTTGAAAACATCATTGAACTACTTCTAATTTGTATTATTTTTAATTTAAAATTTTCTTTTTCAAGGTCATGGTTGTGACCATAACTTTTTGGCACCTAGGATTTTGTATGAAATGCATATTTTTGTATTTCTCATAATAATCCAGGGGTAAGTGTAGCGATTACAAGAGCTTCTCCTTACCCAAGACCATCATGCGTGGTGAAGAGCCACATCCTACTTGAGGTGGTACTGTTTTTAACAAGACATGATGGATCTAGACCAGAGAAGGTCGGAAAAAAATCAATAGTTTTCTGATAAAATTAAGGAAATCATTTTCCGACTACCTACAATTCTGGGTACCGTACCCGCGGAGATAATACACTGACATTGCCAACTGGAGACCTTCAAGTAAGTTGTGTTAAGTTTTTTTTAATTTAATGTTTTTCACGATAAGGGTGAGTGTGTTTTATCCCTCGGAAATCTATCCTAGGAATAAACCGGTAACAAAAAACACTAAGGCCCGTTTTCACAACTAATCGATAGCTTAAGGTAGGATAACAAGTGTGCCATTATAACAACTTTACTTTAACCTAGAGTAGATTCTTCTAAACATTTAACATTCTTAAGCACGGCCGAGTAGTTATAATTTTTTAACAATCTTTTTGACCTTTTTTACACCCGCGCACAAAGCGCTGTTTTCAATTTTTTTGATGAACAGTTAAGTATTCTTAGGTATGCCTCAAAAAAACTTCAAACATTTAAAATTATTGATTAGAAGGGTGCTAATATTACTAATAACTTCAAGTTCATGTCCGGTTGGCAAATCAACATTTCAACCTTGAAGAGGCTTTGGCTTCATCTTAATCAAGAAGGTTTTAGGGTTCATTTAGAACACTTTTTGGGCAAATTCGAAAGGGTTCTGGAAATTGCGTACGTATAACAGCCCGAAATTTCTCTACACCATTTTTCATTGAAAATGAGAAAATTTCAGATGAAATTGAGAAAATTCCAAATAAAATTGGGAAATTTTAATTTGAAATTGAGAAAATTCCAAATGAAATTGAGAAATTTTAATTTATAAAATTGAATTAATATTCATACAACGAACATTAATAACAAATAATGATGGAAAAATTGGAAATAAATACAAATCGCAGTATTATTGACCAACAGGAATATCTTCCAGATCCAAAGCAGATTGGTAAAACGTTGTGGTATTTTGAATGGCGTAGTATGTACGACTAGAAGCTATACATGTCTTTGAAGCCTTAATCAGCTCTTCTAAAAAGTCAAGTCTCTGCTATTCTACATTGGGGAAATAACGTTTGATACATTCATCATTGTTTTCACCGTACTTTTTTTTATTTTTGACCAAATAATTTCAATATAAGAAACATCGGTGAAGGATTATAAACATGAATTATTTTTATTTTGGTTTGCGACAAGTAGGCTTTTGAAAATGTATATAAAATACATATGTCGCAGTAATGCAGGTATGAATTTAAAATTAATATTTTATTTGAACGAACAGCATGGAGTTTAAAGACACTTGTGTTATATGTTTATTAAGCATGGCGCTTGGTGAAATAAAACGACTCATTCCGTGTCGTCACTTATTTCACGAAAAATGTGTAACACGGGTTATAATGAATTGCTCCATATGTAGAAGTGCAGTTGAAGGTAAGTGTGAAATGTAATATAATGGATAACAATATGTAAACATTTTTATATGTATAAATATACATACAGTGAGCCGCAAAACTAAGGACACACTGGCTTTTTTCTTATGTTTTGCTAATTTGTATTTTTTTTTAGCAATAATATTATGACAATACTATTTTTAGTTGTTTATTTCTATGTTATTGTAAACTCCTACTTAAAAATATTGTGATCTTTGAAACAAATTCCTAAAAAAAAATCAAGCTTTAGAATAGCTCATAATATGGCAACGCAAAAGTAAGGGCACACTTGTCGTTTGCCTGGAATAACGGTACAACACTCACATAAAACAAATGGAATTTAGTTGGATTATGTCAGAAGCATCGTAATTAACACGTGAAGTAGTAGTTTTTTAAAGTCGTTTAGTTATAACTTAAATATTTCCGTAAAAAAATTAAATTATGTCGCGCAAGCAGCTCACTCTTGAAGAGAGACAAATTATAATAAATAGTGTCTCGTAGTCGTTTTACGGTAAGAAAAGTCATTCAACGAAAATTGAAAGAGAACCGAATCGAAAATAAACCTGTAAGTGGCCGGCCACCCAAGCTGACAGAAAAAGATAAGCGTCACATAAAGCGCACCATTGAGAAAAGTCCGTTCACTAGCGCCACAAAAATAGCAGCAGAGCTTGAAAAATACCAAAACAAAAAGTTTCGCCTGATACAGTTCGAAGATGCTTAGCTGATCAGGGATTGAAGTCATGTGTCTCGAGAAAAAAACTACTTGTAAACAAGGTCAACAGAGCTAGGCGCATAGATTTTGCAAAAACCTATTTAGATAAGCCCCAAGAGTTCTGGAACAAGGCAATATTCACCGACGAATCTAAATATAACATATTTTGTTCCGACGGGCGACTAAAAGTATGGCGCAGAGAGGGAGAAGCATTAAATCCAAAAAATACGGTGAAGACAGTGAAATATGGAGGTGGGAGTGTCATGGTATGGGGCTGTATGTCATCGTCTGGGGTTGGTAATCTGTAGCCCGTTTCTGTATTTCTCGCAAAGTAAAATTTCCCGCATGAAACAAGTGAATTATAGAGTTGTGTAGTTCACGAACGACCTAGTTCAACTGAACTATTCAGTCAGATGAACGATGACCGGTCTTTTTGTATCATCCAAGGCGAATTCAACTACAGGTGGTGTCGAAACGCCATCTGATTTTGACAGTTCGAGCCAATTTGTTTTGATTTGTTAGTGTTTTGTTAGGAATTGTTGACATTTTGGACAGTAAACACTAACAATGCAATGCAAAAAACCCTATGTTGTTTCTGTTGTTTTTGGATTGTTGTAGTTTCGACACCACCTGTAGTTGAATTCGCCTTGGTATCATCGTTCGTATTAGTTCACTTAGTTCATTTTCGGTCAGTATGTCTTTTTTTGTCAGTTCACTTTGGGTCTTTTTTTGTCAGTTCACTTTGGTCTTTTTTTGTTGTTTACTTGAACGAATAACTAATTGAAAAGAAACAACAACACTATTCTTGTGTATATTTATTCTTGTGTGCTGTTTCTGTTACTCATTGCCGCATTGCTTTACACATTTTCATAATACAATCAGGGTTGTCGAGTATGACAATTTCTCGACAAACGGCGATTTTTAAGATTTTTGGCGAGATGGCGATTTTGTTGCTGCTTATAAAATATATGGCGATTTTGTTTCATAGTTGATAAGCCATGAATTTGTTTTGAGACTTGTGGACAAATTTACCGTTTTTTATTTGGAAAGATTATTTCTGTGACGGTATTCCATCTAATATAAATCAGGTTTTGCAAAAAGTGTATAGCTATAAGGATGCGTCCGGTACGTGCCATTCTAAAGAACTTGCTTTGACTGTCTTTATATGCATGTAACTCCAAGTGGTAATGGCTGTGTTGAAAGAGTTCTTTTTTATAATTTAATCTACTAAAACTCGCCTTCAATATAGAATGCAATAGTCTTGGGCTTAATCGTTCAATTCGAATCAGTGAACGAGCTCGTTCTTTTCGTTCAATCGTTCATTTCAGGTCACTTTGTCTTTTGGGTCAGTTTGTCTTTTGAATCATTTATCGCTTTCGTTCAGTCGTTCACTTGTCTTGTCCTCTTTACTAAACAATCGATTGAATGTGTTAAAAGAAACAACATGTGAGATTACACTCGAAACATTATGTAAGTAAATTCAAAAGAATAGGCATTAAGTTTAGACAACTGAAAATGTAATTAGAAAACGGATAATTTTAAATAAAGGAATTGTAAGGTAATTTTTTACTGTTAATTTTATAACGGAGATATAAATTATAAATGAATTAACTTTTCTCTTTATTTACAATTAAAAAAAAAGAACACACTTGGTACAAAAAATATATTCAAAGGCTTTTCAGTTAATTTAAACTTAAGTTAAATTACGTACTAAGACAGCTAAAGCAGTGTTTTTATCTGTCATTATGACCTACCAAATGAGCCAAATATTTTTTCCTTTCTATTTTTTTTTTTATTTATGTACATATGTACACATGTACTTCAGTTTTATTTTATGCATAAAAAATTCTCAAAAATTTGTTTTTGTTTTACATGTATTTGTGCGAACGAAAGCGTTCGTTCGCATTTAGTGAAATAGGCAGTAAGGGTTTTCATGAAATCACTAAAAGTCTCGCAAACTGTGCATTTTTACGCGCTCTCAAATGAACTGCCAAAAATTGTATGAGAATTCGTTTACACAAACTTCGTAAATTTGATCAACAATTTTGACTCGTAAACTGGCGCTGTTCAGTTGTGCATTTATACAAATAAATTTGTTTAATATTTACCGCCGTTTTCAATGAAAAATTCAAGTGTTAATAATATCACAAACAATAAAATCTTGCAGTAATTTAAGCAAATAAGTCGTTATGCTTTATTTATGCTTGTTTAAAAAACAAATTTCACTTTTTATTCACAAATTTTAGCTTTTAATTTTATAGTTGTTTTCTTTTAATTGATTTTTGTATTTAAAATGACACAAAAATTAAAAAGGGTCTTCATGAAACGAGTCTTGCAAGTTTGCCTATTTGCACATATGGCAATTTTAAGCGATATCATGAAAACCCTTATTAATTTTTGTAGTTTGTTTTTGGAACAATATGCAGAACAGTTTAATTAATAAAATAAAAAAAATTTCATTAATTACGGAAAACAATTTTAATAAATCACATTAAGTTACTGTAAAACTTTTTTGAGTGTAACCAAGAATAGAAAACCATAGTATACAACTAGTATGCCGACTCTTTGACAGGTACATAACTCAACTGTCAGTGGTACATTTTTATGTTTGTATTAGTAAGATTTTTTTCAAATGTATTGGTGTATAAAACTATTTCCACCACTAAACATAGTTGCATAAAATCGTATAGAATGTGGCAACAATTTTTTTTTCCAAAATAAAATTTTCTTAGTTCAATAAATTTTCAATTTATAAAAATTTATAAAATAAAAGCTGTTAAAAGTTAAAAATGCCAGTTTACAGGTAACGTCAACATAATACGTAGTTGAAGTTGCAGTGCAAAGTTCGAAATTTTGAACTGTGTTGCGCTACAGAGCGTTCTTTAAATTCAGCTACTACTACAACTCCTTTATTTTGTTCCATGCCTTACACTGTTTTGCCTTTTCACATAAAATGTTTTTTTCTGTATCCCTTATTTGCAGTCTAAATGGAGTTGAACAAAATTTACCAAATGGAACAAAAAAAAAGCAAACAAACATTTTTATATACATAAATATGTATGCATGATTTTTTAAGTTTTATCTATTATTTATATTTCGGGTCATTTTAAAAAGGCACGTTCGGAAACGCAAACATTTATCGTCACATGTAAATCTCTGATTACAAAATCAATCCAATATACTTGTTTATAAATTATATGGCAGCACATAAATTTAATTTAAAGTGTGGTAGCACTTAGTCTAACGGTGAAATAATAATTGCTTGCATTTCAATAAAAAAATTAGTTAGTTGGAAACAACGAGTTTTGTTGTGCAGTAGTTTGAGACAACGTGTCTTTGGTAGCAGTTGAAATTTTAATATAAGGTAAGTTTATCCATTTTTTTTTAATTATATGTACAATTGTTTTATTTAATTTACATGTATTCCTATTTAAACATTCTGGATTTTTCCAATTTGAATGTTTAAATTATGTTGTCTTTATAGGATAGAAGTGACGCTTTGGCTACATATTTGGGGTGTTCATTTAAGGTAAGTTTTTATATACATATAAATCCTAGAAAACACGGAATATGAGACGTCATTACAAAGCCACAATGGCCGTTGTATAATGGCGTTGAAATTACGTCAGAACCACATACGCATATGGCTTTATACATTCAGTGAACTCTAGCCTTAGCATGTAACATACATACACATTATTTAAATTTAAAATATAGCTTTTAAAAATTAAATTTCAGATTTCTTGCATTTATAGGTTAGAATACCCTCCAAGCATTTTAAAGGTAAGTTGGCATGGCATGTTGATGAATATCGTCATATAAAATTCAAAAGGGTCTATCATCTTTTTTAAAAAGTTTCCAGGAGCGATAAGAAAATAAAAGCAAAATACTGTGATTACAAACATTTTTTTAGGATAGAAACGATACTAAATAGAACAAATCGTTGTTATAATCATAAAAGTTGCCTTTTTATCATGTTTTTTTAATTCTTCTGAATTTTTTTAAAATGATGATAGGCCCTTTTGCATTTTATATGACGATATGTATATAGCTGTATATTACTTAACATATATATGTAGGTATGATATTTGAAAAAATATCGGATAATGCATACATACGTATATGACATTTTAAAGAAGAAAACACGTGATTAAGCTTTAGTACATGCATTCATATACAGCCCAATTATTAATAAAAATTCCCCGGGAGTTGTTTTCATTTTCTCATTTTTCTTATTCACATTCAATTGTAAAATTGGAAAAACAACTCCCAAGGAATTTATATTCATAATTGGGCTGTATATGAATGCATGTACTAAAGCTTAATCACGTGTTTTCTCCTTTAAAATGTCAGACTTTTTTTAATTTAATTAATTAATGTCCAATTTTCAGGATAGTATTTAAATCCATATTCGTAATTTTTAAGCGTTGTTGCTGGAGCAGATAGACCCAAAGAACATGTGTTGCTGAGTTGACAAACCTTGATCGGTGTTCGTTGTACTAACAGTCGTACCGGTGCGTAAAACCAATAATCGTGTGAACGAGGTTTCAAGCGTAAAAGTAAGTACATATTAGCTAAAAATTTATTCTTTAATTTAATTTTATTTAATTCTAATTAGAAGTATGCACCGTTTTTAATTATTTTTGCAATTACACAATAATACATATCGAGCCTTTGCTGCAACAGATTCATAACTCAAATTTAAATTTTCTAGCAGCAACAAAATTACAAAATAATTATGACATTTTTTGTGCTTTCAATGTTGTTCTTTGGCGTTGCGCTGCGTTTTACATGATTAGGGTCTAAATGTTTTCTTCTTGGTAATGATTTATTGAAAAATGTCAAAAAAAAAAATTTAAAAAGGATAACGCTCTTATGGTGAGAGATAACCTTAAAACTCAAACCAGCTTATGCAAAAAAAGTTAGAGTTCACATTAGTTAACCAACACACTAGGCCAATTCAATGTGAACTTTCACTTTTTTTGCATAAGGTGGTAAGAGTGTATTATTCCATTCTGTTTTGTGTGCTTAACACAAAAATTTATCCGTCATAGGAGACGTAAAAGAAGAAATTTAAAATATTAAAAATGAATTATTTATTGAAAGACTACGCAGTTTTTAAACGAAATATGCGACGTTGACGTCAAACGTTGACCAAGTCAAAAAAAAAAAAAAAAAAACAATAGTGACATGACTCGCGAAAAAATTCATTTTGAGATAAACGCGATTAAATTTTTTGATTTACTCTAACCACTTAAAAAATAGCGATATTTTCTCTTTTCTTAAATATAGTTTAACGGCGCAGCTACAAATAAAAAAATTTAATTAGTATGTACCTAGGATGATAGAAACGTACAGTTTTTGAGTTATGAACCTCTTAAGTTTTTATATATGCATATACATACATATGTATGTGATTTTCCACTACATTTCTCAACGTCTATGGCCAATATTGGTATCATCTTGAAGCTTTTGGATAGATCTTTCTTGATAAACAAAAAAAGTAGCAGAAGAGTTATGAATCCAAATGTTGAAGAACTACCCTTAACTGATAATATTAATAATTTTAGTAATTTGATTTTTTTAGCCGTATTAAGTGCCCGATTTAAGAAAAGAGGATATTATTTTGTGTAACATTATACTATAAACCAAAACAAATTTTTGAATTTTATTGTTCTTTCAATATATGTTGTTCACTTAATCACACTAATTTTGTTTTTATTTGTTTTAGATTTTTTCACTTGTAAAGTTTCACAATGAAAAGTTGTCAATTGCTCAATCCAAATATACAAAAAAACGGCCGGACAAGACATGTGTTGTTAAATACAACCGAGGGAAAAATTCCGCTTTCATCGTTTCCCAAAAAGGTGAGTGCGATTTTTTTTACACTTAATTATTTTATATGATTTGTAATCGAAATATTAGTGGTGCTCGATTTTTATGCATTTAATATTGGAAAATATGCGAATAAAACGTGTTAAAGCAAATTCAAAATATTTAAAAATTAATAAAATAAGTATGAATTTATTTATCCCTATGTAAGGCGTTATCGACGTCGACATTAATTTGTATTTGTTGTCATATCAAGTCGATGATTACATCATTTCGACAGTAATTTATAAGAAAGTTGTGTCGACGTCGACTAGTTATCTAAAATCTAAAAAAAAAATTCCATCCAATTATTTTTGCTCTTCATCATTAAAGCGAATTTTTAACGGTATTTATGCTATTTTCCGACATTTTAGTTCTTAACCGATTTAGCGATTTGAATTTTTCGCGAAATTTCTGTCATGTTCGCTATAAGAGCTACTTTTTACTGTAAGTTTTCTGATTCTTTATAGGTTTAACGATAATTAATAAATATAAGAATTTGCTATCATGCCGCTGGTAGAAAAAACTTTTCCACATTTTCGCAATTTCGTGTAGTTTTGTTGCTCTTTGAAGCAATCGTCTTAAATTAAAAATGTTCACTATTTACGCAAACTTTTCCGAATTTTCGCGTTTAATTTATTAATAAAATTTGTGCCCATAACTTCTTTTAAATTTGCATTTTTTTAATTTTTTCTTTTATTTATTTTTTCATTTTTTATTTTAACGTATTAAATAAATATTTTTACATTCCACTTAAAATTTCTTTGACTTTCACTTGAGTCGTCGCAAAATTTCCTGTCGATTAAAACCGAGACAATTCACCTCGACGTCGACTTAAAAGCGCCATAGAAAATATCAAGTGACTGTCAATAGTAATCGATTATTGTCAATAACGACTCAGAAAATACAATTACTGTTTCGGTGCCGTCGACTCATGTCGACGTCGACTTTTCTGATAGGGGTGAATATTTAAAGGAAAACCGACAAAACAAATCCGTATACAGTATACTGATTGTATTTAACTGCCTCCTTTTCAATGACAAATGATGAAGAATTCGTTGCTATAACTTTCATTTCAAACAACAACAAGTGTCAAAACTTTGTTTTATATGTAAGTTAAAGGAATAATATAAAATAATCACGACGAACGAGTTATTTTTTTGTCATCGAAATACAGGCATTAAGTTCTCATTTTTTACTTTATAAATATCCGAGCTGTAAAAGATTGCAATTTATTTGATTGCAGTCACATGATTTCGCGATAATGATTGTTAATTTGTGTACCCTTCACCGAAGGTAAAAGGGTACAAATAACTTTATAATTTCGTTTGTTGCTTGATCCTAGACCCTATGAAGTATATAGTATTGGTATCCTACGAAGACAAAAACTCGTATACAAGTATTAATTAGCTCTTATTCAAATATATCTTAAAATATGTAATTAATTTCCTACATTTCTTGTTCAAGTGGCCTGATACACGTTAATGGCCGGAGGAAATTTTAATAACTTGAAATTTTTTAACCAAATTTTTTTTTATATACTCGTATCATTAGAACGATAATTTCGTACACATTTTGATTCTTTTACATTTAATTGCAAAAGAAATAATTTATAATTTGCAAAATTTTTACAAAAACTGTAACAGTTGGACTCAAAAACAAATGAAAAACGGTGCTCCACGTCTTCCCGATATGTAATCGGCCTAATTTTTTTCTAAACATAATTTTTTGATGGGAAGAACATTCTGAGGGCGTTACAAGACGTTATAAGACGCACCCTAATATACATATTTTTTACAAGCTCTGTCGCATGATGGAATAAGGAGGTGGGCTCACTAGGCCTGCTGTTCAGTGTTTTTCGCCGAGTTTGAAGTCAGATTGTCAAATCGTCATGCCGAAGTTATCTTGTATATCACAACATCAAAAATAAATGTGGTAAATTGAACAGATCTATCGATCTGTGTGCTCCTCTGGGTTCTATCTCTTAGGTTTTTGAGATATTACGAAGCCATTTTGTGTGGATAAACAACTTTTGCGAAAAATGTAATGCGTTATAATTAGGGAGATCAATTATCACAATCAATTAATTCACAAAAGTAAGGATCCAACAAAATTCATACATAGATATAACATACCAGAAATCAGTCTTCAGAATTGATTGGTCCACAATTTAACATAGGTCCTATACAAATTACCCTCCTAAAAATCATTTTAGTTCGGCTAAAACTGTTATGAATCATGATATTTTACGCAATCATCCAGTTCAAAGTTCTAACAAGAAACGCATAAAACTTTCTTATTGTCGGTCAATAATTTAATATAAGTCTAAACCGCAATCAATTTTAATTCTGACGTTCGTTTTTGTGAAGCTTAGTTAATAATATATATGTATTTATCAAACAAAGCGCACTCCTGTCGGTGGAGGGTATCAAAGATTTGGCACAGCCGAATATAGCACTCTAACTTGTTTTTTTTATGAGTTTATGAAAACTAATTTCTGAATTAGTGGTGTTAATTTTGAAAATAAGAAAAATATTATTTAGATGACTCAAAGGAGCCTTATTTCGGGCCAAATATACATAAGTCTAGACCATAAAAAAAACTACACATGATAGGCAAGTCTAAAATCGGATTTGAATTTAGCGCTTATATATTTCAAATTTATTCTATGAGCTAAATTTCAGTTATGTGTATTTTATAAAGATTTTTGTAATAATTCTATTCCTTAAATTTTTAGGAATGACTTTATACACTACCTGACTATTATCTTGTATCTTCCTATTACATTTTACCTTAGATATCCTTTGGATAGCAATGAAGTACTTTTTGTGTAAACAACAATTTACAATTTTTAGGCACCATCGAATAAATTCGAAATATAAAAAAATGCTGAATTATATATTTTTGTTTAAGACGATTTTTTGCCAACCATTTCTTGTAAGATTTTTATTTAAATTCTATTTAGCGCTTTTTGATTATGGGCGCGACACTTTTTGATCAGAAAAAGTTGACAACCCTGATTATTTACATGCAAAAGTTTTTTACCATGTTCATTACAAACATTATTATGACAGTTTACCTAAAAAGTATTCATACAATAGAAAATTTGAATATATAATATAGAAAGTAAAATTATACGTGAATATCTTTATCACTCTAGCTTAAATCCCCTGGGATTAATTTTTTATAATTGATTTTGTATACGTTTAATTGCATATGATCAATAAACAATTGAAGTTTATAACTTTATTAAATGAATTTATTTATATTTATAAATCTATTATTAAAAAATCATGTTCAATAAAGCAATTTAATTTATTTTCGTTGTCCATTTATATGTTGTAGATGATAAGTCAAAGCTTCTTAAACAAAAACAGAAAATTGAGGAAAAGTTTTCCAGCTCGCCGAAATTCAAAAATAAAAATGGTTTTCCTGTTAAATCGTCTTATAATTCGTCTTCTACCTCAAATGTTTACGTAACAGAAACATCTCATAAATCATTAAAAGCTACCAAAGGTAATGCCAGAAAAAACAAGTCTGATATAGTCTACTTTAAAGAAACGACTCTTAAGGATACTAAAACCCACGAACTTAAATGTGTTGAAGCGACATCTTCCAGTAAACCAATTTAATCAAAATGAATTTTTACCAAAAACTATTTCTTCTGTTCTCACTGTGGATTTGCCTTCTACTTCTAGGTCAGATACTGTTTTTCAAATTACATACCCTGAAAGTAACCCCAACAGTTCTATAACATCAAAAGCGAATATAGCAAAATGTAAAGAAACAACTTGTTGCGGCCATGGGTGGCAAAAGCAGCGAATGCTCGAGGCCACGGACTATAGGGGAAACCTACTAATGCCCCGGACGTGAAAAATTTTGGCGTACGCCTAGTGCGATTCTCAAATGCCGCAGATTAAAATATATAAGAAAAGGCCAATATATAAGTAGGGAGCCACTACTCCAGACCTTTTCCAGTGGATTTATTTTTATTTTATTATACAGGGAGGGGTTTTATGCGTATGGAGTCCACCATCTCCAACCCATGTCCCGGTGGTATGTAGTGTTTTTAGCTGAAATAGAAAGGAAAACATTATTAATAAAATGAATAAAGGAAAAATGAACGGTACATATTTACCACATCCAAGGAAAAGTGAGCCGGATATTCCTGAAAGAAATAAAATACAAATAAATTAATTTATGTGGTTTATTAATTTGTGTAACATGTGTAGATTTTTGACAGCTGTTTGGGGAATGTGTGTATTCGGGCTGTGTTCAGTGAGCATAGTATACGTAGTAGTGACATCCCACACACATAGCTGCCAGATAAAATTGGTCGAAAATCGTCAAATGTTGAGGAAAAAATCGTCAATATCGTCAAATTGACTAAGCTAAATCGTCACAAAAATCATCATTGTAAAAAACCACTAATTTTTTATAAGTTTTGAAAATAAATTGTTATTTTTAGTTTTCGTTGCTAATAAAATTTTAATATATTCGTTAAGAAACTTATTATTGAAGTAACACAACCAAACATTTTTCAAAAGTATTGGCGTTCATAAGAAAACTAAGAAAATAAACTAAAACCAAGGTATATCAAACACCTATTTTTCACGTCGAAAATCCTGTTTAAGAACTTAAGTCAGGTAAACACAAATAAAATCAGACTCTCTGAAAGAAAAGTTTCCCTGCCGGAGATCGAACTAGTACCTAGCTAGTACTAAACTAGTACAAAGATCACCAGTACTAGTTCTCGACTGTATACTTTTTTATACTATCTTAATGCTCAAATTAGCATTGTATGTGCTTAGAAAATCACTAGTACTATTGGTTCTAGTCGTGTACCAGTTTACTTGGACCCAATTGGACATTTTCATTTAATTTTTGTTTTAATTGAACGCATCTTTTCCTGATTTGAAAAGAGGTAGTGGTGAAGGTTAGTGGACCTCAACATATGAGGCATATAAAAAAATTATTTTTATAAACTTTAAACACAGGATAAATTTAAAATTTTGTTCGATTTCAATTTCTCGTGATTTCAATTTCCAGAACATGGCCGTAAATAATGTATAAATAAATTATAAATTAATTATTTAAAATCATATTTAAAAAGAAGTATCAAAATACGAATTTTTGTTTTTAAAAAAGTTTTTGCCCAATCAGTTTACAAGTGGTGCTCTTGTACTACATCAAGTACTAGTACTAATAAGCACTAGTATTTTTATATAAAATCTTTAACACCGTTACCACTAGTGCCTCTTGTTTTAGTAATTGTACTGGTGGCTTTTTGACAGTTAACGCCTAATCTCCTGAAGGGTTCATAATGTGAACCCAGCCTAAAGAGAGTAGTTGTACAGGCTTTGATCAAATAGAACTCTTACAAATATTCATCGTGCTAAAAAACAATCTTATTTTATATGATGAATAGCTAAAACATGAAAATTACTGCCAATCAAATAATTCAAATAAAATTATATTAGAAGCCTAAATAAAATGTGAAATTATATTAAAAATATTTGTAAATTTGAACAAAATTTGTCATATAAAAAATCGTCAAATTTGGGGTATAAATCGTCCTATCGTCAATAGACCACTTTTGTTCCTAAAAATCGTCAAAATGACGATAAATCGTCAAATCTGGCAGCTATGCCCACACAGTGTGTAAAATAACAGGGTCGGCATTTTCATTCAAAACAGGAAGAAAATTAAAACTGAAAATTAAATTTTGAAAATATGAATGAAATTATGTATGCAGCTAAAATTGCTGATAGCCTGGTATCGTAAGGAGATGCAAGATATGGGGAAAAGAAGAGCCAGATGTTTCTTTCTGTGATCGCCAAAGTAGTGGATGTGAAATAAATATTCTTAGCTTTTAGAACAAAGTAATATGCCGCGAAAATTGTATGTATTTAAAATTATGTTGGTATTTGGGTTTTTTTTATACTTTGAGGGAAAAGGAAAATACAAGTATATATATAAATTATAAAACGAACAAAAAGTTAAAGAGAAAAACTTTCGCGGGAAAATGGTTACATATTATATGGACAATACAAATTGGTGGTAAAATGATAAATATATACATGTAGGCATGTACATGAAGGATGGAAATGAGAGGCGGGAAATTTTTAACCGGCAAAAGCAGTACATAGGGCTTGGAAGGGTATAAAAGGAGAAAATCTGAGAGATAGAGATTAATAGTTAAAGAGGTGTTAAAGTGATAAGTCAAAAATATATAATCAAGTGCATAATAATAATATTTAAACAAGTTTAGAATTGAAGTGCAGAATAAAATAATTAAAGTGGAAAAAGGAGAAAAATCCTTAAGAAAAATTAAGACAAGTTGTTTGTTAAATCCTCGTTCCTGTAGTATTGAATGTAAGTTTTGTTTAAGATGTGTAAGCTAGGGATTCATGAACAAATGGAAAAAATGTTGTATTCATAAAAAAAAAAAAAAAAGAAACAAAGAAAAACAAGCGAAAAAAAGAAGTTTTAAAATAATTATGAATATACATTGTTAATTGAAAAGTTTGTTCATGAATATTGAAAAGAAAATAGAATACCTATGGTAATGTGTTGTGTGTGTTATTTATATTTCTTTGCGGCTGACAATTAGCTGGCTGTAGTCTCATCCTTTATTTGAAGCGAGGGAGAAATAGCCAGGCTAAGGCTCCGGGAAAAAAAAAGGTTTAAAATTCAAATTGAATTCCGGAGGTTACCAAGTACCCTTAGAGAAATCTTTAGTGTGTTGGCCGGCTAAAAAAATCAGAAAAAAAAGACCCCCAACAACGAATAAGTACCAGATTTGATTCGGAAAGACCTGGCTGTGCCCTTAATAAATACGGGAGCTCAGGAACGTGGACTTTACAGGTACCAAACCAAAATAAATGAAAGAAAAATAGTTCAAATTTGCAAGGTTTTATTAAATAAAAAAAAAAAAACAAGTAAACTTAATTCTAAAAACAAAAATCAGAAAAAAGTACATAAAAAAAATAGATAAAAAAAAAATAAGACAATCCAATACAAATAATAGTGTTTAAGTAGTAGTTTTTTTTAAGGTAATTTTAAGAAGTGATATTGTGAAAGAATTGTGTCCTTTGAGAGTGTGGTGTGATGTTATGATGTTGTGTGTTTAGGCCGTAGGCCCAGAAGGAAAAAACCTAGAAAAAAAAGATTATTAAGAAAAAAACCACTAAAACATAAAAAAGGATATATCTCAGAAAAAGAAAAGAAAGAACAGCTAAAAAAAAAAAAATAATAATAATAAATGATCTAAAGATTAGGTACTCAAATTAGGCAGAGTAAATAAAAAAAAAAAAAAAAAGGTCAAAATAAGCGTTAAGGTAGAAATATGATACGTTATTAGGGAGCTCCTTCATGCGTAGAAAGTTTAAAAATAGCGAACATCCGGATATAAAAAAATTTGAGTGCTTAGGAAAAAAAAAGATTACAGAGAAGCAAAACGATTTTTTTTTGTGAGATATATTTAAAAAGAAAAAAAAGAAAATAACAAAATTTTAGTATCTAAGAAAATATATTTAAATTTTTGGTAGAAATAAGAATAATCAAACAAATATTAAAAATAAGTATTAAGTCAAATGTTTTTAGAATAAGGTATAAGGTAGTTAAAAGTATAATAATAAAAAAAAAGTATTAATGGTGTAAGCGATAAAAATGAACATATCCGAGTAGATTTAATTTTTTTTGGGGATTGTTGAAAACAGAAAGGGCGACGAATGACGGGTTTCTGGGACTGTGAAAAAAAGAGAATAGATGGATATCCCACAGTCATGGTTGGGAAATGGGCGATTGGAGGTTAACATCCACCTCCCTATTGATTGGCATTGCTGTGTAATGAGTAAGTTTTGGTATTGAATGTTGTTTTGTTTCAGAGATTTTTTTTCTTGTTGCAAACCTGGGTCAGATAAAGGGTTGAGAACACACCCTATGAGAAGAAGCCGCAGAGTTGCAGGGTAAGCATGGCCTCGAGAACAAACAGGTTCGTAACAAACTTCTAAAGACATTGAATCTCATGAAATTAAAAGTTTTGAAATGACAACTTCTGAAGCCGTTAACCAATTTAATCAAAAAGAATTATTACCAAAAACTATTTCTTCTGTTCTCACTGTGGATTTGCCTTCTACTTCTAAGTCAGATACTGTTTTTTAAATTACATACACTGAAAGCAACCCCAACAGTTCTATAACATCAAAAGCGAATATAGCAAAATGTAAAGAAGCAACCTCTAAAGACATTGAATTTCATGAAATTAAAAGTTTTCAAATGGCATCTCATGAAACCGTTAACCATTTTAATCAAAATGAATTATTACTCAAAACTATTTCTTCTGGTCTCACTGTGGATTTGCCTTCTACTTTTAAGTCAGGTACTGTTTTTCAAATTACATACCCTGAAAGTAACCCCAACAGTTCTATAACATCAAAAGCGAATATAGCAAAATGTAAAGAAACAACTTCTAAAGACATTGAATCTCATGAAATTAAAAGTTTTGAAATGACATCTTCTGAAACCGTTATCCAATTTAATCAAAATGAATTATTACCAAAAACTTCTGTTCTCCCTGTGGATTTACCTTCTACATCTATGCCAGATACTGTTTTTCCAATTATATTTCCTGAATGTAGTCCCAACAGTACTAGTTCCCATCTTTTGTCTTCAACAAATAATATTGAATTTTCTGTAGCTGATGATGTTATTTCTTTTAAATCTTTAAACTGTAATAAAAATAATGGTAATGCAAGAAAGCCAAAGATCGCCCTCAACAGTACAGCAATTTCAGCAAATAGTTACGCTTCTGAAAGTTTAGTTGACTTAACTACGACGTTTGAAAATAACATTTCAGCATATATTCCAGACCTCTCGGCAGAAACAAGTAAAGGTGTTGCAGATCAAGATGAAAGTTTAAATGTTGTAGATGATCCTATAAATGTGAAAAGCATCATCGTTCCTTATTCAAAAGGTAAAGCAAAGCAACATTTTTGCACATTTTGTAAGAAATTACAGTCTAAAATAGAAAGACATTTGCTTTAACAACACAAGAAAGAGGTTGAAGTTAAAAAGGCGTTGCCTATGCCTATTTATAATGGGGCCTAGTGTAAATTATGGACCGATATTAAAAAAATTTTACAGTGACTTCTAGTCCTACAAAAGTGTGAAGTACCAAATTTTATTATTTTAGTTAAGTTTAATTTTAGTGTCGCCAAGTTTAAAATGGTACTAAATATTGTTTTTTGGTATCAGCGTTGCCAGAGTCTTTGGTCAGAAAATCATCAATTGCAGAAACAATTATCATATTCTCATCATATCAAATAATCAAATTCTTTTAAATTTAAACATGTTATTACAAAGGCAAATACATGCCTACATACATAGCTAACGTATTTATGCAAAATTAGATATGTTTAAATTGTGCATATAGCAAAATTTTGGATACAAATTTTCTTGAAATACATTTCAAATTCATTGTAATTTTATAAATAAAACAGTAAAGGTACGTTCAGATTAATCAAATATTTTACGAAAATATTTGTTCTGATATTTGTTTCAAACTGTGTTAAACAAAAAAATATTTTGTTTAATGTTCAAACTAAGCATAAATATTTGACCATTTTTGTTTGTTGAAACAGTTGGCAGTGTTAAAAAAAATAAATTAATTCATGTTTGCCATGCGTTCAGACTAAAACAAATATTTGTATCAAATAATTATTTAATGAAAGTGTTCAAAAATAAAAAAAAAATATATTTCACAAATATCAGACATTTTTAGAAGAATATATTTCCCGAAAACCTTAAAGTTTTTTCCCAAAAATAGAAGAGTATCCCCAAAATAAATTTTTTTTTAAACATACCCATTTTCGGGAACAATAGGTCTTCCCGAGTCCAACTTTTATAATCTAAGTAAATGGTAAATTTCTTCTTAAAGACGTGGGTATATAAATCTACCAAATCGGTTAAGAAATGGTTAAGTTATTAGCAAAATACTCCAAAAATGGTCTAAAAAGCATCAAAATTTTTATAAAAACTAAAATTTTAGAGCTGTTATATGACCTACGGATACGTCTTATATATCAAAAGATCGATTAGTAGAACATATTTGCTGAAAAACTCGGAAAAATCGGTTCAGATACAAAAAAGTTATTACCAAAATATAATTTTTTTTAAGAAAAATACCGTAGACCTTTTCGAGTTCAAGTTTTATTACCAATGTAAATGGTAATAAAACCTAAAGACGTCGGTGTAGAAATCTATCAAATCGATTGGAAAATGCTCGAGTTATGACCAAATTACTGAAATACCAATATTTACTTTTTTTTATATAATTAATTAACATATAAATCTATTTTGTGATACGCCCACTTCTCCAATCCCGCCCACATTTTATCGAATGGTGTGTATTGATAACTAAGATGCTTTACCTTGTTCGAAAACCTTGGCTCTCTAGATAAACAGAAAAAAACAAGAAAATTTTATGCGTTTCTTGTTAGAACTTTGAACTGGCTTGAGTAAAATATCATGATTCGTAAAAGTTTTAGCCGAACTAAAATAATTTTTCAGGAGCTTAATTTGTATTGGACCTATGGTAAATTATGGACCAACCACCCCAAAATTCTGAAGACTGATTTCTAGCATTACAAAAAATAAATTAGAATAAATTTCAATACAGCAGTGCAATTAGTTTTAGCGTTAACAGTGAATTTCACAACATTGCATATTTTTTCTGGCCATATGAATATAAGAAAGAAATTTTACCGCAATATCGATATCTGTGATGCTTTTAAGCAAATTTAATTATTTTCCCAAAGTGAGCTTTATTTGGTTTTAGTTTCCTGAAAAGAAATTAAAAAATAAATAAATATGCATGTAGTAATATAAAAACCATATCCAATTTTATTTTAAAATTTTCCAAATGAATTGGCAACAAATAATTATGAGATCAAAAAGCTTTATTTACAAAAAAAAACCAACAAAAGGACGGACGTAACAATTTTTAAAATATTTTATTTAAAAAAAAATCATTGGGTTGGTGGGTGGCACGGTGCCACAATTCGGATAGGGGCCTGCCCATTAACCGGTGGTGGCTGCGGTGCTACGGGAGCCAGTGGAGCTGCGGGAACCAGTGGTGCTGCGGGAGCCGGTGCTGAGAGAGTCGGTGGTGCGTAGTAGCACATATACGCCGGATATTGAGCCGGTTAATAAGAGTTCTGCTCGCGACCCTTTTTTATTTTTAAATTTAAATATAAGCTGCCGGAGCAGTGAGGGCACCTGTAAGTATTCTGTAAAAAAAAAAACAAATTAATAATTTATTTTTTTAAGTTTTAAATTAACTTACCATCTAAAAAAAAAAACACAAATGTAACTTAAATTTATCGCAAAACTAACAACCCACAGAACCAACACTAAACCACAAATCACAAATGCAACTACCACTCGAATCTGATGCCAAGTCTGTGTATTTTTAGTACAAGAATATTCTTGAGGGAGGTACCAGATTTCTGAAATAAAGTCAAAAAAGACCCTACAAGAAATGCATAACCAAAACTAAAATAAAATTTTTTACTTAGAACAATTTTTCATTTAACTAATAAGTTAGAGAGAAACATAACGAGTTAGAGAGAGAGGCAAAATCACATGTTAGTCCCCTTTTAGACAGGCAAAGTTTACTTTGACAAAGTCTGTTGAATTCTCTTTTAAACTTTGTTTGGTGCTCAGACACACAAAGTTTAATTTGACAAATTTTTGTTTTCTCTTGTTTGAATATAATATATATACAGCGTTGCCAGAATGATGATTTTATCATATTTTGGATTAGTTTTTTATGCAAAAATATGATTAAAGATTTTTTTCTCAAATGATGATTTTTTATTTTTAGAAATTCTAATTTTTACTTTAATTTTGCTTATACAAAATACACGATTATTTAAACAGTCACTTTTTAAAACAATGAAGTTTTGCATCAGCTTGATGCGCATTGGTGCTGCACACTTTTGTACCCAGTATCTAGAATACACAAAATTGCATCATTATTTCTAAACATAAAAAATATTAAAAAAGGCATATTATAACCTATTTCCAATGTGCGAAAGAATTCCTTCTTTCGAACAACTACATTTAAAACAAAAACAAATTCTAAAAACTTTGTTTTTGTTTTAAATGTATTTTTACGAAGTAAATAATTCTTTCGCACATCGGAAATAGGCAGTTAGAATATTGATAAAAAAAATATTTGTGAAAAGAAAAAATTTATTTTTATAAAGTACTGACGAATTATGTTTTTATGTACATATTTCAATTTAAATAATAAGAAGTATGTTTTTATAAAAAATTAATAATTCTTACTATTTTGCCCTTGTTTTAAAACATTTAAATCAAGAAAAAAAAAATTTAAGATTTTCCTCTTCAAAATATGATTTCTTTCGCCATATGACAATTTTCATTCCAAAGATTCTGGTAACGCTGTATATAAATATAAAGTTGCAGCCAACTTCAGGTATAATCTACGAACGAAAAACAAAACGAATTTGTGAGTACAGCAAAGTATGTACTCCCCCGCTATGCTCTTTTCCCTTCTCTTCTATAAACTCAAGACTTTGCAAAGTAAACTTTGCTTGTCTGAAAGGGGTCTTACCGTTTTGGTTTCTCAAATATCAAAAATTTTTGATATTTGATGTTTCCAAATGCAATGTTTTATCGTGTGTGGCGATGTTGACTGTTTTTTCTTTCTCATTTTGTTGAGAGCAGTTGTTGAGCGAGGTGCTTTTGCTACTCTCGAACAAATAAATAAGAAGAAAGAAATCGGAAAATGGCAACAATTGCAAATTGTGAGTGTTGGAAAAAAATTATAAATTAATATAAAATTTTTCCAAATTTATGGGACATAAAATATGCTAGGCATACAAAGAAAAAAAATAAATTTTTCCTTTTTTTGTAGTTGTATATTCAAAAAACACGCAATACTGATGTTTCGTTTTTAGTGTAATCGTCTGTGGTAAAAACTGAAACATAAATAATAACACGTGTTTTGAAAAATGTTGCATCGTCTGTGGGTAGTACAAAAATGTATAGTCCGGCATCCCTTAAATGAAACTAGTTTATAATTGTTTTCTTCTTTTTCAGGTAAGTATGGCTTTTGTAAATTTAATTAAATTCTTTTTATTTACATATATAACATTTCTAGGTGAATTCGTTTAACAATTTGTTTAGGGTACATATTCCGGCTTAAATCTAGTTTACCGACGCAGCTCCAAATAAAAAAAAAAAGTACCTTGGGTGATAGCAAATGGAAAAATAAAATAAGAAAGTTGGCGCAAACGCTTCGCTTTCGAGTTATGGACGTTTAAAGTTTTCATATAAAAATGCGATTTTCCACTACATTTCCAAACGTATATGGCTAATATGGATATCATTTCAAAGCTTCTCACTAGATCTTTCTGGACATACAGAATTTATTTGAATATTTTTAGTTTATTAAGAAGTGGGACGCGTTTGCAAAAATACAAAAATTTTTAGTAGTCATAAAAACAAATTTATTAATTTTTTTCTAATTGTTTAATGTATGTGTATACTGCATACTAATTTAAAATACAAGTAAAACCTTTATGTTTATGTTATACTAATGAGGAGAAAATCCTTGCCCATGGGCAAAGGCCGTCTATGCAGAGCATCTTTAGTTAGTGAAGCCATTGCTCGTTATACCATGGAGGAGAAAATCTTTTAGCCCGGGTGAAGGCCGGCTATGCAGATAAGCTTTAGTTAGCGAAGCTTTTTCATTTTTTAACTGGTCCTTTTTTAATTTTCGTTAAAATGAGACCTATTAACATAAAATAAAACATGCAAGGTCCTGAGTAAATGAGAATTCGTTAGAGGGATCTTTTTCGTACTTTTTCGTTATTTAACTGGTACTTTTTAATTTTCGTTAATATTGGACCTATGAACATAAAATTAAACATGCATGCTCCTGAGTAAATCAAAATCTGCAAGAGGTGCTTCTTGGTACCTTTTGGTCTTTAACAGTTACTATTTGAAGTTCCGTTAGTATTGGACCTAAACTCATAAAATTCAACATTAAATGTCCTGAGTGGACAAGAACCTATAAGAGGGATCTTCTTGGCACTTTTTCGTTTTTTAACTGGTACCTTTTTTATTTTCGTTAATATTGGATCTACAAACATAAAATTAAAAATGCAATGCCCTGAGTGAGTGAGAATCTGTAAGAGGGGCTTTTTGGTACTTTTTGTTCTTTACCTGTTACTTTTTGAATTTCCGTTAAAATTGGACCTATAAACATAGAATCAAACATGCAAGTTCCCAAGTGAATGAGAATCTGTAAGAGTGGTTTTTGGTAATTTTTCGTACTGTATTGTTTGCCAACAGTTACATATTAAATTTTTGTTAGTATTGCAGCTACAAACATAAAATTAAACAAGCAAAGCGTTGAATGAGCATCTGTAAGAGGCAATTTTTGGTACTTTTTTGTACTTTATTTTGTGCATTTATTGTTTTTAACTAAATAAAAAAAGAGAACAGGTGTCTGGTACTATTTCGAAATTCGGCTCTTTTAGGGACTCAAAGTGTAAAACCTGAATTTTGGTTCTTTTTTGTCCCCCATCTACCGTTTAAATCAATGCACATAGAAAAAAAAAATTATATAAAATTCGTAACTTATCTAAAAAATGCCAAGTGAAAATTTTGTACTTTTTCTGAATTCGAACGTTTAAGGGGTAAAAATCGTACGTAATTTTGTTATTTTCCAAGATATTTTTTCTTCATCTATTTATTTTCATCGCACAGCCTAAACGCCTGAAGCTAAAAAGTTGACATTTGGACCTGAGGCAGGCCTTTCACAAAATCGATCACGCTGACCTCATATCTGCTAAGCTAAAGGAGATACAAAAAAATTGAATACCTATTATTGTTTATTAAAAATAAGCGGACAGGTGTATAGCACTTTTTTGAAATAAGGAGTAAACGGGTAAAACCTGTATTTTTAAAAACTTTTTTGCTATGCCATCTATCTTTTAAACCAATAAACATTAAAATAAAAAATATATCACATTCGTAACTTATCTAAAAAATACAAATACAAATTTGATGCGTTTCGAAATTCGAATGTTTAAGAGGTGAAAATCGTACCTAATTCTGTTATTTTTTTTCATCTACCTATATAATATAAAATTGTAAAGTTACTGCCTGATTCATCATCGCACGACCTATACGCCTGAAGTAAAATGCTGAAATTTGCCCTGGAGGTTGGCATCTCGCGAAATCGATTTCCTATGATGGGAGTTTTGGAAATGTTTATGGTTAAAGGGTAAAAAAGGTTAAAACGGGAAATTCCCTAACCTGATGTTCATTAAAATAATAAGCGGTTAGGTGTCTGGTACTTTTTTGAAATTAGACCCTTTTGGAGAATAGACCTGTATTTTAAAACTTTTGCCACGCCATCTATCTATTAAACCAATAAACAATGAAATAAAAAAATATCACATTCGTAACGTATCTAAAAAATACAAATAAAATTTTTCGAAGTACAAACGTTTAGAGGTACAAATCGTCCCTTTACAAAGTAGCGGGTTTAAACCTAGAAACATAAACTTTGGCGTAAAAATATGTTCACATAAGAAAAAGGGGCGCTAACGAAGTAGCGGGTTAAATGCTAGTATTTAATAAAGCCGTAAAAGGATTAACAGAAAATATAGCTAAACAATTTATATTCCACCACTTTAAAAAAATCCTATTATGTAAGTGATGTAGAAGACAAGTAATTTATTATTTAACACAAACATCTTTATAATAGTCTTTTTGAGGATATTGATGAAGGACGATTTGGAAGAATACAATCCTAACAAAAATAACAGATTATTTTAAATAAACGTGGAAAAAATATATCTATTGTTTTATAAACATTCTATATCAATAATGAAAAAATATTCTGGTCCAATAGTAACAGATACATTATAGGAAACTCGTCTGTATTGCTAAAAATTATACGTAAAAGCAAATGTGACAGCAGGTACAATCGAACTTTCCTATAATAATTCTGCATGGGACCATAAAGTCACTTCATTTACGTTAAAAAAAGCAACAATTTTACAACTTTGGTTTTTGCTCAAATGTATTTTGCTTGTAGATTTGTAATTTGTAGTTTTGAGAAACAGCGCCCTTATTTTTTCAATAAGTTTTGCATTCATGTCTGCTTAAGAAAAGGACCGACCCTTTTTAAAGCATAAATAAAATTTAGCAACAGTATACATATGGTTTGCTAAAATGCAAAGCAATGTATCATTAAAAATTTTGAATTATACTTTTTTATTGATTACGATTTAAGTTAAATATTTAAAAAAAAAAATTTAAACTTCATTTTAAAAAATATCGAAGCTATTAACAAAATCAAAAATTTCCAATATATTTAATTATTTAATATTTTAAATGATTGTTTAACTTAATCTATCATACTTTCGTTGATGATACGTCGTTTTGTTTCAGAGAATTTAAAATAACGCAACACACATTCAATTTTTCAAGTTTTTTATATATTTTTGCACTATTTGTTTCTTATATTTCTGCACTCCTGTTATAAAACTCAACTTCAAATTATATTTTGGGTTATTTTCTCAATAAATAAACTAAAATAGTATTCGGTGGAATTAACACAGACCCTGATTTCTTGCAGACTTGAATTCATGTAACAATTAATTAAAGAAAAATTAATGATTTTAAAGAAAAAGTAACAAAAAACTATTAACATTAAACAATTAGATACTTGTTAAAGATTTATTAATCTCAACTAACTGTAATTTTCTTTTTTTTTTTGTTTTTAATTTGGTTTTTCTAATATATTCTTTGAAAATTTTATAAAACCAAAGCTGTTAAAAAAATTTTAATAAGAATTTAAAATTTTTTTGCGCAGTTGAGCCGAAGTTGGCTAAAGGAAACACCACAAACACGTGTCCTTAAATTGGGTGATAATTTAACTTTAAATACCACTTTACATTTTGTACCTGGCGAAGTGACATTACGGCGAGGGCCTACCTCGAAACCGGGAGCTTTATTATATGCCAAAAACGTACCCAATGTCTCTGCACAATCTAGCCATGGTATTTGGTCCCACTCTTTTACGGCCAGGCGCAACACAAACCAAACAAAAAGATCTACTAGCATCTGGCACAGTTGATGTAATGGCACAGGCTAGGGCCTAGCAACACTGAATAGTGCCAAAAATGGCCCATTGTGCCATAAATCCCATCACTGGTTGGAAATAATAAGCTGAAACAATATAACATATGGGCCAACGAGTATACCTTGTGTAGTTGTACCATGGTTCAAATTTAGTTAATACATCAAATTGTCACTAAGGAAGTCGTTTGTAAATGATGAGAAGCTGAAAACCGGGTTTTGAAAAAAAAATCGAAAAATCGATCTCCCTAGTAAATAAGATTCGACATAGCCGAGTTTAATGCATTTTTCTTTATTTAAATTCAATAACATTTATTTATTAAAAAAACTTAACAAAAACAGTAAAAACAAACAATAAAAAAGAGACAATAAAGAGACAATAAAAAAAAACAATTCATTGAAAATACTTATATACTAGCCGTGCCCGCGGCGTAATATATATATATGTATATATACTATATATAAATATAATATTAAATGAAGATACTCAAGCTCGAGGTCTGTTGTATGTAAAATTTTTCTTTATTTGTTTCCAATATTTCGATATTCTTTGAATATCATCATCTGGTAATGTTTAATTAAAATTAAGATAAACCACAATAAAGGAGTAATAGCTTTATATATGATAAAGGAGTAATAGCTTTATTGTGGTTTATGTAAATTTTAATTAAACATTCCCTGATGATGATATTCAAAGAATATCGAAAAATTGGAGACAAATAAAGAAAAATTTTACATACAATAGTCCTCGAGTTGAGTATCTTCATTTAATATTGAATTTTTAAGTCGAATAAAAATATAACTTAAGAAAAAAATATATACATATGTATATGATTAGTCAGAGTTGGCTGGCACTGGTGCCAATTGCGACTGCTGCTGCTGGGGAACCAACTGCTGCTGTGGTTGTGGAACCAATTGGTGCTGCTGCTGGGGAACCAACTGATGTTGAGATTGTGGAATCAATTGGTGCTTCTGCTGGGGAACCAATTGCTGCTGTGATTGTGGAACCAATTGGTGCTGCTGCTGGGATACCAACTGCTGAGGTACCTGCTGGTGTTGGTCATACATATAGCTATACTGTGGTTGGTAGTACGGCTGCTGTGGTGGCGGCTGAATAAAAAGTTGTTCCCCTTGTGCCTTTTTCATTTTAATGTTCATCACCACTTTTTGGTGGCAGTGGGGGCACTTCAAAAACTAAGAATTAAAAAAAAACAATTAAGCCCAATTATGAACAAGAATTCTACTGAAGTTTTCTTTTTTTTTCCCATTTATTACAATTAAGTTGAAATGGGAGAAGGAAACAACTGCCGGGGAATTTTCTACATATATAATTGGGTTGACTATAACCGGTTTTATTACTCATTCAAATGGATTAATAAAACCAGCTCAGCTCCAAAAAAATATTAAAATTGAATCTTCTACTACACCATTTTTCATTGAAATTAAGAAAATTCCAAATAAAAATGAGAATTTCAATTTGAAATTGAGAAAATTCCAATTGAAATTGAGAATATCAATTTGAAATTAAAAATTGAGAAAAATCCAAATGAAATTGAGAAATTTTAATTTTAAATTGATAAACCTGAATTATATGATTTTTATTATATTCATACAACAAACATAAGAATGAAAATAAATACAAATCACAGTATTATTGATCAACAGGCATATCTTCCAGATCCAGAGCAGATTGATAAAACGTTGTAGTATTGATATTCTAAATTTCGATTGAAATTTTCTCAATTTAGAATTGATATTCTCAATTTCAACTGGAATTTTCTCAATTTAAAATTGATTATCTCAATTTCAATTGGAATTTTCTCAATTTCAAATTGAAATTCTCATTTTGGAAATTTCTCAATTTCAATGTAAAATGGTGTAGTTATATAATATAAATTAACTTTGATTTAAGTATTTAAATTATATAAAAATTTGTATTAGCGATTAAAATAAAATATTTATTTAAAATAAACTGTTAAGCCTAAAGTGTCCTCTTTCAATAATTTTTTAATTCTTTAAAATATCTTAATTATTTTAAAGTTATGATTTTTGCAATGAAAAAAGTATAAAGGCATCATTGTGCAGCGCTAACGACATGACTAATAATGTTCGTAAGCTTAAATCTTTCAAAGCAATGCCAAAAATATTTATTTATTTATTTTTCTTCCAAATAATTCCAAATAATTTATGTACATAGAGAATATCTTAGCATATTTAATTATTTTTACTATTCAAATATTTTAACTATATTAAGGAAACGACAATTGTATGTGGACTATGTGAAATAGTTGGTCGATTTAATTCATTCGCAATATCCAACAAAGTTAACATATAAAAAATATTTAAGCCGACCCACACACATGTCTTCCGGAAATTAGTATTTTTGTACGATAGCAGCAATAGTTTTTGTACCCCTGAAGAAAGGTATAATCTATGATGCAACGTAATTTAATTCGGCTTAAGTATTTTTTATATGTTATCTTTGATTGATATTGCAAATGGACCAAATCGACCAATTATTTCACATAGTCCACATACAAATGTCGCTTCCAAAATAGGGATTTTTGACTAATACGACCTGAATATAGTTAAAATAATTAAATTTGCTGAGATATGCTCTAAGTAAATAAATTATTTGGAAGAAAAATAAATTATGATTTTCGAAAAGGAAAAAGATGCGAAAGAAAATGCAACTACTTACCATAGTTTCAATTGATTTTTAAATTTCCTTTACTCGCTTTATATCACAGAACTAATAATTTGTGCTTTATATTTAAATAAAAATCACAGAACTAACATAAAAATCACAGAACTGTGCTTCTACCACAAACGACTTCTACCACAAATGTAAATTTGATTAAACATTTGCGCCATTACAAATCGAAGCCAATTCTTTTTTAATGTTGCCAGATGGTGTAATTAGTATTTTTGTACAAAAAAAATTTGGCATTACTGCTAACATGAATAAAATTTCAGGGTTAGTAAGATCAGTAAATAGTATAATTAAATTGTCAAGCTTTAATTTAGATTCTTACGAAGATTTATTCTTAAATTTTGTATAATAAATATTAGATATTTTTAGTAAATAGTAGATAACTTCAATGCTTCTGCAATTGTAGCTGATATAGTTATGGAAAATTATTAGATATGTGTTGAAAAATTAATTATAAAATCGAAGATCTTGATAAAATATGTTGATGATTTATTTTGTATAACTCCGGAATTATGAATAGAAATGTTGATATTTCTAATTCACGACTTAGGAGTCTAATTCAAGACTTTCATATTTGGACACCTAGATAATATGAAGAGGAAATATGATATTAATAAATTGGTTTAAAAAGCCTTGTAAGGGTAATTATAGTGGACAGTGTAATGAGGTATATATAGGTACAACAGAAATTAAACTAAAAACTTAGATAGCAGGACATAAGTCATATCAAAAATATAGAAATATTTCATCACAAAAAACAGCTTAATCAACTCGATGTGCTAATCTCAGCCATTATGCAGATTTTGAAATACAGCAGTTTTAAATACAGAAAATAATTATTAACGTACATAGATAAATGTGAGAAATGTTATAAATTATAAATTTACCGACAATGTCGAGAATTATGTCCCAATTCTGGTAGACGATTTATATGGATTAAATCTAGCTTACCGACACAAAAAAAAAATAAGTATATAGGGTGATAGAAAATTTAAATACAAGAAGAAAATATTAAGTGAAAAAAGTGGCACTAATGCATAATTTTCGAGTTGTGGACCTCTTTACTTTTGAATTTGAATGAAATTTAAAAACAAATATGTTGGATTTTTCTAAGATATAAATTAAAAATAAAACAACTTTCCATCCCTAAGTGCATGTAAATCTATATGGCAACATCATATGCCCGAATTCGAGAGAACTAAAGTGAGTCCATGTTCTTCTTCTTTCTTTCTACATGGGAGATGATTTTCGGCTTCCAACAAACTTTTTGGAAAACCTGCACAAATTAAAAAATTCGTTACTAACTTATTTTTTTAAACTTTGTTCAAAAAAAAACTTAAGTTAAATATAAATTATATACCAAAATGTAGCTAAAGTACCCAGCTATACGCCACATATAGCCAACCTTCGGAGGATGTCCTAATTTTGGCCCCTTAGCCAAAAGAAAAAATGAGTGAAGTTTAATAGAATGTTATTTTTTTTAAACTTTGTTCAAAAAAAAACTTAATTTAAATATAAATTATATACCAAAATGTAGCTAAAGTACCCAGCTATACGCCACATATAGCCAACCTTCGGAGGATGTCCTAATTTTTGCCCCTTAGCCAAAAGAAAAAATGAGTGAAGTTTAATAGAAAGTTATTTTTTTAAACTTTGTTCAAAAAAAAACTTAAGTTAAATATAAATTATATACCAAAATGTAGCTAAAGTACCCAGCTATACGCCACATATAGCCAACCTTCGGAGGATGTCCTAATTTTGGCCCCTTAGCCAAAAGAAAAAATGAGTGAAGTTTAATAGAAAGTTATTTTTTTAAACTTTGTTCAACAAAAAAACTTAAGTTAAATATAAATTATATACCAAAATGTAGCTTAAGTACCCAGCTATACGCCACATATAACCAACCTTCGGAGGATGTCCTAATTTTGGCCCCTTAGCCAAAAGAAAAAATGAGTGAAGTTTTAAAGACAGTTATTTTTTAAACTTTGTTCAAAAAAAAACTTAAGTTAAATATAAATTATATACCAAAATGTAGCTAAAGTACCCAGCTATACGCCACATATAGCCAACCTTCGGAGGATGTCCTAATTTTGGCCCCTTAGCCAAAAGAAAAAATGAGTGAAGTTTAAAAGAAAGTTATTTTTTTAAACTTTGTTCAAAAAAAAACTTAAGTTAAATATAAATTATATACCAAAATGTAGCTAAAGTACCCAGCTATACGCCACATATAGCCAACCTTCGGAGGATGTCCTAATTTTGGCACCTTAGCGAAAAGAAAAAATGAGTGAAGTTTAATAGAAAGTTATTTTTTTAAACTTTGTTCAAAAAAAAACTTAAGTTAAATATAAATAATATACCAAAATGTAGCTAAAGTACCCAGCTATACGCCACATATAGCCAACCTTCGGAGGATGTCCTAATTTTGGCCCCTTAGCCAAAAGAAAAAATGAGTGAAGTTTAATAGAAAGTTATTTTTTTAAACTTTGTTCAAAAAAAAACTTAAGTTAAATATAAATTATATACCAAAATGTAGCTAAAGTACCCCGCTATACGCCACATATAGCCAACCTTCGGAGGATGTCCTAATTTTGGCCCCTTAGCCAAAAGAAAAAATGAGTGAAGTTTAAAAGAAAGTTATTTTTTTAAACTTTGTTCAAAAAAAAACTTAAGTTAAATATAAATTATATACCAAAATGTAGCTAAAGTACCCAGCTATACGCCACATATAGCCAACCTTCGGAGGATGTCCTAATTTTGGCCCCTTACCCAAAAGAAAAAATGAGTGAAGTTTAAAAGAAAGTTATTTTTTTAAACTTTGTTCAAAAAAAAACTTAAGTTAAATATAAATTATATACCAAAATGTAGCTAAAGTACCCAGCTATACGCCACATATAGCCAACCTTCGGAGGATGTCCTAATTTTGGCCCCTTAGCCAAAAGAAAAAATGAGTGAAGTTTAATAGAAAGTTATTTTTTTAAACTTTGTTCAAAAAAAAACTTAAGTTAAATATAAATTATATACCAAAATGTAGCTAAAGTACCAAGCTATACGCCACATATAGCCAACCTTCGGAGGATGTCCTAATTTTGGCCCCTTAGCCAAAAGAAAAAATGAGTGAAGTTTAATAGAAAGTTATTTTTTTAAACTTTGTTCAAAAAAAAACTTAAGTTAAATATAAATTATATACCAAAATGTAGCTAAAGTACCCAGCTATACGCCACATATAGCCAACCTTCGGAGGATGTCCTAATTTTGGCCCCTTAGCCAAAAGAAAAAATGAGTGAAGTTTAATAGAATGTTATTTTTTTAAACTTTGTTCAAAAAAAAACTTAAGTTAAATATAAATTATATACCAAAATGTAGCTAAAGTACCCAGCTATACGCCACATATAGCCAACCTTCGGAGGATGTCCTAATTTTGGCCCCTTAGCCATAAGAAAAAATGAGTGAAGTTTAATAGAAAGTTATTTTTTTAAACTTTGTTCAACAAAAAAACTTAAGTTAAATATAAATTATATATCAAAATGTAGCTAAAGTACCCAGCTATAAGCCACATATAGCCAACCTTCGGAGGATGTCCTAATTTTGGCCCCTTAGCCAAAAGAAAAAATTAGTGAAGTTTAATAGAAAGTTATTTTTTTAAACTTTGTTCAAAAAAAAACTTAAGTTAAATATAAATTATATACCAAAATGTAGCTAAAGTACCCAGCTATACGCCACATATAGCCAGCCTTCGGAGGATGTCCTAATCTTGGCCCCTTAGCCAAAAGAAAAAATGAGTGAAGTTTAAAAGAAAGTTATTTTTTTAAACTTTGTTCAAAAAAAAACTTAAGTTAAATATAAATTATATACCAAAATGTAGCTAAAGTACCCAGCTATACGCCACATATAGCCAACCTTCGGAGGATGGCCTAATTTTGGCCCCTTAGCCAAAAGAAAAAATGAGTGAAGTTTAAAAGAAAGTTATTTTTTTAAACTTTGTTCAAAAAAAAACTTAAGTTAAATATAAATTATATACCAAAATGTAGCTAAAGTACCCAGCTATACGCCACATATAGCCAACCTTCGGAGGATGTCCTAATTTTGGCACCTTAGCGAAAAGAAAAAATGAGTGAAGTTTAATAGAAAGTTATTTTTTTAAACTTTGTTCAAAAAAAAACTTAAGTTAAATATAAATAATATACCAAAATGTAGCTAAAGTACCCAGCTATACGCCACATATAGCCAACCTTCGGAGGATGTCCTAATTTTGGCCCCTTAGCCAAAAGAAAAAATGAGTGAAGTTTAATAGAAAGTTATTTTTTTAAACTTTGTTCAAAAAAAAACTTAAGTTAAATATAAATTATATACCAAAATGTAGCTAAAGTACCCCGCTATACGCCACATATAGCCAACCTTCGGAGGATGTCCTAATTTTGGCCCCTTAGCCAAAAGAAAAAATGAGTGAAGTTTAAAAGAAAGTTATTTTTTTAAACTTTGTTCAAAAAAAAACTTAAGTTAAATATAAATTATATACCAAAATGTAGCTAAAGTACCCAGCTATACGCCACATATAGCCAACCTTCGGAGGATGTCCTAATTTTGGCCCCTTACCCAAAAGAAAAAATGAGTGAAGTTTAAAAGAAAGTTATTTTTTTAAACTTTGTTCAAAAAAAAACTTAAGTTAAATATAAATTATATACCAAAATGTAGCAAAAGTACCCAGCTATACGCCACATATAGCCAACCTTCGGAGGATGTCCTAATATTGACCCTTAGCCAAAAGAAAAAATGAGTGAAGTTTAATAGAAAGTTATTTTTTTAAACTTTGTTCAAAAAAAAACTTAAGTTAAATATAAATTATATACCAAAATGTAGCTAAAGTACCAAGCTATACGTCACATATAGCCAACCTTCGGAGGATGTCCTAATTTTGGCCCCTTAGCCAAAAGAAAAAATGAGTGAAGTTTAATAGAAAGTTATTTTTTTAAACTTTGTTCAAAAAAAAACTTAAGTTAAATATAAATTATATACCAAAATGTAGCTAAAGTACCCAGCTATACGCCACATATAGCCAACCTTCAGAGGATGTCCTAATTTTGGCCCCTTAGCCAAAAGAAAAAATGAGTGAAGTTTAAAAGAAAGTTATTTTTTTAAACTTTGTTCAAAAAAAAAACTTAAGTTAAATATAAATTATATATCAAAATGTAGCTAAAGTACCCAGCTATACGCCACATATAGCCAACCTTCGGAGGATGTCCTAATTTTGGCCCCTTAGCCAAAAGAAAAAATGAGTGAAGTTTAATAGAATGTTATTTTTTTAAACTTTGTTCAAAAAAAAACTTAAGTTAAATATAAATTATATACCAAAATGTAGCTAAAGTACCCAGCTATACGCCACATATAGCCAACCTTCGGAGGATGTCCTAATTTTGGCCCCTTAGCCATAAGAAAAAATGAGTGAAGTTTAATAGAAAGTTATTTTTTTAAACTTTGTTCAACAAAAAAACTTAAGTTAAATATAAATTATATACCAAAATGTAGCTAAAGTACCCAGCTATAAGCCACATATAGCCAACCTTCGGAGGATGTCCTAATTTTGGCCCCTTAGCCAAAAGAAAAAATGAGTGAAGTTTAATAGAAAGTTATTTTTTTAAACTTTGTTCAAAAAAAAACTTAAGTTAAATATAAATTATATACCAAAATGTAGCTAAAGTACCCAGCTATACGCCACATATAGCCAACCTTCGGAGGATGGCCTAATTTTGGCCCCTTAGCCAAAAGAAAAAATGAGTGAAGTTTAAAAGAAAGTTATTTTTTTAAACTTTGTTCAAAAAAAACTTAAGTTAAATATAAATTATATACCAAAATGTAGCTAAAGTACCCAGCTATACGCCACATATAGCCAACCTTCGGAGGATGTCCTAATTTTGGCACCTTAGCGAAAAGAAAAAATGAGTGAAGTTTAATAGAAAGTTATTTTTTTAAACTTTGTTCAAAAAAAAACTTAAGTTAAATATAAATAATATACCAAAATGTAGCTAAAGTACCCAGCTATACGCCACATATAGCCAACCTTCGGAGGATGTCCTAATTTTGGCCCCTTAGCCAAAAGAAAAAATGAGTGAAGTTTAATAGAAAGTTATTTTTTTAAACTTTGTTCAAAAAAAAACTTAAGTTAAATATAAATTATATACCAAAATGTAGCTAAAGTACCCCGCTATACGCCACATATAGCCAACCTTCGGAGGATGTCCTAATTTTGGCCCCTTAGCCAAAAGAAAAAATGAGTGAAGTTTAAAAGAAAGTTATTTTTTTAAACTTTGTTCAAAAAAAAACTTAAGTTAAATATAAATTATATACCAAAATGTAGCTAAAGTACCCAGCTATACGCCACATATAGCCAACCTTCGGAGGATGTCCTAATTTTGGCCCCTTACCCAAAAGAAAAAATGAGTGAAGTTTAAAAGAAAGTTATTTTTTTAAACTTTGTTCAAAAAAAAACTTAAGTTAAATATAAATTATATACCAAAATGTAGCTAAAGTACCCAGCTATACGCCACATATAGCCAACCTTCGGAGGATGTCCTAATATTGACCCTTAGCCAAAAGAAAAAATGAGTGAAGTTTAATAGAAAGTTATTTTTTTAAACTTTGTTCAAAAAAAAACTTAAGTTAAATATAAATTATATACCAAAATGTAGCTAAAGTATCAAGCTATACGCCACATATAGCCAACCTTCGGAGGATGTCCTAATTTTGGCCCCTTAGCCAAAAGAAAAAATGAGTGAAGTTTAATAGAAAGTTATTTTTTTAAACTTTGTTCAAAAAAAAACTTAAGTTAAATATAAATTATATACCAAAATGTAGCTAAAGTACCCAGCTATACGCCACATATAGCCAACCTTCAGAGGATGTCCTAATTTTGGCCCCTTAGCCAAAAGAAAAAATGAGTGAAGTTTAAAAGAAAGTTATTTTTTTAAACTTTGTTCAAAAAAAAACTTAAGTTAAATATAAATTATATACCAAAATGTAGCTAAAGTACCCAGCTATACGCCACATATAGCCAACCTTCGGAGGATGTCCTAATTTTGGCCCCTTAGCCAAAAGAAAAAATGAGTGAAGTTTAATAGAATGTTATTTTTTTAAACTTTGTTCAAAAAAAAACTTAAGTTAAATATAAATTATATACCAAAATGTAGCTAAAGTACCCAGCTATACGCCACATATAGCCAGCCTTCGGAGGATGTCCTAATCTTGGCCCCTTAGCCAAAAGAAAAAATGAGTGAAGTTTAAAAGAAAGTTATTTTTTTAAACTTTGTTCAAAAAAAAACTTAAGTTAAATATAAATTATATACCAAAATGTAGCTAAAGTACCCAGCTATACGCCACATATAGCCAACCTTCGGAGGATGGCCTAATTTTGGCCCCTTAGCCAAAAGAAAAAATGAGTGAAGTTTAAAAGAAAGTTATTTTTTTAAACTTTGTTCAAAAAAAAACTTAAGTTAAATATAAATTATATACCAAAATGTAGCTAAAGTACCCAGCTATACGCCACATATAGCCAACCTTCGGAGGATGTCCTAATTTTGGCACCTTAGCGAAAAGAAAAAATGAGTGAAGTTTAATAGAAAGTTATTTTTCTAAACTTTGTTCAAAAAAAAACTTAAGTTAAATATAAATAATATACCAAAATGTAGCTAAAGTACCCAGCTATACGCCACATATAGCCAACCTTCGGAGGATGTCCTAATTTTGGCCCCTTAGCCAAAAGAAAAAATGAGTGAAGTTTAATAGAAAGTTATTTTTTTAAACTTTGTTCAAAAAAAAACTTAAGTTAAATATAAATTATATACCAAAATGTAGCTAAAGTACCCCGCTATACGCCACATATAGCCAACCTTCGGAGGATGTCCTAATTTTGGCCCCTTAGCCAAAAGAAAAAATGAGTGAAGTTTAAAAGAAAGTTATTTTTTTAAACTTTGTTCAAAAAAAAACTTAAGTTAAATATAAATTATATACCAAAATGTAGCTAAAGTACCCAGCTATACGCCACATATAGCCAACCTTCGGAGGATGTCCTAATTTTGGCCCCTTACCCAAAAGAAAAAATGAGTGAAGTTTAATAGAAAGTTATTTTTTTAAACTTTGTTCAAAAAAAAACTTAAGTTAAATATAAATTATATACCAAAATGTAGCTAAAGTACCCAGCTATACGCCACATATAGCCAACCTTCGGAGGATGTCCTAATATTGACCCTTAGCCAAAAGAAAAAATGAGTGAAGTTTAATAGAAAGTTATTTTTTTAAACTTTGTTCAAAAAAAAACTTAAGTTAAATATAAATTATATACCAAAATGTAGCTAAAGTACCAAGCTATACGCCACATATAGCCAACCTGCGGAGGATGTCCTAATTTTGGCCCCTTAGCCAAAAGAAAAAATGAGTGAAGTTTAATAGAAAGTTATTTTTTTAAACTTTGTTCAAAAAAAAACTTAAGTTAAATATAAATTATATACCAAAATGTAGCTAAAGTACCCAGCTATACGCCACATATAGCCAACCTTCAGAGGATGTCCTAATTTTGGCCCCTTAGCCAAAAGAAAAAATGAGTGAAGTTTAAAAGAAAGTTATTTTTTTAAACTTTGTTCAAAAAAAAACTTAAGTTAAATATAAATTATATACCAAAATGTAGCTAAAGTACCAAGCTATACGCCACATATAGCCAACCTTCGGAGGATGTCCTAATTTTGGCCCCTTAGCCAAAAGAAAAAATGAGTGAAGTTTAATAGAAAGTTATTTTTTTAAACTTTGTTCAAAAAAAAACTTAAGTTAAATATAAATTATATACCAAAATGTAGCTAAAGTACCCAGCTATACGCCACATATAGCCAACCTTCAGAGGATGTCCTAATTTTGGCCCCTTAGCCAAAAGAAAAAATGAGTGAAGTTTAAAAGAAAGTTATTTTTTTAAACTTTGTTCAAAAAAAAACTTAAGTTAAATATAAATTATATACCAAAATGTAGCTAAAGTACCCAGCTATACGCCACATATAGCCAACCTTCGGAGGATGTCCTAATTTTGGCCCCTTAGCCAAAAGAAAAAATGAGTGAAGTTTAATAGAATGTTATTTTTTTAAACTTTGTTCAAAAAAAAACTTAAGTTAAATATAAATTATATACCAAAATGTAGCTAAAGTACCCAGCTATACGCCACATATAGCCAACCTTCGGAGGATGTCCTAACTTTGGCCCCTTAGCCATAAGAAAAAATGAGTGAAGTTTAATAGAAAGTTATTTTTTTAAACTTTGTTCAACAAAAAAACTTAAGTTAAATATAAATTATATACCAAAATGTAGCTAAAGTACCCAGCTATAAGCCACATATGGCCAACCTTCGGAGGATGTCCTAATTTTGGCCCCTTAGCCAAAAGAAAAAATTAGTGAAGTTTAATAGAAAGTTATTTTTTTAAACTTTGTTCAAAAAAAAACTTAAGTTAAATATAAATTATATACCAAAATGTAGCTAAAGTACCCAGTTATACGCCACATATAGCCAACCTTCGGAGGATGTCCTAATTTTGGCCCCTTAGCCAAAAGAAAAAATGAGTGAAGTTTAATAGAATGTTATTTTTTTAAACTTTGTTCAAAAAAAAACTTAAGTTAAATATAAATTATATACCAAAATGTAGCTAAAGTACCCAGCTATACGCCACATATAGCCAACCTTCGGAGGATGTCCTAATTTTGGCCCCTTAGCCAAAAGAAAAAATGAGTGAAGTTTAATAGAAAGTTATTTTTTTAAACTTTGTTCAAAAAAAAACTTAAGTTAAATATAAATTATATACCAAAATGTAGCTAAAGTACCCCGCTATACGCCACATATAGCCAACCTTCGGAGGATGTCCTAATTTTGGCCCCTTAGCCAAAAGAAAAAATGAGTGAAGTTTAAAAGAAAGTTATTTTTTTAAACTTTGTTCAAAAAAAAACTTAAGTTAAATATAAATTATATACCAAAATGTAGCTAAAGTACCCAGCTATACGACACATATAGCCAACCTTCGGAGGATGTCCTAATATTGACCCTTAGCCAAAAGAAAAAATGAGTGAAGTTTAATAGAAAGTTATTTTTTTAAACTTTGTTCAAAAAAAAACTTAAGTTAAATATAAATTATATACCAAAATGTAGCTAAAGTACCAAGCTATACGCCACATATAGCCAACCTTCGGAGGATGTCCTAATTTTGGCCCCTTAGCCAAAAGAAAAAATGAGTGAAGTTTAATAGAAAGTTATTTTTTTAAACTTTGTTCAAAAAAAAACTTAAGTTAAATATAAATTATATACCAAAATGTAGCTAAAGTACCCAGCTATACGCCACATATAGCCAACCTTCAGAGGATGTCCTAATTTTGGCCCCTTAGCCAAAAGAAAAAATGAGTGAAGTTTAAAAGAAAGTTATTTTTTTAAACTTTGTTCAAAAAAAAACTTAAGTTAAATATAAATTATATACCAAAATGTAGCTAAAGTACCCAGCTATACGCCACATATAGCCAACCTTCGGAGGATGTCCTAATTTTGGCCCCTTAGCCAAAAGAAAAAATGAGTGAAGTTTAATAGAATGTTATTTTTTTAAACTTTGTTCAAAAAAAAACTTAAGTTAAATATAAATTATATACCAAAATGTAGCTAAAGTACCCAGCTATACGCCACATATAGCCAACCTTCGGAGGATGTCCTAATTTTGGCCCCTTAGCCATAAGAAAAAATGAGTGAAGTTTAATAGAAAGTTATTTTTTTAAACTTTGTTCAACAAAAAAACTTAAGTTAAATATAAATTATATACCAAAATGTAGCTAAAGTACCCAGCTATAAGCCACATATAGCCAACCTTCGGAGGATGTCCTAATTTTGGCCCCTTAGCCAAAAGAAAAAATGAGTGAAGTTTAATAGAAAGTTATTTTTTTAAACTTTGTTCAAAAAAAAACTTAAGTTAAATATAAATTATATACCAAAATGTAGCTAAAGTACCCCGCTATACGCCACATATAGCCAACCTTCGGAGGATGTCCTAATTTTGGCCCCTTAGCCAAAAGAAAAAATGAGTGAAGTTTAAAAGAAAGTTATTTTTTTAAACTTTGTTCAAAAAAAAACTTAAGTTAAATATAAATTATATACCAAAATGTAGCTAAAGTACCCAGCTATACGCCACATATAGCCAACCTTCGGAGGATGTCCTAATTTTGGCCCCTTACCCAAAAGAAAAAATGAGTGAAGTTTAAAAGAAAGTTATTTTTTTAAACTTTGTTCAAAAAAAAACTTAAGTTAAATATAAATTATATACCAAAATGTAGCTAAAGTACCCAGCTATACGCCACATATAGCCAACCTTCGGAGGATGTCCTAATTTTGGCCCCTTAGCCAAAAGAAAAAATGAGTGAAGTTTAATAGAAAGTTATTTTTTTAAACTTTGTTCAAAAAAAAACTTAAGTTAAATATAAATTATATACCAACATGTAGCTAAAGTACCAAGCTATACGCCACATATAGCCAACCTTCGGAGGATGTCCTAATTTTGGCCCCTTAGCCAAAAGAAAAAATGAGTGAAGTTTAATAGAAAGTTATTTTTTTAAACTTTGTTCAAAAAAAAACTTAAGTTAAATATAAATTATATACCAAAATGTAGCTAAAGTACCCAGCTATACGCCACATATAGCCAACCTTCAGAGGATGTCCTAATTTTGGCCCCTTAGCCAAAAGAAAAAATGAGTGAAGTTTAAAAGAAAGTTATTTTTTTAAACTTTGTTCAAAAAAAAACTTAAGTTAAATATAAATTATATACCAAAATGTAGCTAAAGTACCCAGCTATACGCCACATATAGCCAACTTTCGGAGGATGTCCTAATTTTGGCCCCTTAGCCAAAAGAAAAAATGAGTGAAGTTTAATAGAATGTTATTTTTTTAAACTTTGTTCAAAAAAAAACTTAAGTTAAATATAAATTATATACCAAAATGTAGCTAAAGTACCCAGCTATACGCCACATATAGCCAACCTTCGGAGGATGTCCTAATTTTGGCCCCTTAGCCATAAGAAAAAATGAGTGAAGTTTAATAGAAAGTTATTTTTTTAAACTTTGTTCAACAAAAAAACTTAAGTTAAATATAAATTATATACCAAAATGTAGCTAAAGTACCCAGCTATAAGCCACATATGGCCAACCTTCGGAGGATGTCCTAATTTTGGCCCCTTAGCCAAAAGAAAAAATTAGTGAAGTTTAATAGAAAGTTATTTTTTTAAACTTTGTTCAAAAAAAAACTTAAGTTAAATATAAATTATATACCAAAATGTAGCTAAAGTACCCAGTTATACGCCACATATAGCCAACCTTCGGAGGATGTCCTAATTTTGGCCCCTTAGCCAAAAGAAAAAATGAGTGAAGTTTAATAGAATGTTATTTTTTTAAACTTTGTTAAAAAAAAAACTTAAGTTAAATATAAATTATATACCAAAATGTAGCTAAAGTACCCAGCTATACGCCACATATAGCCAGCCTTCGGAGGATGTCCTAATCTTGGCCCCTTAGCCAAAAGAAAAAATGAGTGAAGTTTAAAAGAAAGTTATTTTTTTAAACTTTGTTCAAAAAAAAACTTAAGTTAAATATAAATTATATACCAAAATGTAGCTAAAGTACCCAGCTATACGCCACATATAGCCAACCTTCGGAGGATGTCCTAATTTTGGCCCCTTAGCCAAAAGAAAAAATGAGTGAAGTTTAAAAGAAAGTTATTTTTTTAAACTTTGTTCAAAAAAAAACTTAAGTTAAATATAAATTATATACCAAAATGTAGCTAAAGTACCCAGCTATACGCCACATATAGCCAACCTTCGGAGGATGTCCTAATTTTGGCACCTTAGCGAAAAGAAAAAATGAGTGAAGTTTAAAAGAAAGTTATTTTTTTAAACTTTGTTCAAAAAAAAACTTAAGTTAAATATAAATAATATACCAAAATGTAGCTAAAGTACCCAGCTATACGCCACATATAGCCAACCTTCGGAGGATGTCCTAATTTTGGCCCCTTAGCCAAAAGAAAAAATGAGTGAAGTTTAATAGAAAGTTATTTTTTTAATCTTTGTTCAAAAAAAAACTTAAGTTAAATATAAATTATATACCAAAATGTAGCTAAAGTACCCCGCTATACGCCACATATAGCCAACCTTCGGAGGATGTCCTAATTTTGGCCCCTTAGCCAAAAGAAAAAATGAGTGAAGTTTAAAAGAAAGTTATTTTTTTAAACTTTGTTCAAAAAAAAACTTAAGTTAAATATAAATTATATACCAAGATGTAGCTAAAGTATCCAGATATACGCCACATATAGCCAACCTTCGGAGGATGTCCTAATTTTGGCCCCTTAGCCAAAAGAAAAAATGAGTGAAGTTTAAAAGAAAGTTATTTTTTTAAGCTTTGTTCAAAAAAAAACTTAAGTTAAATATAAATTATATACCAAAATGTAGCTAAAGTACCCAGCTATACGCCACATATAGCCAACCTTCGGAGGATGTCCTAATTTTGGCCCCTTACCCAAAAGAAAAAATGAGTGAAGTTTAAAAGAAAGTTATTTTTTTAAACTTTGTTCAAAAAAAAAACTTAAGTTAAATATAAATTATATACCAAAATGTAGCTTAAGTACCCAGCTATACGCCACATATAGCCAACCTTCGGAGGATGTCCTAATTTTGGCCCCTTAGCCAAAAGAAAAAATGAGTGAAGTTTAATAGAAAGTTATTTTTTTAAACTTTGTTCAAAAAAAAACTTAAGTTAAATATAAATTATATACCAAAATGTAGCTAAAGTACCAAGCTATACGCCACATATAGCCAACCTTCGGAGGATGTCCTAATTTTGGCCCCTTAGCCAAAAGAAAAAATGAGTGAAGTTTAATAGAAAGTTATTTTTTTAAACTTTGTTCAAAAAAAACTTAAGTTAAATATAAATTATATACCAAAATGTAGCTAAAGTACCCAGCTATACGCCACATATAGCCAACCTTCAGAGGATGTCCTAATTTTGGCCCCTTAGCCAAAAGAAAAAATGAGTGAAGTTTAAAAGAAAGTTATTTTTTTAAACTTTGTTCAAAAAAAAACTTAAGTTAAATATAAATTATATACCAAAATGTAGCTAAAGTACCCAGCTATACACCACATATAGCCAACCTTCGGAGGATGTCCTAATTTTGGCCCCTTAGCCAAAAGAAAAAATGAGTGAAGTTTAATAGAATGTTATTTTTTTAAACTTTGTTCAAAAAAAAAACTTAAGTTAAATATAAATTATATACCAAAATGTAGCTAAAGTACCCAGCTATACGCCACATATAGCCAACCTTCGGAGGATGTCCTAATTTTGGCCCCTTAGCCAAAAGAAAAAATGAGTGAAGTTTAATAGAATGTTATTTTTTTAAACTTTGTTCAAAAAAAAACTTAAGTTAAATATAAATTATATATGTCCTAATTTTGGCCCCTTAGCCAAAAGAAAAAATGAGTGAAGTTTCAAAGAAAGTTATTTTTTTAAACTTTGTTCAAAAAAAAACTTAAGTTAAATATAAATTATATACCAAAATGTAGCTAAAGTACCCAGCTATACGCCACATATAGCCAACCTTCGGAGGATGTCCTAATTTTGGCCCCTTAGCCAAAAGAAAAAATGAGTGAAGTTTAATAGAAAGTTATTTTTTTAAACTTTGTTCAGAAAAAAACTTAAGTTAAATATAAATTATATACCAAAATGTAGCTAAAGTACCCAGCTATACGCCACATATAACCAACCTTCGGAGGATGTCCTAATTTTGGCCCCTTAGCCATAAGAAAAAATGAGTGAAGTTTAATAGAATTTTAAACTTTGTTCAACAAAAAAACTTAAGTTAAATATAAATTATATACCAAAATGTAGCTAAAGTACCCAGCTATAAGCCACATATAGCCAACCTTCGGAGGATGTCCTAATTTTGGCCCCTTAGCCAAAAGAAAAAATGAGTGAAGTTTAATAGAAAGTTATTTTTTTAAACTTTGTTCAAAAAAAAACTTAAGTTAAATATAAATTATATACCAAAATGTAGCTAAAGTACCCAGTTATACGCCACATGTAGCCAACCTTCGGAGGATGTCCTAATTTTGGCCCCTTAGCCAAAAGAAAAAATGAGTGAAGTTTAATAGAATGTTATTTTTTTAAACTTTGTTAAAAAAAAAACTTAAGTTAAATATAAATTATATACCAAAATGTAGCTAAAGTACCCAGCTATACGCCACATATGGCCAACCTTCGGAGGATGTCCTAATTTTGGCCCCTTAGCCAAAAGAAAAAATGAGTGAAGTTTAATAGAATGTTATTTTTTTAAACTTTGTTCAAAAAAAAACTTAAGTTAAATATAAATTATATACCAAAATGTAGCTAAAGTACCCAGCTATACGCCACATATAGCCAACCTTCGGAGGATGTCCTAATTTTGGCCCCTTAGCCAAAAGAAAAAATGAGTGAAGTTTCAAAGAAAGTTATTTTTTTAAACTTTGTTCAAAAAAAAACTTAAGTTAAATATAAATTATATACCAAAATGTAGCTAAAGTACCCAGCTATACGCCACATATAGCCAACCTTCGGAGGATGTCCTAATTTTGGCCCCTTAGCCAAAAGAAAAAATGAGTGAAGTTTAATAGAAAGTTATTTTTTTAAACTTTGTTCAGAAAAAAACTTAAGTTAAATATAAATTATATACCAAAATGTAGCTAAAGTACCCAGCTATACGCCACATATAACCAACCTTCGGAGGATGTCCTAATTTTGGCCCCTTAGCCATAAGAAAAAATGAGTGAAGTTTAATAGAATTTTAAACTTTGTTCAACAAAAAAACTTAAGTTAAATATAAATTATATACCAAAATGTAGCTAAAGTACCCAGCTATAAGCCACATATAGCCAACCTTCGGAGGATGTCCTAATTTTGGCCCCTTAGCCAAAAGAAAAAATGAGTGAAGTTTAATAGAAAGTTATTTTTTTAAACTTTGTTCAAAAAAAAACTTAAGTTAAATATAAATTATATACCAAAATGTAGCTAAAGTACCCAGTTATACGCCACATGTAGCCAACCTTCGGAGGATGTCCTAATTTTGGCCCCTTAGCCAAAAGAAAAAATGAGTGAAGTTTAATAGAATGTTATTTTTTTAAACTTTGTTAAAAAAAAAACTTAAGTTAAATATAAATTATATACCAAAATGTAGCTAAAGTACCCAGCTATACGCCACATATGGCCAACCTTCGGAGGATGTCCTAGTTTTGGCCCCTTAGCCAAAAGAAAAAATGAGTGAAGTTTAATAGAATGTTATTTTTTTAAACTTTGTTCAAAAAAAAACTTAAGTTAAATATAAATTATATACCAAAATGTAGCTAAAGTACCCAGCTATACGCCACATATAGCCAACCTTCGGAGGATGTCCTAATTTTGGCCCCTTAGCCAAAAGAAAAAATGAGTGAAGTTTAATAGAATGTTATTTTTTTAAACTTTGTTCAAAAAAAAACTTAAGTTAAATATAAATTATATACCAAAATGTAGCTAAAGTACCCAGCTATACGCCACATATAGCCAACCTTCGGAGGATGTCCTAATTTTGGCCCCTTAGCCAAAAGAAAAAATGAGTGAAGTTTCAAAGAAAGTTATTTTTTTAAACTTTGTTCAAAAAAAAACTTAAGTTAAATATAAATTATATACCAAAATGTAGCTAAAGTACCCAGCTATACGCCACATATAGCCAACCTTCGGAGGATGTCCTAATTTTGGCCCCTTAGCCAAAAGAAAAAATGAGTGAAGTTTAATAGAAAGTTATTTTTTTAAACTTTGTTCAGAAAAAAACTTAAGTTAAATATAAATTATATACCAAAATGTAGCTAAAGTACCCAGCTATACGCCACATATAACCAACCTTCGGAGGATGTCCTAATTTTGGCCCCTTAGCCATAAGAAAAAATGAGTGAAGTTTAATAGAATTTTAAACTTTGTTCAACAAAAAAACTTAAGTTAAATATAAATTATATACCAAAATGTAGCTAAAGTACCCAGCTATAAGCCACATATAGCCAACCTTCGGAGGATGTCCTAATTTTGGCCCCTTAGCCAAAAGAAAAAATGAGTGAAGTTTAATAGAAAGTTATTTTTTTAAACTTTGTTCAAAAAAAAACTTAAGTTAAATATAAATTATATACCAAAATGTAGCTAAAGTACCCAGTTATACGCCACATGTAGCCAACCTTCGGAGGATGTCCTAATTTTGGCCCCTTAGCCAAAAGAAAAAATGAGTGAAGTTTAATAGAATGTTATTTTTTTAAACTTTGTTAAAAAAAAAACTTAAGTTAAATATAAATTATATACCAAAATGTAGCTAAAGTACCCAGCTATACGCCACATATGGCCAACCTTCGGAGGATGTCCTAATTTTGGCCCCTTAGCCAAAAGAAAAAATGAGTGAAGTTTAATAGAATGTTATTTTTTTTAAACTTTGTTCAAAAAAAAACTTAAGTTAAATATAAATTATATACCAAAATGTAGCTAAAGTACCCAGCTATACGCCACATATAGCCAACCTTCGGAGGATGTCCTAATTTTGGCCCCTTAGCCAAAAGAAAAAATGAGTGAAGTTTAAAAGAAAGTTATTTTTTTAAACTTTGTTCAAAAAAAAACTTAAGTTAAATATAAATTATATACCAAAATGTAGCTAAAGTACCCAGCTATACGCCACATATAGCCAACCTTCGGAGGATGTCCTAATTTTGGCCCCTTAGCCAAAAGAAAAAATGAGTGAAGTTTAATAGAATGTTATTTTTTTAAACTTTGTTCAAAAAAAAACTTAAGTTAAATATAAATTATATACCAAAATGTAGCTAAAGTACCCAGCTATACGCCACATATAGCCAACCCTCGGAGAATGTCCTAATTTTGGCCCCTTAGCCAAAAGAAAAAATGATTGAAGTTTAAAAGAAAGTTATTTTTTTAAACTTTGTTCAAAAAAAACTTAAGTTAAATATAAATTATATACCAAAATGTAGCTAAAGTACCCAGCTATACGCCACATATAGCCAGCCTTCGGAGGATGTCCTAATCTTGGCCCCTTAGCCAAAAGAAAAAATGAGTGAAGTTTAAAAGAAAGTTATTTTTTTAAACTTTGTTCAAAAAAAAACTTAAGTTAAATATAAATTATATACCAAAATGTAGCTAAAGTACCCAGCTATACGCCACATATAGCCAACCTTCGGAGGATGTCCTAATTTTGGCCCCTTAGCCAAAAGAAAAAATGAGTGAAGTTTAAAAGAAAGTTATTTTTTTAAACTTTGTTCAAAAAAAAACTTAAGTTAAATATAAATTATATACCAAAATGTAGCTAAAGTACCCAGCTATACGCCACATATAGCCAACCTTCGGATGAAAGTTATTTTTTTAAACTTTGTTCAAAAAAAAACTTAAGTTAAATATAAATTATATACCAAAATGTAGCTAAAGTACCCAGCTATACGCCACATATGGCCAACCTTCGGAGGATGTCCTAATTTTGGCCCCTTAGCCAAAAGAAAAAATGAGTGAAGTTTAATAGAATGTTATTTTTTTAAACTTTGTTCAAGAAAAAAATTAAGTTAAATATAAATTATATACCAAAATGTAGCTAAAGTACCCAGCTATACGCCACATATAGCCAACCCTCGGAGGATGTCCTAATTTTGGCCCCTTAGCCAAAAGAAAAAATTATTGAAGTTTAAAAGAAAGTTATTTTTTTAAACTTTGTTCAAAAAAAACTTAAGTTAAATATAAATTATATACCAAAATGTAGCTAAAGTACCCAGCTATACGCCACATATAGTCAGCCTTCGGAGGATGTCCTAATCTTGGCCCCTTAGCCAAAAGAAAAAATGAGTGAAGTTTAAAAGAAAGTTATTTTTTTAAACTTTGTTCAAAAAAAAACTTAAGTTAAATATAAATTATATACCAAAATGTAGCTAAAGTACCCAGCTATACGCCACATATAGCCAACCTTCGGAGGATGTCCTAATTTTGGCCCCTTAGCCAAAAGAAAAAATGAGTGAAGTTTTATAGAATGTTATTTTTTTAAACTTTGTTCAAAAAAAAACTTAAGTTAAATATAAATTATATACCAAAATGTAGCTAAAGTACCCAGCTATACGCCACATATAGCCAACCTTCGGAGGATGTCCTAATTTTGGCCCCTTAGCCAAAAGAAAAAATGAGTGAAGTTTAATAGAAAGTTATTTTTTTAAACTTTGTTCAAAAAAAAACTTAAGTTAAATATAAATTATATACCAAAATGTAGCTAAAGTACCCAGCTATACGCCACATATAGCCAACCTTCGGAGGATGTCCTAATTTTGGCCCCTTAGCCAAAAGAAAAAATGAGTGAAGTTTAAAAGAAAGTTATTTTTTTAAACTTTGTTCAAAAAAAACTTAAGTTAAATATAAATTATATACCAAAATGTAGCTAAAGTACCCAGCTATACGCCACATATAGCCAACCTTCGGAGGATGTCCTAATTTTGGCCCCTTAGCCAAAAGAAAAAATGAGTGAAGTTTAATAGAATGTTATTTTTTTAAACTTTGTTCAAAAAAAAACTTAAGTTAAATATAAATTATATACCAAAATGTAGCTAAAGTACCCAGCTATACGCCACATATAGCCACCTTCGGAGGATGTCCTAATTTTGGCCCCTTAGCCAAAAGAAAAAATGAGTGAAGTTTAATAGAAAGTTATTTTTTTAAACTTTGTTCAAAAAAAAACTTAAGTTAAATATAAATTATATACCAAAATGTAGCTAAAGTACCCAGCTATACGCCACATATAGCCAACCTTCGGAGGATGTCCTAATTTTGGCCCCTTAGCCAAAAGAAAAAATGAGTGAAGTTTAAAAGAAAGTTATTTTTTTAAACTTTGTTCAAAAAAAACTTAAGTTAAATATAAATTATATACCAAAATGTAGCTAAAGTACCCAGCTATACGCCACATATAGCCAACCTTCGGAGGATGTCCTAATTTTGGCCCCTTAGCCAAAAGAAAAAATGAGTGAAGTTTAATAGAATGTTATTTTTTTAAACTTTGTTCAAAAAAAACTTAAGTTAAATATAAATTATATACCAAAATGTAGCTAAAGTACCCAGCTATACGCCACATATAGCCAACCTTCGGAGGATGTCCTAATTTTGGCCCCTTAGCCAAAAGAAAAAATGATTGAAGTTTAAAAGAAAGTTATTTTTTTAAACTTTGTTCAAAAAAAACTTAAGTTAAATATAAATTATATACCAAAATGTAGCTAAAGTACCCAGCTATACGCCACATATAGCCAACCTTCGGAGGATGTCCTAATTTTGGCCCCTTAGCCAAAAGAAAAAATGAGTGAAGTTTAAAAGAAAGTTATTTTTTTAAACTTTGTTCAAAAAAAACTTAAGTTAAATATAAATTATATACCAAAATGTAGCTAAAGTACCCAGCTATACGCCACATATAGCCAACCTTCGGAGGATGTCCTAATTTTGGCCCCTTAGCCAAAAGAAAAAATGAGTGAAGTTTAATAGAATGTTATTTTTTTAAACTTTGTTCAAAAAAAACTTAAGTTAAATATAAATTATATACCAAAATGTAGCTAAAGTACCCAGCTATACGCCACATATAGCCAACCTTCGGAGGATGTCCTAATTTTGGCCCCTTAGCCAAAAGAAAAAATGAGTGAAGTTTAATAGAATGTTATTTTTTAAAACTTTGTTCAAAAAAAAACTTAAGTTAAATATAAATTATATACCAAAATGTAGCTAAAGTACCCAGCTATACGCCACATATAGCCAACCCTCGGAGGATGTCCTAATTTTGGCCCCTTAGCCAAAAGAAAAAATGATTGAAGTTTAAAAGAAAGTTATTTTTTTAAACTTTGTTCAAAAAAAACTTAAGTTAAATATAAATTATATACCAAAATGTAGCTAAAGTACCCAGCTATACGCCACATATAGCCAGCCTTCGGAGGATGTCCTAATCTTGGCCCCTTAGCCAAAAGAAAAAATGAGTGAAGTTTAAAAGAAAGTTATTTTTTTAAACTTTGTTCAAAAAAAAACTTAAGTTAAATATAAATTATATACCAAAATGTAGCTAAAGTACCCAGCTATACGCCACATATAGCCAACCTTCGGAGGATGTCCTAATTTTGGCCCCTTAGCCAAAAGAAAAAATGAGTGAAGTTTAAAAGAAAGTTATTTTTTTAAACTTTGTTCAAAAAAAAACTTAAGTTAAATATAAATTATATACCAAAATGTAGCTAAAGTACCCAGCTATACGCCACATATAGCCAACCTTCGGAGGATGTCCTAATTTTGGCCCCTTAGCCAAAAGAAAAAATGAGTGAAGTTTAAAAGAAAGTTATTTTTTTAAACTTTGTTCAAAAAAAAACTTAAGTTAAATATAAATAATATACCAAAATGTAGCTAAAGTACCCAGCTATACGCCACATATAGCCAACCTTCGGAGGATGTCCTAATTTTGGCCCCTTAGCCAAAAGAAAAAATAAGTGAAGCTTAATAGAAAGTTATTTTTTTAAACTTTGTTCAAAAAAAAACTTAAGTTAAATATAAATTATATACCAAAATGTAGCTAAAGTACCCAGCTATACGCCACATATAGCCAACCTTCGGAGGATGTCCTAATTTTGGCCCCTTAGCCAAAAGAAAAAATGAGTGAAGTTTAATAGAAAGTTATTTTTTTAAACTTTGTTCAAAAAAAAACTTAAGTTAAATATAAATTATATACCAAAATGTAGCTAAAGTACCCAGCTATACGCCACATATAGCCAACCTTCGGAGGATGTCCTAATTTTGGCCCCTTAGCCAAAAGAAAAAATGAGTGAAGTTTAAAAGAAAGTTATTTTTTTAAACTTTGTTCAAAAAAAACTTAAGTTAAATATAAATTATATACCAAAATGTAGCTAAAGTACCCAGCTATACGCCACATATAGCCAACCTTCGGAGGATGTCCTAATTTTGGCCCCTTAGCCAAAAGAAAAAATGAGTGAAGTTTAATAGAATGTTATTTTTTTAAACTTTGTTCAAAAAAAAAACTTAAGTTAAATATAAATTATATACCAAAATGTAGCTAAAGTACCCAGCTATACGCCACATATAGCCACCTTCGGAGGATGTCCTAATTTTGGCCCCTTAGCCAAAAGAAAAAATGAGTGAAGTTTAATAGAAAGTTATTTTTTTAAACTTTGTTCAAAAAAAAACTTAAGTTAAATATAAATTATATACCAAAATGTAGCTAAAGTACCCAGCTATACGCCACATATAGCCAACCTTCGGAGGATGTCCTAATTTTGGCCCCTTAGCCAAAAGAAAAAATGAGTGAAGTTTAAAAGAAAGTTATTTTTTTAAACTTTGTTCAAAAAAAACTTAAGTTAAATATAAATTATATACCAAAATGTAGCTAAAGTACCCAGCTATACGCCACATATAGCCAACCTTCGGAGGATGTCCTAATTTTGGCCCCTTAGCCAAAAGAAAAAATGAGTGAAGTTTAATAGAATGTTATTTTTTTAAACTTTGTTCAAAAAAAACTTAAGTTAAATATAAATTATATACCAAAATGTAGCTAAAGTACCCAGATATACGCCACATATAGCCAACCTTCGGAGGATGTCCTAATTTTGGCCCCTTAGCCAAAAGAAAAAATGATTGAAGTTTAAAAGAAAGTTATTTTTTTAAACTTTGTTCAAAAAAAACTTAAGTTAAATATAAATTATATACCAAAATGTAGCTAAAGTACCCAGCTATACGCCACATATAGCCAACCTTCGGAGGATGTCCTAATTTTGGCCCCTTAGCCAAAAGAAAAAATGAGTGAAGTTTAAAAGAAAGTTATTTTTTTAAACTTTGTTCAAAAAAAACTTAAGTTAAATATAAATTATATACCAAAATGTAGCTAAAGTACCCAGCTATACGCCACATATAGCCAACCTTCGGAGGATGTCCTAATTTTGGCCCCTTAGCCAAAAGAAAAAATGAGTGAAGTTTAATAGAATGTTATTTTTTTAAACTTTGTTCAAAAAAAACTTAAGTTAAATATAAATTATATACCAAAATGTAGCTAAAGTACCCAGCTATACGCCACATATAGCCAACCTTCGGAGGATGTCCTAATTTTGGCCCCTTAGCCAAAAGAAAAAATGAGTGAAGTTTAATAGAATGTTATTTTTTAAAACTTTGTTCAAAAAAAAACTTAAGTTAAATATAAATTATATACCAAAATGTAGCTAAAGTACCCAGCTATACGCCACATATAGCCAACCCTCGGAGGATGTCCTAATTTTGGCCCCTTAGCCAAAAGAAAAAATGATTGAAGTTTAAAAGAAAGTTATTTTTTTAAACTTTGTTCAAAAAAAACTTAAGTTAAATATAAATTATATACCGAAATGTAGCTAAAGTACCCAGCTATACGCCACATATAGCCAGCCTTCGGAGGATGTCCTAATCTTGGCCCCTTAGCCAAAAGAAAAAATGAGTGAAGTTTAAAAGAAAGTTATTTTTTTAAACTTTGTTCAAAAAAAAACTTAAGTTAAATATAAATTATATACCAAAATGTAGCTAAAGTACCCAGCTATACGCCACATATAGCCAACCTTCGGAGGATGTCCTAATTTTGGCCCCTTAGCCAAAAGAAAAAATGAGTGAAGTTTAAAAGAAAGTTATTTTTTTAAACTTTGTTCAAAAAAAAACTTAAGTTAAATATAAATTATATACCAAAATGTAGCTAAAGTACCCAGCTATACGCCACATATAGCCAACCTTCGGAGGATGTCCTAATTTTGGCCCCTTAGCCAAAAGAAAAAATGAGTGAAGTTTAAAAGAAAGTTATTTTTTTAAACTTTGTTCAAAAAAAAACTTAAGTTAAATATAAATAATATACCAAAATGTAGCTAAAGTACCCAGCTATACGCCACATATAGCCTTCGGAGGATGTCCTAATTTTGGCCCCTTAGCCAAAAGAAAAAATAAGTGAAGCTTAATAGAAAGTTATTTTTTTAAACTTTGTTCAAAAAAAAACTTAAGTTAAATATAAATTATATACCAAAATGTAGCTAAAGTACCCAGCTATACGCCACATATAGCCAACCTTCGGAGGATGTCCTAATTTTGGCACTTTAGCCAAAAGAAAAAATGAGTGAAGTTTAATAGAATGTTATTTTTTAAAACTTTGTTCAAAAAAAAACTTAAGTTAAATATAAATTATATACCAAAATGTAGCTAAAGTACCCAGCTATACGCCACATATAGCCAGCCTTCGGAGGATGTCCTAATCTTGGCCCCTTAGCCAAAAGAAAAAATGAGTGAAGTTTAAAAGAAAGTTATTTTTTTAAACTTTGTTCAAAAAAAAACTTAAGTTAAATATAAATTATATACCAAAATGTAGCTAAAGTACCCAGCTATACGCCACATATAGCCAACCTTCGGAGGATGTCCTAATTTTGGCCCCTTAGCCAAAAGAAAAAATGAGTGAAGTTTAAAAGAAAGTTATTTTTTTAAACTTTGTTCAAAAAAAAACTTAAGTTAAATATAAATTATATACCAAAATGTAGCTAAAGTACCCAGCTATACGCCACATATAGCCAACCTTCGGAGGATGTCCTAATTTTGGCCCCTTAGCCAAAAGAAAAAATGAGTGAAGTTTAATAGAATGTTATTTTTTTAAACTTTGTTCAAAAAAAAACTTAAGTTAAATATAAATTATATACCAAAATGTAGCTAAAGTACCCAGCTATACGCCACATATAGCCAACCTTCGGAGGATGTCCTAATTTTGGCCCCTTAGCCAAAAGAAAAAATGAGTGAAGTTTAATAGAAAGTTATTTTTTTAAACTTTGTTCAAAAAAAAACTTAAGTTAAATATAAATTATATACCAAAATGTAGCTAAAGTACCCAGCTATACGCCACATATAGCCAACCCTCGGAGGATGTCCTAATTTTGGCCCCTTAGCCAAAAGAAAAAATGATTGAAGTTTAAAAGAAAGTTATTTTTTTAAACTTTGTTCAAAAAAAACTTAAGTTAAATATAAATTATATACCAAAATGTAGCTAAAGTACCCAGCTATACGCCACATATAGCCAGCCTTCGGAGGATGTCCTAATCTTGGCCCCTTAGCCAAAAGAAAAAATGAGTGAAGTTTAAAAGAAAGTTATTTTTTTAAACTTTGTTCAAAAAAAAACTTAAGTTAAATATAAATTATATAACAAAATGTAGCTAAAGTACCCAGCTATACGCCACATATAGCCAACCTTCGGAGGATGTCCTAATTTTGGCCCCTTAGCCAAAAGAAAAAATGAGTGAAGTTTAATAGAAAGTTATTTTTTTAAACTTTGTTCAAAAAAAAACTTAAGTTAAATATAAATTATATACCAAAATGTAGCTAAAGTACCCAGCTATACGCCACATATAGCCAACCCTCGGAGGATGTCCTAATTTTGGCCCCTTAGCCAAAAGAAAAAATGATTGAAGTTTAAAAGAAAGTTATTTTTTTAAACTTTGTTCAAAAAAAACTTAAGTTAAATATAAATTATATACCAAAATGTAGCTAAAGTACCCAGCTATACGCCACATATAGCCAGCCTTCGGAGGATGTCCTAATCTTGGCCCCTTAGCCAAAAGAAAAAATGAGTGAAGTTTAAAAGAAAGTTATTTTTTTAAACTTTGTTCAAAAAAAAACTTAAGTTAAATATAAATTATATACCAAAATGTAGCTAAAGTACCCAGCTATACGCCACATATAGCCAACCTTCGGAGAATGTCCTAATTTTGGCCCCTTAGCCAAAAGAAAAAATGAGTGAAGTTTAAAAGAAAGTTATTTTTTTAAACTTTGTTCAAAAAAAAACTTAAGTTAAATATAAATTATATACCAAAATGTAGCTAAAGTACCCAGCTATACGCCACATATAGCCAACCTTCGGAGGATATCCTAATTTTGGCCCCTTAGCCAAAAGAAAAAATGAGTGAAGTTTTATAGAATGTTATTTTTTAAAACTTTGTTCAAAAAAAAACTTAAGTTAAATATAAATTATATACCAAAATGTAGCTAAAGTACCCAGCTATACGCCACATATAGCCAACCTTCGGAGGATGTCCTAATTTTGGCCCCTTAGCCAAAAGAAAAAATGAGTGAAGTTTAATAGAAAGTTATTTTTTTAAACTTTGTTCAAAAAAAAACTTAAGTTAAATATTAATTATATACCAAAATGTAGCTAAAGTACCCAGCTATACGCCACATATGGCCAACCTTCGGAGGATGTCCTAATTTTGGCCCCTTAGCCAAAAGAAAAAATGATTGAAGTTTAAAAGAAAGTTATTTTTTTAAACTTTGTTCAAAAAAAACTTAAGTTAAATATAAATTATATACCAAAATGTAGCTAAAGTACCCAGCTATACGCCACATATAGCCAGCCTTCGGAGGATGTCCTAATCTTGGCCCCTTAGCCAAAAGAAAAAATGAGTGAAGTTTAAAAGAAAGTTATTTTTTTAAACTTTGTTCAAAAAAAACCTTAAGTTAAATATAAATTATATACCAAAATGTAGCTAAAGTACCCAGCTATACGCCACATATAGCCAACCTTCGGAGGATGTCCTAATTTTGGCCCCTTAGCCAAAAGAAAATATGAGTGAAGTTTAAAAGAAAGTTATTTTTTTAAACTTTGTTCAAAAAAAACTTAAGTTAAATATAAATTATATACCAAGATGTAGCTAAAGTACCAAGCTATACGCCACATATAGCCAACCTTCGGAGGATGTCCTAATTTTGGCCCCTTAGCCAAAAGAAAAAATGAGTGAAGTTTAATAGAATGTTATTTTTTTAAACTTTGTTCAAAAAAAAACTTAAGTTAAATATAAATTATATACCAAAATGTAGCTAAAGTACCCAGCTATACGCCACATATAGCCACCTTCGGAGGATGTCCTAATTTTGGCCCCTTAGCCAAAAGAAAAAATGAGTGAAGTTTAATAGAAAGTTATTTTTTTAAACTTTGTTCAAAAAAAAAACTTAAGTTAAATATAAATTATATACCAAAATGTAGCTAAAGTACCCAGCTATACGCCACATATAGCCAACCTTCGGAGGATGTTCTAATTTTGGCCCCTTAGCCAAAAGAAAAAATGAGTGAAGTTTAATAGAAAGTTATTTTTTTAAACTTTGTTCAAAAAAAAACTTAAGTAAAATATAAATTATATACCAAAATCTAGCTAAAGTACCCAGCTATACGCCACATATAGCCAACCTTCGGAGGATGTCCTAATTTTGGCCCCTTAGCCAAAAGAAAAAATGATTGAAGTTTAAAAGAAAGTTATTTTTTTAAACTTTGTTCAAAAAAAACTTAAGTTAAATATAAATTATATACCAAAATGTAGCTAAAGTACCCAGCTATACGCCACATATAGCCAACCTTCGGAGGATGTCCTAATTTTGGCCCCTTAGCCAAAAGAAAAAATGATTGAAGTTTAAAAGAAAGTTATTTTTTTAAACTTTGTTCAAAAAAAACTTAAGTTAAATATAAATTATATACCAAAATGTAGCTAAAGTACCCAGCTATACGCCACATATAGCCAGCCTTCGGAGGATGTCCTAATCTTGGCCCCTTAGCCAAAAGAAAAAATGAGTGAAGTTTAAAAGAAAGTTATTTTTTTAAACTTTGTTCAAAAAAAACCTTAAGTTAAATATAAATTATATACCAAAATGTAGCTAAAGTACCCAGCTATACGCCACATATAGCCAACCTTCGGAGGATGTCCTAATTTTGGCCCCTTAGCCAAAAGAAAAAATGAGTGAAGTTTAAAAGAAAGTTATTTTTTTAAACTTTGTTCAAAAAAAACTTAAGTTAAATATAAATTATATACCAAAATGTAGCTAAAGTACCCAGCTATACGCCACATATAGCCAACCTTCGGAGGATGTCCTAATTTTGGCCCCTTAGCCAAAAGAAAAAATGAGTGAAGTTTAATAGAATGTTATTTTTTTAAACTTTGTTCAAAAAAAACTTAAGTTAAATTTAAATTATATACCAAAATGTAGCTAAAGTACCCAGCTATACGCCACATATAGCCAACCTTCGGAGGATGTCCTAATTTTGGCCCCTTAGCCAAAAGAAAAAATGATTGAAGTTTAAAAGAAAGTTATTTTTTTAAACTTTGTTCAAAAAAAACTTAAGTTAAATATAAATTATATACCAAAATGTAGCTAAAGTACCCAGCTATACGCCACATATAGCCAACCTTCGGAGGATGTCCTAATTTTGGCCCCTTAGCCAAAAGAAAAAATGAGTGAAGTTTAAAAGAAAGTTATTTTTTTAAACTTTGTTCAAAAAAAACTTAAGTTAAATATAAATTATATACCAAAATGTAGCTAAAGTACCCAGCTATAAGCCACATACAGCCAACCTTCGGAGGATGTCCTAATTTTGGCCCCTTAGCCAAAAGAAAAAATGAGTGAAGTTTAATAGAATGTTATTTTTTTAAACTTTGTTCAAAAAAAACTTAAGTTAAATATAAATTATATACCAAAATGTAGCTAAAGTACCCAGCTATACGCCACATATAGCCAACCTTCGGAGGATGTCCTAATTTTGGCCCCTTAGCCAAAAGAAAAAATGATTGAAGTTTAAAAGAAAGATATTTTTTTAAACTTTGTGCAAAAAAAACTTAAGTTAAATATAAATTATATACCAAATTGTAGCTAAAGTACCCAGCTATACGCCACATATAGCCAACCTTCGGAGGATGTCCTAATTTTGGCCCCTTAGCCAAAAGAAAAAATGATTGAAGTTTAAAAGAAAGTTATTTTTTTAAACTTTGTTCAAAAAAAACTTAAGTTAAATATAAATTATATACCAAAATGTAGCTAAAGTACCCAGCTATACGCCACATATAGCCAGCCTTCGGAGGATGTCCTAATCTTGGCCCCTTAGCCAAAAGAAAAAATGAGTGAAGTTTAAAAGAAAGTTATTTTTTTAAACTTTGTTCAAAAAAAACCTTAAGTTAAATATAAATTATATACCAAAATGTAGCTAAAGTACCCAGCTATACGCCACATATAGCCAACCTTCGGAGGATGTCCTAATTTTGGCCCCTTAGCCAAAAGAAAAAATGAGTGAAGTTTAAAAGAAAGTTATTTTTTTAAACTTTGTTCAAAAAAAACTTAAGTTAAATATAAATTATATACCAAAATGTAGCTAAAGTACCCAGCTATACGCCACATATAGCCAACCTTCGGAGGATGTCCTAATTTTGGCCCCTTAGCCAAAAGAAAAAATGAGTGAAGTTTAATAGAATGTTATTTTTTTAAACTTTGTTCAAAAAAAAACTTAAGTTAAATATAAATTATATACCAAAATGTAGCTAAAGTACTCAGCTATACGCCACATATAGCCACCTTCGGAGGATGTCCTAATTTTGGCCCCTTAGCCAAAAGAAAAAATGAGTGAAGTTTAAAAGAAAGTTATTTTTTTAAACTTTGTTCAAAAAAAACCTTAAGTTAAATATAAATTATATACCAAAATGTAGCTAAAGTACCCAGCTATACGCCACATATAGCCAACCTTCGGAGGATGTCCTAATTTTGGCCCCTTAGCCAAAAGAAAAAATGAGTGAAGTTTAATAGAATGTTATTTTTTTAAACTTTGTTAAAAAAAAAACTTAAGTTAAATATAAATTATATACCAAAATGTAGCTAAAGTACCCAGCTATACGCCACATATAGCCAGCCTTCGGAGGATGTCCTAATCTTGGCCCCTTAGCCAAAAGAAAAAATGAGTGAAGTTTAAAAGAAAGTTATTTTTTTAAACTTTGTTCAAAAAAAACTTAAGTTAAATATAAATTATATACCAAAATGTAGCTAAAGTACTCAGCTATACGCCACATATAGCCACCTTCGGAGGATGTCCTAATTTTGGCCCCTTAGCCAAAAGAAAAAATGAGTGAAGTTTAAAAGAAAGTTATTTTTTTAAACTTTGTTCAAAAAAAACTTAAGTTAAATATAAATTATATACCAAAATGTAGCTAAAGTACCCAGCTATACGCCACATATAGCCAACCTTCGGAGGATGTCCTAATTTTGGCCCCTTAGCCAAAAGAAAAAATGAGTGAAGTTTAATAGAATGTTATTTTTTTAAACTTTGTTAAAAAAAAAACTTAAGTTAAATATAAATTATATACCAAAATGTAGCTAAAGTACCCAGCTATACGCCACATATAGCCAGCCTTCGGAGGATGTCCTAATCTTGGCCCCTTAGCCAAAAGAAAAAATGAGTGAAGTTTAAAAGAAAGTTATTTTTTTAAACTTTGTTCAAAAAAAACCTTAAGTTAAATATAAATTATATACCAAAATGTAGCTAAAGTACCCAGCTATACGCCACATATAGCCAACCTTCGGAGGATGTCCTAATTTTGGCCCCTTAGCCAAAAGAAAAAATGAGTGAAGTTTAAAAGAAAGTTATTTTTTTAAACTTTGTTCAAAAAAAACTTAAGTTAAATATAAATTATATACCAAAATGTAGCTAAAGTACCGAGCTATACGCCACATATAGCCAACCTTCGGAGGATGTCCTAATTTTGGCCCCTTAGCCAAAAGAAAAAATGAGTGAAGTTTAATAGAAAGTTATTTTTTTAAACTTTGTTCAAAAAAAAACTTAAGTTAAATATAAATTATATACCAAAATGTAGCTAAAGTACCCAGCTATACGCCACATATAGCCAACCTTCGGAGGATGTCCTAATTTTGGCCCCTTAGCCAAAAGAAAAAATGAGTGAAGTTTAATAGAAAGTTATTTTTTTAAACTTTGTTCAAAAAAAAACTTAAGTTAAATATAAATTATATACCAAAATGTAGCTAAAGTACCCAGCTATACGCCACATATAGCCAACCTTCGGAGGATGTCCTAATTTTGGCCCCTTAGCCAAAAGAAAAAATGAGTGAAGTTTAATAGAAAGTTATTTTTTTAAACTTTGTTCAAAAAAAAACTTAAGTTAAATATAAATTATATACCAAAATGTAGCTAAAGTACCCAGCTATACGCCACATATAGCCAACCTTCGGAGGATGTCCTAATTTTGGCCCCTTAGCCAAAAGAAAAAATGAGTGAAGTTTAATAGAAAGTTATTTTTTTAAACTTTGTTCAAAAAAAACTTAAGTTAAATATAAATTATATACCAAAATGTAGCTAAAGTACCCAGCTATACGCCACATATAGCCAACCTTCGGAGGATGTCCTAATTTTGGCCCCTTAGCCAAAAGAAAAAATGAGTGAAGTTTAATAGAAAGTTATTTTTTTAAACTTTGTTCAAAAAAAAACTTAAGTTAAATATAAATTATATACCAAAATGTAGCTAAAGTACCCAGCTATACGCCACATATAGCCAACCTTCGGAGGATGTCCTAATTTTGGCCCCTTAGCCAAAAGAAAAAATGAGTGAAGTTTAATAGAATGTTATTTTTTTAAACTTTGTTCAAAAAAAAACTTAAGTTAAATATAAATTATATACCAAAATGTAGCTAAAGTACCCAGCTATACGCCACATATAGCCAACCTTCGGAGGATGTCCTAATTTTGGCCCCTTAGCCAAAAGAAAAAATGAGTGAAGTTTAATAGAATGTTATTTTTTTAAACTTTGTTAAAAAAAAAACTTAAGTTAAATATAAATTATATACCAAAATGTAGCTAAAGTACCCAGCTATACGCCACATATAGCCAGCCTTCGGAGGATGTCCTAATCTTGGCCCCTTAGCCAAAAGAAAAAATGAGTGAAGTTTAAAAGAAAGTTATTTTTTTAAACTTTGTTCAAAAAAAACTTAAGTTAAATATAAATTATATACCAAAATGTAGCTAAAGTACTCAGCTATACGCCACATATAGCCACCTTCGGAGGATGTCCTAATTTTGGCCCCTTAGCCAAAAGAAAAAATGAGTGAAGTTTAAAAGAAAGTTATTTTTTTAAACTTTGTTCAAAAAAAACTTAAGTTAAATATAAATTATATACCAAAATGTAGCTAAAGTACCCAGCTATACGCCACATATAGCCAACCTTCGGAGGATGTCCTAATTTTGGCCCCTTAGCCAAAAGAAAAAATGAGTGAAGTTTAATAGAATGTTATTTTTTTAAACTTTGTTAAAAAAAAAACTTAAGTTAAATATAAATTATATACCAAAATGTAGCTAAAGTACCCAGCTATACGCCACATATAGCCAGCCTTCGGAGGATGTCCTAATCTTGGCCCCTTAGCCAAAAGAAAAAATGAGTGAAGTTTAAAAGAAAGTTATTTTTTTAAACTTTGTTCAAAAAAAACCTTAAGTTAAATATAAATTATATACCAAAATGTAGCTAAAGTACCCAGCTATACGCCACATATAGCCAACCTTCGGAGGATGTCCTAATTTTGGCCCCTTAGCCAAAAGAAAAAATGAGTGAAGTTTAAAAGAAAGTTATTTTTTTAAACTTTGTTCAAAAAAAACTTAAGTTAAATATAAATTATATACCAAAATGTAGCTAAAGTACCCAGCTATACGCCACATATAGCCAACCTTCGGAGGATGTCCTAATTTTGGCCCCTTAGCCAAAAGAAAAAATGAGTGAAGTTTAATAGAAAGTTATTTTTTTAAACTTTGTTCAAAAAAAAACTTAAGTTAAATATAAATTATATACCAAAATGTAGCTAAAGTACCCAGCTATACGCCACATATAGCCAACCTTCGGAGGATGTCCTAATTTTGGCCCCTTAGCCAAAAGAAAAAATGAGTGAAGTTTAATAGAAAGTTATTTTTTTAAACTTTGTTCAAAAAAAAACTTAAGTTAAATATAAATTATATACCAAAATGTAGCTAAAGTACCCAGCTATACGCCACATATAGCCAACCTTCGGAGGATGTCCTAATTTTGGCCCCTTAGCCAAAAGAAAAAATGAGTGAAGTTTAATAGAAAGTTATTTTTTTAAACTTTGTTCAAAAAAAAACTTAAGTTAAATATAAATTATATACCAAAATGTAGCTAAAGTACCCAGCTATACGCCACATATAGCCAACCTTCGGAGGATGTCCTAATTTTGGCCCCTTAGCCAAAAGAAAAAATGAGTGAAGTTTAATAGAAAGTTATTTTTTTAAACTTTGTTCAAAAAAAAACTTAAGTTAAATATAAATTATATACCAAAATGTAGCTAAAGTACCCAGCTATACGCCACATATAGCCAACCTTCGGAGGATGTCCTAATTTTGGCCCCTTAGCCAAAAGAAAAAATGAGTGAAGTTTAATAGAAAGTTATTTTTTTAAACTTTGTTCAAAAAAAAACTTAAGTTAAATATAAATTATATACCAAAATGTAGCTAAAGTACCCAGCTATACGCCACATATAGCCAACCTTCGGAGGATGTCCTAATTTTGGCCCCTTAGCCAAAAGAAAAAATGAGTGAAGTTTAATAGAAAGTTATTTTTTTAAACTTTGTTCAAAAAAAAACTTAAGTTAAATATAAATTATATACCAAAATGTAGCTAAAGTACCCAGCTATACGCCACATATAGCCAACCTTCGGAGGATGTCCTAATTTTGGCCCCTTAGCCAAAAGAAAAAATGAGTGAAGTTTAATAGAAAGTTATTTTTTTAAACTTTGTTCAAAAAAAAACTTAAGTTAAATATAAATTATATACCAAAATGTAGCTAAAGTACCCAGCTATACGCCACATATAGCCAACCTTCGGAGGATGTCCTAATTTTGGCCCCTTAGCCAAAAGAAAAAATGAGTGAAGTTTAATAGAAAGTTATTTTTTTAAACTTTGTTCAAAAAAAACTTAAGTTAAATATAAATTATATACCAAAATGTAGCTAAAGTACCCAGCTATACGCCACATATAGCCAACCTTCGGAGGATGTCCTAATTTTGGCCCCTTAGCCAAAAGAAAAAATGAGTGAAGTTTAATAGAAAGTTATTTTTTTAAACTTTGTTCAAAAAAAAACTTAAGTTAAATATAAATTATATACCAAAATGTAGCTAAAGTACCCAGCTATACGCCACATATAGCCAACCTTCGGAGGATGTCCTAATTTTGGCCCCTTAGCCAAAAGAAAAAATGAGTGAAGTTTAATAGAATGTTATTTTTTTAAACTTTGTTCAAAAAAAAACTTAAGTTAAATATAAATTATATACCAAAATGTAGCTAAAGTACCCAGCTATACGCCACATATAGCCAACCTTCGGAGGATGTCCTAATTTTGGCCCCTTAGCCAAAAGAAAAAATGAGTGAAGTTTAATAGAATGTTATTTTTTTAAACTTTGTTAAAAAAAAAACTTAAGTTAAATATAAATTATATACCAAAATGTAGCTAAAGTACCCAGCTATACGCCACATATAGCCAGCCTTCGGAGGATGTCCTAATCTTGGCCCCTTAGCCAAAAGAAAAAATGAGTGAAGTTTAAAAGAAAGTTATTTTTTTAAACTTTGTTCAAAAAAAACTTAAGTTAAATATAAATTATATACCAAAATGTAGCTAAAGTACTCAGCTATACGCCACATATAGCCACCTTCGGAGGATGTCCTAATTTTGGCCCCTTAGCCAAAAGAAAAAATGAGTGAAGTTTAAAAGAAAGTTATTTTTTTAAACTTTGTTCAAAAAAAACTTAAGTTAAATATAAATTATATACCAAAATGTAGCTAAAGTACCCAGCTATACGCCACATATAGCCAACCTTCGGAGGATGTCCTAATTTTGGCCCCTTAGCCAAAAGAAAAAATGAGTGAAGTTTAATAGAATGTTATTTTTTTAAACTTTGTTAAAAAAAAAACTTAAGTTAAATATAAATTATATACCAAAATGTAGCTAAAGTACCCAGCTATACGCCACATATAGCCAGCCTTCGGAGGATGTCCTAATCTTGGCCCCTTAGCCAAAAGAAAAAATGAGTGAAGTTTAAAAGAAAGTTATTTTTTTAAACTTTGTTCAAAAAAAACCTTAAGTTAAATATAAATTATATACCAAAATGTAGCTAAAGTACCCAGCTATACGCCACATATAGCCAACCTTCGGAGGATGTCCTAATTTTGGCCCCTTAGCCAAAAGAAAAAATGAGTGAAGTTTAAAAGAAAGTTATTTTTTTAAACTTTGTTCAAAAAAAACTTAAGTTAAATATAAATTATATACCAAAATGTAGCTAAAGTACCCAGCTATACGCCACATATAGCCAACCTTCGGAGGATGTCCTAATTTTGGCCCCTTAGCCAAAAGAAAAAATGAGTGAAGTTTAATAGAAAGTTATTTTTTTAAACTTTGTTCAAAAAAAAACTTAAGTTAAATATAAATTATATACCAAAATGTAGCTAAAGTACCCAGCTATACGCCACATATAGCCAACCTTCGGAGGATGTCCTAATTTTGGCCCCTTAGCCAAAAGAAAAAATGAGTGAAGTTTAATAGAAAGTTATTTTTTTAAACTTTGTTCAAAAAAAAACTTAAGTTAAATATAAATTATATACCAAAATGTAGCTAAAGTACCCAGCTATACGCCACATATAGCCAACCTTCGGAGGATGTTCTAATTTTGGCCCCTTAGCCAAAAGAAAAAATGAGTGAAGTTTAATAGAAAGTTATTTTTTTAAACTTTGTTCAAAAAAAAACTTAAGTTAAATATAAATTATATACCAAAATGTAGCTAAAGTACCCAGCTATACGCCACATATAGCCAACCTTCGGAGGATGTCCTAATTTTGGCCCCTTAGCCAAAAGAAAAAATGAGTGAAGTTTAATAGAAAGTTATTTTTTTAAACTTTGTTCAAAAAAAAACTTAAGTTAAATATAAATTATATACCAAAATGTAGCTAAAGTACCCAGCTATACGCCACATATAGCCAACCTTCGGAGGATGTCCTAATTTTGGCCCCTTAGCCAAAAGAAAAAATGAGTGAAGTTTAATAGAAAGTTATTTTTTTAAACTTTGTTCAAAAAAAAACTTAAGTTAAATATAAATTATATACCAAAATGTAGCTAAAGTACCCAGCTATACGCCACATATAGCCAACCTTCGGAGGATGTCCTAATTTTGGCCCCTTAGCCAAAAGAAAAAATGAGTGAAGTTTAATAGAATGTTATTTTTTTAAACTTTGTTCAAAAAAAAACTTAAGTTAAATATAAATTATATACCAAAATGTAGCTAAAGTACCCAGCTATACGCCACATATAGCCAACCTTCGGAGGATGTCCTAATTTTGGCCCCTTAGCCAAAAGAAAAAATGAGTGAAGTTTAATAGAAAGTTATTTTTTTAAACTTTGTTCAAAAAAACTTAAGTTAAATATAAATTATATACCAAAATGTAGCTAAAGTACCCAGCTATACGCCACATATGGCCAACCTTCGGAGGATGTCCTAATTTTGGCCCCTTAGCCAAAAGAAAAAATGAGTGAAGTTTAATAGAATGTTATTTTTTTTAAACTTTGTTCAAAAAAAAACTTAAGTTAAATATAAATTATATACCAAAATGTAGCTAAAGTACCCAGCTATACGCCACATATAGCCAACCTTCGGAGGATGTCCTAATTTTGGCCCCTTAGCCAAAAGAAAAAATGAGTGAAGTTTAATAGAATGTTATTTTTTTTAAACTTTGTTCAAAAAAAAACTTAAGTTAAATATAAATTATATACCAAAATGTAGCTAAAGTACCCAGCTATACGCCACATATAGCCAACCTTCGGAGGATGTCCTAATTTTGCCCCTTAGCCAAAAGAAAAAATGAGTGAAGTTTAATAGAATGTTATTTTTTTAAACTTTGTTCAAAAAAAAACTTAAGTTAAATATAAATTATATACCAAAATGTAGCTAAAGTACCCAGCTATACGCCACATATAGCCAACCCTCGGAGGATGTCCTAATTTTGGCCCCTTAGCCAAAAGAAAAAATGATTGAAGTTTAAAAGAAAGTTATTTTTTTAAACTTTGTTCAAAAAAAACTTAAGTTAAATATAAATTATATACCAAAATGTAGCTAAAGTACCCAGCTATACGCCACATATAGCCAGCCTTCGGAGGATGTCCTAATCTTGGCCCCTTAGCCAAAAGAAAAAATGAGTGAAGTTTAAAAGAAAGTTATTTTTTTAAACTTTGTTCAAAAAAAAACTTAAGTTAAATATAAATTATATACCAAAATGTAGCTAAAGTACCCAGCTATACGCCACATATAGCCAACCTTCGGAGGATGTCCTAATTTTGGCCCCTTAGCCAAAAGAAAAAATGAGTGAAGTTTAAAAGAAAGTTATTTTTTTAAACTTTGTTCAAAAAAAAACTTAAGTTAAATATAAATTATATACCAAAATGTAGCTAAAGTACCCAGCTATACGCCACATATAGCCAACCTTCGGAGGATGTCCTAATTTTGGCCCCTTAGCCAAAAGAAAAAATGAGTGAAGTTTAATAGAATGTTATTTTTTTAAACTTTGTTCAAAAAAAACTTAAGTTAAATATAAATTATATACCAAAATGTAGCTAAAGTACCCAGCTATACGCCACATATAGCCAACCTTCGGAGGATGTCCAAATTTTGGCCCCTTAGCCAAAAGAAAAAATGAGTGAAGCTTAATAGAAAGTTATTTTTTTAAACTTTGTTCAAAAAAAAACTTAAGTTAAATATAAATTATATACCAAAATGTAGCTAAAGTACCCAGCTATACGCCACATATGGCCAACCTTCGGAGGATGTCCTAATTTTGGCCCCTTAGCCAAAAGAAAAAATGAGTGAAGTTTAATAGAATGTTATTTTTTTTAAACTTTGTTCAAAAAAAAACTTAAGTTAAATATAAATTATATACCAAAATTTAGCTAAAGTACCCATCTATACGCCACATATAGCCAACCTTCGGAGGATGTCCAAATTTTGGCCCCTTAGCCAAAAGAAAAAATGAGTGAAGTTTAATAGAAAGTTATTTTTTTAAACTTTGTTCAAAAAAAAACTTAAGTTAAATATAAATTATATACCAGAATGTAGCTAAAGTACCCAGCTATACGCCACATATAGCCAACCTTCGGAGGATGTCCTAATTTTGGCCCCTTAGCCAAAAGAAAAAATGAGTGAAGTTTAATAGAAAGTTATTTTTTTAAACTTTGTTCAACAAAAAAACTTAAGTTAAATATAAATTATATACCAAAATGTAGCTAAAGTACCCAGCTATAAGCCACATATAGCCAACCTTCGGAGGATGTCCTAATTTTGGCCCCTTAGCCAAAAGAAAAAATGAGTGAAGTTTAATAGAAAGTTATTTTTTTAAACTTTGTTCAAAAAAAAACTTAAGTTAAATATAAATTATATACCAAAATGTAGCTAAAGTACCCAGCTATACGCCACATATAGCCAACCTTCGGAGGATGTCCTAATTTTGGCCCCTTAGCCAAAAGAAAAAATGAGTGAAGTTTAATAGAATGTTATTTTTTTAAACTTTGTTCAAAAAAAAACTTAAGTTAAATATAAATTATATACCAAAATGTAGCTAAAGTACCCAGCTATACGCCACATATAGCCAACCTTCGGAGGATGTCCTAATTTTGGCCCCTTAGCCAAAAGAAAAAATGAGTGAAGTTTAAAAGAAAGTTATTTTTTTAAACTTTGTTCAAAAAAAAAACATAAGTTAAATATAAATTATATACCAAAATGTAGCTAAAGTACCCAGCTATACGCCACATATAGCCAACCTTCGGAGGATGTCCTAATTTTGGCCCCTTAGCCAAAAGAAAAAATGAGTGAAGTTTAAAAGAAAGTTATTTTTTTAAACTTTGTTCAAAAAAAAAACATAAGTTAAATATAAATTATATACCAAAATGTAGCTAAAGTACCCAGCTATACGCCACATATGGCCAACCTTCGGAGGATGTCCTAATTTTGGCCCCTTAGCCAAAAGAAAAAATGAGTGAAGTTTAATAGAATGTTATTTTTTTTAAACTTTGTTCAAAAAAAAACTTAAGTTAAATATAAATTATATACCAAAATTTAGCTAAAGTACCCATCTATACGCCACATATAGCCAACCTTCGGAGGATGTCCTAATTTTGGCCCCTTAGCCAAAAGAAAAAATGAGTGAAGTTTAATAGAATGTTATTTTTTTTAAACTTTGTTCAAAAAAAAACTTAAGTTAAATATAAATTATATACCAAAATTTAGCTAAAGTACCCATCTATACGCCACATATAGCCAACCTTCGGAGGATGTCCAAATTTTGGCCCCTTAGCCAAAAGAAAAAATGAGTGAAGTTTAATAGAAAGTTATTTTTTTAAACTTTGTTCAAAAAAAAACTTAAGTTAAATATAAATTATATACCAAAATGTAGCTAAAGTACCCAGCTATACGCCACATATAGCCAACCTTCGGAGGATGTCCTAATTTTGGCCCCTTAGCCAAAAGAAAAAATGAGTGAAGTTTAATAGAAAGTTATTTTTTTAAACTTTGTTCAACAAAAAAACTTAAGTTAAATATAAATTATATACCAAAATGTAGCTAAAGTACCCAGCTATAAGCCACATATAGCCAACCTTCGGAGGATGTCCTAATTTTGGCCCCTTAGCCAAAAGAAAAAATGAGTGAAGTTTAATAGAAAGTTATTTTTTTAAACTTTGTTCAAAAAAAAACTTAAGTTAAATATAAATTATATACCAAAATGTAGCTAAAGTACCCAGCTATACGCCACATATAGCCAACCTTCGGAGGATGTCCTAATTTTGGCCCCTTAGCCAAAAGAAAAAATGAGTGAAGTTTAATAGAATGTTATTTTTTTAAACTTTGTTCAAAAAAAAACTTAAGTTAAATATAAATTATATACCAAAATGTAGCTAAAGTACCCAGCTATACGCCACATATAGCCAACCTTCGGAGGATGTCCTAATTTTGGCCCCTTAGCCAAAAGAAAAAATGAGTGAAGTTTAAAAGAAAGTTATTTTTTTAAACTTTGTTCAAAAAAAAACTTAAGTTAAATATAAATTATATACCAAAATGTAGCTAAAGTACCCAGCTATACGCCACATATAGCCAACCTTCGGAGGATGTCCTAATTTTGGCCCCTTAGCCAAAAGAAAAAATGAGTGAAGTTTAATAGAATGTTATTTTTTTAAACTTTGTTCAAAAAAAAACTTAAGTTAAATATAAATTATATACCAAAATGTAGCTAAAGTACCCAGCTATACGCCACATATAGCCAACCCTCGGAGGATGTCCTAATTTTGGCCCCTTAGCCAAAAGAAAAAATGATTGAAGTTTAAAAGAAAGTTATTTTTTTAAACTTTGTTCAAAAAAAACTTAAGTTAAATATAAATTATATACCAAAATGTAGCTAAAGTACCCAGCTATACGCCACATATAGCCAGCCTTCGGAGGATGTCCTAATCTTGGCCCCTTAGCCAAAAGAAAAAATGAGTGAAGTTTAAAAGAAAGTTATTTTTTTAAACTTTGTTCAAAAAAAAACTTAAGTTAAATATAAATTATATACCAAAATGTAGCTAAAGTACCCAGCTATACGCCACATATAGCCAACCTTCGGAGGATGTCCTAATTTTGGCCCCTTAGCCAAAAGAAAAAATGAGTGAAGTTTAAAAGAAAGTTATTTTTTTAAACTTTGTTCAAAAAAAAACTTAAGTTAAATATAAATTATATACCCAAATGTAGCTAAAGTACCCAGCTATACGCCACATATAGCCAACCTTCGGAGGATGTCCTAATTTTGGCCCCTTAGCCAAAAGAAAAAATGAGTGAAGTTTAAAAGAAAGTTATTTTTTTAAACTTTGTTCAAAAAAAAACCTAAGTTAAATATAAATAATATACCAAAATGTAGCTAAAGTACCCAGCTATACGCCACATATAGCCAACCTTCGGAGGATGTCCTAATTTTGGCCCCTTAGCCAAAAGAAAAAATAAGTGAAGTTTAATAGAAAGTTATTTTTTTAAACTTTGTTCAAAAAAAAACTTAAGTTAAATATAAATTATATACCAAAATGTAGCTAAAGTACCCAGCTATACGCCACATATAGCCAACCTTCGGAGGATGTCCTAATTTTGGCCCCTTAGCCAAAAGAAAAAATGAGTGAAGTTTAATAGAATGTTATTTTTTAAAACTTTGTTCAAAAAAAAACTTAAGTTAAATATAAATTATATACCAAAATGTAGCTAAAGTACCCAGCTATACGCCACATATAGCCAACCTTCGGAGGATGTCCTAATTTTGGCCCCTTAGCCAAAAGAAAAAATGAGTGAAGTTTAAAAGAAAGTTATTTTTTTAAACTTTGTTCAAAAAAAAACTTAAGTTAAATATAAATTATATACCAAAATGTAGCTAAAGTACCCAGCTATACGCCACATATAGCCAACCTTCGGAGGATGTACTAATTTTGGCCCCTTAGCCAAAAGAAAAAATGAGTGAAGTTTAATAGAATGTTATTTTTTTAAACTTTGTTCAAAAAAAAACTTAAGTTAAATATAAATTATATACCAAAATGTAGCTAAAGTACCCAGATATACGCCACATATAGCCAACCTTCGGAGGATGTCCTAATTTTGGCCACTTAGCCAAAAGAAAAAATGAGTGAAGTTTAATAGAAAGTTATTTTTTTAAACTTTGTTCAAAAAAAAACTTAAGTTAAATATAAATTATATACCAAAATGTAGCTAAAGTACCCAGCTATACGCCACATATAGCCAACCTTCGGAGGATGTCCTAATTTTGGCCACTTAGCCAAAAGAAAAAATGAGTGAAGTTTAATAGAATGTTATTTTTTTTAAACTTTGTTCAAAAAAAAACTCAAGTTAAATATAAATTATATACCAAAATGTAGCTAAAGTACCCAGATATACGCCACATATAGCCAACCTTCGGAGGATGTCCTAATTTTGGCCCTTTAGCCAAAAGAAAAAATGAGTGAAGTTTAATAGAAAGTTATTTTTTTAAACTTTTTTCAAAAAAAAACTTAAGTTAAATATAAATTATATACCAAAATGTAGCTAAAGTACCCAGCTATACGCCACATATAGCCAACCTTCGGAGGATGTCCTAATTTTGGCCCCTTAGCCAAAAGAAAAAATGAGTGAAGTTTAATAGAAAGTTATTTTTTTAAACTTTGTTCAACAAAAAAACTTAAGTTAAATATAAATTATATACCAAAATGTAGCTAAAGTACCCAGCTATACGCCACATATAACCAACCTTCGGAGGATGTCCTAATTTTGGCCCCTTAGCCAAAAGAAAAAATGAGTGAAGTTTAAAAGAAAGTTATTTTTTTAAACTTTGTTCAAAAAAAAACTTAAGTTAAATATAAATTATATACCAAAATGTAGCTAAAGTACCCAGCTATACGCCACATATAGCCAACCTTCGGAGGATGTCCTAATTTTGGCCCCTTAGCCAAAAGAAAAAATGAGTGAAGTTTAATAGAAAGTTATTTTTTTAAACTTTGTTCAACAAAAAAACTTAAGTTAAATATAAATTATATACCAAAATGTAGCTAAAGTACCCAGCTATACGCCACATATAACCAACCTTCGGAGGATGTCCTAATTTTGGCCACTTAGCCAAAAGAAAAAATGAGTGAAGTTTAATAGAATGTTATTTTTTTTAAACTTTGTTCAAAACAAACTTAAGTTAAATATAAATTATATACCAAAATGTAGCTAAAGTACCCAGCTATACGCCACATATAGCCAACCTTCGGAGGATGTCCTAATTTTGGCCCCTTAGCCAAAAGAAAAAATGAGTGAAGTTTAAAAGAAAGTTATTTTTTTAAAATTTGTTCAAAAAAAAACTTAAGTTAAATATAAATTATATACCAAAATGTAGCTAAAGTACCCAGCTATACGCCACATATAGCCAACCTTCGGAGGATGTCCTAATTTTGGCCCCTTAGCCAAAAGAAAAAATGAGTGAAGTTTAATAGAAAGTTATTTTTTTAAACTTTGTTCAACAAAAAAACTTAAGTTAAATATAAATTATATACCAAAATGTAGCTAAAGTACCCAGCTATACGCCACATATAACCAACCTTCGGAGGATGTCCTAATTTTGGCCCCTTAGCCAAAAGAAAAAATGAGTGAAGTTTAAAAGAAAGTTATTTTTTTAAACTTTGTTCAAAAAAAAACTTAAGTTAAATATAAATTATATACCAAAATGTAGCTAAAGTACCCAGCTATACGCCACATATAGCCAACCTTCGGAGGATGTCCTAATTTTGGCCCCTTAGCCAAAAGAAAAAATGAGTGAAGTTTAAAAGAAAGTTATTTTTTTAAAATTTGTTCAAAAAAAAACTTAAGTTAAATATAAATTATATACCAAAATGTAGCTAAAGTACCCAGCTATACGCCACATATAGCCAACCTTCGGAGGATGTCCTAATTTTGGCCCCTTAGCCAAAAGAAAAAATGAGTGAAGTTTAATAGAAAGTTATTTTTTTAAACTTTGTTCAACAAAAAAACTTAAGTTAAATATAAATTATATACCAAAATGTAGCTAAAGTACCCAGCTATACGCCACATATAACCAACCTTCGGAGGATGTCCTAATTTTGGCCCCTTAGCCAAAAGAAAAAATGAGTGAAGTTTAAAAGAAAGTTATTTTTTTAAACTTTGTTCAAAAAAAAACTTAAGTTAAATATAAATTATATACCAAAATGTAGCTAAAGTACCCAGCTATACGCCACATATAGCCAACCTTCGGAGGATGTCCTAATTTTGGCCCCTTAGCCAAAAGAAAAAATGAGTGAAGTTTAATAGAAAGTTATTTTTTTAAACTTTGTTCAACAAAAAAACTTAAGTTAAATATAAATTATATACCAAAATGTAGCTAAAGTACCCAGCTATACGCCACATATAACCAACCTTCGGAGGATGTCCTAATTTTGGCCACTTAGCCAAAAGAAAAAATGAGTGAAGTTTAATAGAATGTTATTTTTTTTAAACTTTGTTCAAAACAAACTTAAGTTAAATATAAATTATATACCAAAATGTAGCTAAAGTACCCAGCTATACGCCACATATAGCCAACCTTCGGAGGATGTCCTAATTTTGGCCCCTTAGCCAAAAGAAAAAATGAGTGAAGTTTAAAAGAAAGTTATTTTTTTAAAATTTGTTCAAAAAAAAACTTAAGTTAAATATAAATTATATACCAAAATGTAGCTAAAGTACCCAGCTATACGCCACATATAGCCAACCTTCGGAGGATGTCCTAATTTTGGCCCCTTAGCCAAAAGAAAAAATGAGTGAAGTTTAATAGAAAGTTATTTTTTTAAACTTTGTTCAAAAAAAAACTTAAGTTAAATATAAATTATATACCAAAATGTAGCTAAAGTACCCAGCTATACGCCACATATGGCCAACCTTCGGAGGATGTCCTAATTTTGGCCCCTTAGCCAAAAGAAAAAATGGGTGAAGTTTAATAGAAAGTTATTTTTTTAAACTTTGTTCAACAAAAAAACTTAAGTTAAATATAAATTATATACCAAAATGTAGCTAAAGTACCCAGCTATACGCCACATATGGCCAACCTTCGGAGGATGTCCTAATTTTGGCCCCTTAGCCAAAAGAAAAAATGAGTGAAGTTTAATAGAAAGTTATTTTTTTAAACTTTGTTCAACAAAAAAACTTAAGTTAAATATAAATTATATACCAAAATGTAGCTAAAGTACCCAGCTATACGCCACATATAACCAACCTTCGGACGATGTCCTAATTTTGGCCACTTAGCCAAAAGAAAAAATGAGTGAAGTTTAATAGAATGTTATTTTTTTTAAACTTTGTTCAAAAAAAAAACTTAAGTTAAATATAAATTATATACCAAAATGTAGCTAAAGTACCCAGCTATACGCCACATATAGCCAACCTTCGGAGGATGTCCTAATTTTGGCCCCTTAGCCAAAAGAAAAAATGAGTGAAGTTTAAAAGAAAGTTATTTTTTTAAACTTTGTTCAAAAAAAAACTTAAGTTAAATATAAATTATATACCAAAATGTAGCTAAAGTACCCAGCTATACGCCACATATAGCCAACCTTCGGAGGATGTCCTAATTTTGGCCCCTTAGCCAAAAGAAAAAATGAGTGAAGTTTAATAGAAAGTTATTTTTTTAAACTTTGTTCAAAAAAAAACTTAAGTTAAATATAAATTATATACCAAAATGTAGCTAAAGTACCCAGCTATACGCCACATATGGCCAACCTTCGGAGGATGTCCTAATTTTGGCCCCTTAGCCAAAAGAAAAAATGAGTGAAGTTTAATAGAAAGTTATTTTTTTTAAACTTTGTTCAAAAAAAAAACTTAAGTTAAATATAAATTATATACCAAAATGTAGCTAAAGTACCCAGCTATACGCCACATATAGCCAACCTTCGGAGGATGTCCTAATTTTGGCCCCTTAGCCAAAAGAAAAAATGAGTGAAGTTTAAAAGAAAGTTATTTTTTTAAACTTTGTTCAAAAAAAAACTTAAGTTAAATATAAATTATATACCAAAATGTAGCTAAAGTACCCAGCTATACGCCACATATAACCAACCTTCGGAGGATGTCCTAATTTTGGCCACTTAGCCAAAAGAAAAAATGAGTGAAGTTTAATAGAATGTTATTTTTTTTAAACTTTGTTCAAAAAAAAAACTTAAGTTAAATATAAATTATATACCAAAATGTAGCTAAAGTACCCAGCTATACGCCACATATAGCCAACCTTCGGAGGATGTCCTAATTTTGGCCCCTTAGCCAAAAGAAAAAATGAGTGAAGTTTAAAAGAAAGTTATTTTTTTAAACTTTGTTCAAAAAAAAACTTAAGTTAAATATAAATTATATACCAAAATGTAGCTAAAGTACCCAGCTATACGCAACATATAGCCAACCTTCGGAGGATGTCCTAATTTTGGCCCCTTAGCCAAAAGAAAAAATGAGTGAAGTTTAAAAGAAAGTTATTTTTTTAAACTTTGTTCAAAAAAAAACTTAAGTTAAATATAAATAATATACCAAAATGTAGCTAAAGTACCCAGCTATACGCCACATATAGCCAACCTTCGGAGGATGTCCTAATTTTGGCCCCTTAGCCAAAAGAAAAAATGAGTGAAGTTTAATAGAAAGTTATTTTTTTAAACTTTGTTCAAAAAAAAACTTAAGTTAAATATAAATTATATACCAAAATGTAGCTAAAGTACCCAGCTATACGCCACATATGGCCAACCTTCGGAGGATGTCCTAATTTTGGCCCTTAGCCAAAAGAAAAAATGAGTGAAGTTTAATAGAATGTTATTTTTTTTAAACTTTGTTCAAAAAAAAACTTAAGTTAAATATAAATTATATACCAAAATGTAGCTAAAGTACCCAGCTATACGCCACATATAGCCAACCTTCGGAGGATGTCCTAATTTTGGCCCCTTAGCCAAAAGAAAAAATGAGTGAAGTTTAATAGAATGTTATTTTTTTTAAACTTTGTTCAAAAAAAAACTTAAGTTAAATATAAATTATATACCAAAATGTAGCTAAAGTACCCAGCTATACGCCACATATAGCCAACCTTCGGAGGATGTCCTAATTTTGGCCCCTTAGCCAAAAGAAAAAATGAGTGAAGTTTAATAGAATGTTATTTTTTTAAACTTTGTTCAAAAAAAACTTAAGTTAAATATAAATTATATACCAAAATGTAGCTAAAGTACCCAGCTATACGCCACATATAGCCAACCCTCGGAGGATGTCCTAATTTTGGCCCCTTAGCCAAAAGAAAAAATGATTGAAGTTTAAAAGGAAGTTATTTTTTTAAACTTTGTTCAAAAAAAACTTAAGTTAAATATAAATTATATACCAAAATGTAGCTAAAGTACCCAGCTATACGCCACATATAGCCAGCCTTCGGAGGATGTCCTAATCTTGGCCCCTTAGCCAAAAGAAAAAATGAGTGAAGTTTAAAAGAAAGTTATTTTTTTAAACTTTGTTCAAAAAAAAACTTAAGTTAAATATAAATTATATACCAAAATGTAGCTAAAGTACCCAGCTATACGCCACATATAGCCAACCTTCGGAGGATGTCCTAATTTTGGCCCCTTAGCCAAAAGAAAAAATGAGTGAAGTTTAAAAGAAAGTTATTTTTTTAAACTTTGTTCAAAAAAAAACTTAAGTTAAATATAAATTATATACCAAAATGTAGCTAAAGTACCCAGCTATACGCCACATATAGCCAACCTTCGGAGGATGTCCTAATTTTGGCCCCTTAGCCAAAAGAAAAAATGAGTGAAGTTTAATAGAAAGTTATTTTTTTAAACTTTGTTCAAAAAAAAACTTAAGTTAAATATAAATTATATACCAGAATGTAGCTAAAGTACCCAGCTATACGCCACATATAGCCAACCTTCGGAGGATGTCCTAATTTTGGCCCCTTAGCCAAAAGAAAAAATGAGTGAAGTTTAATAGAAAGTTATTTTTTTAAACTTTGTTCAACAAAAAAACTTAAGTTAAATATAAATTATATACCAAAATGTAGCTAAAGTACCCAGCTATAAGCCACATATAGCCAACCTTCGGAGGATGTCCTAATTTTGGCCCCTTAGCCAAAAGAAAAAATGAGTGAAGTTTAATAGAAAGTTATTTTTTTAAACTTTGTTCAAAAAAAAACTTAAGTTAAATATAAATTATATACCAAAATGTAGCTAAAGTACCCAGCTATACGCCACATATAGCCAACCTTCGGAGGATGTCCTAATTTTGGCCCCTTAGCCAAAAGAAAAAATGAGTGAAGTTTAATAGAATGTTATTTTTTTAAACTTTGTTCAAAAAAAAACTTAAGTTAAATATAAATTATATACCAAAATGTAGCTAAAGTACCCAGCTATACGCCACATATAGCCAACCTTCGGAGGATGTCCTAATTTTGGCCCTTTAGCCAAAAGAAAAAATGAGTGAAGTTTAAAAGAAAGTTATTTTTTTAAACTTTGTTCAAAAAAAAACATAAGTTAAATATAAATTATATACCAAAATGTAGCTAAAATACCCAGCTATACGCCACATATAGCCAACCTTCGGAGGATGTCCTAATTTTGGCCCCTTAGCCAAAAGAAAAAATGAGTGAAGTTTAATAGAATGTTATTTTTTTAAACTTTGTTCAAAAAAAAACTTAAGTTAAATATAAATTATATACCAAAATGTAGCTAAAGTACCCAGCTATACGCCACATATAGCCAACCCTCGGAGAATGTCCTAATTTTGGCCCCTTAGCCAAAAGAAAAAATGATTGAAGTTTAAAAGAAAGTTATTTTTTTAAACTTTGTTCAAAAAAAACTTAAGTTAAATATAAATTATATACCAAAATGTAGCTAAAGTACCCAGCTATACGCCACATATAGCCAGCCTTCGGAGGATGTCCTAATCTTGGCCCCTTAGCCAAAAGAAAAAATGAGTGAAGTTTAAAAGAAAGTTATTTTTTTAAACTTTGTTCAAAAAAAAACTTAAGTTAAATATAAATTATATACCAAAATGTAGCTAAAGTACCCAGCTATACGCCACATATAGCCAACCTTCGGAGGATGTCCTAATTTTGGCCCCTTAGCCAAAAGAAAAAATGAGTGAAGTTTAATAGAATGTTATTTTTTAAAACTTTGTTCAAAAAAAAACTTAAGTTAAATATAAATTATATACTAAAATGTAGCTAAAGTACCCAGCTATACGCCACATATAGCCAACCTTCGGAGGATGTCCTAATTTTGGCCCCTTAGCCAAAAGAAAAAATGAGTGAAGTTTAAAAGAAAGTTATTTTTTTAAACTTTGTTCAAAAAAAAACTTAAGTTAAATAAAAATTATATACCAAAATGTAGCTAAAGTACCCAGCTATACGCCACATATAGCCAACCTTCGGAGGATGTCATAATTTTGGCCCCTTAGCCAAAAGAAAAAATGAGTGAAGTTTAATAGAATGTTATTTTTTTAAACTTTGTTCAAAAAAAAACTTAAGTTAAATATAAATTATATACCAAAATGTAGCTAAAGTACCCAGCTATACGCCACATATAGCCAACCTTCGGAGGATGTCCTAATTTTGGCCACTTAGCCAAAAGAAAAAATTAGTGAAGTTTAATAGAAAGTTATTTTTTTAAACTTTGTTCAAAAAAAAACTTAAGTTAAATATAAATTATATACCAAAATGTAGCTAAAGTACCCAGCTATACGCCACATATAGCCAACCTTCGGAGGATGTCCTAATTTTGGCCACTTAGCCAAAAGAAAAAATGAGTGAAGTTTAATAGAATGTTATTTTTTTTAAACTTTGTTCAAAAAAAAAACTCAAGTTAAATATAAATTATATACCAAAATGTAGCTAAAGTACCCAGCTATACGCCACATATAGCCAACCTTCGGAGGATGTCCTAATTTTGGCCCCTTAGCCAAAAGAAAAAATGAGTGAAGTTTAATAGAAAGTTATTTTTTTAAACTTTTTTCAAAAAAAAACTTAAGTTAAATATAAATTATATACCAAAATGTAGCTAAAGTACCCAGCTATACGCCACATATAGCCAACCTTCGGAGGATGTCCTAATTTTGGCCCCTTAGCCAAAAGAAAAAATGAGTGAAGTTTAATAGAAAGTTATTTTTTTAAACTTTGTTCAACAAAAAAACTTAAGTTAAATATAAATTATATACCAAAATGTAGCTAAAGTACCCAGCTATACGCCACATATAACCAACCTTCGGAGGATGTCCTAATTTTGGCCCCTTAGCCAAAAGAAAAAATGAGTGAAGTTTAAAAGAAAGTTATTTTTTTAAACTTTGTTCAAAAAAAAACTTAAGTTAAATATAAATTATATACCAAAATGTAGCTAAAGTACCCAGCTATACGCCACATATAGCCAACCTTCGGAGGATGTCCTAATTTTGGCCCCTTAGCCAAAAGAAAAAATGAGTGAAGTTTAATAGAAAGTTATTTTTTTAAACTTTGTTCAACAAAAAAACTTAAGTTAAATATAAATTATATACCAAAATGTAGCTAAAGTACCCAGCTATACGCCACATATAACCAACCTTCGGAGGATGTCCTAATTTTGGCCACTTAGCCAAAAGAAAAAATGAGTGAAGTTTAATAGAATGTTATTTTTTTTAAACTTTGTTCAAAAAAAAACTTAAGTTAAATATAAATTATATACCAAAATGTAGCTAAAGTACCCAGCTATACGCCACATATAGCCAACCTTCGGAGGATGTCCTAATTTTGGCCCCTTAGCCAAAAGAAAAAATGAGTGAAGTTTAATAGAAAGTTATTTTTTTAAACTTTGTTCAAAAAAAAACTTAAGTTAAATATAAATTATATACCAAAATGTAGCTAAAGTACCCAGCTATACGCCACATATAGCCAACCTTCGGAGGATGTCCTAATTTTGGCCCCTTAGCCAAAAGAAAAAATGATTGAAGTTTAATAGAAAGTTATTTTTTTAAACTTTGTTCAAAAAAAAACTTAAGTTAAATATAAATTATATACCAAAATGTAGCTAAAGTACCCAGCTATACGCCACATATAGCCAACCCTCGGAGGATGTCCTAATTTTGGCCCCTTAGCCAAAAGAAAAAAAGAGTGAAGTTTAAAAGAAAGTTATTTTTTTAAACTTTGTTCTAAAAAAAACTTAAGTTAAATATAAATTATATACCAAAATGTAGCTAAAGTACCCAGCTATACGCCACATATAGCCAACCTTCGGAGGATGTCCTAATTTTGGCCCCTTAGCCAAAAGAAAAAATGAGTGAAGTTTAAAAGAAAGTTATTTTTTTAAACTTTGTTCAACAAAAAAACTTAAGTTAAATATAAATTATATACCAAAATGTAGCTAAAGTACCCAGCTATACGCCACATATAGCCAACCTTCGGAGGATGTCCTAATTTTGGCCCCTTAGCCAAAAGAAAAAATGAGTGAAGTTTAATAGAAAGTTATTTTTTTAAACTTTGTTCAAAAAAAAACTTAAGTTAAATATAAATTATATACCAAAATGTAGCTAAAGTACCCAGCTATACGCCACATATAGCTAACCTTCGGAGGATGTCCTAATTTTGCCCCTTAGCCAAAAGAAAAAATGAGTGAAGTTTAATAGAAAGTTATTTTTTTAAACTTTGTTCAAAAAAAAACTTAAGTTAAATACAAATTATATACCAAAATGTAGCTAAAGTACCCAGCTATACGCCACATATAGCCAACCTTCAGAGGATGTCCTAATTTTGGCCCCTTAGCCAAAAGAAAAAAAGAGTGAAGTTTAAAAGAAAGTTATTTTTTTAAACTTTGTTCAAAAAAAAACTTATGCCCCTATTGCGGTTCTCCACTTTTGTAACAGTTTGGTTGTCTTTGGTAAATTTGCATTGCCATTCTCAACTCGACTGGCAGTTGGCTTTTCAGTTGTGTATCTGTTTTTTTGGTATTGCCGTTTTCAACTTTGTAAAAGTTTGGTCGACAGAAACGTTATAAATACACAACTGTTTATTAGTAGTTGAGTTGTTTTCAGTTTCAGTTGACTTTCATTTTTAAAAGCAAAAAAAAAAAATAACAATGGAAAAACCGTTAGTAGAAACATTTGTTATACTGTATATTAGAATTTCACAGCATTTAATACATTCGTAGATCTTTGAAAATTACAACTAAAGCACAATTTGAGAGTTTGTTAATCTAATGGAAAAAAAAAACCCAGAGATTGCACGTGGAAAACCAAAATTTAGTATGACCAAAAACCAGTGTAAAGATATATGGGACTTTAACAAATTACTTTAATATAGGAGGAATAGCCACTACGCGAACAGGTGGTTTTTAAATGATCTTTGATTTCATCCAGCAAATAGCAAAACGCTTCCTTGTTTAGTCGGAAATAACTTTTAAATCTACAAATTTAAAATTATTATTTAGTTACATTTTTTTATTTTTCGAATTTATACTATGAGTTAAATTTAAATAATTGTAAATTTTTCTGTACATAAATATACTTCATTGCTATCCAACGGAAAGCTAAGGTAAAATGTAACAAGAAAATACAATATAATAGTCTGGTAGTGTATAAAGTCATTCCTAAAAAAATTTAAGGAATAGAGCTATTACAAAAAGCTTTATAAAATACATAAATGAAATTTAACTCATAGAATAAATTCGAAAAATAAAAAAATGTTGAATATAATAAAGTTGCTTATGAAAAAGAAATAATTCCCAATATCTATTATTTAGTTACGTTACTAATTATAAGTTCTTACTTGGCATTGGGTAGTTCAAGAGGGTTGGAATCAGCAGGAATTTTTCTTCTTATACGTAGCACATCTGTACAAGAGTTTTCATTTTCATCATCATAAAATAAATCGACACTAATATCCATTGTAAATACTTTTTATTCAATACACAATTAAAAATACTTTTAGTTTAAAAAATTATTTAATTTTATAAAATTTTCTCTTGTCAAACGTTATATTTAAAGTTGGTAAATCGATATTTTAAGTTGGCAACTTTATAGCAAACTCAACTAAAAACCGTTGGGTATCACAATACCTAAAATGAGTTTGGTTGTGCATAAGTTGGGTTGACTCTCACATGACCAAACTGAGTTGAGTGGAGAACCGCAATAGGGGCATTAAGTTAAATATAAATTATATACCAAAATGTAGCTAAAGTACCCAGCTATACGCCACATATAGCCAACCTTCGGAGGATGTCCTAATTTTGGCCCCTTAGCCAAAAGAAAAAATGAGTGAAGTTTAATAGAATGTTATTTTTTTAAACTTTGTTCAAAAAAAAACTTAAGTTAAATATAAATTATATACCAAAAAGTAGCTAACGTACCCAGCTATACGCCAATTATAGCCAACCTTCGGAGGATGTCCTAATTTTGGCCCCTTAGCCAAAAGAAAAAATTAGTGAAGTTTAAAAGAAAGTTATTTTTTTAAACTTTGTTCAAAAAAAAACTTAAGTTAAATATAAATTATATACCAAAATGTAGCTAAAGTACCCAGCTATACGCCACATATAGCCAACCTTCGGAGGATATCCTAATTTTGGCCCCTTAGCCAAAAGAAAAAATGAGTGAAGTTTAATAGAAAGTTATTTTTTTAAACTTTGTTCAAAAAAAAACTTAAGTTAAATATAAATTATATACCAAAATGTAGCTAAAGTACCCAGATATACGCCACATATAGCCAACCTTCGGAGGATGTCCTAATTTTGGCCCCTTAGCCAAAAGAAAAAATGAGTGAAGTTTAATAGAAAGTTATTTTTTTAAACTTTGTTCAACAAAAAAACTTAAGTTAAATATAAATTATATACCAAAATGTAGCTTAAGTACCCAGCTATAAGCCACATATAGCCAACCTTCGGAGGATGTCCTAATTTTGGCCCCTTAGCCAAAAGAAAAAATGAGTGAAGTTTAATAGAAAGTTATTTTTTTAAACTTTGTTCAAAAAAAAACTTAAGTTAAATATAAATTATATACCAAAATGTAGCTAAAGTACCCAGCTATACGCCACATATAGCCAACCCTCGGAGGATGTCCTAATTTTGGCCCCTTAGCCAAAAGAAAAAATGAGTGAAGTTTAAAAGAAAGTTATTTTTTTAAACTTTGTTCAAAAAAAAACTTAAGTTAAATATAAATTATATACCAAAATGTAGCTAAAGTACCCAGCTATACGCCACATATAGCCAACCTTCGGAGGATGTCCTAATTTTGGCCCCTTAGCCAAAAGAAAAAATGAGTGAAGTTTAAAAGAAAGTTATTTTTTTAAACTTTGTTCAAAAAAAAACTTAAGTTAAATATAAATTATATACCAAAATGTAGTTAAAGTACCCAGCTATACGCCACATATAGCCAACCTTCGGAGGATGTCCTAATTTTGGCCCCTTAGCCAAAAGAAAAAATGAGTGAAGTTTAATAGAAAGTTATTTTTTTAAACTTTGTTCAAAAAAAAACTTAAGTTAAATATAAATTATATACCAAAATGTAGCTAAAGTACCCAGCTATACGCCACATATAGCCAACCTTCGGACGATGTCCTAATTTTGGCCCCTTAGCCAAAAGAAAAAATGAGTGAAGTTTAATAGAAAGTTATTTTTTTAAACTTTGTTCAAAAAAAAACTTAAGTTAAATACAAATTATATACCAAAATGTAGCTAAAGTACCCAGCTATACGCCACATATAGCCAACCTTCAGAGGATGTCCTAATTTTGGCCCCTTAGCCAAAAGAAAAAATGAGTGAAGTTTAAAAGAAAGTTATTTTTTTAAACTTTGTTCAAAAAAAAACTTAAGTTAAATATAAATTATATACCAAAATGTAGCTAAAATACCCAGCTATACGCCACATATAGCCAACCTTCGGAGGATGTCCTAATTTTGGCCCCTTAGCCAAAAGAAAAAATGAGTGAAGTTTAATAGAATGTTATTTTTTTAAACTTTGTTCAAAAAAAAACTTAAGTTAAATATAAATTATATACCAAAATGTAGCTAAAGTACCCAGCTATACGCCACATATAGCCAACCTTCGGAGGATGTCCTAATTTTGGCCCCTTAGCCAAAAGAAAAAATGAGTGAAGTTTAATAGAATGTTATTTTTTTAAACTTTGTTCAAAAAAAAACTTAAGTTAAATATAAATTATATACCAAAAAGTAGCTAACGTACCCAGCTATACGCCAATTATAGCCAACCTTCGGAGGATGTCCTAATTTTGGCCCCTTAGCCAAAAGAAAAAATGAGTGAAGTTTAATAGAAAGTTATTTTTTTAAACTTTGTTCAAAAAAAAACTTAAGTTAAATATAAATTATATACCAAAATGTAGCTAAAGTACCCAGATATACGCCACATATAGCCAACCTTCGGAGGATGTCCTAATTTTGGCCCCTTAGCTAAAAGAAAAAATGAGTGAAGTTTAATAGAAAGTTATTTTTTTAAACTTTGTTCAACAAAAAAACTTAAGTTAAATATAAATTATATACCAAAATGTAGCTAAAGTACCCAGCTATAAGCCACATATAGCCAACCTTCGGAGGATGTCCTAATTTTGGCCCCTTAGCCAAAAGAAAAAATGAGTGAAGTTTAATAGAAAGTTATTTTTTTAAACTTTGTTCAAAAAAAAACTTAAGTTAAATATAAATTATATACCAAAATGTAGCTAAAGTACCCAGCTATACGCCACATATAGCCAACCCTCGGAGGATGTCCTAATTTTGGCCCCTTAGCCAAAAGAAAAAATGAGTGAAGTTTAAAAGAAAGTTATTTTTTTAAACTTTGTTCAAAAAAAAACTTAAGTTAAATATAAATTATATACCAAAATGTAGCTAAAGTACCCAGCTATACGCCACATATAGCCAACCTTCGGAGGATGTCCTAATTTTGGCCCCTTAGCCAAAAGAAAAAATGAGTGAAGTTTAAAAGAAAGTTATTTTTTTAAACTTTGTTCAAAAAAAAACTTAAGTTAAATATAAATTATATACCAAAATGTAGTTAAAGTACCCAGCTATACGCCACATATAGCCAACCTTCGGAGGATGTCCTAATTTTGGCCCCTTAGCCAAAAGAAAAAATGAGTGAAGTTTAATAGAAAGTTATTTTTTTAAACTTTGTTCAAAAAAAAACTTAAGTTAAATATAAATTATATACCAAAATGTAGCTAAAGTACCCAGCTATACGCCACATATAGCCAACCTTCGGAGGATGTCCTAATTTTGGCCCCTTAGCCAAAAGAAAAAATTAGTGAAGTTTAATAGAAAGTTATTTTTTTAAACTTTGTTCAAAAAAAAACTTAAGTTAAATACAAATTATATACCAAAATGTAGCTAAAGTACCCAGCTATACGCCACATATAGCCAACCTTCAGAGGATGTCCTAATTTTGGCCCCTTAGCCAAAAGAAAAAATGAGTGAAGTTTAAAAGAAAGTTATTTTTTTAAACTTTGTTCAAAAAAAAACTTAAGTTAAATATAAATTATATACCAAAATGTAGCTAAAGTACCCAGCTATACGCCACATATAGCCAACCTTCGGAGGATGTCCTAATTTTGGCCCCTTAGCCAAAAGAAAAAATGAGTGAAGTTTAATAGAATGTTATTTTTTTAAACTTTGTTCAAAAAAAAACTTAAGTTAAATATAAATTATATACCAAAATGTAGCTAAAGTACCCAGCTATACGCCACATATAGCCAACCTTCGGAGGATGTCCTAATTTTGGCCCCTTAGCCAAAAGAAAAAATGAGTGAAGTTTAATAGAATGTTATTTTTTTAAACTTTGTTCAAAAAAAAACTTAAGTTAAATATAAATTATATACCAAAATGTAGCTAAAGTACCAAGCTATACGCCACATATAGCCAACCTTCGGAGGATGTCCTAATTTTGGCCCCTTAGCCAAAAGAAAAAATGAGTGAAGTTTAATAGAAAGTTATTTTTTTAAACTTTGTTCAAAAAAAAACTTAAGTTAAATATAAATTATATACCAAAATGTAGCTAAAGTACCCAGCTATACGCCACATATAGCCAACCTTCGGAGGATGTCCTAATTTTGGCCCCTTAGCCAAAAGAAAAAATGAGTGAAGTTTAATAGAAAGTTATTTTTTTAAACTTTGTTCAACAAAAAAACTTAAGTTAAATATAAATTATATACCAAAATGTAGCTAAAGTAACCAGCTATACGCCACATATAGCCAACCTTCGGAGGATGTCCTAATTTTGGCCCCTTAGCCGAAAGAAAAAATGAGTGAAGTTTAATAGAATGTTATTTTTTTAAACTTTGTTCAAAAAAAAACTTAAGTTAAATATAAATTATATACCAAAATGTAGCTAAAGTACCCAGCTATACGCCACATATAGCCAACCTTCGGAGGATGTCCTAATTTTGGCCCCTTAGCCAAAAGAAAAAATGAGTGAAGTTTAATAGAATGTTATTTTTTTAAACTTTGTTCAAAAAAAAACTTAAGTTAAATATAAATTATATACCAAAATGTAGCTAAAGTACCCAGCTATACGCCACATATAGCCAACCTTCGGAGGATGTCCTAATTTTGGCCCCTTAGCCAAAAGAAAAAATGAGTGAAGTTAAATAGAAAGTTATTTTTTTAAACTTTTTTCAAAAAAAAACTTAAGTTAAATATAAATTATATACCAAAATGTAGCTAAAGTACCCAGCTATACGCCACATATAGCCAACCTTCGGAGGATGTCCTAATTTTGGCCCCTTAGCCAAAAGAAAAAATGAGTGAAGTTTAATAGAAAGTTATTTTTTTAAACTTTGTTCAACAAAAAAACTTAAGTTAAATATAAATTATATACCAAAATGTAGCTAAAGTACCCAGCTATACGCCACATATAACCAACCTTCGGAGGATGTCCTAATTTTGGCCACTTAGCCAAAAGAAAAAATGAGTGAAGTTTAATAGAATGTTATTTTTTTTAAACTTTGTTCAAAAAAAAAACTCAAGTTAAAGATAAATTATATACCAAAATGTAGCTAAAGTACCCAGCTATACGCCACATATAGCCAACCTTCGGAGGATGTCCTAATTTTGGCCCCTTAGCCAAAAGAAAAAATGAGTGAAGTTTAATAGAAAGTTATTTTTTTAAACTTTGTTCAAAAAAAAACTTAAGTTAAATATAAATTATATACCAAAATGTAGCTAAAGTACCCAGCTATACGCCACATATAGCCAACCTGCGGAGGATGTCCTAATTTTGGCCCCTTAGCCAAAAGAAAAAATGAGTGAAGTTTAATAGAAAGTTATTTTTTTAAACTTTGTTCAACAAAAAAACTTAAGTTAAATATAAATTATATACCAAAATATAGCTAAAGTACCCAGCTATTAGCCACATATAGCCAACCTTCGGAGGATGTCCTAATTTTGGCCCCTTAGCCAAAAGAAAAAATGAGTGAAGTTTAATAGAAAGTTATTTTTTTAAACTTTGTTCAACAAAAAAACTTAAGTTAAATATAAATTATATACCAAAATGTAGCTAAAGTACCCAGCTATTAGCCACATATAGCCAACCTTCGGAGGATGTCCTAATTTTGGCCCCTTAGCCAAAAGAAAAAATGAGTGAAGTTTAATAGAAAGTTATTTTTTTAAACTTTGTTAAAAAAAAAACTTAAGTTAAATATAAATTATATACCAAAATGTAGCTAAAGTACCCAGCTATACGCCACATATAGCCAACCTTCGGAGGATGTCCTAATTTTGGCCCCTTAGCCAAAAGAAAAAATGAGTGAAGTTTAATAGAAAGTTATTTTTTTAAACTTTGTTCAAAAAAAAACTTAAGTTAAATATAAATTATATACCAAAATGTAGCTAAAGTACCCAGCTATACGCCACATATAGCCAACCTTCGGAGGATGTCCTAATTTTGGCCCCTTAGCCAAAAGAAGAAATGAGTGAAGTTTAATAGAAAGTTATTTTTTTAAGCTTTGTTCAAAAAAAAACTTAAGTTAAATATAAATTATATACCAAAATGTAGCTAAAGTACCCAGCTATACGCCACATATAGCCAACCTTCGGAGGATATCCTAATTTTGGCCCCTTAGCCAAAAGAAAAAATGAGTGAAGTTTAATAGAAAGTTATTTTTCTAAACTTTGTTCAAAAAAAAACTTAAGTTAAATATAAATTATATACCAAAATGTAGCTAAAGTACCCAGCTATACGCCACATATAGCCAACCTTCGGAGGATGTCCTAATTTTGGCCCCTTAGCCAAAAGAAAAAATGAGTGAAGTTTAATAGAATGTTATTTTTTTAAACTTTGTTCAAAAAAAAACTTAAGTTAAATATAAATTATATACCAAAAAGTAGCTAACGTACCCAGCTATACGCCACTTATAGCCAACCTTCGGAGGATGTCCTAATTTTGGCCCCTTAGCCAAAAGAAAAAATGAGTGAAGTTTAAAAGAAAGTTATTTTTTTAAACTTTGTTCAAAAAAAAACTTAAGTTAAATATAAATTATATACCAAAATGTAGCTAAAGTACCCAGCTATACGCCACATATAGCCAACCTTCGGAGGATATCCTAATTTTGGCCCCTTAGCCAAAAGAAAAAATGAGTGAAGTTTAATAGAAAGTTATTTTTTTAAACTTTGTTCAAAAAAAAACTTAAGTTAAATATAAATTATATACCAAAATGTAGCTAAAGTACCCAGCTATACGCCACATATAGCCAACCTTCGGAGGATGTCCTAATTTTGGCCCCTTAGCCAAAAGAAAAAATGAGTGAAGTTTAATAGAAAGTTATTTTTTTAAACTTTGTTCAACAAAAAAACTTAAGTTAAATATAAATTATATACCAAAATGTAGCTAAAGTACCCAGCTATAAGCCACATATAGCCAACCTTCGGAGGATGTCCTAATTTTGGCCCCTTAGCCAAAAGAAAAAATGAGTGAAGTTTAATAGAAAGTTATTTTTTTAAACTTTGTTCAAAAAAAAACTTAAGTTAAATATAAATTATATACCAAAATGTAGCTAAAGTACCCAGCTATACGCCACATATAGCCAACCCTCGGAGGATGTCCTAATTTTGGCCCCTTAGCCAAAAGAAAAAATGAGTGAAGTTTAAAAGAAAGTTATTTTTTTAAACTTTGTTCAAAAAAAAACTTAAGTTAAATATAAATTATATACCAAAATGTAGCTAAAGTACCCAGCTATACGCCACATATAGCCAACCTTCGGAGGATGTCCTAATTTTGGCCCCTTAGCCAAAAGAAAAAATGAGTGAAGTTTAAAAGAAAGTTATTTTTTTAAACTTTGTTCAAAAAAAAACTTAAGTTAAATATAAATTATATACCAAAATGTAGCTAAAGTACCCAGCTATACGCCACATATAGCCAACCTTCGGAGGATGTCCTAATTTTGGCCCCTTAGCCAAAAGAAAAAATGAGTGAAGTTTAATAGAAAGTTATTTTTTTAAACTTTGTTCAAAAAAAAACTTAAGTTAAATATAAATTATATACCAAAATGTAGCTAAAGTACCCAGCTATACGCCACATATAGCCAACCTTCGGAGGATGTCCTAATTTTGGCCCCTTAGCCAAAAGAAAAAATGAGTGAAGTTTAATAGAAAGTTATTTTTTTAAACTTTGTTCAAAAAAAAACTTAAGTTAAATACAAATTATATACCAAAATGTAGCTAAAGTACCCAGCTATACGCCACATATAGCCAACCTTCAGAGGATGTCCTAATTTTGGCCCCTTAGCCAAAAGAAAAAATGAGTGAAGTTTAAAAGAAAGTTATTTTTTTAAACTTTGTTCAAAAAAAAACTTAAGTTAAATATAAATTATATACCAAAATGTAGCTAAAGTACCCAGCTATACGCCACATATAGCCAACCTTCGGAGGATGTCCTAATTTTGGCCCCTTAGCCAAAAGAAAAAATGAGTGAAGTTTAATAGAATGTTATTTTTTTAAACTTTGTTCAAAAAAAAACTTAAGTTAAATATAAATTATATACCAAAATGTAGCTAAAGTACCCAGCTATACGCCACATATAGCCAACCTTCGGAGGATGTCCTAATTTTGGCCCCTTAGCCAAAAGAAAAAATGAGTGAAGTTTAATAGAATGTTATTTTTTTAAACTTTGTTCAAAAAAAAACTTAAGTTAAATATAAATTATATACCAAAATGTACCTAAAGTACCCAGCTATACGCCACATATAGCCAACCTTCGGAGGATGTCCTAATTTTGGCCCCTTAGCCAAAAGAAAAAATGAGTGAAGTTTAATAGAAAGTTATTTTTTTAAACTTTGTTCAAAAAAAAACTTAAGTTAAATATAAATTATATACCAAAATGTAGCTAAAGTACCCAGCTATACGCCACATATAGCCAACCTTCGGAGGATGTCCTAATTTTGGCCCCTTAGCCAAAAGAAAAAATGAGTGAAGTTTAATAGAAAGTTATTTTTTTAAACTTTGTTCAACAAAAAAACTTAAGTTAAATATAAATTATATACCAAAATGTAGCTAAAGTACCCAGCTATACGCCACATATAGCCAACCTTCGGAGGATGTCCTAATTTTGGCCCCTTAGCCAAAAGAAAAAATGAGTGAAGTTTAATAGAATGTTATTTTTTTAAACTTTGTTCAAAAAAAAACTTAAGTTAAATATAAATTATATACCAAAATGTAGCTAAAGTACCCAGCTATACGCCACATATAGCCAACCTTCGGAGGATGTCCTAATTTTGGCCCCTTAGCCAAAAGAAAAAATGAGTGAAGTTTAATAGAATGTTATTTTTTTAAACTTTGTTCAAAAAAAAACTTAAGTTAAATATAAATTATATACCAAAATGTAGCTAAAGTACCCAGCTATACGCCACATATAGCCAACCTTCGGAGGATGTCCTAATTTTGGCCCCTTAGCCAAAAGAAAAAATGAGTGAAGTTTAATAGAAAGTTATTTTTTTAAACTTTGTTCAAAAAAAAACTTAAGTTAAATATAAATTATATACCAAAATGTAGCTAAAGTACCCAGCTATACGCCACATATAGCCAACCTTCGGAGGATGTCCTAATTTTGGCCCCTTAGCCAAAAGAAAAAATGAGTGAAGTTTAATAGAAAGTTATTTTTTTAAGCTTTGTTCAACAAAAAAACTTAAGTCAAATATAAATTATATACCAAAATGTAGCTAAAGTACCCAGCTATTAGCCACATATAGCCAACCTTCGGAGGATGTCCTAATTTTGGCCCCTTAGCCAAAAGAAAAAATGAGTGAAGTTTAATAGAAAGTTATTTTTTTAAACTTTGTTAAAAAAAAAACTTAAGTTAAATATAAATTATATACCAAAATGTAGCTAAAGTACCCAGCTATACGCCACATATAGCCAACCTTCGGAGGATGTCCTAATTTTGGCCCCTTAGCCAAAAGAAAAAATGAGTGAAGTTTAATAGAAAGTTATTTTTTTAAACTTTGTTCAAAAAAAAACTTAAGTTAAATATAAATTATATACCAAAATGTAGCTAAAGTACCCAGCTATACGCCACATATAGCCAACCTTCGGAGGATGTCCTAATTTTGGCCCCTTAGCCAAAAGAAAAAATGAGTGAAGTTTAATAGAAAGTTATTTTTTTAAGCTTTGTTCAAAAAAAAACTTAAGTTAAATATAAATTATATACCAAAATGTAGCTAAAGTACCCAGCTATACGCCACATATAGCCAACCTTCGGAGGATGTCCTAATTTTGGCCCCTTAGCCAAAAGAAAAAATGAGTGAAGTTTAATAGAAAGTTATTTTTTTAAACTTTGTTCAAAAAAAAACTTAAGTTAAATATAAATTATATACCAAAATGTAGCTAAAGTACCCAGCTATACGCCACATATAGCCAACCTTCGGAGGATGTCCTAATTTTGGCCCCTTAGCCAAAAGAAAAAATCAGTGAAGTTTAATAGAAAGTTATTTTTTTAAACTTTGTTCAAAAAAAAACTTAAGTTAAATATAAATTATATACCAAAATGTAGCTAAAGTACCCAGCTATACGCCACATATAGCCAACCTTCGGAGGATGTCCTAATTTTGGCCCCTTAGCCAAAAGAAAAAATGAGTGAAGTTTAATAGAAAGTTATTTTTTTAAACTTTGTTCAAAAAAAAACTTAAGTTAAATATAAATTATATACCAAAATGTAGCTAAAGTACCCAGCTATACGCCACATATAGCCAACCTTCGGAGGATGTCCTAATTTTGGCCCCTTAGCCAAAAGAAAAAATGAGTGAAGTTTAATAGAAAGTTATTTTTTTAAACTTTGTTCAAAAAAAAACTTAAGTTAAATATAAATTATATACCAAAATGTAGCTAAAGTACCCAGCTATACGCCACATATAGCTAACCTTCGGAGGATGTCCTAATTTTTGCCCCTTAGCCAAGAAAGTTGTTTATACTTTGTTCGACAAAATACGTTAGGAAATTATAAAGTTATTATATCATATATTTTAAGGAATCCATTTAACATTAACATTTGTTAACTTATTTTTTTCTTATAGTTTGTTATAGTATTTTAATTATTTATTATTAAACACCATTTCCGGTTTTACTTTGTTATCTTGTTAAAAGCCGAAATACTCTCCCATACACCGAAAACAAGAAGAAGATATAATTCTCTTTAAAATGGACAAAGTTACCATATTTATTCACAATATTTCACTATTTTAACTTGGCTGCACCTAAATTTAGTTCTGCTCAGCCGGAAATACTCAATTTTAATCACGATAAGAGAGACATATTTTGTTGCTCTCTTTTTTTTGAGTGAAACGAGATTTACTTTGTTAACTACTTTGTTATTTTCACGGAGATGCTTTGTTATTGTTTTTTATTTTAATAAATACACAGAAAATCAGCTATAAACAACTTTTATATTACTATGCATGAAACAAAGAAAACAAGATAGTGCACTAAAATTTAAAAAAACATTATTTTTCTGCGCATGTACGTCATAGTAGCAAATGAGCACAAACATGATCACACAAACACGTGTATGTGCTATGCTGAATGTTTGTTTACATTTAATTCTCTTTACTACAGTTACGTAAAAATGACGTCAAAATGAGAGTAAAAAGTTAACGGACCTGCGCAATGCACTATCTTGTTTTCTTTGTTTCATGATTACTATGTACTAGTAAATTAATACCAAAGGCATCCACGGTAACACTGTTTCTTTATTTGCCATTTTACTTGCTGCAAGTGTCAAAATTTTACTTGCAAGCAAATTCTTTTGCAACTTGGGCTGCAAGTACAAAAAATGATGGTGTTAGTAAAAATGTGTGAGTGTATTGAGTTTTTCGAAATTGCACTTGCATGTGTAAACCCCGGGTAAGCATCAATGTTAACATCGATGTTTTGATGGACAATATATCGGCGTCAACTTGACTTTGAAAAAATTCTATCATTTATCGTAGATGTAATAATAACTACACATATGTACATATGTATGCAATAATGAGAACCCCCTTTTATAAACTAAAGAAATGTTAAACTAATTTTGGAGACTATGTAATAGGGTCTTCAATGGCTGTGGGAAAAATCGCCCCAAGAAAAATGGCCCAAAAAAAGAAATGAAAAATCGCCCAAATGAAGAATCGCCCAACAGAACATGAAAAATGACCCAAAAAGTTATATATGAAATTTTGCCCAAAAGAAACGAAAAAGGGCCGAAAAAAAAAATGAAAAATGACCCAAAAAACAAAAACGAATTTTTTCCCGGTGGCATGTTATGACGTCCAGTGTCATAGTGTCCATGGAAGCTATGACACCCCAAAAAGCGTCATAGTGTCCATTGACACTACGCTAACTAAAGCTTCTCTGCACAGCCGGCCTTCGGCCGGGCGCAAGGATTTTCTCCTCTATGGTATAACAAACACCGGCTTCGCTAACTAAAGCTTCTCTGCATAGTCGGCTTTCATTTGGAAACAAGGCAGATTTTAGAAGCTTTACTTAGCGAAGCCGGCGTTTGTTATACCATAGAGGAGAAAATCCTTGCGCCCGGCCAAAGGCCGGCTGTGCAGAGAAGCTTTAGTTAGCGAAGCCGGTATTTGTTATACCATAGAGGAGAAAATCCTTGCGCCCGGCCGAAGGCCGGCTGTGCAGAGAAGCTTTAGTAAGCGAAGCCGGTGTTTGTTATACCATAGAGGAGAAAATCAAAAAAATGGGCCATTTTTCATTCAACATTTTTGGGTGATTTTTCATAGAGCAATTCCATATGAAAACGATCAAAATTGGCAAATTTTTGGACGACCCCTCTCCGATTTTAAAATAAATAGTCTCAATCGATTGCCCAGCAAAAAATAATGTACCTACATATTTTTTTTTTTTTTTATAGTGACTGGTTTAGTGGTGGTGTACACCACTGTCATGTGAAAAATTGAAGAATTCTTCATAAGGGACCTCATTGAAATTTGTTTTAAAAAAAAACTACTAAAGCGATCGCAACGAGTGATAGCTCGTTGGAAAGGTATTGAATCAGGCTTTAATAAAAATAAAATTTTCCTAATTTTTCTTAGAAATTTACCTTTAAATTTTCCCAAGAAAATTTAATTTTCCGATTTTCCACAGAAGCTCTTAAATTTTCCGGCTAATTTTTTTTTTTGGATTCCTCATAATTTTTGCTTTAAGAATCAGCAATAAAAAAATGGGCCCCGACTCCTTGTTTGGACAGGAGAAGAGCATTTAAGAGACCACCTTGTTAAAAATACATTTTAAAAATTACACTGTGCACGAAATTGACACTTTTTTTTCGTGACAAGCTGGGCACCTGGCGTTTTAACATAATTCGGGTACGCTGAATCCAGTGGTGCCCTCGGTTTTTTAAGATTGGCTCTGGTTTTCGAGATATACCGTTATTTCTAAAATGGAGGAGGTTGCACAACATATGTTCGCGTAACTCAAAAACGCTTTAGCTTATTGAAAAAACTTAAAAAACCGAAATTCCGCAATAAAATTTAAAAAAACAATTTTTTATGAATTTTTAAAAAACAAAAATTTCAAAATTTTGATAAAAAAAATTATTTTTTTTTTTCAAAAAAAAAATTATGTTTCTAAAACAAATGCGGATATTAGAACGAAGTTTTACTTTTCTCAAAGAAAATTTTATTGCGGAATTTCGGTTTTTTAAGTTTTTTCAATAAGCTAAAGCGTTTTTGAGTTACGCGAACATATGTTGTGCAACCTCCTCCATTTTAGAAATAACGGTATATCTCGAAAACCAGAGCCAATCTTAAAAAACCGAGGGCACCACTGGATTCAGCGTACCCGAATTATGTTAAAACGCCAGGTGCCCAGCTTGTCACGAAAAAAAAGTGTCAATTTCGTGCACAGTGTAATTTTTAAAATGTATTTTTAACAAGGTGGTCTCTTAAATGCTCTTCTCCTGTCCAAACAAGGAGTCGGGGCCCATTTTTTTATTGCTGATTCTTAAAGCAAAAATTATGAGGAATCCAAAAAAAAAAATTAGCCGGAAAATTTAAGAGCTTCTGTGGAAAATCGGAAAATTAAATTTTCTTGGGAAAATTTAAAGGTAAATTTCTAAGAAAAATTAGGAAAATTTTATTTTTATTAAAGCCTGATTCAATACCTTTCCAACGAGCTATCACTCGTTGCGATCGCTTTAGTAGTTTTTTTTTAAAACAAATTTCAATGAGGTCCCTTATGAAGAATTCTTCAATTTTTCACATGACAGTGGTGTACACCACCACTAAACCAGTCACTATAAAAAAAAAAAAAAATATGTAGGTACATTATTTTTTGCTGGGCAATCGATTGAGACTATTTATTTTAAAATCGGAGAGGGGTCGTCCAAAAGGTGATCGCTTTCATATGGAATTGCTCCATAATGAAAAATCACCAAATTTAAAAAAACGAAAAATCACCCAACAATAACGAAAAATAGCCCAAAAATTTTAGGTCACTTTTCATATAAATTTAGGCCCAATTTTACATGGGATTTTTTTGGGCGATTTTTCATTTCTTTTTTTGGGCCATTTTTCTTGGGGCGATTTTTCCCACAGCCGTCTTCAATTATTGAATTTTTTGCAAATATCAGTTCTCGAAAGATAAAATCGTGTAGGGCATGGAATAATATTAAGAACTGCATTTTTAGTTTTTTGCTATCGTTAAAAAGTGCACGCGCCAAACGCCATGAAGTTTTTAATTAAAATGGTTTTTTATTACTGAAATTAGGTATATAATAATAATTTGAAAATACTTTGTATTTAATGTCATTTTAGCAATAAAATTTCTCAAAAGTTGAATTATGTTGGTTACATATTAAATCATTCAAAAATAAAAATAATAAATTTATTTAACATATTTACATATTAACCTAGTGCACTTTTGATACAAAACTTTGTAAAAACATTATAGGGAATTAAACCATTATTAATTTTTAAATGAATTTTGTATATCCAGTTAGATCTCTTCGAAAGCTTTGTCAATAAATGCCAATATAGGCCATATACGCAAACAAAAAACATTATAAAAAATGTTTGTACGCAGACTTTTGCATGTGCCTTTTTGAACAGGCTGTTAGTTTCCTTTGTATACATGATCTACCGTTCTTATTTTTGTTAAAAATAACTACAATTATTTTTAGAACTTACCCTAATAAACAAATAAAATGAATTTTTTTTTATAGATTTACACAAAATGTTTTCACTTTTTTAGTTCTGAAAAACATATCAATGGCTTGTACGCAGACATTTGCTGCTGAGTGTATGTTCAGAAATATAGTGGATACATAAGTATAAAAAAGCACTACACTGACCAAAAAAATAAAAAGCTGTATAACAATTGATAATAAAACTCAGTGCACAAATTAAAATTTGTTTTCTTTAAATTCACTTTTAGTTTATATTTTTTATTAAATTTTTTTGTTTTAATAACTTGATTTTTTTTTTTTTAATAAAAATTATAATGATGATGAAGTAATCCCTAAATGTCTTTGAGTTCAGGTAGACGTACGAAAGAGTATAAAAGAAGTTGTAGTTTCGAAAACCAAATCAGTCAAAGTTTATAGTGCATTTACACTTGTAATTTTCAAACTAGTTTATGATCGTAAACTACTTTCATAAACTATATCGTTTACATCAGCAGTTTTGACAGTTAACAGTTTAACAGCCGTGTCACAAAACAGCTGACTTCAGTAAAAAAAAACTTAAAAACGTTGGTGCACGTACATTTATACATACGATAAACATACCTTTTATTTTCGTTATCCATATTATATAAAACAATTTTCAATTAATTTTTTTAAACTTTTTCTTGATGTGTTCCTTTTTTTTTACGCAAACTTTTTTTATCTTAATTTTTTTTTTTTTATGAAATGTCAAATATCATTAGCGTTGCCAGAGCAAAATTTGAAAAGAACCGAGTTGCATTAACAAAAACTGGTTGTTTGCAACTAGTTTATCTCAAAAGCTAGTTACAAACGTGTTTATAATTTGTATGGATAAACAAGTTTCTTAAACTAGTTTATCATCATAAACAACTTATAACGTGTTTATGGTGTAGGTGTAAATGCACTATTAGACAGCGAAGAGTAAAATCGTGTGTGATAGAAACAAAAATATAAATATGGCATATGCAAGTAATTTGGACGTTGCTGAAATTGTTGTACGCCGTAGTACACGTTACCAGCAAATGACTGCGGATGAAAGGCGTGCAGCTGATAGTATATTTGCTGATTTTATGGACGAAGACATGGATGAATAAATTGATATTGCTGCAATTGATAATTATGAAGTTGAGGATGATGAAGATCGCACATACCAACCTGCTAAAGAGTCAGATGCCGAAACTGAAGGATACGTCGAGCTAAATGAAGATACTGATGACGACGATGATGAAGAGGAAGAAAATGATGGACAGGAAACGAATGAAAGTTACTATATTGGTAAAAATGGCACCCAATGGAGTAAAAAAGCACCACCAACATCACGCACTCGTAATCATAACGTGGTCGACTTCACAAGAAAAAAACCAGCACCAACAGGAAATATGCACGACCCCTATACAATAATGCGTTTAATCATGACAGAGGACAAAACTGAGGACAAAACTGCGGCTATTGACGATATTTGGCAAATGTTGCAACATAACTTGGCAGCAGCTTACACTCTTCATAAAGCACTAACAGTTGATGAGCAGTTGTTCCCTTACAGAGGCCGCACCCGCTTCACACAATATATTCCGTCAAAGCCAGCTAAGTATGGTTTGAAAGTATGGTGGTTATGCGACTCACAGAGTTATTATCTTGTGAAGGGAATGATATATTCTGGAAAACTGACAAACCAAGATAAACCAAGGGCAGAACGTAGTGCTGGATCTTGTGGAAAAATCATCTCGGTTTTTGTTCTTGCTTGCAGTATTACGTGATGAAGATGAATTTAAAGGTGTTTGGAGCTGCGTTGCTAAACTGCACTATATTTGAATAGAAAAACCTTTATCTTTTAAATTATTTTATTTAATGCACTTCTAACTAAATTTAGTTCACACACGCGAGTATACATACATACTATCAATCATGTATTAATATACATATATACATATGTATGTATAAATAACTTTATTATCCACAAAATGTATCACTTACGGAAAATTTTATAAATTTTTAAGCACAAATTTTTTATTTTTTTTAAACTTTCTTTTTTTAAATGTTTAGTTTTTTTTCAGCGCGTTTTTATTATTGCAAATGATAATCAAATATGTCACTTTTTCGAATTTTTCGATCACTATTAATGGATATCACAGAGTTGCATTTATAATCATAGAAGAAATGCAGTGTTGCACAGACAACTTTCGACATGTTTTTGAGCAAAACCTGTTTTTGTTTAATTTTTTCGAACATACCAAATGTATGGGAAAACAAGTAGCAAAACACTTGTTTTGCTGCAAAACTGGTTTTGTGGCCCAAAACACGTAAGTGGAAACGCACTATAAGCTTGGTGATTGCTGCCTAGTTGCACAATGGATGTTGTTATTTTTTTATTTTTCAGAGCTTTTTAATTATAATTTTGTATTGTTCGCATTTTTTATTAAATATTATTGTATGGTATTAATATATTTTATATAAAATTTTATTTAGGAAATAATAAATTTATATTGTGTTAACAATTGAAAAATTCAATTTTTTATATTAATATTTTCATTATTTGAAAGATAAAACAAAACTTATTTTATAAATAAATTAAATATTCTCAAGCAAAATTATTATAACTTGTAAAGTATATAAAACACTCATATTAACACAATCCGTACTAACTAAAATATAAAGGACGTTTACAGGATGAACACAATTCCATAAAAAGTACCGTAAAAGCCCTGATCTGGTCATCGTCAAAAAAGGCCATAAATGGGAATTATGTTTTTTGTTTGTCTATCAAGTTGTTATTTTTTTCCGTGATTTATTTCAAACAGTAGTTATTTATTTTTTTAATATTTCGTATGATTGTAATTATAGTTGTGGCTTTTTGTTTATTTTTTTCCCAGTTGTATTTATTGTTTTTGTATATTTTTGAGTATTGTATATTAATGTTTATTGTTGTTATTTTGTTTTTTGTCGTATTATTTGTTAAAAATGCGGTGGTTTTTAATTTTTTGGTTTTATTTACATATCTTTTGTTTTCCTATTCTATTCGGACACTTAATTTATCACGATTCGGACGGATCAAACTTTTTAAACTCGATTCTAACCTAGAATTTTCTGCCTTTAATATAAACTTCGTCCGTTTTTCTGCTAAATATAAAGTTCGGTAACGGTCAATGCTGGTCGTAGGGAATTCAATTTTGTAATAATGTCTGTGGCCACCCACTTGCGCGTCTTCCAATGCAAAGTCTTCTGCTAGACTACACACGCCCTCTATCGTTTTTCTAAGTAGTTTTATCTTGGAACGGAGTAGGAATTACATTTTACGTTAAGTTCCGGAGTATTTCACACATTAAATTATGGGTCAGGATTTGAATAATTTGGAATAGCGAATTTGTGAACCCGATTTCCATAAAAAATTCCTTGGAGATGTGACGACTCCATGCATAAATGCGCTTAACCGAAGCCACTCCTAAAAAGTTTTACCATTCGGCGCATCTAAAAATAACGCCATATCTTAAGTGCAGAAAGGGAACTACTGACATTTTTGGTCAAAATGAATTAATAATGTATTCATATAGATTCGAATAAGGTTCTAATTAACAATTATAATTCAACATATTTTATATTGGTAACCAATTAAAATGAAATATATTCTTCTTTTTGGTTATAAATAACCATTAGTTCAACCAGAAAATGTTAAACAAATTGGATAAAATTATCACGGGATAACAATTTGGGCAATTAGTCGCACAAATGGAATATAATCCAACTACATATTAAACACTTTTAACAGTGGAGATATTGATGTTGATCGATGAGAATTTGTCTTCAGTTTTTATAGCCTCTACTAACTAAGTCACAGCATCTTTGAAAAGGCGAAAATGTGCCCAAATTGTTGTCCCGTCATAATTTTATCCATTTTGTTAACCAATATAAGAATAATTTAGCTAAATAAGAAAATTAAATAAAAAAAATACTATAAATTAATTAGTATTGTGGTTATTTTATTGAACTGTTAATGGTTTTAATCCAAATTTAGATATTTTAATTAGGCTTAAGTTCATTGAATTTAATTTGCATTAAATTATTTTTATGAAGAAAGGAATTTTTACAACATAGAAGATAAATTAAAATTGTTATTGATAATTTTCATTCTTGACTGACCTGGGATTCGAAGCCAGGCTGTCTGGCGTGTGATTCGAACCCAGGCGGCTGGTTACCCTGACATGTTTCGACCTCAACCACTAGGTCTTCTCAAAGGGATTTGCCGTCTTACACTCGCAGCCATCGAAGACTGCTGACGTCAGTAGTCAAACATCAATCCTTAAACCAAATTGTATTTTAACCTTTGGTAGATCGAAATTTGCTTTTTTTGAATGATTATCCATTTTTAATTGATCCCACATGTTTTCCTTACTTCTGTTTTTTCGTACTTTTGTCAAGAATTCTTCTTGAAGTCCAAAGTACATTTTTTTTTTTTGTTTTTCCTGTTTTTGTCTTTCTTTTTAGTTGACCTTTTTCAGCACAACTTGAAGGACAAATGAAAACATAGCTCGTGCCTTAGCTGTTAACAATAATTAGTATTGTGGGTATTTTATTGAACTGTTAATGGTTTTAATCCAAATTTAGATATTTTAATTAGGCTTAAGTTCATTGAATTTAATTTGCATTAAATTATTTTTATGAAGAAAGGAATTTTTACAACATGGAAGATTAATTAAAATTGTTATTGATAATTTTCATTCTTGACTGACCTGGGATTCGAAGCCAGGCTGTCTGGCGTGTGAATTGAACCCAGGCGGCTGGTTACCCTGACATGTTTCGACCTCAACCACTAGGTCTTCTCAAAGGGATTTGCCGTCTTACACTCGCAGCCATCGAAGACTGCTGACGTCAGTAGTCAAACATCAATCCTTAAACCAAATTGTATTTTAACCTTTGGTAGATCGAAATTTGCTTTTTTTGAATGATTATCCATTTTTCATTGATCCCACATGTTTTCCTTACTTCTGTTTTTTCGTACTTTTGTCAAGAATTCTTCTTGAAGTCCAAAGTACATTTTTTTTTTGTTTTTCCTGTTTTTGTCTTTCTTTTTAGTTGACCTTTTTCAGCACAACTTGAAGGACAAATGAAAACATACATAGCTCGTGCCTTAGCTGTTAACAATAATTAGTATTGTGGTTATTTTATTGAACTGTTAATGGTTTTAATCCAAATTTAGATATTTTAATTAGGCTTAAGTTCATTGAATTTAATTTGCATTAAATTATTTTTATGAAGAAAGGAATTTTTACAACATGGAAGATTAATTAAAATTGTTATTGATAATTTTCATTCTTGACTGACCTGGGATTCGAAGCCAGGCTGTCTGGCGTGTGATTCGAACCCAGGCGGCTGGTTACCCTGACATGTTTCGACCTCAACCACTAGGTCTTCTCAAAGGGATTTGCCGTCTTACACTCGCAGCCATCGAAGACTGCTGACGTCAGTAGTCAAACATCAATCCTTAAACCAAATTGTATTTTAACCTTTGGTAGATCGAAATTTGCTTTTTTTGAATGATTATCCATTTTTAATTGATCCCACATGTTTTCCTTACTTCTGTTTTTTCGTACTTTTGTCAAGAATTCTTCTTGAAGTCCAAAGTACATTTTTTTTTTGTTTTTCCTGTTTTTGTCTTTCTTTTTAGTTGACCTTTTTCAGCACAACTTGAAGGACAAATGAAAACATAGCTCGTGCCTTAGCTGTTAACAATAATTAGTATTGTGGTTATTTTATTGAACTGTTAATGGTTTTAATCCAAATTTAGATATTTTAATTAGGCTTAAGTTCATTGAATTTAATTTGCATTAAATTATTTTTATGAAGAAAGGAATTTTTACAACATGGAAGATTAATTAAAATTGTTATTGATAATTTTCATTCTTGACTGACCTGGGATTCGAAGCCAGGCTGTCTGGCGTGTGATTCGAACCCAGGCGGCTGGTTACCCTGACATTTTTCGACCTCAACCACTAGGTCTTCTCAAAGGGATTTGCCGTCTTACACTCGCAGCCATCGAAGACTGCTGACGTCAGTAGTCAAACATCAATCCTTAAACCAAATTGTATTTTAACCTTTGGTAGATCGAAATTTGCTTTTTTTGAATGATTATCCATTAATCTTCCATGTTGTAAAAATTCCTTTCTTCATAAAAATAATTTAATGCAAATTAAATTCAATGAACTTAAGCCTAATTAAAATATCTAAATTTGGATTAAAACCATTAACAGTTCAATAAAATAACCACAATACTAATTATTGTTAACAGCTAAGGCACGAGCTATGTTTTCATTTGTCCTTCAAGTTGTGCTGAAAAAGGTCAACTAAAAAGAAAGACAAAAACAGGAAAAACAAAAAAAAACAAAAATGTACTTTGGACTTCAAGAAGAATTCTTGACAAAAGTACGACAAAACAGAAGTAAGGAAAACATGTGGGATCAATTAAAAATGGATAATCATTCAAAAAAGCAAATTTCGATCTACCAAAGGTTAAAATACAATTTGGTTTAAGGATTGATGTTTGGCTGCGAGTGTAAGACGGCAAATCCCTTTGAGAAGACCTAGTGGTTGAGGTCGAAACATGTCAGGGTAACCAGCCGCCTGGGTTCGAATCACACGCCAGACAGCCTGGCTTCGAATCCCAGGTCAGTCAAGAATGAAAATTATCAATAACAATTTTAATTAATCTTCATGTTGTAAAAATTCCTTTCTTCATAAAAATAATTTAATGCAAATTAAATTCAATGAACTTAAGCCTAATTAAAATATCTAAATTTGGATTAAAACCATTAACAGTTCAATAAAATAACCACAATACTAATTATTGTTAACAGCTAAGGCACGAGCTATGTTTTCATTTGTCCTTCAAGTTGTGCTGAAAAAGGTCAACTAAAAAGAAAGACAAAAACAGGAAAAACAAAAAAAAAATGTACTTTGGACTTCAAGAAGAATTCTTGACAAAAGTACGAAAAAACAGAAGTAAGGAAAACATGTGGGATCAATTAAAAATGGATAATCATTCAAAAAAAGCAAATTTCGATCTACCAAAGGTTAAAATACAATTTGGTTTAAGGATTGATGTTTGACTACTGACGTCAGCAGTCTTCGATGGCTGCGAGTGTAAGACGGCAAATCCCTTTGAGAAGACCTAGTGGTTGAGGTCGAAACATGTCAGGGTAACCAGCCGCCTGGGTTCGAATCACACGCCAGACAGCCTGGCTTCGAATCCCAGGTCAGTCAAGAATGAAAATTATCAATAACAATTTTAATTAATCTTCCATGTTGTAAAAATTCCTTTCTTCATAAAAATAATTTAATGCAAATTAAATTCAATGAACTTAAGCCTAATTAAAATATCTAAATTTGGATTAATACTATAAATTTAAATTTATTTATTTGGGCTATGCAAGGAATGCTGTTTATCAGGTTATATGATTATTTAGTTATATTCACAAAAACAATATATAAATTTATTATAATTTTTTAAAATATATTTTGTTGCTCTTGATACAACTACATAACCATACAACCTGATAATCCGCCTTCTGTGAGCAACCCAATTGCTATAGCTTAGATTTATGAATATAAGAAAACTTATTCTTTGAACGTGTTAATTTCTATATTTTGGCTTCTTTTTAATTAAAATATCTACAGAGCAACCACAACTTTACTTTGAAGTATTTATAATAAAACACGAGAGTTTTTGTGTCCAAAATCCATATTATATTGTATTTTAATTATAGTTGGTCCAAGCATAGTTTATTGCAATTTAAATAATCTTACCAAATTTTACTTGAATTGGTCCATATTTGATCATAGGTTTCATACAAATGCCATTCCTGAGCAGAGGTACTATATAAGGTCTGTCTGCGTACTTTTCCAGTAGCAAATACTCAGTAAATTTTTTTGGGAGAGTAAGACAAATTTTACTCTTTCGGCTGAGAATATCTCAAAAAGTACGCAGACAGTATCCAGTGAAATCTTGCAAGAAAACAGCTGATCGGTGTGTAAACAATTGAAATAACAAACGTGAGCCAAGATAGCGTTGAAGAAATAGCGTCCAATTTGGGAATTTAAAAACCGGGAAACCAAAATACCCAAATAATGGGTATTTGCAGTATAAACAAAAAGTTAGCGTCGAATTTAGGAATTTAAAATAGGGAAGTACAAATATAGGAACAAATCGAGTTTACCGACGCAGCTCCAAATAAAAAAAAATACACAGGGTGATGGAAAATGAAAAAATAAGAAGAAAAAATTAAATAAAAAAGTTGGCGCAAACGCTTAGTTTTCGAGTTTCGAAGTTTTCACATAAATATGTGATTTTCCACTACAATTCTAAACGTATATGGCCAATATTGGTATAATTTTAAAGCTCTTGAACAGATTTTTCTGGATATACATAATTTATTTCAAAATATTAAACTCTTTAGATCACATTACAGTTTTTTTCATTTTACGTCGAAATGTTACGGAAGTGCACTAGGAAAGAATATAGTTTATTTAAATAAAACTGTAATACAAATTTTATAAAATAACAAACACTAGCATCGCAAAAAAATTCTTTGCATAGCCAGCCTTTGGCCGGACGCAAGGATGATCTTCTCTATGGTATAATAAACACCGGTTTCGCTTACTAAAGCTTCCTTGCATAGCCGGCCTTCGGCCGGGCGCAAATATTTTCTCCCCTATGGTATAACTAATACCGGCTTCGCTAACAAAAGATTCTCTGCATAGACGGCCTTTGCCCATGGGCAAGGATTCTCTCCTCATTAGTAATCAATAAACATAAAGAAGGTTTTACTTGTATTTTAATTAAAATTCTTAAATAAATAAGTATGTAGTACATTACATTAAAGAATTAGAAAAAATTAATAAATTTGTTTTTATGCTTACTAAAAAACTTTTGTATTTTGCAAACTCGTCCCACTTCTTAATAAACTAAAAATATTAAAATAAATTCTGTATGTCCAGAAAGATCTAGTGAAACGCTTTGCAATGATACCAATATTAGCCATATACATTTGGAAATGTACTGCAAAATCCCATATTTATATAAAAACTTAAAACGCCCATAACTCGAAAACTAAGCGTTTGCGCCAGCTTTCTTATTTAATTTTTTCTTCTTATTTTTCCATTTTCTATCACCCTAGGTACTTTTTTTTTATTTGAAGCTGCGTCGGTAAACTAGATTTAAGCCCAAATATATATATATTTTTAATAAAAATACAAAAAATATTTACCACAGGCTTTTGCAGGGTATAAACTATATATTTTCTGAAAGTAAATAGTTTTCTGGACAACATGAGCGATCCGTGCAAAAAATCGTTCGGACAGTTTCCGAGAAATCTGGGTTCATCCAAAATGGTCAGTAAAAATCTTTACTGATTTATGCAATGAACCACAGGTATAAACTATATATTTTTTGCACGCATCGCTCATTTTGTCCAGAAAACTATTTACTTTCAGAAAATATACAGTTTATACCGTGCAAAAGCCTGTGGTAAATATTTTTAATATTTTTATTAAAAATATAAATATATTTTTATTTCCCCTTTTTAAATTCCTAAATTCGACGCAAACTTTTTGTTCATATACTGTAAATCCCCATTATTTGGGTATTTTTGTTTCCCGGTTTTTAAATTCCCAAATTCGACGCTATTTCGTCGACGCTATCTTGGCACACGTAAACTCTTTCATTCAAACAGTATATAAAAACAGCTGTTCAAACTAGTTGCAAAATCTTACCAGAGGAAATTTCTCCAGTAACATTTTGCAAGTTCTCTAACTTTCAACTGTCAAAAAATTCTCTTTTTGGCTCTCTCGCTGTAAGAGATTTGGAGTACGCAGACAACATTTTGCAAGATTTTGCGACATTTTGTACAAAATTATGCAAAATATGTGTACGCAGACAGACCTATAGACATATTCAGCATATCCTCGTGTTTCAGACCGTCGCAACATAAAAATGGCTTTTTTTGAAAAAATTATCGAAAATTATTTGATGAAGGCAAACTCGATGGCAATACATTTTTCATAAAGACTTGAGTTTGTCTTCCAATTGTTGTAGGCAATCTACAAACTGTTGCGGAGGTTGAACCAAGTTGCACTTGTCGAACGGATTTTTGAAAGTAAATAAAAATGCTGAGGAAATTGTTTTACAATCGAAATGGGGTATAAGAAGCTTGCACTTATGCATATTATAACGCTTTAAGTAAAAATACCCAGAAACGTACACATTCCTTTTATTTTAAGAAAACTTTGGTTTAATCAGCAGCTGCAACTTGAGCAGTAAGATTAGGCAAAGAATTAAATTCTTTCCAAATGCTATTGCTTATAGCAGAATACGCTTCATCCACAATAGAAAAATCGAATTGTTTGGCGAAATAGCTCCGCAGTTTCCGTTGACAACAACGTTTATGTAGTGGAATCCCCAGCGTTTTTTAAATAAATTGGGAAAATGTCAAGCTGTTACTGAAACATAATTCGCATATCCTTTTCGAATTTGGCCAAGAAATTTAAAGACATTGAAATCCTTCCTGATTAAGATAGCACCAAAGAGATTTTAAGGCCGAAATATTTAATAGCCACCCTCTTATAAAATTAAACATATTTGTTACTTCGGACCCCTTTTCATCATATATTTTAATGGACTTTAGTTTTTGCAAGGCAGCTCTTAAAAACTCTAGTTGTTCTTTAGAAGCGCTAAAGGCAAAAAGTGCACTACCAGAACTAAGATTAAAAATATCAAATAATTCATTAAAAAACTTAAGGTATTCAGCTGTATTGAGGACGATTAAAGAATACGAAGAATCTATTTTTCCTGACTGATGGAGAATGCGCATCCCGGTAGAAAGGGTCTTACTTAAAACTTTGGATGCTAAGCTAACGCGCGGGCGTTGAAAATTATTTAGATTTATGTGTTCCTTTCTAATCTTCAGAGCACATCTTAATTTATTTGAAGAGTCTACCTTATAGAAATGAGTAACGTCATTCCATGATATACATTTATTAATGAAATAAATGCGGTTTTGCACACTAAGCAGACATTTCCGGGCGCTTTTTGTAAGATGGAAGCTATCGTACATAAAAATGTATTTTCTACTATTAACTACAACATATGGTGTTTGTTGGGATTGCACCTGCTACTTTTGAAAAATTTTGGGAATTTGAACCTTGGTCGCAAACGAACTGGGAAGGATATAAGCCTATTGCTTCTAAATCCGAAAGATATGTATACTTTTTCAGTAAAAAGCTTAGACAATTACCAATAACAAAGAAATATGATACTGCTTGCGACCAACTTTCACCACCTTTTCCACTTGTCATTACAACTACTACATTAGTAGCTAAATTATAAGACCCATTTTTGTCACCCAAATCCCGAAGGCCAATAATACGACCTTTGTTGCTATCATAATCCAGGAAGGTTTTCAATGACATATCATTGCAGGAAACACTGACAAATTTCTGGTATTTAGTGAAAGTTTGAGATCGAACTCGAGGCGCTTCAAAACTTCCATCTAAATTTCCAGGAGACTTTGGCCACTCCTCTACAAATATGTGTGGAGTACCAACTTGGGGCCAGTCGAACATTGGAGCTTAATGATGATACACCATTGGAGACAAAATAATACACCTAACGAAATTAATTTTGTTGCCTGATCATATCGACGTATTTCGGTTATGGTTTTTTAAACCATTATTGAGACAGACCAGCATAGTCTTAGGAACATTTGAAGAGAAGTAATTTTTTTTTTAATTCCTCTTCAAAGCTTTTTACTTTGATTTGATACTTTTTTAAACTCGATTATAACCTAGAATTTTCTGCCTTTAATCTAAACTTCGTCCGTTTTCTGCTAAATATAAATTTCGGCAACGACCCAATGCAGATCGCAGGGAATTCGCCAACTTGCGCGTCTTCCAATGCAGTCTTCTTCTAGACTACACACGCCCACTAGATTTGCATCATTTGTCTAATGGCGATTTCTTTTCTGAGAAAAATCTTGCATAAATGGTACATGCTCTACACAAAAGAGATAGAGCATGTACCATTTATGCAACATATTTCTCAGAAAAGAAATCGCCATAAGTAGTTATAGCTTGGATCTGAGTAGGACTTACATTTTCCTTTAAGGAACGTCGTACTTCTGAACTTAACTTTAGGTCAGGATTTGAATTATTTGGAATAGCGAATTTGTGAACCAGATTTCCAAAAAAGCTTTCCTTGGAGAAGTGTCGTCTGCATGCATATATGCGCTTCACCGAAGATTAAACTCTTAAGAAGTTTAACCATTCGGCACGTCTAAAAATAACGTAAACATAAAAATACATTAAAAGATAAAAACACTGTGAAGTAAAATTTATATGAAAAGCACTCAGTATTTTAAGTATTTTTCATATAAATTTTCCTACACGTCCAATCACTTGTGTTGTAAAAACAGCACATTATCTTTAGAAACAAATTTTTTTTGTTAAGATAAGTGTATTTCGATTCGAGAAGTAAAATTTTTCGAAAGCAATTTCCGATACAAAAGTTAAGCCGCAGTGCGTAAAGCTCTAAACACATAGACGACAGCAGACAGCAAACAGCAATATGTCAAAAATAAAATCCATGTGTTTAAATGAAAACTATTTTTTTGACGACAGCTCAGCAGCACGACTGCACAACAGCATTTGCTGCTGCTGCCAACTTAGGCTAATTTCTATTTTGACAGGCAGCAACATACAGGTTAAGTATTGCCACTATGTATATAAATTAAAAACAATAAGAACAATAACATTTTTTTAATATTTAGCATAAACGAACATTACAAAATTGAAGTAAAGAAATAAATTTATTTGTCTTTTTTAGTTTTTCGTGATATTATTACGTTTTTGATCAATAACTTTAATTTGATTCATTATAAAATATATGTGTGGCATCTCTAAGATTTGTATTGCTAAAATACTCAGCTGTTCATTTTTAATTTCATATTCGTTTGTTTTTCGTTTGTGTTAATTTTTGTTATATTTTATTTAATTTTTAGTTTTAAGATGATGGTAAGTATTTGTTTGATTTCCTGTTGTTTTTTTAATACTTTTGTAAAATTTTGCAGAGGAATAGTATGGACGTAGATGAACAATTAATCGAAGAGGTGCGCAACCGCACAATTTTGTTTGATTTGGGCCACACCAACTACAAAAATTTAAAGAAAAAAGAGCAGGAATGCAGGGAAGTTGCAGCTATTGTTAAATTAAATGGTAGGATAAATGAATTTGCATTAATGAATGTATGTACTTATTATTTCTTTTAATTGTGATTGTGCTGTTACAGAATTGGACTGTAAGAAAAGGTGGAAGGTGCTTCGAGACTCTTACAAGCGGTGTAAAAGAATGGAGCAAGTCGCTTCTGGCAGTGGTGCTAACATTTCTAAAAAGAAGTGGAAGTACTTTGATGCCATGTCATTTTTAGATCGTTTTACAAATTCTAGACCGTAAGTAATATTTGAATGTAATATTAAATTTCATATGCCGTAGTGGAACTTTATTTTCATCATGGCAAACGCTGTGGCAAATATATTAATGTTTATTTATTACACTTTTTAGCACTGTTGGAAATATATTCAATGATGAGCCCATGTGCAGTGAGGAACTTATTGACATGGACTTAACCGAGTCCTCAAATTTTCCGAGTGAATGTGCTATTGAGAGTCCACGTGAAAAAAGGTAAATTTTATTAAGTATCTTACTTATTTACTAAGTACCTACTTATATACATATCTTTCAGAAAAAGGACAGCGAAAAGTTTCAGGAGTTCCTTGATTTCGCCGCATCAAGCATTTCTGAGACCTGTGGGGCTTTTGCAGCAACTTCTAAGACCGAAGACTCCACTTCAGCACATTTTATAGCTTTAGCTGCAAAAATTAACGAAGCAAATATTCCCAAAAATATTGTTAACCAAATTGAAAGTAAGGTATCGAATTTAGTTTTCTCAGAAATTTAAAAATTTTATTCAAATAATTCTTAAATTAAGATTTCAGTTATTAATATGATCTTTTTATTTGAGCTTAAAGGCAGAATTAGTTTGTACGTTCTGTTCTGTTACGAATCAGCTGTTTTGTTTCTGTTCAATTGAAAGTCTGTATGTGTGGTTAGTTTTTCCTTTTTCGTGCTGTTCTGTTGCGGACAAATCTGTTGAAAATAGAATTCAACGTTAAGTTACGGGCAAAGTGTGTATGTGTTCGTTTGTGGTTTTTTTTTTTTTTTTTTTCTCAGTATTTATTTATTGAATCTTCATATATTTAATATGAACTAACAATAATTTATCAAATCTTAACCTAATACTTTATTTATGTCCTGCCAGTGCCAGACAAAAATTTTCTTCATCACGGGTTCTGTTCACTTATATAGGTGTTTATCTCTCTTCTAGTTGGGTAAGTGCTGCAGTGTCTCTTCTCCTTAAGCGAGTGTGGCCGCCATGATTTAAAATATTTCGAGCTAAAGGATTTGGGTGTTGTTCAAGTCTTTTTAAATATTTTACTGCATATTTTGTAATCATAGTTTTTACTAATGGCACGTTGAGATCCTTATGAATGTCTGAGTTTTTAACATACCAGGGGGCGGCTGTGATTATACGAAGAAGTTTATTTTGGCGCCTTTGAATTTTTTCGATATTAGAGGCCGAGGCAGTGCCCCATAGTTGAATACCGTAGCACCAGATAGGCTTTAAGATAGAGTTGTAAAGTAGAAGCTTGCAATCGAGTCTAAGAACAGAATTTCTTCCAATAAGCCAATGAATTTGGATGGCTTTTAGTTTCATTTGAGTTAATTTTGCCTCTATATGGCATTTCCACGTTAATCGCCGATCCAGATGTATACCGAGATATTTTACATGCGAATGTTGAGGAATAATTTGATTATTGATTGTAATAGGGAGGCAAGATTCCCGGCGCAGGGTGAATGTTATATGTACGCATTTTTGCTCATTGACCATTATCCTCCATTGTCTTAGCCATATTTCTAGTTGAAATATATGATGCTGTAGGTAACGAGATGCTTCATAACGGTTTTCGTGGACGCTTAGAAAAGCTGTGTCGTCTGCAAATGTTGAAGTTTGGGTGTAGTTGTTTGTTGGCATGTCCGAAGTATAAATTAAGTATAATAGAGGGCCCAGGATGCTGCCCTGTGGGACTCCAGCGCCAATCGGCTGAGGTGAACTTAAGAAATTTCCTTCTTTAATAATAAATTGACGACCGACTAAGTAGCTTTCTAACAGTTTGTGTGTGTTTGCTGGTAAATTTTGCTTCAATTTGTGTAATAAGCCTTCATGCCAGACTTTGTCAAAAGCTTGCGAAACATCGATGAAGAGTGCTGAGCAATATTTTTTTTCTTCAAATGTTTTTCTTATGACATTTACTATTCGATGAGTTTGTTCAATTGTGCTGTGTTTTCTTCTAAATCCGAATTGATGGTTTGGAATACATCTATTTTCACTTAAAATCGGTGTTAATTTTGAAACTAATAATTTCTCAAATAGCTTTGACATATTTGATAATAAGCTAATAGGCCTATAAGACTCAACTTTCGTATGATCTTTACCTGGCTTTGGTATCATGGTAACTAAGGAAACCTTCCATTTTTGAGGAAAGTATTCAAGGCGTAAAATAGCATTAAAAATAAAAAGAATAATTTTCTTTGCTACGCGAGGTAGCTCTAATAGCATTTTATTGCTGATCTTATCAATGCCAGGTGCCTTCTTAGTGTTTAAGTCACATATAACCTTTTCGATTTCTCTCATCTCAAATCTTAGGGGAATAGCTGCTCTAGCAGCAACAGGTGGTAAATCGACCGCAATATTGTGAGATATATTAGGTGTAAATACATTTTTCAAGTGACTTACAAACAGATTTCTTTTTTCAACATCATTTCTTGCCCAACTTCCATTCAAGTTTCTTAATGGTGGTTTAGAGACAACTGGCCTTTTGAGGTTTCTAGCTGCACGCCATAATGAGTAGTCCGATTGTGGAGTTGCATCAAGTTCCTTAAGATATTTTTCCAGAGAAGCCGTTTTCTGAGTCTGCAATAACTTTCTTAATCTTTTTGTACACTCTTTTAGCAAGTTCTTAAGTTGAGGAGATCTGTGCAATTGCCACTCTCTTCGTGCCCTCCTTTTTTCAGACAAGAGACGCTCGACATCTGTGGAATATATTTTAATAGTTTTTGTTTTTTTGGGGGCAATATTGGAATGTTGAACAGCTAGTTTCAGAGAACTGTCAAAATTATCAATAGAGCGATCTACATACTCCGGTGTACTGAGCGGAATATTTTCTGTGCAATGGGCACTGAGATATTTTTTATATTTTAACCAATTTATTTGTGTGGCTGACGTCGCCAGGTAACCAGTCGGAGACGTAGGTGTGTGGTCGGAAGACAATTCTAGGGAAGCCTCAACGTGAATCGTTTCTGTGGGGATGTTTTTAACCACGCCAAAATCGATGACATCTGGAATTTTTTGCGGGTCAGCAGGCCAATATGTTGGTTGGCCGCTCGCGACAACATTTAAATTCATTTTAGAGATTGTATTAAACAAAACACGACCCTTTGGTGTTATTAGTCGTGACCCCCAGAAGGTATGTTTAACGTTATAATCGCCAGCGGCCAGGAAACAGGGTCCTAGTGATTTATAATATTCACAATATTGGCTTTCTGATATTGAAAATCTAGGTGGAGAGTATAAAGATGAGATTACAATGCTACGATTCAGCTCTTCAACACAAATGTTCGTTGCTTGGAGATAATCCTCACGATGATCACACATTAGGTAGTGTTTGACTCGATTTTTTATCAAAATGGCAGAACCACCACAAGCTCTATCTCGAGGGTCCTTGGTATCATATAGTATATAACCATTGATGTTAAACGTATTTCTTGAGGTCAAATGAGTTTCAGAAACCATCATGACATCAATTTGTTTATTTTTAAGAAAGTATTCTAATTCATTTTTATGTTGGCGGATGCCGTTCGCGTTCCAAAAACAGATTTTTAAACAGTTCATGGCTTGTTAAGTACAGATTGCAATAACATCGATTGCATTCTAAGAATTTCCTGCATCATATTACCCATTGTGTTCGTAAAATTAGTTACTGTTTGCACTAATGTTTCCATGGTTTTTTCTAGACGACTTAAATTTGAAACTGGAGTTTCATCATTACTTGGCGCAGCACCTTGCGTTGGCGCATGGTTTGATTTTACGACGTTAGCATAAGAGGTTCTGTTATTTAATCCAAATTTAGATATTTTAATTAGGCTTAAGTTCATTGAATTTAATTTGCATTAAATTATTTTTATGAAGAAAGGAGTTTTTACAACATGGAAGATTAATTAAAATTGTTATTGATAATTTTCATTCTTGACTGACCTGGGATTCGAAGCCAGGCTGTCTGGCGTGTGATTCGAACCCAGGCGGCTGGTTACCCTGACATGTTTCGACCTCAACCACTAGGTCTTCTCAAAGGGATTTGCCGTCTTACACTCGCAGCCATCGATGACTGCTGACGTCAGTAGTCAAACATCAATCCTTAAACCAAATTGTATTTTAACCTTTGGTAGATCGAAATTTGCTTTTTGAATGATTATCCATTTTTAATTGATCTCACATGTTTTTCCTTACTTCTGTTTTTTCGTACTTTTGTCAAGAATTCTTCTTGAAGTCCAAAGTACATTTTTTTTTTTTTTTTTTTTTTTTGTTTTTCCTGTTTTTGTCTTTCTTTTTTCTAGTTGACCTTTTTCAGCACAACTTGAAGGACAAATGTAAACATAGCTCGTGCCTTAGCTGTTAACAATAATTAGTATTGTGGTTATTTTATTGAACTGTTAATGGTTTTTAATCCAAATTTAGATATTTTAATTAGGCTTAAGTTCATTGAATTTAATTTGCATTAAATTATTTTTATGAAGAAAGGAGTTTTTACAACATGGAAGATTAATTAAAATTGTTATTGATAATTTTCATTCTTGACTGACCTGGGATTCGAAGCCAGGCTGTCTGGCGTGTGATTCGAACCCAGGCGGCTGGTTACCCTGACATGTTTCGACCTCAACCACTAGGTCTTCTCAAAGGGATTTGCCGTCTTACACTCGCAGCCATCGATGACTGCTGACGTCAGTAGTCAAACATCAATCCTTAAACCAAATTGTATTTTAACCTTTGGTAGATCGAAATTTGCTTTTTGAATGATTATCCATTTTTAATTGATCTCACATGTTTTTCCTTACTTCTGTTTTTTCGTACTTTTGTCAAGAATTCTTCTTGAAGTCCAAAGTACATTTTTTTTTTTTTTTTTTTTTTTTTTTTTTTTTTTTTGTTTTTCCTGTTTTTGTCTTTCTTTTTTCTAGTTGACCTTTTTCAGCACAACTTGAAGGACAAATGTAAACATAGCTCGTGCCTTAGCTGTTAACAATAATTAGTATTGTGGTTATTTTATTGAACTGTTAATGGTTTTTAATCCAAATTTAGATATTTTAATTAGGCTTAAGTTCATTGAATTTAATTTGCATTAAATTATTTTTATGAAGAAAGGAGTTTTTACAACATGGAAGATTAATTAAAATTGTTATTGATAATTTTCATTCTTGACTGACCTGGGATTCGAAGCCAGGCTGTCTGGCGTGTGATTCGAACCCAGGCGGCTGGTTACCCTGACATGTTTCGACCTCAACCACTAGGTCTTCTCAAAGGGATTTGCCGTCTTACACTCGCAGCCATCGATGACTGCTGACGTCAGTAGTCAAACATCAATCCTTAAACCAAATTGTATTTTAACCTTTGGTAGATCGAAATTTGCTTTTTGAATGATTATCCATTTTTAATTGATCTCACATGTTTTTCCTTACTTCTGTTTTTTCGTACTTTTGTCAAGAATTCTTCTTGAAGTCCAAAGTACATTTTTTTTTTTTTTTTTTTTTTTTTTGTTTTTCCTGTTTTTGTCTTTCTTTTTTCTAGTTGACCTTTTTCAGCACAACTTGAAGGACAAATGTAAACATAGCTCGTGCCTTAGCTGTTAACAATAATTAGTATTGTGGTTATTTTATTGAACTGTTAATGGTTTTTAATCCAAATTTAGATATTTTAATTAGGCTTAAGTTCATTGAATTTAATTTGCATTAAATTATTTTTATGAAGAAAGGAGTTTTTACAACATGGAAGATTAATTAAAATTGTTATTGATAATTTTCATTCTTGACTGACCTGGGATTCGAAGCCAGGCTGTCTGGCGTGTGATTCGAACCCAGGCGGCTGGTTACCCTGACATGTTTCGACCTCAACCACTAGGTCTTCTCAAAGGGATTTGCCGTCTTACACTCGCAGCCATCGATGACTGCTGACGTCAGTAGTCAAACATCAATCCTTAAACCAAATTGTATTTTAACCTTTGGTAGATCGAAATTTGCTTTTTGAATGATTATCCATTTTTAATTGATCTCACATGTTTTTCCTTACTTCTGTTTTTTCGTACTTTTGTCAAGAATTCTTCTTGAAGTCCAAAGTACATTTTTTTTTTTTTTTTTTTTTTGTTTTTCCTGTTTTTGTCTTTCTTTTTTCTAGTTGACCTTTTTCAGCACAACTTGAAGGACAAATGTAAACATAGCTCGTGCCTTAGCTGTTAACAATAATTAGTATTGTGGTTATTTTATTGAACTGTTAATGGTTTTTAATCCAAATTTAGATATTTTAATTAGGCTTAAGTTCATTGAATTTAATTTGCATTAAATTATTTTTATGAAGAAAGGAGTTTTTACAACATGGAAGATTAATTAAAATTGTTATTGATAATTTTCATTCTTGACTGACCTGGGATTCGAAGCCAGGCTGTCTGGCGTGTGATTCGAACCCAGGCGGCTGGTTACCCTGACATGTTTCGACCTCAACCACTAGGTCTTCTCAAAGGGATTTGCCGTCTTACACTCGCAGCCATCGATGACTGCTGACGTCAGTAGTCAAACATCAATCCTTAAACCAAAAAAAAAAAAAAATGTACTTTGGACTTCAAGAAGAATTCTTGACAAAAGTACGAAAAAACAGAAGTAAGGAAAAACATGTGAGATCAATTAAAAATGGATAATCATTCAAAAAGCAAATTTCGATCTACCAAAGGTTAAAATACAATTTGGTTTAAGGATTGATGTTTGACTACTGACGTCAGCAGTCATCGATGGCTGCGAGTGTAAGACGGCAAATCCCTTTGAGAAGACCTAGTGGTTGAGGTCGAAACATGTCAGGGTAACCAGCCGCCTGGGTTCGAATCACACGCCAGACAGCCTGGCTTCGAATCCCAGGTCAGTCAAGAATGAAAATTATCAATAACAATTTTAATTAATCTTCCATGTTGTAAAAACTCCTTTCTTCATAAAAATAATTTAATGCAAATTAAATTCAATGAACTTAAGCCTAATTAAAATATCTAAATTTGGATTAAAAACCATTAACAGTTCAATAAAATAACCACAATACTAATTATTGTTAACAGCTAAGGCACGAGCTATGTTTACATTTGTCCTTCAAGTTGTGCTGAAAAAGGTCAACTAGAAAAAAGAAAGACAAAAACAGGAAAAACAAAAAAAAAAAAAAAAAAAAATTTACTTTGGACTTCAAGAAGAATTCTTGACAAAAGTACGAAAAAACAGAAGTAAGGAAAAACATGTGAGATCAATTAAAAATGGATAATCATTCAAAAAGCAAATTTCGATCTACCAAAGGTTAAAATACAATTTGGTTTAAGGATTGATGTTTGACTACTGACGTCAGCAGTCATCGATGGCTGCGAGTGTAAGACGGCAAATCCCTTTGAGAAGACCTAGTGGTTGAGGTCGAAACATGTCAGGGTAACCAGCCGCCTGGGTTCGAATCACACGCCAGACAGCCTGGCTTCGAATCCCAGGTCAGTCAAGAATGAAAATTATCAATAACAATTTTAATTAATCTTCCATGTTGTAAAAACTCCTTTCTTCATAAAAATAATTTAATGCAAATTAAATTCAATGAACTTAAGCCTAATTAAAATATCTAAATTTGGATTAAAAACCATTAACAGTTCAATAAAATAACCACAATACTAATTAAGGTTCTGTTATTACTAGGCTGCGGGGCCTGAATGTCACCAGTGCTTACTTGATTTGTTACCTGCATTTGAGGGGGATTAGTTTTCGGTCCAACTGACTGCTTGACGATGGTATATACAGGGCATCCTCTATAATTGGCAGTGTGATTACCGCCACAGTTGCTACATTTTTTTACGTTGGGGTCGGTTTTAGACTTATCGCAAAGATCTGTACCATGTAATTCACCACATACTACGCAAACAGGGGGTAAATAGCAATATGCCTTAGTATGACCATATTCTTGACAGTTTAAACACTGAACGGGACCATTTCTTTTGTGTGGCTCTTCTATAGTTACTCTTCTATAGAGAATATATTTCAAATTGTAAATAGGGTGCGTTTCATTTTTTTTAAGCTTTACGTCGCCGGGTTCAAACTCCACTCGAAAAAGTGGTTGGGGGTTTTTTTCTCTATTTTTTATATTTACTACATGTTTTATTTTGAAGCCTTTTTCTTCGAGGAATGTTTTTACCTCTTCTGGGTCCACACATGAGTCAATTCCCTTAATCACTACCTGGAGACCTTTACTGCTTTTCAGTTGGTATGTATAAAAGTTTTTTTTAAGTACTTCAAATTTGTTTATAATTTTGCGAAAATCATTCTCATTATTGACTTGTATTTTTGTCTCGTTTATACTACCACGCTTGATAGCAGCTACGTAAAACGAATTTTCGCCTATCACCGATATCAAACTCTTTATGAGCTCATTTGAGTTTTGCTCCCTAAGATATATCGGGGGAGGCTTGGACGATTTTATGACGTTTGGTGCTTCAGAGGATTCATCCTCCAGAATTGCAAATCGATTTTGAGAATTTATTTTATCAAAAGATGGTACTTTTGAGGCCGAAGCAACTGCTGCAGAGGTAGGGCTGCGACCCCGTTTAAGCACTGTTATGTACCTGTCCATACCAACTTGTACTTGAGGCTTTTGACCACTTTTTACTTGTGGAGCTGAGTTTTCCATCATGCCTGATTTGAGGGTAATATTTTCATCACTTATTAAAATCGTTTTTGCCGCTGAGGCACCGCTTGCAGGTTTTATATTTTTTATTGTATTAATATCAACCGTATTATTAGACACCGAAGGTGATACTGAGTTTTCTATTATGCCTGATTGGGGGTTAATATTTACATCACTTATTAAAATTGTTTTTGCTGTTGAGGCAACGCTAGCAGGTTTTGTATTTGTTATTGTATCAACCGTGTTATTAAATACAGACGGCGAGAGGGATCGCGTACGAGTAATAGGTTTAGCCGTTAGGTATTTGCTATCATCGATTCTTTTTATTATTTCTGTATTTTTTTCGCTAACACTCACTGTGATATATGTGATATTTCTACTGTTTGCACTCATAAGAGTTTTTTTTTTTTTCTTTTACTGTTTACAGTTGTGCTCTTCTTATTTGTTATTGTTTATCAACACCGAGAATGAAAAAATGTGTGTTTATGTATGTAAGTACATACATGTAATTTTTTTTTCTTTTTCTTGTATTTACTTTTTTTATACTTTATTTGTTCAAAAAAAAATAAACCGTATGCCGAGTTTAGAAAACACGTCTATCTTCAACGACCGCGACAGACAGAATGATCGTTTGTGGTGATATGAAAAAACTGTAATGTTTGCTTATAGCTAGAAAAATTGGTTTTAATTAATTATTTTGTAAACATTTGGGTATTTTTGACACAAAATATTATTTTTTCATTTTTTACGAAATTTTTTTTTAGAATTTCAATGCTTTTCTTTTTAAAAGCAGCTGATTCCTTTCACGGAAAAAGTAATTACAAAATATTTCTTACAGAAAGGAACGTAACAGAACGGCAACAGAAAGTAAAAACTAATGAGGCCTTAAAGGTCTTATATTATTTTGTTTTCAGTTTCTTCAATATTTTGCTTATATTGATAACAATTTTCTTGACGAGGCTTAAGGTACGGTCACATATGGCAAATATTAGCCCCAAATATGTTTGCCTTTATTTGGCAAATTTTTTTTCAAAACAATGTAGGTTTCATTTTGTGGTCACACTGCGCACATTTATTTGCTCATATTTGTTTGCTCGAACAGATGTCAAATAGCGGCAAACACACAAGAAAAGGTGAAAAGGCGACAAGAAAAGGTGAAATTAACGTGCCCACACTTAAAATTCTCATCAAGTTAATAAATGCGGTACGATAAGTACACAAGGACTGTAGGATGAGGTCATCAGTACAGCAGCACCATGGAGCGTATACGAACCACTCCTCAACGGATAGCGCACAACAGGGTACCGGCAGCAAAACCCTTCCCGTACATACCACCAGCGGAGGCCCGGCCACGGATCATCAGCAACGTGGTGATCCCACCACTCCCAGGCGATAGCCGACCACCGCCCCTCGTCCCCTGCCATAGGAAAAGAACGGTGCGGATATCAGCCTCTCCACCAGGAGGACTGGATAGATGCAACGCCGTCGCGCCGCCGCCACTAACACCGGCAGCCAAACCGCTCGTCAGCGGCGAGCCGACACCACCCAGCCTCCGTGCATCACCGACGAGCACTCGCACAGCACAACCCAGCCCGGGTCACCGAAAGCCTACTCGCACGGTAAAATACGGCGACCATACATTCACCGAGGCCGAACTCTGGACGGGGGTACGCATCCAGCCACCTCCACACTATGCCAGGCACGTGCAATTCATCATCCGCCGTGCTACTGCGCCCCCGGTCAAGGTAACGGTGCTCAACCAAACCTACGCTCGCCTCCGATGCCTCCATCTGGAGAAGATCGTAAAAATGGAGTAAAAGGAGTTGATGCTTATTGTAGCTGAGTTGGTGAATTATTTTTATTTTTGTTTTTCTATTATTTAAGTTAAGGCTGTAGAACAGACCATTTTGTAATTTTTAGGTTAAGTCAAATCCAAGGCCGTAGAACAGACCATTTTGTAATTTATAGGATAAGTCGAATCCAAGGCTGTAGAACAGACCAATTTTAAGGTTAAATACAAGGCTGTAGAACAGACCATTCAATTCAATAAACGAAAAACTATTGTTTGATTATATAAAAGGGCTGAGCCTTTTCCCTTTGGGAGAGGTTAACTTTACCTTAATGGTAGTGTGGGTCTCCTGGACCAAAAACTCGCCCATAAAAAAAACCGAGTGCTATGGTTACGCAGCCTTCTCCTGAGAAGGGGAGAAATGTAACGAAGATTTACATTCCCTTGAATCCCCGCAACATAAATTTTATATTTATTATTTTTATTATTATTTTATTTTATATTTAAGTTCTATACAATACCATATACGATAATTAATTTCAGTTTCAAGTACATATGAAACCCCCTAATGTTATTTAGGTCAATATGAAACCTCCTAATGTTATTTAGTTATTACCAGTTCGCTTAAAAATTCTCTTCTAGTTCATTTATAATGTTACATTAATACTTTAGGTTTAGATACACTCGGGGCGATTTCATTGCACCAACGATCTAGCCATCTATTAAAGTCGACCTGGTTCTCGCCTTCTGCACGACGGTCGCCGACACCTGCACTTGTCTAGGTGTTGTTTTGTACTGCGGCTTCGGCTGACGGTTTTTGTACTGCGGCTTCGGCTGACAGTTTTTGTACTGCGGCTTCGGCTGAGTTTTTGTACTGCGGCTTCGGCTGACGGTTTTTGTACTGCGGCTTCGGCTGACAGTTTTTGTACTGCGGCTTCGACTGACGGTTTTTGTACTGCGGCTTCGGCTGACAGTTTTTTTACTTCGGCTTCGATTTACAGTTTTTGTACTGCGGCTTCGGCTGACTGTTTTTGTACTGCGGCTTCGGCTGACAGTTTTTGTACTGTAACTTCGGTTAACAGTTATTGTACTGCGGCTTCGGATGACAATTTTTGTACTGCGGCTTCGGCTGACAGTTTTTGTAAGCGGCTTCGGCGGACAGTTTTTGTACTGTAACCTCGGTTAACAGTTTTGGTACTGTGACTTCGGCCAACAGTCCTCTCCTAGATAAGTCAGTTTATTACATAAGGTTGAATTGTAGTATTTAGACACCTAATCATAAGAACGAGTTGTAGTATTGTAACAACTGCTGAGAACGAGCCATTTCATCACCGCCGAGTACTCAAGGAACCCGATCCTGACTCCCCACCACAGAACTAACCAGATATAGCACCTTTGACAGCTGAAAAAGGGTTAAATCATATGTTTAACCCCTAAATATGAGAAATCAATAAAAAAAAACCAGGGATGTAAAAAATCATGAGTTAGAGTGAACAGCTATACATTACCACACAACATTAATTTCGTAGCAAAAAAATAAACAAAACAAAGAATTTTTAACACAAAAGAACAATGTAATTTTTATTAAAGTTTTATAAATAAACTAAATTAATAAATTAACATTGATTTGTTGTTAAAAAAATACGGTAAGTAATGTCTGAAAACAGAAATTTTTACGTTTAGGTAGTATTTGTTATTGTTTGTGTATTCTGTTTGTTTACTTACAGGTGAAATTGCTGTTGTCTGCCGTGGGATATGAATTGGCATATCGCATATTTTGTCCAAGGGTTATTCAGCATCCTTCTTTCCAGGATAACCGGTAAGTCGAGTGAAGTGTCTGAAAAGAAAAACAAACAAGAAAAATTACATTTTTTTTGCCCAAAAATATTTGCATTTTATGCCGGTGCGTGGGCAAAAACTAATAACAACAAATGGCCATGGATGCTGACCTTAAACAATTGGAACATTTGGCGTCTTTCTTTCCAGGATCAGCGGTAAGTAAAGTGAAGTGTCTGAAAATAAAAAAAAAACAAGAAAAATTAAATTTTGCTTACCCAAAAATATTTGCATTTTAGGCCGGTGCGTGGACAAAAACTAATAGCAACAAATGGTCATGGATACTGACCTTAAACAATTGGAGCATTTGGCGTCTTTCTTTCCAGGATCAGCGGTAAGTAAAGTAAAGTGTCTGAAAATAAAAAAGAAACAAGAAAAATTACATTTTGTTTACCCAAAAATATTTGCATTTTAGGCCGGTGCGTGGGCAAAAACTAATAACAACAAATGGTCATGGACACTGACCTTAAACAATTGGAACATTTGGCGTCTTTCTTTCCAGGATCAGCGGTAAGTAAAGTAAAGTGTCTGAAAATAAAAAAGAAACAAGAAAAATTACATTTTGTTTACCCAAAAATATTTGCATTTTAGGCCGGTGCGTGGGCAAAAACTAATAACAACAAATGGTCATGGACACTGACCTTAAACAATTGGAACATTTGGCGTCTTTCTTTCCAGGATCAGCGGTAAGTAAAGTGAAGTGTCTGAAAATAAAAAAAAAAACAAGAAAAATTAAATTTTGCTTACCCAAAAATATTTGCATTTTAGGCCGGTGCGTGGACAAAAACTAATAGCAACAAATTGTCATGGATACTGACCTTAAACAATTGGAGCATTTGGCGTCTTTCTTTCCAGGATCAGCGGTAAGTAAAGTAAAGTGTCTGAAAATAAAAAAGAAACAAGAAAAATTACATTTTGTTTACCCAAAAATATTTGCATTTTAGGCCGGTGCGTGGGCAAAAACTAATAACAAATGGTCATGGACACTGACCTTAAACAATTGGAACATTTGGCGTCTTTCTTTCCAGGATCAGCGGTAAGTAAAGTAAAGTGTCTGAAAATAAAAAAGAAACAAGAAAAATTACATTTTGTTTACCCAAAAATATTTGCATTTTAGGCCGGTGCGTGGGCAAAAACTAATAACAACAAATGGTCATGGACACTGACCTTAAACAATTGGAACATTTGGCGTCTTTCTTTCCAGGATCAGCGGTAAGTAAAGTGAAGTGGCTGAAAATAAAAAAACAAGAAAAATTACAAAAATATTAAATTGGCCAGACGTATTCGTGGAGAATGTTCTTGAACTGATGTGGCAAAAAAGAAATATAACAAATCGGTCTTTTTCAGGACCACAAATTGTTTTTCAAAAAGAGATGTAATTGTTTAACAAAACCTCATATCGATTTTAAACTGAAACAAAAGAATTTTTATTTAATTAATACCCTCTTATTGATTAAGCGCGAATTGTATAATAGCAATAGTTTGATAAAAAAAAATCACTATTTTCAATAATATTTGTTGGCCCTGAAAAGGGCCTTTTATAACACAAAAAAGGGAATCCATTGACGTTAAAGTCAATTCATACAAATTTACTTACAGCCTTTGTACCTGCACTAACAGCTTGTTTGGCCAATTCACCGGGCAAAAGTAGACAAACAGTTTACTGTATTGAGCCAAATGGAATGCTTCGTCGGCAACACGGTTTGGCGCCTTTCTTTCCAGGATCATCCGAAAGTAAAGTGAAGTCCCTGAGAAGAGAAAAAACAAGAAAAATAACATTTAGTTTACTTTAAGAAGTGCATTTGTAGGCAGGTGTTTGGGCGAAAAGTGGAATCAATAAGTGATCATGGATACATCCCTTAGGCAATTGGATGTTTTCTCATCGACTGAGACAAAATTGTTGCTGCTAAATATTAAAAAAAATTTAAGAAAATGATTTATCAAATAGAATCTTAGAATTATTTTATATAAAAAACAAATTAGCTTTTCTAAAGTATTTGGAAAAAGTTTCCTGACGAGCTGGCCTAAGCAACCAGCGAAATGCGCATAGGAACTAGCTTTCCCACAACAATAAATTTCAGTGTTTTCATTTAAAAAAATTGGGATTATTAGCACATCATTAATAAATGAATTAATTAATAAAATATTTCATTCCCAAAAATAATTTTTGATAATAAATTTGCATGTGCCCGGCAAATAAAAAACTGAAATGGCAAGCTGCTTTATTTAAGCATCTTGTTTTTTTAATTTTGTTTTTTTCTTTCTATCCTCTTACAACTACAATTTGTGTTGGAAAAAACCCAGCCAATTGTAGGGGAATGTAAGAAAGAAAAAATTGACGGTTTATTGTTGTGACTTTGTTGAAGCTTTGATATTGTTACATTTAAGACCAGAGTGTTTTAAAATTCTTATTCACTTTATGGTCTTACTTGTATAATATTTTTAGCTTTTCTAAAGTATTTGGAAAAAGTTTCCTGACGAGCTGGCCTAAGCAACCAGCGAAATGCGCATAGGAACTAGCTTTCCCACAACAATAAATTTCAGTGTTTTCATTTAAAAAAATTGGGATTATTAGCACATCATTAATAAATGAATTAATTAATAAAATATTTCATTCCCAAAAATAATTTTTGATAAATTATTTTTGTTTAATACATATTGAAATTTATTATAAATACAAATACATACATAAGTAATTTACACAAATATTTTATTTTCAACTTGTGTTAAATACACAGTTGATTTTTTTTCGACCTTATCTGGTCTAGATCCATCATGTTTTGTTAAAAACAGCATCACTTCGAGTAGGATGTGGTCCTTGCCACGCATGATAGTCTTGAGTAAGGAAAAGCTACAAATGCGTATGCATTATATTTTCGCTACACTTACTCCTGGATAATTTCGAAACAGGTTTTAAAGATTTATGCCTGTATTTTTAAAGATATTTCAAATTTAATAAAGGTTTTCAAAACAAATTTTCCATAAACGTTTGTTAAATTTAATAATCGTTTATGAATACGGTGGTTAAACTTTTTGTAAGTGCTCTTTATAACCATATTTGCGAAATTTAAAAAATCCTTGATGCCGTCCCAGCAAGCACGTTTAAAACGTTCAAAATTGTTCAGAGTTTTAAACGAAAGTAGTTTTTAATTCATTATTTATTAGTTTTAAACGTTTTAGAACTTTAAAAAAATGGGAGCTTGCTGGGATACTTAAATAATACAAATTGGTAGTGCTTTAACTTTAATAATTTAAATGTATACAACATATGAACATAAAAGATTTGAAAATTCATTTTTTGATTTAAGAAATAAATTAGGGAAATACAATTTTGTAAAAGAACAAAAATAAAATTTAAATTTATACGTTTCAGCAAATTTGCGAAATAGTGTTATGTGGTGTAAAGTTTTATGTGTTTAAATATTTTAAAATCCATTATATACATATACATTTTTTGTTGAGATCAATATCAAGTACATATATAGATATGCGTTATGCTTTTGTAAATGTTGTATAAGTAAATAAGATGTAAGAGTAATGTAATAATTGGAAGGAAATAAATAAATAAAAATTCATAAAGCAACAATATAAAATTTTATACGCAATTCAGTTAGGATAATATTAATGGAAAAATGAAGAAGGTATGAAGTGATCTGAAATAAAGCTTTTAATGTAAATGCATTTAAATATTTTTAACGATTATAACGAAAGCTTTTTAAGAAATCATAAAAAGAAAGACGATATTAAATTGAAAAGAAAAAATTTACTTATTAATGAAGTGTATCAAAAAATCTGTCCAGTCAAAATTACGAGAAATTTACCGATTAGAAACACATAAAATCTTCTGCACATAAAATTTGACTCCTTCATACTAGCATTGAAAAATCGAAGAATAAAATAAATTCGAATCCGAATAAAGAGATGTAAAATATCTTCATGCTTAATGGATCCACAGCAAAAATAAGGTTTTTCCTTGACCATGCAATTCTCAATTAAATGGCAATTCTGATTAAATATACTATGAAATTTACTCTCTAAAACAGAAAAATAATCATCGAAGCCTTGCGGGGGTTTCACTAAATGGCATTTGTCAAACTGCTTCTCTTTTGTAAAAGAATAATCCATCGGAGTCTCTTCATTGTCTTCAAATGATGGCAGCGGAAACTCGCATACGTGCGCTTAGTGCAGTTTGTAATAAAAATAGCCACAAATATAGACAAATGCACTAGTTGCCAAGACATTCCTTTCATCCCTATCAAGATCTATATCATAAACGTCCGTCTCTTTAATGTTGGGGCAGGGGTGTGGCAAATATTGAAAGGCATCCCACTGTATATTGTTCTTATCGAATATATAAGCTAAATCAACGATAGAGAAATCTAAAATTTTGTCGTCCAGAGAAATTTCCTCACAATTTCCATTTACTACTACATTTACATAGTGTAGGCCCCAACGGTTCTGGAAAGAGCTTGAGAAATTCCGCGGCGTTATTCGCACGGAATTTCCAGAACCCTTTCGTATTTGTCCAAAAAAATGCTCCTGAGTTAGTCTTCGAGCTTTAATGCCTTTAAAACCTTCTTGATTAAGATAGATCCAAAGACTTTTTAAGGCCGAAATATTATTAATCCACCCTAAAATGAATTTAAAACTATTTGTAATATTTGCTCCTTTCTCATCTATAATTTTTAGGGTTTCTAGCCGCTTTGATGCCTGTCTTAGAAATTCTAACTGATCTATTGAGGAATTAAAAACAGCACTTTCTGCACGGCTATTGAATATATCAAAAAGATTATTAAAAAACTCTTAATATTCAGATGTATTTAAAAAAGTTGAAGAGTTTGAAGTAAGCTTCCCTGACGTATATAATGTGCGCATTCCTATTGCAACTGTGCGACTTAAAACATGGGCGGCTAAATTAACTCTCATCCGTTGAAAGTTGTTAGGGTAAATGTGCTCTAAACTGAGTTTAGGGGCACATCTTAAGGAATTAGAATCTACATTATAGAAATTAATGACATCCCTCCAAGAAATTTGTTTATTATTTAAAAAAACTTTGTGCTTTTTAATAAATGAGGAATGTCGTGCATAAAAAAAATTTTACTTTAATTAACTTAAAAATAGGGTCGCTCTCTACTAACCTTAACAACTTTAGAAAAATTTACAAAATTAGATCCCTGATCGCACACAAACTGGCAAGGCTTTAATCCTATCGCTTGTAATTTAGAAATTGCCGCAACTATATACTTCTTCATAACTGTTCCCTTACAGTTACCATGGACAAAGAAGTAAGCTACTGCTTGGGACCAACTATTTCCTCCTATACCACTTGCCATAATAACCATAGCGCTAGTCGCTGTTTCGTGTACGATTTTCGTCCCCGAAATCCTGAAGGCCTATTATTTTGTCTTTAAATCTATCGTATTCAAGAACATTTTTTAAAGACATTTCGTCGCATGATACACTAACATATTTCTCTTCCGCTGTAAAATTACGCGCGCGTACTTTTAACGCTTCAAATGTTCCATTTAAATTGCCCTGAGTTTTTGGCCAGTCCTTCACAAACCGTTGTAAAGTTCTAACATCTGGCCAATCTAATAGTTTACTTAAATACCGATAGACTAGGGTAGAAAGAAAGTAAATAGCTAGAGCAATTAATTTTAGTCCAACACTATACCGACGATTTTTAGAATCCCGATTATGATTAATTAAACTGTTTTCTAAGCAAACCGACATTGAATTAGAAATTTTAGAAGACATGTCATTCTTCTTTTTTAACTCAAATTCCAATTTTTCAACTTTATCCTGATATTTAACTAACTGCTGTGATAACCTTACTTTTTCTGCACTTAACTTCGACTTAAGCCGACGTTCTGCTAAATACTGTGAACGGTAATGGTCAAGTGCACATTGTAAAGTCTTTATTTTTGTAGAGTTAGTATTTTTTTACCGTCACATATTTTTATATCTGCCTCATTTTCCTTACTATGGTTGCTAAAATCCCAAAAGTCAGCTTCCATCACGTCCTTACGTAACGAAACACCTTTATTATTGCGGACCACACTGACAGTCGTTGCTATGTCCATATCTAATAAACTATCTATACCCTCTATTCAATTTTCTTTTTGTGCACTATTGGAAATTGGAATTTGAGTTTTTCTTAATTTTGAAACTGTTTCAACATTCATTTCAGAACCTTCATTCATAGGAACAGCATGCTTTGAAATTCTGTTGCCAAAAATGAATTTGTTCGAAAAATGCCGACTGCATGCATATAAACGTTTCACCGTTGATTTCACATTTAAAATGCGAAGGCATTCGGCACGTCTTAAAAATTAAATACAAAAATTATGTATTAAATTAATTGATATAAGACATGTAAGAGTAAAAAGCTACAAATACAAGTCTTCAACGACAAAAAAGAAATAATTAAAAGCAAATATGTATGTGAATTTCTTATTGTCTTTCCCATACATACAGAGGATTTAGTATTTTAAATATTTCCTTTAAACAAAATGTAAGTAAATTAAATGTTAACTATGCAAACAATAAATAAGCATATCATGTTAGCTAAAAGTTCACTACGTGTTCAGTTAAAAATACAGAATATGTATCTCAAACTGTTCAAAACAAAAAAATTGACTTGAGGACTTTTTCCGTATATTAAACAAGTCACTTTAATGTGATTACATTTTTTGAACATACACATTTAAAATATTTAAAACTATTTTGCATTCCCAATAATCACTCAAATTTTAGAAAATCAAGTGCTTTAAATATTGCTAGAATTCGGCTTTAATTTATGACCAATTTTCAAGTCAAATTCCAGTTCATATAAAAATGTTTGAAACTTTTTTTTTAACTTTTGTATTGCTTAAGGTATCAAAAAAAAAAAATATTTTTGAAAATGTATTTCTTTGCTTTGAAAGGGAGGAAAAGTATTTTAATCATTTTTCGAATTAAATTATTATATTTCCTTGGACTGAAATCAAACGTAATGAGGTAACCAAAAACAAATTCAAATATACATGCATACATATGTATATATTTACATATGTGATATTTATGCGGTATTACGGAAAACATTTAAAGGTAAATCTAATAATACCATTTGCGTTATTGGCTTTGATATATTATATTACTCGAGCGCCAAAAAAATGATACTATCGTATAGCACTTTTAAATTCTTTTCCAATGATATCACATTTGTATGCTGATGCTTTAAGTAAAATCTTAATAAACCACCAAACTCTTTAAGATAATCAATAATTTCATACACCATTTTTTTCTTTATTCAATATTAATTTTTTTTTTATTTATTATATTATTGGAATTGTATGCTTGATTTATATTGGTTGTATAGATTTGCTTTATTTTTTTTTTAATTTTATCTTTTTAAAAACTATTCAATCTAAATGAAGGCACATTTATTATATAATTTTAAGATATTGTGTGAAGTCCAATTCTTAATTATGTAAGCAATATTTAAAAATATTGGTCCCAGAACCACATTTAAGAATTACGAAACTCAGAATCACGATATATGAGATAACAAACACCAGACTCGCTTACTAAAGATTCTCTGATTAGCCGGCCTATTGCCGGGCGCAAGTATTTTCTCATCTACGGTATAACAAACACCGGCTTCGTTAGCTAAAGCTTCTCTGATATAGCCGGCCTTCGTCCGGGTGCAAGTATTTTTCTCCTCTATGGTATAACAAACACCGGCCTCAATAACTAAAGATTCTCTGATTAGCCGGCCATTGGCCGGGCGCAAGTATTTTCTCCTCTACGGTATAACAAACACCGGCTTCGTTAGCTAAAGCTTTTTATCTTCTATGGTATAGCAAACACTGGTTTTGCAGGACAGACGGATATCGTGATTCTGAGTCGACCGTAATGGCTAAAGGTGGTTGTGGGACCAATATTTTTAAATATTGCTCACATCATTATAAAATGGACTTCACACAATATCTTTTAACAGTTACTTTTATTGACACATTCATTCTCAAACACTATTAAATTCACTTTTTTAAATAATATTTTTTTATAAGTGAAAAAAAAACACTAAGCATTCCTTCGGCCGCAATAAACACACTTTTTTGTAGGAATCGCTTCATTTTAAACACACAAGTACTCGTTGTATAGTGATTAAAAACATTAATTCTGTTCCAAGTTGTTTAAAGCTATTGCCAATTGGACCAGAAGAAAATAAAATAAATTTTATAACAAAACATTTAAAATTTTGTAGCCACAAATTCTATCCAAAATTTATAATGTTAATAATAAAATAAAGCAAATAACTTACCTTGTCGGATTCTTCGGAAAACGGTGGAGTTTCTCCTTATTCAGGCAACCTAAAACGCACTTACGACTCCTAAAAAGTAAAGATTTAATAATATTTATTACAATTTTAAATAAGCAATAAAATTTATAGGTATGTATGTACTTACATTTTATCCTTTTTTTATGACGTCTTACACACAATTTTCTGAATGTCTTACCACTCGGCTTCGGGGTCTTCTTCTTCAATTGATGTTGTAGCAAAAATGAGGAATTTCCTCATTTTTGCGCCAACTTTTCTACAATTTATCAAAATAAATAAAATTTCATTTAACCCCTTCAATGAAAAGAGACAGAAATATATTAGTTTAAATAGTTTGCTGTCCTTCACTAAATTTGGGGTTAAATGAGTGCTGCCACTTTGACACTTTTTAATTCCTTCTCTGACCGCCAGATGGCCGTGGCTTATCTGGTCTAACAAATACTGAAATGCCGGTTTGTTAAGTCTGTAATACTTCTGATACCTAATTGGAAAATTTCAAACCATTAAAATGATTCATATGTATGATATATTAGTACTTACAATGTCTGCGGCAGTTCTAGTGGATTCGATTCATCCCGCAGCTGTCTTCTTGTGGCCCTCTGGCTATATTGACGCTCTTCTTCAGCGCGACTACCCTCTTCTTCTGCTGAAATATCCTCCGCAACTACTTGGAAAGCTATAGTATGCATTTTTTTTCTTTATATTAAATTTATTTTATAATTCACACAGAACTTCAAAATATTATAATTCACACCAAACTTCAAATATTTTTTATTTTAATCCCGCGCAAAGAAAAATACAATGTAAATAATAAAAAACAGCTGTCTTCGAAATTCGATGTTGCCACTTATTCATGTTTTTGTTCCCTTTAAGTTTATGATAGGAGGAATTTTTTCTCGAGAAAATTGTTTTCCGTGAGATATGAATTCCGAGGGAATATTCATGATTGGGCTGAATATCAACATATCGTTTTTAATAAACTTTTAAAAACAAATTTTTTACTTGTTTTGTATCATAAAAAATTTTGTCACCCAAATCCCGAAGGCCAATAATACGACCTTTGTTGCTATCATAATCCAGGAAGGTTTTCAATGACATCTCATCGCAGGAAACACTGACAAATTTCTGGTATTTAGTGAAAGTTTGAGATCGAACTCGAGGCGCTTCAAAACTTCCATCTAAATTTCCAGGAGACTTTGGGCACTCCTCTACTAATATGTGTGGAGTACAAACTTGGGGCCAGTCGAACATTGGAGCTTAATGATGATACACCATTGGAGACAAAATAATACACCTAACGAAATTAATTTTGTTGCCTGATCATATCGACGTATTTCGGTTATGGTTTTTTAAACCATTATTGAGACAAACCAGCATAGTCTTAGGAACATTTGAAGAGAAGTAATTTTTTTTTTAATTACTCTTCAAAGCTTTTTACTTTGATTTGATACTTTTTTAAACTCGATGCTAAACTAGAATTTTCTGCCTTTAATCTAAACTTCGTCCGTTTTCTGCTAAATATAAATTTCGGCAACGACCCAATGCAGATCGCAGGGAATTCGCCAACTTGCGCGTCTTCCAATGCAGTCTTCTTCTAGACTACACACGCCCACTAGATTTGCATCATTTGTCTAATGGCGATTTCTTTTCTGAGAAAAATGTTGCATAAATGGTACATGCTCTACACAAAAGAGATAGAGCATGTACCATTTATGCAACATATTTCTCAGAAAAGAAATCGCCATAAGTAGTTATAGCTTGGATCTGAGTAGGACTTACATTTTCCTTTAAGGAACGTCGTACTTCTGAACTTAATTTTAGGTCAGGATTTGAATTATTTGGAATAGCGAATTTGTGAACCAGATTTCCAAAAAAGCTTTCCTTGGAGAAGTGTCGTCTGCATGCATATATGCGCTTCACCGAAGATTAAACTCTTAAGAAGTTTAACCATTCGGCACGTCTAAAAATAACGTAAACATAAAAATACATTAAAAGATAAAAACACTGTGAAGTAAAATTTATATGAAAAGCACTCAGTATTTTAAGTATTTTTCATATAAATTTTCCTACACGTCCAATCACTTGTGTTGTAAAAACAGCACATTATCTTTAGATACAAATTTTTTTTTGTTAAGATAAGTGTATTTCGATTCGAGAAGTAAAATTTTTCGAAAGCAATTTCCGATACAAAAGTTAAGCCGCAGTGCGTAAAGCTCTAAACACATAGACGACTGCAGACAGCAAACAGCAATATGTCAAAAATAAAATCCATGTGTTTAAATGAAAACTATTTTTTTGACGACAGCTCAGCAGCACGACTGCACAACAGCTTTTGCTGCTGCTGCCAACTTAGGCTAATTTCTATTTTGACAGGCAGCAACATACAGGTTAAGTATTGCCACTATGTATATAAATTAAAAACAATAAGAACAAAAACATTTTTTTAATATTTAGAATAAACGAACATTACAAAATTGAAGTAAAGAAATAAATTTATTTGTCTTTTTTACTTTTCGTGATATTATTACGTTTTTGATCAATAACTTTAATTTGATTCATTATAAAATATATGTGTGGCATCTCTAAGATTTGTATTGCTAAAATACTCAGCTGTTCATTTTTAATTTCATATTCGTTTGTTTTTCGTTTGTGTTAATTTTTGTTATATTTTATTTAATTTTTAGTTTTAAGATGATGGTAAGTATTTGTTTGATTTCCTGTTGTTTTTTTAATACTTTTGTAAAATTTTGCAGAGGAATAGTATGGACGTAGATGAACAATTAATCGAAGAGGTGCGCAACCGCACAATTTTGTTTGATTTGGGCCACACCAACTACAAAAATTTAAAGAAAAAAGAGCAGGAATGCAGGGAAGTTGCAGCTATTGTTAAATTAAATGGTAGGATAAATGAATTTGCATTAATGAATGTATGTACTTATTATTTCTTTTAATTGTGATTGTGCTGTTACAGAATTGGACTGTAAGAAAAGGTGGAAGGTGCTTCGAGACTCTTACAAGCGGTGTAAAAGAATGGAGCAAGTCGCTTCTGGCAGTGGTGCTAACATTCCTAAAAAGAAGTGGAAGTACTTTGATGCCATGTCATTTTTAGATCGTTTTACAAATTCTAGACCGTAAGTAATATTTGAATGTAATATTAAATTTCATATGCCGTAGTGGAACTTTATTTTCATCATGGCAAACGCTGTGGCAAATATATTAATGTTTATTTACTACACTTTTTAGCACTGTTGGAAATATATTCAATGATGAGCCCATGTGCAGTGAGGAACTTATTGACATGGACTTAACCGAGTCCTCAAATTTTCCGAGTGAATGTGCTATTGAGAGTCCACGTGAAAAAAGGTAAATTTTATTAAGTATCTTACTTATTTACTAAGTACCTACTTACATATATACATATCTTTCAGAAAAAGGACAGCGAAAAGTTTCAGGAGTTCCTTGATTTCGCCGCATCAAGCATTTCTGAGACCTGTGGGGCTTTTGCAGCAACTTCTAAGACCGAAGACTCCACTTCAGCACATTTTATAGCTTTAGCTGCAAAAATTAACGAAGCAAATATTCCCAAAAATATTGTTAACCAAATTGAAAGTAAGGTATCGAATTTAGTTTTCTCAGAAATTGAAAAATTTTATTCAAATAATTCTTAAATTAAGATTTCAGTTATTAATATGATCTTTTTATTTGAGCTTAAAGGCAGAATTAGTTTGTACGTTCTGTTCTGTTACGAATCAGCTGTTTTGTTTCTGTTCAATTGAAAGTCTGTATGTGTGGTTAGTTTTTCCTTTTTCGTGCTGTTCTGTTGCGGACAAATCTGTTGAAAATAGAATTCAACGTTAAGTTACGGCCAAAGTGTGTATGTGTTCGTTTGTGGTGATATGAAAAAACTGTAATTGTTTGCTTATAGCTAGAAAAATTGGTTTTAATTAATTATTTTGTAAACATTTGGGCATTTTTGACACAAAATATTATTTTTTCATTTTTTACGAAATTTTTTTTTAGAATTTCAATGCTTTTCTTTTTAAAAGCAGCTGATTCCTTTCACGGAAAAAGTAATTACAAAATATTTCTTACAGAAAGGAACGTAACAGAACGGCAACAGAAAGTAAAAACTAATGAGGCCTTAAAGGTCTTATATTATTTTGTTTTCAGTTTCTTCAATATTTTGCTTATATTGATAACAATTTTCTTGACGAGGCTTAAGGTACGGTCACATATGGCAAATATTAGCCCCAAATATGTTTGCCTTTATTTGGCAAATTTTTTTTCAAAACAATGTAGGTTTCATTTTGTGGTCACACTGCGCACATTTATTTGCTCATATTTGTTTGCTCGAACAGATGTCAAATAGCGGCAAACACACAAGAAAAGGTGAAAAGGCGACAAGAAAAGGTGAAATTAACGTGCCCACACTTAAAATTCTCATCAAGTTAATAAATGCAGTACACAAGGACTGTAGGATGAGGTCATCAGTACAGCAGCACCATGGAGCGTATACGAACCACTCCTCAACGGATAGCGCACAACAGGGTACCGGCAGCAAAGCCCTTCCCGTACATACCACCAGCGGAGGCCCGGCCACGGATCATCAGCAACGTGGTGATCCCACCACTCCCAGGCGATAGCCGACCACCGCCCCTCGTCCCCTGCCATAGGAAAAGAACGGTGCGGATATCAGCCTCTCCACCAGGAGGACTGGATAGATGCAACGCCGTCGCGCCGCCGCCACTAACACCGGCAGCCAAACCGCTCGTCAGCGGCGAGCCGACACCACCCAGCCTCCGTGCAGCACCGACGAGCACTCGCACAGCACAACCCAGCCCGGGTCACCGAAAGCCTACTCGCACGGTAAAATACGGCGACCATACATTCACCGAGGCCGAACTCTGGACGGGGGTACGCATCCAGCCACCTCCACACTATGCCAGGCACGTGCAATTCATCATCCGCCGTGCTACTGCGCCCCCGGTCAAGGTAACGGTGCTCAACCAAACCTACGCTCGCCTCCGATGCCTCCATCTGGAGAAGATCGTAAAAATGGAGTAAAAGGAGTTGATGCTTATTGTAGCTGAGTTGGTGAATTATTTTTATTTTTGTATTTCTACTATTTAAGTTAAGGCTGTAGAACAGACCATTTTGTAATTTTTAGGTTAAGTCAAATCGAAGGCCGTAGAACAGACCATTTTGTAATTTATAGGATAAGTCGAATCCAAGGCTGTAGAACAGACCAATTTTAAGGTTAAATACAAGGCTGTAGAACAGACCATTCAATTCAATAAACGAAAAACTATTGTTTGATTATATAAAAGGGCTGAGCCTTTTCCCTTTGGGAGAGGTTAACTTTACCTTAATGGTAGTGTGGGTCTCCTGGACCAAAAACTCGCCCATAAAAAAAACCGAGTGCTATGGTTACGCAGCCTTCTCCTGAGAAGGGGAGAAATGTAACGAAGATTTACATTCCCTTAAATCCCCGCAACATAAATTTTATATTTATTATTTTTATTATTATTTTATTTTATATTTAAGTTCTATACAATACCATATACGATAATTAATTTCAGTTTCAAGTACATATGAAACCCCCTAATGTTATTTAGGTCAATATGAAACCTCCTAATGTTATTTAGTTATTACCAGTTCGCTTAAAAATTCTCTTCTAGTTCATTTATAATGTTACATTAATACTTTAGGTTTAGATACACTCGGGGCGATTTCATTGCACCAACGATCTAGCCATCTATTAAAGTCGACCTGGTTCTCGCCTTCTGCACGACGGTCGCCGACACCTGCACTTGTCTAGGTGTTGTTTTGTACTGCGGCTTCAGCTGACGGTTTTTGTACTGCGGCTTCGGCTGACAGTTTGTGTACTGCGGCTTCGGCTGAGTTTTTGTACTGCGGCTTCGGCTGACGGTTTTTGTACTGCGGCTTCGGCTGACAGTTTTTGTACTGCGGCTTCGACTGACGGTTTTTGTACTGCGGCTTCGGCTGACAGTTTTTTTACTGCGGCTTCGATTTACAGTTTTTGTACTGCGGCTTCGGCTGACTGTTTTTGTACTGCGGCTTCGGCTGACAGTTTTTGTACTGTAACTTCGGTTAACAGTTATTGTACTGCGGGTTCGGCTGACAATTTTTGTACTGCGGCTTCGGCTGACAGTTTTTGTAAGCGGCTTCGGCGAACAGTTTTTGTACTGTAACCTCGGTTAACAGTTTTGGTACTGTGACTTCGGCCAACAGTCCTCTCCTAGATAAGTCAGTTTATTACATAGGGTTGAATTGTAGTATTTAGACACCTAATCATAAGAACGAGTTGTAGTATTGTAACAACTGCTGAGAACGAGCCATTTCATCACCGCCGAGTACTCAAGGAACCCGATCCTGACTCCCCACCACAGAACTAACCAGATATAGCACCTTTGACAGCTGAAAAAGGGTTAAATCATATGTTTAACCCCTAAATATGAGAAATCAATAAAAAAAAACCAGGGATGTAAAAAATCATGAGTTAGAGTGAACAGCTATACATTACCACACAACATTAATTTCGTAGCAAAAAAATAAACAAAACAAAGAATTTTTAACACAAAAGAACAATGTAATTTTTATTAAAGTTTTATAAATAAACTAAATTAATAAATTAACATTGATTTGTTGTTAAAAAAATACGGTAAGTAATGTCTGAAAACAGAAATTTTTACGTTTAGGTAGTATTTGTTATTGTTTGTGTATTCTGTTTGTTTACTTACAGGTGAAATTGCTGTTGTCTGCCGTGGGATATGAATTGGCATATCGCATATTTTGTCCAAGGGTTATTCAGCATCCTTCTTTCCAGGATAACCGGTAAGTCGAGTGAAGTGTCTGAAAAGAAAAACAAACAAGAAAAATTACATTTTTTTTGCCCAAAAATATTTGCATTTTATGCCGGTGCGTGGGCAAAAACTAATAACAACAAATGGCCATGGATGCTGACCTTAAACAATTGGAATATTTGGCGTCTTTCTTTCCAGGATCAGCGGTAAGAAAAGTGAAGTGTCTGAAAATAAAAAAAAAAACAAGAAAAATTAAATTTTGCTTACCCAAAAATATTTGCATTTTAGGCCGGTGCGTGGACAAAAACTAATAGCAACAAATGGTCATGGATACTGACCTTAAACAATTGGAGCATTTGGCGTCTTTCTTTCCAGGATCAGCGGTAAGTAAAGTAAAGTGTCTGAAAATAAAAAAGAAACAAGAAAAATTACATTTTGTTTACCCAAAAATATTTGCATTTTAGGCCGGTGCGTGGGCAAAAACTAATAACAACAAATGGTCATGGACACTGACCTTAAACAATTGGAACATTTGGCGTCTTTCTTTCCAGGATCAGCGTTAAGTAAAGTAAAGTGTCTGGAAATAAAAAAGAAACAAGAAAAATTACATTTTGTTTACCCAAAAATATTTGCATTTTAGGCCGGTGCGTGGGCAAAAACTAATAACAACAAATGGTCATGGACACTGACCTTAAACAATTGGAACATTTGGCGTCTTTCTTTCCAGGATCAGCGGTAAGTAAAGTGAAGTGTCTGAAAATAAAAAAAAAACAAGAAAAATTAAATTTTGCTTACCCAAAAATATTTGCATTTTAGGCCGGTGCGTGGACAAAAACTAATAGCAACAAATTGTCATGGATACTGACCTTAAACAATTGGAGCATTTGGCGTCTTTCTTTCCAGGATCAGCGGTAAGTAAAGTAAAGTGTCTGAAAATAAAAAAGAAACAAGAAAAATTACATTTTGTTTACCCAAAAATATTTGCATTTTAGGCCGGTGTGTGGGCAAAAACTAATAACAAATGGTCATGGACACTGACCTTAAACAATTGGAACATTTGGCGTCTTTCTTTCCAGGATCAGCGGTAAGTAAAGTAAAGTGTCTGAAAATAAAAAAGAAACAAGAAAAATTACATTTTGTTTACCCAAAAATATTTGCATTTTAGGCCGGTGCGTGGGCAAAAACTAATAACAACAAATGGTCATGGACACTGACCTTAAACAATTGGAACATTTGGCGTCTTTCTTTCCAGGATCAGCGGTAAGTAAAGTAAAGTGTCTGAAAATAAAAAAGAAACAAGAAAAATTACATTTTGTTTACCCAAAAATATTTGCATTTTAGGCCGGTGCGTGGGCAAAAACTAATAACAACAAATGGTCATGGACACTGACCTTAAACAATTGGAACATTTGGCGTCTTTCTTTCCAGGATCAGCGGTAAGTAAAGTGAAGTGTCTGAAAATAAAAAAAACAAGAAAAATTACAAAAATATTAAATTGGCCAGACGTATTCGTGGAGAATGTTCTTGAACTGATGTGGCAAAAAAGAAATATAACAAATCGGTCCTTTTCAGGACCACAAATTGTTTTTCAAAAAGAGATGTAATTGTTTAACAAAACCTCATATCGATTTTAAACTGAAACAAAAGAATTTTTATTTAATTAATACCCTCTTATTGATTAAGTGCGAATTGTATAATAGCAATAGTTTGATAAAAAAAAATCACTATTTTCAATAATATTTGTTGGCCCTGAAAAGGGCCTTTTATAACACAAAAAAGGGAATCCATTGACGTTAAATTCAATTCATACAAATTTACTTACAGCCTTTGTACCTGCACTAACAGCTTGTTTGGCCAATTCACCGGGCAAAAGTAGACAAACAGTTTACTGTATTAAGCCAAATGGAATGCTTCGTCGGCAACACGGTTTGGCGCCTTTCTTTCCAGGATCATCCGAAAGTAAAGTGAAGTCCCTGAGAAGAGAAAAAACAAGAAAAATAACATTTAGTTTACTTTAAGAAGTGCATTTGTAGGCAGGTGTTTGGGCGAAAAGTGGAATCAATAAGTGATCATGGATACATCCCTTAGGCAATTGGATGTTTTCTCATCGACTGAGACAAAATTGTTGCTGCTAAATATTAAAAAAAATTTAAGAAAATGATTTATCAAATAGAATCTTAGAATTATTTTATATAAAAAACAAATTATTTTTGTTTAATACATATTGAAATTTATTATAAATACAATACATAGGCTTGTTTTTTCTAGTTGAATTAAAGATCGGTAATTTGCTACCGGCATGATAGCAAAGTCTTATATTTATTAAGGCCCTAATCATGTAATACGCAACGCAATGCAATATAATTATGTATATTGAAAGCATACTACAGAAATTCACATAGCGTTTTAAAATTTCAAACGCTGCATAGCTTGTGCCGTTGAAAATTGCAAAACGGTACATGCATTTCTATAGAAAGCAACAACAAAATTACAAAATATTTACGACATTGTTTGTGCTTTCAATGTAATTCTTTGGCGTTGCGTTTTACATGATTAGGGCCTATATTTCTTATTGTCTTTCCCATACATACAGAGGATTTAGTATTTTAAATATTTCCTTTAAACAAAATGTAAGTAAATTAAATGTTAACTATGCAAACAATAAAAAAGCATATCATGTTAGCTAAAAGTTCACTTTGTGTTCAGTTAAAAATACAGAATAAGTATCTCAAACTGTTCAAAACAAAAAAATTTACTTGAGGACTTTTTCCGTATTGCCACAGATATTAAACAAGTCACTTTAATGTGATTACATTTTTTGAACATACACATTTAAAATATTTAAAACTATTTTGCATTCCCAATAAGCACTCAAATTTTAGAAAATCAAGTGCTTTAAATATTGCTAGAATTCGGCTTTAATTTATGACCAATTTTCAAGTCAAATTCCAGTTCATATAAAAATGTTTGAAACTTTTTTTTTAACTTTTGTATTGCTTAAGGTATCAAAATGAAAAAAATATTTTTGAAAATGTATTTCTTTGCTTTGAAAGGGAGGAAAAGTATTTTAATCATTTTTCGAATTAAATTATTATATTTCCTTCGACTGAAATCAAACGTAATGAGGTAACCAAAAACAAATTCAAATATACATGCATACATATGTATATATTTACATATGTGATATTTATGCGGTATTACGGAAAACATTTAAAGGTAAATCTAATGGCACCATTTGCGTTATTGGCTTTGATATATTATATTACTCGAGCGCCAAAAAAATGATACTATCGTATAGCACTTTTAAATTCTTTTCCAATGATATCACATTTGTATGCTGATGCTTTAAGTAAAATCTTAATAAACCACCAAACTCTTTAAGATAATCAATAATTTCATACACCATTTTTTTCTTTATTCAATATTAATTTTTTTTTTATTTATTATATTATTGGAATTGTATGCTTGATTTATATTGGTTGTATAGGTTTGCTTTATTTTTTTTTAATTTTATCTTTTTAAAAACTATTCAATCTAAATGAAGGCACATTTATTAGGAGGTATTCGCGCGAGAGAGAGCCCTATGCATCGCAATATAATAACAGTTTAAAATATTGTGTGAAGTCCAATTCTTAATTATGTAAGCAATATTTAAAAATATTGGTCCCAGAACCACATTTAAGAATTACGAAACTCAGAATCACGATATATGAGATAACAAACACCAGACTCGCTTACTAAAGATTCTCTGATTAGCCGGCCTATTGCCGGGCGCAAGTATTTTCTCATCTACGGTATAACAAACACCGGCTTCGTTAGCTAAAGCTTCTCTGATATAGCCGGCCTTCGTCCGGGTGCAAGTATTTTTCTCCTCTATGGTATAACAAACACCGGCCTCAATAACTAAAGATTCTCTGATAAGCCGGCCATTGGCCGGGCGCAAGTATTTTCTCCTCTACGGTATAACAAACACCGGCTTCGTTAGCTAAAGCTTTTTATCCTCTATGGTATAGCAAACACTGGTTTTGCAGGACAGACGGATATCGTGATTCTGAGTCGACCGTAATGGCTAAAGGTGGTTGTGGGACCAATATTTTTAAATATTGCTCACATCATTATAAAATGGACTTCACACAATAGCTTTTAGCAGTTACTTTTATTGACACATTCATTCTCAAACACTATTAAATTCACTTTTTTAAACAATATTTTTTTATAAGTAAAAAAAAAAACACTAAGCATTCCTTCGGCCGCAATAAACACACTTTTTTGTAGGAATCGCTTCATTTTAAACACACAAGTACTCGTTGTATAGTGATTAAAAACATTAATTCTGTTCCAATTTGTTTAAAGCTATTGCCAATTGGACCAGAAGAAAATAAAATAAATTTTATAACAAAACATTTAAAATTTTGTAGCCACAAATTCTATCCAAAATTTATAATGTTAATAATAAAATAAAGCAAATAACTTACCTTGTCGGATTCTTCGGAAAACGGTGGAGTTTCTCCTTATTCAGGCAACCTAAAACGCACTTACGACTCCTAAAAAGTAAAGATTTAAAAATATTTATTACAATTTTAAATAAGCAATAAAATTTATAGGTATGTATGTACTTACATTTTATCCTTTTTTTTTATGACGTCTTACACACAATTTTCTGAATGTCTTACCACTCGACTTCGGGGTCTTCTTCTTCAATTGATGTTGTAGCAAAAATGAGGAAATTCCGCCAAAATAAATAATGATTTTGCGGGAAAATAAAATTTTCCTCATTTTTGCGCCAACTTTTCTACAATTTATCAAAATAAATAAAATTTCATTTAACCCCTTCAATGAAAAGAGACAGAAATATATTAGTTTAAATAGTTTGCTGTCCTTCACTAAATTTGGGGTTAAATGAGTGCTGCCACTTTGACACTTTTTAATTCCTTCTCTGACCGCCAGATGGCCGTGGCTTATCTGGTCTAACAAATACTGAAATGCCGGTTTGTTAAGTCTGTAATACTTCTGAAACCTAATTGGAAAATTTCAAACCATTAAAATGATTCATATGTATGATATATTAGTACTTACAATGTCTGCGGCAGTTCTAGTGGATTCGATGCATCCCGCAGCTGTCTTCTTGTGGCCCTCTGGCTATATTGACGCTCTTCTTCAGCGCGACTACCCTCTTCTTCTGCTGAAATATCCTCCGCAACTACTTGGAAAGCTATAGTATGCATTTTTTTTCTTTATATTAAATTTATTTTATAATTCACACAAAACTTCAAATATTATAATTCACACCAAACTTCAAATATTTTTTATTTTAATCCCGCGCAAAGAAAAATACAATTAGTCAATTCACAAGGTATCCTAACATGTCATATTGTCAAAATGTCCTAATATTTCACAATGGTTTAAAAATATTGTTGTTGGTTTGTTAACAAAGTGTCTTAAATAAATAGAACGTTGCTTGCTGTGTTTATTGTGCTGTCGTTATTAATCAGAAAAGTCCAGCGCTGAGCGGCTGAGCCGTACAACAATATTTTTAAACCATTATGAAATATTAGGACATTTTGACAATATGACATGTTAGGATACCTTGTGAATTGACTAAATGTAAATAATAAAAAACAGCTGTCTTCGAAATTCGATGTTGCCACTTATTCATGTTTTTGTTCCCTTTAAGTTTATGATAGGAGGAATTTTTTCTCGAGAAAATTGTTTTCCGTGAGATATGAATTCCGAGGGAATATTCATGATTGGGCTGAATATCAACATACCGTTTTTAATAAACTTTTAAAAACAAATTTTTTACTTGTTTTGTATCATAAAAAATTTTTTCACCCAAATCCCGAAGGCCAATAATACGACCTTTGTTGCTATCATAATCCAGGAAGGTTTTCAATGACATCTCATCGCAGGAAACACTGACAAATTTCTGGTATTTAGTGAAAGTTTGAGATCGAACTCGATGCGCTTCAAAACGTCCATCTAAATTTCCAGGAGACTTTGGCCACTCCTCTACAAATATGTGTGGAGTACCAACTTGGGGCCAGTCGAACATTGGAGCTTAATGATGATACACCATTGGAGACAAAATAATACACCTAACGAAATTAATTTTGTTGCCTGATCATATCGACGTATTTCGGTTATGGTTTTTTAAACCATTATTGAGACAGACCAGCATAGTCTTAGGAACATTTGAAGAGAAGTAATTTTTTTTTAATTCCTCTTCAAAGCTTTTTACTTTGATTTGATACTTTTTTAAACTCGATGCTAACCTAGAATTTTCTGCCTTTAATCTAAACTTCGTCCGTTTTCTGCTAAATATAAATTTCGGCAACGACCCAATGCAGATCGCAGGGAATTCGCCAACGCGCGTCTTACAATGCAGTCTTCTTCTGGACTACACACGCCCACTAGATTTGTATCATTTGTCTAATGGCGATTTCTTTTCTGAGAAAAATGTTGCATAAATGGTACATGCTCTACACAAAAGAGATAGAGCATGTACCATTTATGCAACATATTTCTCAGAAAAGAAATCGCCATAAGTAGTTATAGCTTGGATCTGAGTAGGACTTACATTTTCCTTTAAGGAACGTCGTACTTCTGAACTAAATTTTAGGTCAGGATTTGAATTATTTGGAATAGCGAATTTGTGAACCAGATTTCCAAAAAAGCTTTCCTTGGAGAAGTGTCGTCTGCATGCATATATGCGCTTCACCGAAGATTAAACTCTTAAGAAGTTTAACCATTCGGCACGTCTAAAAATAACGTAAACATAAAAATAAATTAAAAGATAAAAACACTGTGAAGTAAAATTTATATGAAAAGCACTCAGTATTTTAAGTATTTTTCATATAAATTTTCCTACACGTCCAATCACTTGTGTTGTAAAAACAGCACATTATCTTTAGATACAAATTTTTTTTGTTAAGATAAGTGTATTTCGATTCGAGAAGTAAAATTTTTCGAAAGCAATTTCCGATACAAAAGTTAAGCCGCAGTGCGTAACTCTTAACCAAAACAAAAGAAATATTTAATATGTATGTACTATTCAATGTGTGAAAAAAAATTATCTATAATTGTATTCTTTTTTTTAATAAAAACTGATTGTATTCCCTTCCATAGAAAAACGAAGTAGTTTTCTGAATATCTAAATAACGGTAAATGTTTCCAACTAGGGCACAAATAGTCTTAATATTGCAGTTAAACGTCACCTATTACAAATATTTTGTAAATTCACGGTATTATTTTGATATAAGCCATTATTTTTAGCCAGGCTATGATTTTATAGTTTTGATTCATTAGAAAAAAGCTATAAAATCGTAATTATATGATTTATAACAATTCTGTTTAACTTATAAAAATCAAATCTTTGATTTGCCAGTCAATTTTAATCGTTTTATTTTATTAAAAACCAAAAAAAAAAAATGTATATATACATATATATATATGTATGTATGTATAAACCACAGATAACACACAGATATTTAAAAAGTGACGTGTGAAAAACGCCCAAATCAGTTGCGAGGGCAGCTTTCGAAGAAAGAGACAAAAAGAGTTTTTTGGTAGTGAAGTGGCAATGTGTAACAAAAACAGGCCGATACAACCAACACAAATTGCGTGATCAAAACAAAATTAACAAAACACAAACCACGTTTAACAAAAGCATTAGTTCAACAAACGTTTTATTTTGTGCAAAAAATGTATTAAGTAATATTGGTTTTATTTATAATGTTATTTACTTACTTAAATATTATTAACTAGTGTTGCGGTAAACTTAAAAAATAATTTTTACAACCGTTTTGCAAATAAATCTCAACTAAATAAATTTGTGTTCATTTTATTGCGGCATAAAAGATGGTTCAAAGAGAAATGAAAAAGAGCAGCTTTCTAAGAAAGAGACAAAAAATCTTCCGTCTCGTGACAGATCTGTGTGTAATTTGTGGTATAAACATTTGAAAGTTTCTTAACGCTGCAGCCACACGGTCACGTTTTTCTTGAAAGTCTTTTCTATAGGTATGTACGTATATGTATGTATGTATACTGTTGGCCAAAATTTATAAAAATTTAAAGCTGTGACGTTGCCTCCAAGCAACTTAAAATCCATTTGGATCTGAATCAGAAAAGCGGCGACAGCTGAAAAGGTAAAAACTAGCGGCGCACACTGGTTCATATTTTGAGAAGGCGGCCAAAACTATTTTTTTTATGTTCTCCGATTTTGAAATTTTTTTATTCATGTGAAAGTAAATACTAGTGAACCTCGGGAGCCAAAAAATTTCAAACCTATTTCAACTATTTCATTGAGAACAGGGTAGTCCCAAATGGACTTTTTCAGTATTTGGTTATAGTTTAGAATTTCTAAGTAAACTTTTGTAGTTGAAATGCTCATAACTTTTTTGTTTTTCAAGATTTTTTGACAGAATAAGTTTTGTGTATTAGTTTATCTTATTAGCTATACGTGGTTTAAAGCATTAAACTCTGCGACCTGTAGAACTATTTAATTTTCTTTTTTTTTAAATTTAAAATTTCCCGGAAATTTCCTATTTTATAGAACATAAGTCCTGCCCGTCAAAACGCGTCAAAAAAAATCTATACTCTCTTGTAGTCCAGAATCTAACCTACATTTCTATACCCCATTGTACACACATCTGGATACGGTCTTGCGAACTACAGCAATTTCTGTGATCCAAGGTAAGATATTCGGTTCAAAAAATAAGTCCTGCAAGGAAACATTACTGAAATTAAAGAAGGTGAATCTTAAAGAATTTTCGACAAATAAAGCAGTGCAGGCCACATTAGTTATCAGCACGTCAGGTTATCAATTAATTGGGAGAAGGTAAAGGTATTGCCATTGTTATGAACTTATTGTGGGTGAACGGATGCTGCAAAACGAATAGGCGACATAAATAGACTAACACGTTAGATTACTGAGTAAGTTAAAAGGTTAAACATTAGTAAATAGCCGCAACATAAACTACATAGTTTAATTACCTGAAAATTGCAACTTAATTTAAAAAAATGGAAGAGCAGTTATATTTTACATGAAAATTACCTACATGTTACCTGTTAATTTATTGCCGGTACGTTATCCTTTTAAAAAGTGTGAAAACAGGCGTTTTTTATGTTTCAAAGAAATGGTAATAAAAGATTAAATTTGTATTTAAAAAAAAGTTTTTATGTTTCCAAGAAGTGGTAACAAAAGATCATTTAAAAAAACTTCTATCAAGAGTATAAAAATGCATGCATTCATAATTTTATCTTCGTTATTGTTTAAACAATGGCTAAGTTCAGTTATAAAGTTCTCGCATATATATATTTTCAACAGAAAGATGAAAAAGATTTTGTGTTACACATAATGAATAATCCATTCTTTAAATTATGCAACGAACAAGAAATCAAAATTCATAAGATAAAAATTAAAAATTTTTCATTTAAATTAAGAAAACGGTACCTTAAATGTTCTAGAAACAAGAAAACGTTTTACTTACGGAACGAAAAATGGCTAACAAATGATCTGATTTTTAAGAAGCTGTCAATAACCGCTAAGGAAACTGGAAAAGTGGGTCGGCCCGCAAAACAAATTGACAATTGCAGTGAAAGGTCACGAAGACGCAAGCTTGCAAATATCAATGAAGAAATTTCTCATAGTATGATAGAGGATTCATTTCTGCATCAAATTCAACCAGCGCAAAATAAGAAAACAAAAATTGCAATAATTGAAAAAATAGTGGAAGTGAGCCCTAAACGCACAAAGAGGATTTTAAAAAGTATGCCTACACCAACTGAAGAAATGAAATTTACTCCAGAAAAAGCATTTGCACTATTTTTAGATTTAAAACAGACAAAAAATCAGTATACAGAACTGCGAAAGCGAACCAATGAAAAAAATTATGGAATCTTTCCAGCATATCGAGATTTAGTTTCTGTCAAAAAAGAGTGCTACACGGCTATTAGTGTAACTTCAAGTTCAGCAGAAGTAAAATTGCAGGCTCTTCTCGAACACACTGCAGAACGATTATTAAATACACTTGATGCTGACTGTTTAAAAAAAACTTAAAAATTGCAGCATCACTTTATTTTCTAAATGGGGATGTGATGGAAGCTCTGGTCAGAAACAATACAAGCAATGTAATTCAGAAAACTCATCTGATGCTAACTTATTCATGGTATCTTTCGTTCCATTACGTTTAAGAAAAACTTATATTGGCTTAGAGCCGTCAACCAGTAGAGTTACAGACCAATAAAGTTTGTTTACAAAAAGGAAACTAAAGATGTCATAACTGAAGAAGTTCGAAAAATAAAAGATCAAATTAGAGAACTTCAACCGGCAATATTTAAATTTGATGACCAATGCATTGAAATTAATTTTCAAATGTTCCTTACAATGATCGATGGAAAAGTTCCACAAGCATTAACCGAAACAAAGTCTTCGTCAAGCTGTACCATATGCCAAAAGACATCAAGTCAATTAAGCCGACCCCCATCACAAGACAATAGTTTCAATGAAGCATACGAATTTGGAATGTCCCCTCTTCATACCAGAATTCGTTTCATGGAGCATATTCTTAAATTGGGTTATGATTTGGAATTTGGCCCGTTAGGCGAAACAGTGAGAAAAAACAAAGAAAATGTGGAAAAAAGGAAGCAAAGAAAAAAACAAATTCAAGAAAAATAAAAATAAAAAAGGAAAAAAGTCTACAGATTCTTCCGCGAGCATAATACCAGAAAAATGTCCAGATGTTGTACTAATGAAGATCTTATTACTATTTTGTTGTGCACATCAGATCCATATATGTCCAGTGTTCGACAAAAATGGAAATCAACCTCAATCGAATTAGAGGAAGTAGCTAAACAACTTCTGGAAAATGAAACCCAAAGCTATTTAGAAGAAATTTTTACTAATATTGTTTAATTTAAAATTGTTTATAGATTACACTGCGGGACAGCCATTTTGCGGCCTGGAACTTTGTATAATTTTTTTACTAATTTGAGGTCGCTGATTCCAAATCTAACCTTCATTTTTCTCTATCAGCTCCAGTTTTAGAGATATACCGTTACGTCCAAAATTAAGGCACTTTCAGCACATATATTGAAATAACATGAAAATGGTGCATCATATTCCCTTAAGAAAAAAAACCGAAATTCGCTAACAATATTATCTTTAAGACGTACTAACATTGTTTTAAATTTGGCCAGTTATTTCAGAGATATTGTTGAAGTTTTTAAAAAAAACAAATAAAAATTTAAGAAAAAAAATTTTTTTTTGTTCTTTAAAAATTTAAAAAAATAAATGTGCAACAAAATTCACAGTTTGGGTCTAAAAGCATCTAGTTCAACATATTTCGAATGAAATGAGCTTTATTTCATTGCAATCTGTGCACAACTTTTGATTGTGTTCACAATTATTAAAAAAATCGCATAAAAAAATACCGATCCAGTCAAAAGTTGTGGAATTTTGACCGTCTTCTCGTAAAATTTCCCACTGTGCGGCGGCGTTTCGGCTGGACGAAATAAAATAACCCCTATCGAGAATAACAGGTGGAATTTTTGTTCCCATGAAATTTTTATTTATTTTCCACCAATTTAAACATTCGGTTTCCTCTTGGGAAGCATCGAAATATGCTTTTAATTATTATGAAGTTCATTATTTATACTTTCTTCAAAACTTGTAGAGCCAAGAAATTCCAACATGCTTTTACGCGTTGAGAAGTTTCAGGAAATAAAAGTGATTTATGCATAATATATAATCATATCCCAGAAATATATTTTTTACCGGCTGTTTTGAGGACCCAGCTTGCTCAGCCGTTGTTTTATTCGTTTCTTCAGGGTTAAATATTCTGTGTATTTCGTTTCTAATTACTCTTCTTTTGTCATATGTTCAGTGAAGTCCTCTTCTTAAACTCTGTGCTTAGCAAAATAAATGCATTTTGGTACCTTTTTTAACCATTTTTTTTTAACATTGGCAAGTTTCTTCAGATTTATCCATAAATGCCGCAACTGAATGATGAAAATTAATTTTTTTTATTCAAAACCTTTTCGAAAAATTAGATATTGGAGAATCATATAAATTGATAATAATGCTAAATTCTGCCTCAATCTTATTTGTACCTAAATTTTTCGAAATATGTTCATAAAAATAAATCACACTACAAATCGTAGGGTAATTGCGTCCTAGAAAATATATAAGTATATAGTTACTTTTTCAAAAAGAACTTAAAATTCAGCAAATTTGTGTATTATATTCTTCTCCACTAATACCTGTGTCATATTTTTGTTTGTCTATCTTGGGCCACGCAAGGAGAAATCTTTTGAAAATGTCTGGATGAGGTCCCGTGGTTGAACCCATTTTTGTGTCGAATACGCCTCTTAACATAATTTCCAAGATATGGTGACGGCAAGCTAGGTGCAGTAATTCGCTTCCGAACATTTGTTGCAATATGACGCATGCTCCTTTAAATCTTCCAGTGTTGGATGCTGTAGTATCAAAGCACATCGCCTTGACGGTGTTGGAAAGACACCATTGCTGTAGGCATTCATATACGGCAATTGCTTGCTCCTCTCCTGAGCTGTTTTCTGTTACAGGAACTCCCAGCAGCTATCTCCAGAATTATTTGCACATGTTACTGCTGAATTCAAAAAGAAATTAACTGAAAACCATCCAAGAGATGACTACAAGGAGCTGTTGCAGTTGGTTCTCGTATTTGTAGGATCACTAGACGGCAATGTTGTGGGTTTTAGAACTCCAGGCGCCATTCATCACGCCAGATGGATGGCAAAGGCTATTTACTGCTTTAAAATATTTATTTTTCGGCGCCAATTTAAGATGTCTAGAGGAGAAGAAAGTTCTGTAAGTGCTATTGCTGTTTTTCTAGTTAAAATTTACTGTAAAGCTTGGTTCAATGCTCCAAAAGCTCATCTAGCGCCAAAGCAAGATTTAGACATTTTGCGTAGTCTATTAGACTATAAAGAATGTGACAACGACATCGCAGAAATAGCACTCACTAAATTTTCGAATCATTTGTGGTATTTGAATACAGAGTTGGTTGGATTGTCGTTCTTTGATCCCACCATTACAGACGATGAAAAGTTATTAATGGCTTATAAATTGCTCAGTAGCACAGATGAACCATCAGAGCAAGCTAGGGTTGTAAATCCAAAAGTTAGGAAAGAAAAGTTAGAAGAGTTGGTTGATGGAGGATTAATTAATTTACTTTCCAAAGAAACGTTTAATTTTTTTGACCGATTTAATATAAAAATAGATTTTCTTAGACAAAATCCAAACACCTGGCCTCAAAATAATAACTTCCAAGAAGGATTGAAAATTGTCAAAACATTAAAAGTAGTAAATGATATGGCTGAGCGTGGTATTAAATTAATAACTGACTTCAACGACCTTCTGACAAAAGATGAAGAACAAAAGCAATATGTCCTGCAAGTTGTAAGCAAATGCCGAGCATTGTATCCCGACGTTTCAAAAAGTACTTTAACAAAAGCTCTATAATAAATTGGATAACTATGTAATATTATCGAATATATCCCTGATTTTTATATATTAAAATAAAAATGTTCTTGAATTTAACTGTATTACTTGTGTTTTTTATTACATTTCTACTTTAAACTCAAAAATATACCAAAAAAATTGAAAATTTCTCACATAATAACATAATATATGAAGTATGCTCCTGGTGGCACCAGGTCACGTTTTCGGAGCTAAAGGCTGCCGTAACTCGGTTTGACTCAGAGTTACAACAATTTTGTTCATAACATAAATTTTGAAGAACAAAATAAGCTATCTTTTGTGATATCGTGCGTGTTTTTATTATTTACCGTTCTCGAGTTATGGCTCAATACGTCAATTTTTTGGCCAAATTTTTTTTCAAATTTTGAGCGATGAGCGGCACGTGTTACCGTCGCACAGTGGCGCCCGTAGAGCAAGCGAGGTTGCAAAAATCAAAATTTTCATGAGTGCCGACGAAGTTTTGAATAAACCCATGTTATAGGAAACTTTTCAACGATTTCAAATATGCCACTCTTAATAATATCACATTTTTAGTTTAGAAGATATAACCGTTCAAAGTTGACCGACTTTCGGTTTTCAAAAAAACACACAACTTTTAGTCAATTTGTTGCGATTTCAGGTGTAATATCACGAAAAATAGGTAACGAATCGCCTTATTTTTTGTTTGTATAGATTGATGTATTTATTAAATGTATAATGATAAAAAAAAATTAACTGTTTGCTTTGTGTTTCTCCTGGTAAATCGCTATTTAAAAACTATCCGTTTTTTCACTATTTTTCAACTTTGACGGAAAATAAAAAAAAACTATATTTTTCTATATTTGCCATATTTGCAAAACCTGTTCTTTGATTATTTCTTTACATAATTCAAAAGGTTTTATCTGCCCGTACGTGCCCGTTTGGCTTCTAGAGGTAAAAAAGTTTAAAAAGACATGGTTGCAGAAATTGTATGGCGTCCATCCCTTATATGTTTTGACTGACAGTAGTTTGATCTAATAGTTTGAAAAAAACTACTCATTGAAATTAGCAGGTATGTACCTCACATAAACAATACTTCGGCGTACAAATGGTCAGGAACAATATTGACTTATGGTCCCTACAGGTAGGCACAAATCTTATTTGGACACGTGCATAATATCAAAATTGCATTATTCAGCCTAAATCCATATGTATGCAGGGAACAGGTAAATTTTTAGGCATGGTAGCATAAGCCTATATATTACAAAATAAGCATAATGCCTGGATTAGTCTACGACTGAAAGTTGGCGCAACAATTACTGAAACCATTAAACAATTTAAGTACTGAAAACATGGCGTTGAATAATTTAAAATTATTTGAACTGTTTAGAAAGTCAACCACACCAAAGTTTTTCACGGAAGTGAAAATTCTTCCTGAGAAGTTGACATTGATCAGCAAATGGGGCTGCGATGGATCATCCGGACAAAGCGTTTATAAGCAAAGGATATCTTCCGATGACGCTACAATATCGGACGGAAATATGTTTATGGCATCTGTTGTTCCTTTGCGGCTAAAATCGGATGATTCCCTACACTGGAAAAATCCACGTCCGTCATCAGTGCATTATTGCCGACCAATAATGTTTCAGTTTGCAAGGGAATCGGCAGAACTCATAAGGACTACGGTGAAGGACATTGAAGAACAAATAAGCAAGATTAAGCCTACAAAGCTGCACAGTGGCGCCATTTGAGTTTTTTCGTTGCAAAAATCATATCTTTTGAACCGAATAAGATAATTGAACAGTTTAAACAGCATATGATAGATAACTATTCAGCCTATGAAATGAGCGTTTGGAAAGGGTGCTACGCTTTTTAGGGGCCTACTTATGGGTTATCAAAGTTAAAATTAGTAGAAAAATCAATTTTATGGTAACTAAAAAAAATTATTTTTACATATTTAGATTGTTTTTATTTTTTTTCTTAAGGGTTTTATGTTTTAAATTATTACCCAACAAATTAAAAAAAAAAATTATTTATTTTTTTAAATTTATTTTTTCAATTTTCTGTAAAATATTCATCACAATTCGTAAGAGAAGGTATATCTAAAAGACTAACAATTTCTAAACTATAATTATTTTGAAACTCTATTCGTGACTTCACATGCCGCAGGGAAGAAATAAGTGGATCGGAAGATGCTGCCAACATGTTGAAGAGGTCCTTATTTTGCCTTACCCTTGATGCTTTGAATGTGTTCTGCAATCTATATTTTTTATAAAATTTGTTAAGAGACTCCTGTGCTTCTTCAGAAAGCTCTCCAATTGGCAAAGGCTGGTACTCAATTATATCTTTGCCATGCGCCAATATTTTATGGACGGTCGGGGTCAACTTCTTCTGTGGATACATTTCTGCTAAAAGAGATGCAGTTTTCGACGCATATTCTCCATATTTTGTAGAATTGACATTTTCTTTGCAGTTTAAAACATCCAAGATCGTTCCCAATCTTTTCACGATTTGATTGTCAATTCCAATGATTCTAGTTACTGCCTCATAATTTTCAAAAAAATCTCCTAGAAGTGTTTCCATCGTTAGAGTTACCGTATCCGTGCTTGGGACAGTCTACTTTTAGTCCAACTTGTTTCAAAAAAACCATCCTGTATTTGCTTCTTTCTGATCTTTTCCTTATCCTTTATTGATGTATTTTCATCGAAGTTTTCCTCCTCTTGTGGTAGGGTATATGCCAGTTTTAGCAAGAATTCCATACACCTTATCCTTGCGTGCAATGGTGACATTCCATATTCGTAATTCTCCTCATTTGTAGAATCGTTTAAATTACCAAAGTTCTTCTGACAAATAATAATATAAAATCGATAAAAAAAATATAAAAATAATACGAAAAAAGGGGTTTAGATAGGTTTTTGCTAAATTTTTACCTCCAATATAATTCTGTCTATGAAAACTAATTGAAATATATTATAATTAAGCAGAAAAAGATACTAATCTTAAACTCTTTACAACTAATTATATAAAATTGAGATGTAACATATTATATATGAAATAAATTGAATTGAAGTGAAAAAAGTTCTTCTGACTCCTTTTGCAAATCGGGCATGACATTGTTGAGGTTGTTCCTGTCAGTTCGTTTACGACTTTTCCGTCAACCATGGTCAGGTGGAACTCGTAATTGCATTCAATATATTTTCCTTCTCCAATTTGCAGCTTTGTAGGCTTAATCTTGCTTATTTGTTCTTCAATGTCCTTCACCGTAGTCCTTATGAGTTCTGCCGATTCCCTTGCAAACTGAAACATTATTGGTCGGCAATAATGCACTGATGACGGACGTGGATTTTTCCAGTGTAGGGAATCATCCGATTTTAGCCGCAAAGGAACAACAGATGCCATAAACATATTTCCGTCCGATATTGTAGCGTCATCGAAAGATATCCTTTGCTTATAAACGCTTTGTCCGGATGATCCATCGCAGCCCCATTTGCTGATCAATGTCAACTTCTCAGGAAGAATTTTCACTTCCGTGAAAAACTTTGGTGTGGTTGACTTTCTAAACAGTTCAAATAATTTTAAATTGTTCAACGCCATGTTTTCAGTACTTAAATTGTTTAATGGTTTCAGTAATTGTTGCGCCAACTTTCAGGCGTAGACTAATCCAGGCATTATGCTTATTTTGCAATATATAGGCTTATGCTACCATGCCTAAAAATTTACCTGTTCCCTGCATACAAATGGATTTAGGCTAAATAATGCAATTTTGATATTATGCACGTGTCCAAATAAGATTTGTGCCTACCTGTAGGGACCATAAGTCAATATTGTTCCTGACCATTTGTACGCCAAAGTATTGTTTATGTGAGGTACGTACCTGCTAATTTCAATGAGTAGTTTTTTTCAAACTATTAGATCAAACTACTGTCAGTCAAAACATATAAGGGATGGACGCCATACAATTTCTGCAACCATGTCTTTTTGAACTTTTTTACCTCTAGAAGCCAAACGGGCACGTACGGGCAGATAAAACCTTTTGAATTATGTAAAGAAATAATCAAAGAACAGGTTTTGCACGTATGGCAAATATAGAAAAATATAGTTTTTTTTTATTTTCCGTCAAAGTTGAAAAATAGTGAAAAAACGGATAGTTTTTAAATAGTGATTTACCAGGAGAAACACAAAGCAAACAGTTAATTTTTTTTTGATAATTATACATTTAATAAATACATCAATCAATACAAATAAAAAATAAGGCGATTCGTTACCTATTTTTCGTGATATTACACCTGAAATCGCAACAAATTGACTAAAAATTGTGTGTTTTTTTGAAAACCGAAAGTCGGTCAACTTTGAACGGTTATATCTTCTAAACTAAAAATGTGATATTATTAAGAGTGGCATATTTGAAATCGTTGAAAAGTTTCCTATAACATGGGTTTATTCAAAACTTCGTCGGCACTCATGAAAATTTTGATTTTTGCAACCTCGCTTGCTCTACGGGCGCCACTGTGCGTCGTTTAATCGGGCTCAAATTTTGGCTATCCCAATATCTGGAAAGGGGGTTCGTTTTGTGGGGTTAAGACGAACAAGATTCCGACATTGATTTTTTGCAATTCTTGAACTAAAAAAAAAAGAATATTTCATAAATATGTAATACATCATTTTTAATTAATACATATTTTGTATTAACTAACAAATAAACTGTGAGATAATTTTATTAGTTATTTCAATAGTTTAGGAAGATCTTATAAATTAATTTTTTATACAAATAATTTGGTTTAAATGTTATGGTTTTATGGTTTAAGCGTTTATTTTCTTAAGTTTTGATAAAACTTGACTTGAAAAAAATTCTTTTATTAATCATAGATTTTGGAGAAATCAAAAGCAACCCATAATAGAGAATATCTAATTTCTCAGTCCTCTTCCTGGATTTTTCTTAACATATAAAATCTACCATAACGTCATTAGAGTGCTGTTTTTATTTATTTTTTTTTTAACACTTCTAATGACGTTCTCGAAACAAGATACAAAAAGTTTCAAGAAATATATCAGGAGTTAGGCGAATCTAAAAAGTCAAAAGAAGCATATAAATTATGCTTAATGCAGAAAATAATATTTTAGTGCTCTTGAGCTTTTAGCAGAAAGCTCAAAGGAACCAATACAACAACCAATTAACATGGGTATAAGAGAAACAGAATATTCCAGCTCAACACATTTGGGGAAAATTAAAATTCCAAAATTTAATGGCGTTTAATATGAATGGGCATCATTTCATGATTTATTTAAGAGTCTTGTGCATGTTAATATATATCTTTCTAATGTAGAAAAGATGTAAGGCTAGCAACAACATTAAAAGGCGAAGCCAAAAAATTGGTACAACATTTAAAAATCACAGCAATTATCAAGCAGCATGCGAGATTCTCAAACAAAGATATGAGAATCGTCGATTGCTATTTACAAATCAAGTAGATAAAATACTTGACCTACCAATGGCAAACAGTGAATCGTCCGCAAGTTTGAAGCATCTCTTAGATACAACTAACAGTTGCAGTTATGCCCTAAAAAGTATGGATCTTAAATTAAAAGATGCTGAGCCATTTATAGTTCGTATTGTAATCAGAAAATTTGATTAAGATGGTTTACGATATTAGAAACAAACCGTCAAGAAAGCAAAATATATTCAAAATCGGAAGGACCTTATAAGCTTTTTGGAACAACAAATTCAAGCTTTAGAGGCAGTCTCAAATAGAAAAGAAGAGAAAAAAAATAAAAAAAAATCAAATGAATCAAGACAAGTTTCGAATGTACAGTATTTGATAAAAAAAAAATCTTGTTTACATTGCAGTATGAATAACAATACAACAGCCAATTGCAGAACATTTTAAACGTTGCCAATTGAAGAGAGAACAACATTAGATAACAACAATAAGTGATGTTTCAAATGTCTAGACCACAAAAATGATAAGTGGTGTTCAAATAATGTTAAGTGTAGTCATTGTAATAAAGGTTAGAATAAAATTCTACATCTAAGTGAGAAAACAGAATCATAGCCTAGCAGTTTAGTTCTAGCAACTGCACAAATAAAGGTGAAGGCGGCAAATGGAGAATTAGTAACGTTAAGAGCGTTAATCGATCAGGGTTCTCAGATAACAACTTTGTCGGAAGAAGCTGCACAGATTTTAGCATTGCCACGCATCAAAATCATTCGGTTGAAGCAGAAGCCCTAATTTTGCCAAAGTTAACGGGGGCACATCCGAGCCAATAATTTGAAATTATTATGGAAAATTGGAACAACTTTAATCTTGCGGACCCATCATACAACAAATCGGATATAATAGATGTTGTTATTAAAGACGACATAATTCCTCACTGTTAGTTTGAACAAGATTAAAGGTGCGCAGTAAAATTTGTTAAGCCAATAAATCACCGAGAAAATAAAACACAAGTGTTCTTCGTATGAAGGTTGAAAACAGAGAGAGCAAAAACTCTTCTTTAATGGTATAGATCCAATTACTTTTTGATTTGACATTTGACAAAGGAATGAGTGTTACCAGATGTTAATTATTTAAGCTCTAATACTCTCCCTGAATTGAATTTTTATATACAAGTATACATGTTTACAGCAATTCATAATGCTCAATTCATTTAATTAAATTCAAATGACTATAATTTTATATCAAAAAAAAAATTGTTCAATCTAATCCAAGTAGTTTTAGAACTGAATTTATTTTTATGTCTGTTACTGGCTTTGTAAGTATATCAGCTGGCATTTCATTTGTAGCTAAATGGATTAGTTCAACAACTTTTTCTCGAACCTTTTGATGAACAAATTTTTGTTTTATATCAATGTGTTTTGTCCTGGCTGAATATGTGTTATTAATAGCAAAATTAATCGCGCCAATATTATCACAATACAATTTAATTATGCGAACAGAATTTATAAAAATTTCATTTTCTAATTTTTTTAACCAAATGCTCTCTTGTATTGCTGCGGTCATTGACATGAATTCAGCCTCTGTTGTTGATATGGCTACAGTTTGTTGTCGTTTTGAGCACCATGAAATGGCACCATGTTGAAGTGTGAATACGTAGCCGGTCGTAGATTTGCGCTCGTCTTCATCACCAGCCCAGTCAGCATCGCAATAGCCTTGTATTTCAGTTGGTTGTTTTGTGTAGGTTATTTTCTTGTTGATTGTTCCCTTTAAATAGCGTAGAACTCGTTTAGCTGCAATCCAATGTGCTTTACCTGGATTTTGGTTGTATCGACTAAGCACACTTACGACGAAACAAATATCCGGCCTGGATACTTGGACACAAAATTGCAATGCACCAATTAACTGACGATATGGCACACTCATCATCTCTCTTGCCTCTTCTTCACTGCTTGGACACATTTGCTTTGTTAGTTTTTGGTTTGGGTCCATTGGGTTTGATATCGAATTACAGTTACTCATGTTGAAACGAGACAAAAGATCTTGAATATAATTAGTTTGATCAAGAAAAATTGTACCTGATTTTCTGTCACGCGTTATACGTATACCGAGCACCGATGATATCTCTCCCATATCTTTCATTTTGAATTCTTCGAACAGCACCTTGGTCAGCTTCTTCTCCATTTCGTTGTTGTTGGAAAATATGATGATGTCATCAACATAAACTGCCACAATAAAAATGCGATTACCCTCGACTAAGTAGTAAACGCATTGATCCGTCGATGATCGCTTCAGTCCAAAATTTAATAACACCTTGTTTAATGTGGTGTTCCAAACTCGACTCGATTACTTAAGACCATAAATCGATTTGGTGAGCTTGCATACACGTTTTGATCCATCGCTGAACCCCTCCGGCTGTGTCATGTAAATTTCTTCCTCAAGTGTGCCATGTAGAAAAGCTGTCACAACATCCAATTGGCGTATATTTAAATCAAACTTTGCTGCAACCGCCATTAAATATCGAATTGTAGTGAACCGAACTACTGGTGAAAAAGTTTCATGATAATCAACTGTAGTGTATGCATACTTAGAGCAAGCACTGTATCATTAATTGTTTACATTTAAGTAAGTTAAGTTTTTGAGCCAATGAACTTATTTTAATTTTATGTTGGTCAGCAGTAATAAGAATTATTTTTTTGTATCAAATAATGTGTGAAATAAAATTGTAATACTGTGTGGCATGCGAACGACTTGTAATATGAATCCTAAATTGAATTCTTTTTGTTATATTATTATTGTCGCATTGAAGTCTTTCACGTGCCATGGAATTTTTCTCACGGGAACAGCAAATCAATTAGTGATTTGTTTGTAGCCCAAATTAATGCTGACCTATAGAATAAATTTAGTATATAAGCTTGTACAATTGTCAAAATAAAACAGAATTAATTCAACTCTTAATTGACTTGTTTTATTTCTCGGAAATTCGTGCATTTTAATGCTCGGCAAAAAGCGGCAGAAGTGCTAAGACAATACTTAACATTTTTTTTACACACTCCACATTTTTACACACTTCCATCAATTATCATTACATGGCGATCCTGCCCAACATAAATTAATTTCTATCAACTCTTTTTGATCCTGCCCAACATAAATTAATTTCTATCAACTCTTTTTGATCCTGCCCAACATAAATTAATTTCTATCAACTCTTTTTGATTCTGTCCAACTTAAATTAATCCCGCACAGCATAAATTATTTCAAAGCATAAATCTTTCAATGTCCCAAATAGAAATAGATAAAATTTTTAAATACATTTTTAAGAAATGGGAAGAATTACTGGAATACGTCCCCACTCCAGTATGAACACAAAAAACGGAACTAATTAAAAAACTAAAGAAATTAAAAGAAGACGGCTGGAGATAATGAGGTAATGACAATTGAAATATTCAAGATAACTGAAAAGGAAAGACAAGAAATTATACTCGAAAATATAAAAATGGGAATAGCAGAAGCAACAGTCCAAGGACAGGCAAATGCCTATGCAATAAATGATAATAAAGTAACCATAAGCTTAGAACTAGTTATAATTTTACTTATTATAATAATATTATTAGGGTTATGGAAATTTTTACAAAATTATATAAAAAAACACACAGCAATTAATGCTGTAAGAAACTAAAAAAACAAAAAAAAAAATATTTGTAATGGAAAAAATAATTATAAATGCAAAGAAATCTAGCGGTAGAAAGTATACAAAAGACACAGTAAAAGAAAAACTTTATTTAATAGATCAGCTTAGTTTGCAGTTTGGAAAATTAGTAGGACATCTTTCCAATCCAAATAGACAGGAAAAGATAATTGAGTATAGAGACTTAAAACATACAGAGATTAGAATATTAAGGGAACACTTAGAAAACAGTAAAGAAAATATATCAAGTGCAACAATCATGTCGAATTTTAATAGTAAACAAGCTTCGGATACAATTCCAATATTTGACGGAAAACCTACACACCTCGATATATTTCTATCAATGGTTGAAATGGTTCACGATGAACTTAACGAACAAGGGAAAAAGAACTTAATAAAATATATTATTGCCATGAAATTAAGCGATAGGGTTAAAAGTATTTTAATGACACAAGACATACCAAAAACATTTAACGAACTAAAATCAACACTGTCCAATCATTTCAAGTCAACAAAGACTGCCAGTAGTCTTCATTCGGAAATTAGAAATATTAAGCAAAGAGGTAATGTGTCAAGTTTTAGAGAAAAAATAAACACATTGATTTCAGAATTAACCATAGTACAATTCAGTGACCTTGAAGACAGTTCAAATGAAATAGCACGATCTACAATTAGAATGTTGAACGAAAAATTAGCACTCGAAACATTCCAAGAAGGTTTACAAGAGAACATAAGAACAGCAGTTATAGCAGCGCAACCTAAATCGCTAGCACAAGCATTTGAAATAGCTAGCACACAGGAAAGACTATTACAGGCAACAAATACATTAAAGATCTTTCACATAAATGACAGAAATCGACGCAGTAATAATAATTTACAACTATAACAATAACAGATACAACAATCAAAGAAGACAAGACTTTAACAGAAATGACAGAAACTACAACAATAATTATAACAACAATAATAGTAGCAATTTTAATAATTATAATAGGAATTCAAATAACACCAACAGTAGATACAACACAAATAATGCTTACAACAGAAATAATAGAAACACCTATAACAATAACAACCATACAAATCAAAGAAATTACAACCCAAACGTACGCACAATACATCAACAGGGAAACGAAGAAGCCCTGGAGACTCGGAACGAATCTCCAGAAGGGGAAAATTACAGATTCACACAATAAATCCCAACACTTCAAACTTTATATATCTTTCTATCAAAAAACATGACTTACAAAACTGACCAGAATTCGACTTGAACTGTCAGACTATGACTTTGATATTACATATAAAAAAGGAGCAAATAACACTAACGCAGACGCGTTATCCCGCATCGAAATTAACTCAAAAATATTAAAAGAAATGATTCCACTCTGTATTGATGAAAAAGAAAGAAAAACTCTGGCAATAACACGTAGCATGCTTAATAAGAATACTAAAGATAAAGAAGATGAAATTGAAATTAAGAACAAGAAAAAGAATTACATTTCTCAACAGGAGACTGATCACCTCCATATGTGGCAATGTATATCAATGAATGATATAAAGAAGCTTCAAAGAATACAATTTATATATGAAAATAATGATAATAATAATCTGCAGAATGAATATAATGATAAAATTACACGCGTGATATGCAATAGAAGCGAAAATCCAATGTTTTCAGAAACATTTATGGAGAAACTTTTATTGAAAATAAAGACATTTAAAAATAAAAAGTACGTACTATATGATAATGATGAAATTTTTAAATATATACCGGTAGAGAAATTGAAAGAAGAATACAATAAATTCAAAAACAATGACGTCGATATAATTATATACAGAATGCCAAAAAAAGTAGATAATGTAATAAAACAATACAGGCTAATAGAAGAATTTCATAGCCCACCCCATAGTGGACATTTCGGAATAAGAAAAACATTAATAAAATTAAAACAGCGATTTATTTGGAAAAATATGAACAAAATGGTTAAAAACTATATAAGATCATGTGAATCGTGCCAAAAGAACAAACAGACTAAACATACGAAAGAACCTTTTACTATAACAGATACACCATCAAGTAGTTTTGACATTGTAGTAATGGACACAGTTGGACCACTTAGACCGTCAGTAAACTTTAGATATATACTCACAATGCAGTGTGAACTGACAAAATATGTTATAGCTTGTCCAATAGAATCAAAAGATGCCAAAACAGTGGCAAAAACGCTAGTAGAAGAAGTTATTTTAAAATACGGTTTGTTTAACATTCTCAAAACGGACAGAGGTACTGAATTTACTAATGAGTTGATGAGAGAGATTTGTGTATTATTAAAAATAAAACAGAATTTCTCGACGCCCTACCATCATGAAACTTTGGGAACAGTAGAACGCAATCACCGTGTTCTAAATGAATATTTTCTAAATTTCGTAGAAGACAACAATTGGCACGAATGGATACCATACTTTGCTTTCGCTTTTAACACAACTCCAAACGTAGATACTAATTATACACCCTTTGAGTTGGTATATGGAAAACTTCCTAGACTACCAAGTGACGAATTGAGCGACACTAAAAATATTTACAACTTAGACAATTATTTGAATGAGCTTAAGATTAGACTTCGTAACTCACTACAAAAAGCAAGAGACATAATTTTAGAAGTGAAAAATAAAAGAAAACTAGAATCTGAAAGAAAACAGAACAAAATAGAACTAAAAATAGGAGACCTAGTTCTAGTAAAAGCCGAGAATAGGAGAAAACTCGAGCCTCCATATAAAGGTCCATATAAAATACTGGACATAGATGATTTGAATATAATTATAGAAATAGATAAATCAAAAGTTAAAAGTATACATAAAAATAATTTAAAAAAGTTTATTTCATAAGTGCATAAATATAAAAAAAAAAAAAAAAAATTTTAAGTCATAAAAATTTTTATAAACATATAAATACTTACATAAATACATACAATAATAAAAATCTTTATACTTATATATCCATTCATACAATAATTCTATATATTATTTTTATTTTTAATAATACACAAAACAAAAAGGGTGAGGGTGTAGTGTATGCATACTTAGAGCAAGCACTGTATCATTAATTGTTTACATTTAAGTAAGTTAAGTTTTTGAGCCAATGAACTTATTTTAATTTTATGTTGGTCAGCAGTAATAAGAATTATTTTTTTGTATCAAATAATGTGTGAAATAAAATTGTAATACTGTGTGGCATGCGAACGACTTGTAATATGAATCCTAAATTGAATTCTTTTTGTTATATTATTATTGTCGCATTGAAGTCTTTCACGTGCCATGGAATTTTTCTCACGGGAACAGCAAATCAATTAGTGATTTGTTTGTAGCCCAAATTAATGCTGACCTATAGAATAAATTTAGTATATAAGCTTGTACAATTGTCAAAATAAAACAGAATTAATTCAACTCTTAATTGACTTGTTTTATTTCTCGGAAATTCGTGCATTTTAATGCTCGGCAAAAAGCGGCAGAAGTGCTAAGACAATACTTAACATTTTTTTTTACACACTCCACATTTTTACACACTTCCATCAATTATCATTACACAACACCTTCGATTTGCGTGTAGCCCTTGGCAACTAGTCTCGCTTTATGACGTATGACATTTCCATGAGTGTCTCGCTTTGTTTTGTACACCCATTTGCACTTGATTGGCGTTTTACCCGGCGGTTGGTCAACCAACTTCCATGTTTGATTTGCTTGCAAAGAATTAAACTCCTCTTCCATTGCATCCTTCCACAAATCAACGCTGTCACTTGATACTGCTTGCTTAAATGTGGATGGATCGCATAACATAAAAGCATAAGCAAACGTAGCGTAGTTTGGTTTCGGTTTGTCTGCATTTCGTGCTGAACGTCTTACTATTGGTGTCTCATCAGCATTTAGATTTATTAAGCGCCTTTCAAATGAGTCTTCAGGCTCCCATTCACTGACACAACTATCATCATCTAACAGTTCGTTAGACGAACGATCTGCTTCCGCCACCACCTGTGTTGTAACATTTTGCGATGTAGAATCGGCTCGAGTTGACTGCTCATTTGGCGAACCTGACAATGAACCATTTGATTGTACAGTACATGAATCATTCGATGACAAATCGGCTGGATTAGACTGGCCTTCCTCCCCTGATTTATTACTGTTATTATTGTCTTCATTTTCTGAATATTGCAAACAAAAATTGTTAATTTTTTTAAGCTCAGAATCATTTACCTGAGTTGCTGTATTTGATTCTATAAAAATTACATCTCTGATGGTAAGTATTGTTTTTGTTTGCTTGTTGTAGAGCCGATACGTCTTGGAATCGCTGGAATATCCGACGAAATGCACTCTGTTGATTTATCGTCCAATTTCTTTCTTTTAGCCGCTGGAACTTGAGCATATGCTTTGCAACCAAACACTTTCAGCAGTGACAAGTCTGGCTCTCTACCAGACCAGATTTCTTCAGGTGACTTATCACCACTGCCCTTGCATGGCACACGATTGATGATATAAGCAGCTGTCATTACTGCTTCTGCCCAAAACGCCTTTGCAACACCCGAGTCAATTAACATGCATCGTACTTTTTCCAAAATGGTACGATTTATTCGTTCTGCTACTCCGTTTTGCTGTGGTGTATAGACTGCAGTCTTTTGTTGTTGGATGCCGTTGTTTTTAGAGTATCGTTGAAATGCATTACTAAAATATTCGTTGCCATTGTCACTACGCAAAATTTTTATCTTATGTTCACTTTGACTTTCGACCATTTTTTTAAAGTTAATAAAACACTTGAACACATGACTTTTTCTTTTGATTACGTACACGAATAGTTTATGCGAAAAATCATCAACGAAAGTTAGAATATATTTATTACCACTGTGCGATTTTACAGGTAAAGGACCACATAAGTCTGTGTGTACTAGTTTAAGCAACTGTTTTGCACGATTTCCCGATTCACTGAATGGCTTACGACTATGTTTGCCTTTTACGCACGTTTCACATATACTGTTCTTTGGTATTTGTAAACTTTAACTGCCGTATTCATAAAAAACTAAATTGGATTTGAAATACATTTTAAGGAAAATTTGTATGGAAATTTAGTTTTAAAATACATTTGAAATCTAATTTATTCTTTATGAATACGGCATTTAAGGTTCTTATTTAAAAATTTCATGTAATCAAAACTTGTGTGTCCAAGACGACGATGCCATAAAATAGAATTTTCTTTTGGCTTTTCCGCGACAACCGAATCATTTTGTTTTTCAACGATCAAGGATTTTTCATTACGTACAACATCTAATTTAAATAGATCATTCACTAAACTCGCTGTGGCAAGCAAGTTCCAATTAGAGTCGAAAATTTGACAACCGTCAGTTTTAAAAATCACAGTGTGTCCTTTCTTTACCATTTCAGAAACTGATAAAAGATTAGCACAAATATTTGGCACATAATGAACGTTGGAAATAGTTATATTTTCCTGTTTACCGTTCACCACAATATTTTGATGCACATCACCGACACAATCGATTGTTAGTTTATCATTGTTCGCGACTGTCACTTCTTTTTTATCTATTTTAGTTTTATTTTTTATTAAAGCGATGCTGTTTGACATTGTTCCCGTTGCACCACTATCGACAAACCAATCGTCAGAGTTTGGTTTTTGATTTTCATCCACAATAAACGATGTGAACAACACTTTATGTTTATTAAATTTATATTTTTCTTTATAATTATTTTTCTTTTTATTTTGGTCATTTATTTTTGGGCAATTTTTAATAAAATGTTCATTTGAACCACACCGAAACACACTTTAACACTTTTCTGTTGTTGTTGTTTTTCTGCATGCTGCTTTTGGTATTTGTGTCTATACTTGACAGATAATGCAGCTTCACTGCCATTATCGGCATCATCTCCACATGTGAACCCTTGTAATAGCATGTTTTTTACCTTGTCGAAGCTGATTTTTTCTTTGGACGTCTCTAGCCCTATTATCATTGGCTCGTACCTGGATGGCAATCCTCCCAGCATCAACGAGCCCGCGACTTCATCATCTATGTTGAATCCAGCGCGTTTGACTTGTGACCACAGTTGGTTCATTTTATTTACGTACGCTTCCATCGAACCGTAATTCTCTTGTTTGAGTGTTACCATTTGGTGTAATATTCTTACCTTACGGCTGGTACCTGTGTCATCAAATGCTGCTGTTATGCTGTCCCACGCCTGTTTAGCTGTTTTTGCTGACTCCACATACGTGTAATTGGACGGCTCAAGCAATAGCGTAATTTCTGCTAAAGCTTTTTCATCTCTCCTTTTCTCTGCTGCCGTTGCATTGTCTGCTACCTCTGTTTCACAGACATTCCATAAATCTTTTATAATTAAATGCGACTTAGCGCCAATTTTCCACTCGCCAAAATTTTCACGGCCTTTTAATCTACCGAACGTAATTGTAGTGTTCATGTTTGTACAATGCAATGAACTTTCCGTATCAATGTTTAAATGTTTATGGTCCACAAAACTTTTCACTGTGTGGCTAGCTGCTACACTGTCTTCGAATTTTTCCACTTTATACATACATGCGACCAGGCACACCACATGATATTTAATAGAAGCGCGAAAATACCGACTCCGTATTAATTATTTAAGGAAATATGTACTTGTGTACAACGATTATTTTATTTGCCACGAGATTTAAAAGAACTTAACCGCGGATGGCCCATAACCTGTTAGTTTCAACAAGATTAAAGTTGCGCAGTAAAATTTGTTAAGCCAATAAATCACCGAGAAAATAAAACACAAGTGTTCTTCGTATGAATGTTGAAAACAGAGAGAGCAAAAACTCTTCTTTAATGATATAGATCCAATTACTTTTTGATTTGACATTTGACAAAGGAATGAGTGTTACCAGATGTTAATTATTTAAGCTCTAATACTCACCTAATGCAAAAAGGTATACGCAAAAAAGGTAATATTTTGGCACAATCTTGTGTCATTAGCAAAAATCAAAACCAACAAAAGTATTAGCAGCAGTTAAAAATCTACAAAGATTCTGGGAGCTTGAAGAAATAACAACAGAATCCGATACCTATGAGGAAGATAAATATTGCATTGATTTTATTAACAAAACAACAATGATAGATGCTGACAATCGGATAGTGGTAAAACTACCAGTTAAAAAGGATGATTATGAGCTTGGCAATTCAAAAAAACAAGCTTTAGCAAGATTTCTATATCTTGGGAGAAAATTAAAAACTAACAACGAATTACGGACAGAATACGTTCAATTCATGGAAGAATATCTTAAACAGGGTCATATGAAAAAAGCAGATGTTGACACAGGCAAATATTATATGCCTCACAAAGCGGTTATCAGAGAGAAAAGTCTGACAACAAAATTGCGAGTAGTATTCGACGCATCAGCAAGACCAACGATGTGATGTACACAGGACCTAAACTGCACAAAGATATTTTTGACATAATTTTGGAAATATGTCATCATGGCTGAGGTGGAAAAAATTTACAGGCAAGTGAATGTGTCAGATACAGATCAGGGATATCAGCACATATTGTGGCGATCAAACAAGAAGGAAGTAATAAAAGAATATAAATTAACAACAATCACATACGGCACAGCGTCTGCCTCGTTTCTTGCTGTAAGAGTTGAATATTTTTGGCCTGCTGGGTGGCCTAAATATTACTATAGAAGAAATCGAGAAATCTTTAACCATGATAATTATAGTCTCTCAGCGGAGGGTTATAATTATCGGGGTTGGAAGAGATGAAAGAAATTAAGGGGGGTTAATTTTCTTTCTAATAATTGAAGAGCAATTGTAGCTTACCGGGTTTTTTCTGAGGTGTCCCAAAAAAGAAAGAAAATGGTGGGGTTTTCTTCAAGTTCACTTCGGCGGCTGCCTTAATTTTATTGTTGTTTAGTTTGCGTTTTTTATATAGTTGAAGAGAGGGTTTTTTATAGTTGAACCTTTCACATTAAACTCTGAGCGTACAATGACTTTCTGATTTTGCTGCCAAACTTATTCAACCTCTCTTTATTATCCATTCGAAGGTTGGATAAGTTTGGCAGCTTAACTCTAGCGAGTACTAAATTACACCGTAAGAAATTGAATTCCTTAAATATTAATAATTCAATGCGGTTGATAATGATAATAATTCAAATTCATTTTTTAATTGTTAATTAATAAAAGTAACAAAAATATAAAAATTTATACTTGTAATAAATGGATAATACAAGTGTGTCCAATGCAAATTGGACATGGTGGCGGCCTTGAATTGGGCCTACTGGTCCACACATAGCACCTGATCGAGCGACTTGATCGCCTCCAGAATCACTCTGGTGTTTGGTGCGGTAGGTGCTGATGTCGACGTCTGTTGTGGTCGCTGTGGTTCTGTTGTTGCTTGTGTTGCCGTTGGTTGCGTTGCTTGTGGACGCTGCTGGCGTGGTGGCCGCTGACGACGTGGTGGTTGTTGGCGCTAACGCTGTTGCTGCGGATGACGTGGTTGTTGCTGTTGGCTTGGCCGTTGTTGTTGCGGACGACGTGGTGCCTACTGTCGATGACGTTGTTGTTGCCGCTGACGAGGACGAGGCTGTGGACGTGGCCGGGTTGCCTGTTGCCGCTGGGGTGGTGACGGCTGACGAATACGCAACTGCTGCCGCTGGCTTCTAGAGGTGGCCCTGACCACCGCTAACTCCTCTAGCCACTCCTGCCGAGATGGGATATGCAGTAAGGTGTGATGCAACTGGTCACACCGTCTACAGGCCTCATCAGAGGTGCAATTGTTTTGGGAGTGGCTTCTGGCTAGGCAATTAAAGCAGTAGCCTAGGCCCGACACCACCTCACGCCTTCTTTCTACCGGCATCTGTTTAAACCGTCGGCAGAATCTTAGGCCGTGATAACCCCGACACAGCACGCAGTAGAAGACTTCTAGGTCCCGTAGTTGGGTTGCATTTCCAGCCGACTCACGGCTTCGGCTAAGGCTTACCCCACGGCTTCGGCTTCTGCTTGGGCTTCGGAACTCGGGTCTGGACCCCGACTTGGACTACGGCTACGTACCACTCTGGTGGAAGTAAGGCGTCGATTGGACCTATGACTATAGAAAAATAGCAAAACAAAATTTAATTAATAATGGGTAAACTCATAATGGAAATGGATAAGTGTGAATTGAAGGCATTGCCGGCAACTTAGAGGTTGATTAGAGGGCCATGCGTTTAATAATGTGGGATGTGTATATAAATGGTAAATATAAATCGATGAGTATAAATTGAATAAGTGCAAAACTTGTAAAGTGGGTAATTCCGCCTAATTCTAACTCGTATCCTCTTTGTTCAACAAAGGAAGTCAGCACAGTTTCACGATGGGTCTTGTGATAACTCCTGTGGCTATCCGTACCTCAGCCGTACGCACATTTTGGTCAGAACCGAGGTAAGTGTTTTCTACCCTGCCCAGTCGCCATTCACACGGTGGTAGCAAGTCATCCATAACCACTACCAGAGCTCCCACCTGTAGGTTAGGCCCTGAGCCTTGCCACTTATATCGCCTTTGCAACGACCTTAAATATTCCTCTTTCCATCTTATCGCGAATCGATGTTGCATCGCTTTTAACTCCTCCCATCGGTTTACCACCGACATGCTTTGAAAATCCTGCTCAGGTAGCGCCGTTAAAGGTGCTCCTCGCAAAAAGTGACCAGGAGTCAGCGCGGCTAGGTCAGCTGGATCCTCCGATAAAGCGGAAGTTGGCCGTGAGTTAAGCACCCCTTCAATTCGGGCCAGAATGGTGGCCAGCTCTTTAAAATTTAACCGTCTACTGCCCGTCACTCGTTTCAAATAAAATTTGAAACTTTTCACCGCGGCTTCCCATAAACCGCCCATATGCGGCGCGTACGGCGGAATGAATCTCCATTCAAACCCCTGGGCTATATATTTCTGGGCTATATCCTGGGCTATCGTCCTCACAAATATGCCAAAGTCATTCTCTAATTCTCTGCTCGCCCCCAGGAAATTTTTCCCATTGTCTGTTACTACCCGTTGGGGTAGTCCTCGCCTCCCAACGAAACGAGCAAAGGCTGCACGGAAGGCTGCTGTAGTCAAGTCCGAGCAAGGTTCCAAATGGACTGCCTTCGTGCTGAAACAGACAAAAACTGATATATATCCTTTCCTTAAAGCCGCAGTGCGTAATGCCGAAGACTTGAGGTCAAACTGGCCGGCAAAGTCTATACCGGTAACCTGAAACGGTAAAGATAAATTGCACCTTTCTGGAGATAAAGGTGCCATGAGTTGACTACATGCTTGCTGTTTGTAAACAATGCAAGTTTTGCAATGTCGTATTACCTTTTTCACTCGGGGTTTGAGTCGAGAAAGGTAATACTCAATTTGTACCATTCGGCACATCTGACTTATTTCTGCATGACAGAGAAATTCATGCGGATGAGTTAAGTACAGGTGGCAAAATCGGGAGTTGCCTGGCAATATCATTGGGTATTTTTCATTATATGGCAGCGACGATTGAGCTAGCCTGCCATTGACCCTCATACACGAATTTGTATCGAGAAATGGGTTTAGGGTTTTTAAAGGACTTTTTTTTGCTATTGGTTGCGATTCTAGCAAACATTGGTACTCTTCATGAAAAATTGCCCTTTGTGTCAATGCAAGCAATCTTACCTTGACATGGTTCATCTCCTTTAAAGTTATGTCCTGCGTACTTGGGGGTATCTCCGGCCTGAGTTTGGCCGCGACTTTGTTAAAAAATTTGAAGACATATATTAAAACCCGAAGAGTCCTCGTATATGATGAAAATCGGTTAAGAATATCATCTTCTTGTTGAACCTCCGCCAACAGCGTATGAACCTCAACTGGGGTATCAATTACTTGCAACGGCTTTCGCTTCGGCCATTCTGACATTGGTTTATGCAACCATGGGGGTCCGTACCACCACTGCATGTGGTTTACCAGTTCCTGCGACTTGCAGCCACGTGTACCCAGGTCTGCGGGGTTTGTATGTGTTGGAACATGCCGCCATGTGGCGTTGGGAACTAGGCGGTGAATCTGAGCAATTCTGTTTGCCACGTAGGTCTCCCATGTTGACGGTGGTTTCGAGAGCCAGTCCAGTACTATTGATGAATCCGTCCACAGAAAAGTTTCATTATTAGTGAAATTAAGTGCGTTCTGAACGCATCTTATCAGATTTGCTAATAAAACTGCACCGTTCAGCTCCAAACGGGGTAAACAGACAGTTTGTTTAGGGGCTACTGTTGACTTCGCCAGCATTAAATTTGAAAAGGTGGTATGGGACCCAGTTTGGCAGCGATTATACACTGTGGCGCAGTATGCTGCCTTTGACGCATTACAGAACCCATGAATCTGTACCTCGTCTTCAGGGGTGTACTGGATCCACCGACTAATTGAAATTTCTTCAATTTTTGAGAGATCTGCAACCAACTCCTTCCAGCTTTGCATGGATTCTGCAGAAATTTCTTCATCCCAATCCAACCCTTCTAACCACAGTCGCTGCATAAGTAATTTTTCCCTGATGACTATGGGTGTAAGCCATCCTGCAGGATCAAACAGTTTAGCAACTGATGACAAAATTTGCCTTTTTGTTAAATTTGTGAACTTTTCCACAGGATCAAAACAGTAAGTGAATGCATCCGATAGTGCATTCCACTTAATCCCAAGGGTCTTGGTGGAGCTTGCCCCGTGAAACCTAAGAAAATTGGAATCATATAAATCTTCCGCCGGTAAATTAGAGAGCAACTCACTACTATTGGACGTTATCTTTTTTAAGGGAAGTCCAGCGGATTTCAATGCACTGATAAGTTGCGCCCAAGCTGAAAGGGGTTCTTCAATATGTCGTCTACATATGTCTGGGTACCCCTATTCACAGTGTCAAGCCGAGACTGACCCTCGAAAAAGATGAGCAGAACATCTGCGTATGCGCACAGCCTGAAAGAATCCGCAAGTGACCGCAACAGAGTGTCCATCATTATGTTCCAAATAAATGGACCCCTGAGGACAGCCTCTCGCAACAACCTTCCAAACCGTACCACTGGCACGTACTACACAAGCGTTCCTACTGGCAAAATAACTTCGCCAAAACCTAATCTCACGAAAACCAATCCTTTCTAACCCATCAATAATAACCCCCCATTCTAAATAATTAAATGCACCTCTAAAATCAACCGATATGCCCAAGACATATTTGGGAGTAGAGATATCTACTAGGGTATTCATTTAATCGGGATTTTGCTTTAATCGGTTAATCGCTCGATTAATTAACCGAGGTTTTGGTTTAATCGGTTAATTTTTTTTTTTGATCGGTTAACCTATTAATACAGTTTTTTTTTAATAAATTAAGTTTATCAATATATAAAAAAGCATAAATTATTTATTATTTGGAGTTAATCAGTAAAAAAACCAATAACATACCAAACATAACAATTCTTGAACTAAAAACAAAAGAATATTTCATAAATATGTAATACATCATTTTTAATTAATACATATTTTGTATTAACTAACAAATAAACTGTGAGATAATTTTATTAGTTATTTCAATAGTTTAGGAAGATCTTATAAATTAATTTTTTATACAAATAATTTTGTTTAAATGTTATGGTTTTATGGTTTAAGCGTTTATTTTCTTAAGTTTTGATAAAACTTGACTTGGAAAAAATTCTTTTATTAATCATAGATTTTGGAGAAATCAAAAGCAACCCATAATAGAGAATATCTAATTTCTCAGTCCTCTTCCTGGATTTTTCTTAACATATAAAATCTACCATAACGTCATTAGAGTGCTGTTTTTATTTATTTATTTTTAACACTTCTAATGACGTTCTCGAAACAAGATACAAAATGTTTCAAGAAATATATCAGGAGTTAGGCGAATCTAAAAAGTCAAAAGAAGCATATAAATTATGCTTAATGCAGAAAATAATATTTTAGTGCTCTTGAGCTTTTAGCAGAAAGCTCAAAGGAATCAATACAACAACCAATTAACATGGGTATAAGAGAAACAGAATATTTCAGCTCAACACATTTGGGGAAAATTAAAATTCCAAAATTTAATGGCGTTTAATATGAATGGGCATCATTTCATGATTTATTTAAGAGTCTTGTGCATGTTAATATATATCTTTCTAATGTAGAAAAGATGTAAAGGCTAGCAACAACATTAAAAGGCGAAGCCAAAAAATTGGTACAACATTTAAAAATCACAGCAATTATCAAGCAGCATGCGAGATTCTCAAACAAAGATATGAGAATCGTCGATTGCTATTTACAAATCAAGTAGATAAAATACTTGACCTACCAATGGCAAACAGTGAATCGTCCGCAAGTTTGAAGCATCTCTTAGATACAACTAACAGTTGCATTTATGCCCTAAAAAGTATGGATCTTAAATTAAAAGATGCTGAGCCATTTATAGTTCGTATTGTAATCAGAAAATTTGATTTAGATGGTTTACGATATTAGAAACAAACCGTCAAGAAAGCAAAATATATTCAAAATCGGAAGGACCTTATAAGCTTTTTGGAACAACAAATTCAAGCTTTAGAGGCAGTCTCAAATAGAAAAGAAGAGAAAAAAAATAAAAAAAAATCAAATGAATCAAGACAAGTTTCGAATGTACAGTATTTGATAAAAAAAAATCTTGTTTACATTGCAGTATGAATAACAATACAACAGCCAATTGCAGAACATTTTAAACGTTGCCAATTGAAGAGAGAACAACATTAGATAACAACAACAAGTGATGTTTCAAATGTCTAGACCACAAAAATGATAAGTGGTGTTCAAATAATGTTAAGTGTAGTCATTGTAATAAAGGTTAGAATAAAATTCTACATCTAAGTGAGAAAACAGAATCATAGCCTAGCAGTTTAGTTCTAGCAACTGCACAAATAAAGGTGAAGGCGGCAAATGGAGAATTAGTAACGTTAAGAGCGTTAATCGATCAGGGTTCTCAGATAACAACTTTGTCGGAAGAAGCTGCACAGATTTTAGCATTGCCACGCATCAAAATCATTCGGTTGAAGCAGAAGCCCTAATTTTGCCAAAGTTAACGGGGGCACATCCGAGCCAATAATTTGAAATTATTATGGAAAATTGGAACAACTTTAATCTTGCGGACCCATCATACAACAAATCGGATATAATAGATGTTGTTATTAAAGACGACATAATTCCTCACTGTTAGTTTGAACAAGATTAAAGGTGCGCAGTAAAATTTGTTAAGCCAATAAATCACCGAGAAAATAAAACACAAGTGTTCTTCGTATGAAGGTTGAAAACAGAGAGAGCAAAAACTCTTCTTTAATGGTATAGATCCAATTACTTTTTGATTTGACATTTGACAAAGGAATGAGTGTTACCAGATGTTAATTATTTAAGCTCTAATACTCTCCCTGAATTGAATTTTTATATACAAGTATACATGTTTACAGCAATTCATAATGCTCAATTCATTTAATTAAATTCAAATGACTATAATTTTATATCAAAAAAAAAAATTGTTCAATCTAATCCAAGTAGTTTTAGAACTGAATTTATTTTTATGTCTGTTACTGGCTTTGTAAGTATATCAGCTGGCATTTCATTTGTAGCTAAATGGATTAGTTCAACAACTTTTTCTCGAACCTTTTGATGAACAAATTTTTGTTTTATATCAATGTGTTTTGTCCTGGCTGAATATGTGTTATTAATAGCAAAATTAATCGCGCCAATATTATCACAATACAATTTAATTATGCGAACAGAATTTATAAAAATTTCATTTTCTAATTTTTTTAACCAAATGCTCTCTTGTATTGCTGCGGTCATTGACATGAATTCAGCCTCTGTTGTTGATATGGCTACAGTTTGTTGTCGTTTTGAGCACCATGAAATGGCACCATGTTGAAGTGTGAATACGTAGCCGGTCGTAGATTTGCGCTCGTCTTCATCACCAGCCCAGTCAGCATCGCAATAGCCTTGTATTTCAGTTGGTTGTTTTGTGTAGGTTATTTTCTTGTTGATTGTTCCCTTTAAATAGCGTAGAACTCGTTTAGCTGCAATCCAATGTGCTTTACCTGGATTTTGGTTGTATCGACTAAGCACACTTACGACGAAACAAATATCCGGCCTGGATACTTGGACACAAAATTGCAATGCACCAATTAACTGACGATATGGCACACTCATCATCTCTCTTGCCTCTTCTTCACTGCTTGGACACATTTGCTTTGTTAGTTTTTGGTTTGGGTCCATTGGGTTTGATATCGAATTACAGTTACTCATGTTGAAACGAGACAAAAGATCTTGAATATAATTAGTTTGATCAAGAAAAATTGTACCTGATTTTCTGTCACGCGTTATACGTATACCGAGCACCGATGATATCTCTCCCATATCTTTCATTTTGAATTCTTCGAACAGCACCTTGGTCAGCTTCTTCTCCATTTCGTTGTTGTTGGAAAATATGATGATGTCATCAACATAAACTGCCACAATAAAAATGCGATTACCCTCGACTAAGTAGTAAACGCATTGATCCGTCGATGATCGCTTCAGTCCAAAATTTAATAACACCTTGTTTAATGTGGTGTTCCAAACTCGACTCGATTACTTAAGACCATAAATCGATTTGGTGAGCTTGCATACACGTTTTGATCCATCGCTGAACCCCTCCGGCTGTGTCATGTAAATTTCTTCCTCAAGTGTGCCATGTAGAAAAGCTGTCACAACATCCAATTGGCGTATATTTAAATCAAACTTTGCTGCAACCGCCATTAAATATCGAATTGTAGTGAACCGAACTACTGGTGAAAAAGTTTCATGATAATCAACACCTTCGATTTGCGTGTAGCCCTTGGCAACTAGTCTCGCTTTATGACGTATGACATTTCCATGAGTGTCTCGCTTTGTTTTGTACACCCATTTGCACTTGATTGGCGTTTTACCCGGCGGTTGGTCAACCAACTTCCATGTTTGATTTGCTTGCAAAGAATTAAACTCCTCTTCCATTGCATCCTTCCACAAATCAACGCTGTCACTTGATACTGCTTGCTTAAATGTGGATGGATCGCATAACATAAAAGCATAAGCAAACGTAGCGTAGTTTGGTTTCGGTTTGTCTGCATTTCGTGCTGAACGTCTTACTATTGGTGTCTCATCAGCATTTAGATTTATTAAGCGCCTTTCAAATGAGTCTTCAGGCTCCCATTCACTGACACAACTATCATCATCTAACAGTTCGTTAGACGAACGATCTGCTTCCGCCACCACCTGTGTTGTAACATTTTGCGATGTAGAATCGGCTCGAGTTGACTGCTCATTTGGCGAACCTGACAATGAACCATTTGATTGTACAGTACATGAATCATTCGATGACAAATCGGCTGGATTAGACTGGCCTTCCTCCCCTGATTTATTACTGTTATTATTGTCTTCATTTTCTGAATATTGCAAACAAAAATTGTTATTTTTTTTAAGCTCAGAAACATTTACCTGAGTTGCTGTATTTGATTCTATAAAAATTACATCTCTGATGGTAAGTATTGTTTTTGTTTGCTTGTTGTAGAGCCGATACGTCTTGGAATCGCTGGAATATCCGACGAAATGCACTCTGTTGATTTATCGTCCAATTTCTTTCTTTTAGCCGCTGGAACTTGAGCATATGCTTTGCAACCAAACACTTTCAGCAGTGACAAGTCTGGCTCTCTACCAGACCAGATTTCTTCAGGTGACTTATCACCACTGCCCTTGCATGGCACACGATTGATGATATAAGCAGCTGTCATTACTGCTTCTGCCCAAAACGCCTTTGCAACACCCGAGTCAATTAACATGCATCGTACTTTTTCCAAAATGGTACGATTTATTCGTTCTTCTACTCCGTTTTGCTGTGGTGTATAGACTGCAGTCTTTTGTTGTTGGATGCCGTTGTTTTTACAGTATCGTTGAAATGCATTACTAAAATATTCGTTGCCATTGTCACTACGCAAAATTTTTATCTTATGTTCACTTTGACTTTCGACCATTTTTTTAAAGTTAATAAAACACTTGAACACATGACTTTTTCTTTTGATTACGTACACGAATAGTTTATGCGAAAAATCATCAACGAAAGTTAGAATATATATATTACCACTGTGCGATTTTACAGGTAAAGGACTACATAAGTCTGTGTGTACTAGTTTAAGCAACTGTTTTGCACGATTTCCCGATTCACTGAATGGCTTACGACTATGTTTGCCTTTTACGCACGTTTCACATATACTGTTATTTGGTATTTGTAAACTTTTAAGGTTCTTATTTAAAAATTTCATGTAATCAAAACTTGTGTGTCCAAGACGACGATGCCATAAAATAGAATTTTCTTTTGGCTTTTCCGCGACAACCGAATCATTTTGTTTTTCAACGATCAAGGATTTTTCATTACGTACAACATCTAATTTAAATAGATCATTCACTAAACTCGCTGTGGCAAGCAAGTTCCAATTAGAGTCGAAAATTTGACAACCGTCAGTTTTAAAAATCACAGTGTGTCCTTTCTTTACCATTTCAGAAACTGATAAAAGATTAGCACAAATATTTGGCACATAATGAACGTTGGAAATAGTTATATTTTCCTGTTTACCGTTCACCACAATATTTTGATGCACATCACCGACACAATCGATTGTTAGTTTATCATTGTTCGCGACTGTCACTTCTTTTTTATCTATTTTAGTTTTATTTTTTATTAAAGCGATGCTGTTTGACATTGTTCCCGTTGCACCACTATCGACAAACCAATCGTCAGAGTTTGGTTTTTGATTTTCATCCACAATAAACGATGTGAACAACACTTTATGTTTATTAAATTTATATTTTTCTTTATAATTATTTTTCTTTTTATTTTGGTCATTTATTTTTGGGCAATTTTTAATAAAATGTTCATTTGAACCACACCGAAACACACTTTAACACTTTTCTGTTGTTGTTGTTTTTCTGCATGCTGCTTTTGGTATTTGTGTCTATACTTGACAGATAATGCAGCTTCACTGCCATTATCGGCATCATCTCCACATGTGAACCCTTGTAATAGCATGTTTTTTACCTTGTCGAAGCTGATTTTTTCTTTGGACGTCTCTAGCCCTATTATCATTGGCTCGTACCTGGATGGCAATCCTCCCAGCATCAACGAGCCCGCGACTTCATCATCTATGTTGAATCCAGCGCGTTTGACTTGTGACCACAGTTGGTTCATTTTATTTACGTACGCTTCCATCGAACCGTAATTCTCTTGTTTGAGTGTTACCATTTGGTGTAATATTCTTACCTTACGGCTGGTACCTGTGTCATCAAATGCTGCTGTTATGCTGTCCCACGCCTGTTTAGCTGTTTTTGCTGACTCCACATACGTGTAATTGGACGGCTCAAGCAATAGCGTAATTTCTGCTAAAGCTTTTTCATCTCTCCTTTTCTCTGCTGCCGTTGCATTGTCTGCTACCTCTGTTTCACAGACATTCCATAAATCTTTTATAATTAAATGCGACTTAGCGCCAATTTTCCACTCGCCAAAATTTTCACGGCCTTTTAATCTACCGAACGTAATTGTAGTGTTCATGTTTGTACAATGCAATGAACTTTCCGTATCAATGTTTAAATGTTTATGGTCCACAAAACTTTTCACTGTGTGGCTAGCTGCTACACTGTCTTCGAATTTTTCCACTTTATACATACATGCGACCAGGCACACCACATGATATTTAATAGAAGCGCGAAAATACCGACTCCGTATTAATTATTTAAGGAAATATGTACTTGTGTACAACGATTATTTTATTTGCCACGAGATTTAAAAGAACTTAACCGCGGATGGCCCATAACCTGTTAGTTTCAACAAGATTAAAGTTGCGCAGTAAAATTTGTTAAGCCAATAAATCACCGAGAAAATAAAACACAAGTGTTCTTCGTATGAATGTTGAAAACAGAGAGAGCAAAAACTCTTCTTTAATGATATAGATCCAATTACTTTTTGATTTGACATTTGACAAAGGAATGAGTGTTACCAGATGTTAATTATTTAAGCTCTAATACTCACCTAATGCAAAAAGGTATACGCAAAAAAGGTAATATTTTGGCACAATCTTGTGTCATTAGCAAAAATCAAAACCAACAAAAGTATTAGCAGCAGTTAAAAATCTACAAAGATTCTGGGAGCTTGAAGAAATAACAACAGAATCCGATACCTATGAGGAAGATAAATATTGCATTGATTTTATTAACAAAACAACAATGATAGATGCTGACAATCGGATAGTGGTAAAACTACCAGTTAAAAAGGATGATTATGAGCTTGGCAATTCAAAAAAACAAGCTTTAGCAAGATTTCTATATCTTGGGAGAAAATTAAAAACTAACAACGAATTACGGACAGAATACGTTCAATTCATGGAAGAATATCTTAAACAGGGTCATATGAAAAAAGCAGATGTTGACACAGGCAAATATTATATGCCTCACAAAGCGGTTATCAGAGAGAAAAGTCTGACAACAAAATTGCGAGTAGTATTCGACGCATCAGCAAGACCAACGATGTGATGTACACAGGACCTAAACTGCACAAAGATATTTTTGACATAATTTTGGAAATATGTCATCATGGCTGAGGTGGAAAAAATTTACAGGCAAGTGAATGTGTCAGATACAGATCAGGGATATCAGCACATATTGTGGCGATCAAACAAGAAGGAAGTAATAAAAGAATATAAATTAACAACAATCACATACGGCACAGCGTCTGCCTCGTTTCTTGCTGTAAGAGTTGAATATTTTTGGCCTGCTGGGTGGCCTAAATATTACTATTGGTTAAAGATTTCCTTTTCTTACGGGAGAAGAAATCGAGAAATCTTTAACCATGATAATTATAGTCTCTCAGCGGAGGGTTATAATTATCGGGGTTGGAAGAGATGAAAGAAATTAAGGGGGGTTAATTTTCTTTCTAATAATTGAAGGGCAATTGTAGCTTACCGGGTTTTTTCTGAGGTGTCCCAAAAAAGAAAGAAAATGGTGGGGTTTTCTTCAAGTTCACTTCGGCGGCTGCCTTAATTTTATTGTTGTTTAGTTTGGGTTTTTTATATAGTTGAAGAGAGGGTTTTTTATAGTTGAACCTTTCACATTAAACTCTGAGCGTACAATGACTTTCTGATTTTGCTGCCAAACTTATTCAACCTCTCTTTATTATCCATTCGAAGGTTGGATAAGTTTGGCAGCTTAACTCTAGCGAGTACTAAATTACACCGTAAGAAATTGAATTCCTTAAATATTAATAATTCAATGCGGTTGATAATGATAATAATTCAAATTCATTTTTTAATTGTTAATTAATAAAAGTAACAAAAATATAAAAATTTTTACTTGTAATAAATGGATAATACAAGTGTGTCCAATGCAAATTGGACATGGTGGCGGCCTTGAATTGGGCCTACTGGTCCACACATAGCACCTGATCGAGCGACTTGATCGCCTCCAGAATCACTCTGGTGTTTGGTGCGGTAGGTGCTGATGTCGACGTCTGTTGTGGTCGCTGTGGTTCTGTTGTTGCTTGTGTTGCCGTTGGTTGCGTTGCTTGTGGCCGCTGCTGGCGTGGTGGCCGCTGACGACGTGGTGGTTGTTGGCGCTAACGCTGTTGCTGCGGATGACGTGGTTGTTGCTGTTGGCTTGGCCGTTGTTGTTGCGGACGACGTGGTGCCTACTGTCGATGACGTTGTTGTTGCCGCTGACGAGGACGAGGCTGTGGACGTGGCCGGGTTGCCTGTTGCCGCTGGGGTGGTGACGGCTGACGAATACGCAACTGCAGCCGCTGGCTTCTAGAGGTGGCCCTGACCACCGCTAACTCCTCTAGCCACTCCTGCCGAGATGGGATATGCAGTAAGGTGTGATGCAACTGGTCACACCGTCTACAGGCCTCATCAGAGGTGCAATAGTTTTGGGAGTGGCTTCTGGCTAGGCAATTAAAGCAGTAGCCTAGGCAAAACTTGTAAAGTGGGTAATTCCGCCTAGTTCTAACTCGTATCCTCTTTGTTCAACAAAGGAAGGTAGCACAGTTTCACGATGGGTCTTGTGATAACTCCTGTGGCTATCCGTACCTCAGCCGTACGCACATTTTGGTCAGTACCGAGGTAAGTATTTTCTACCCTGCCCAGTCGCCATTTACACGGTGGTAGCAAGTCATCCATAACCACTACCAGAGCTCCCACCTGTAGGTTAGGCCCTGAGCCTTGCCACTTATATCGCCTTTGCAACGACCTTAAATATTCCTCTTTCCATCTTATCGCGAATCGATGTTGAATCGCTTTTAACTCCTCCCATCGGTTTACCACCGACATGCTTTGAAAATCCTGTTCAGGTAGCGCCGTTAAAGGTGCTCCTCGCAAAAAGTGACCAGGAGTCAGCGCGGCTAGGTCAGCTGGATCCTCCGATAAAGCGGAAGTTGGCCGTGAGTTAAGCACCCCTCAATTCGGGCCAGAATGGTGGCCAGCTCTTTAAAATTTAACCGTCTACTGCCCGTCACTCGTTTCAAATGAAATTTCAAACTTTTCACCGCGGCTTCCCATAAACCGCCCATATGCGGCGCGTACGGCGGAATGAATCTCCATTCAAATCCCTGGGCTATATCCTGGGCTATCGTCCTCACAAATATGCCAAAGTCATTCTCTAATTCTCTGCTCGCCCCCAGGAAATTTTTCCCATTGTCTGTTACTACCCGTTGGGGTAGTCCTCGCCTCCCAACGAAACGAGCAAAGGCTGCACGGAAGGCTGCTGTAGTCAAGTCCGAGCAAGGTTCCAAATGGACTGCCTTCGTGCTGAAACAGACAAAAACTGATACATATCCTTTCCTTAAAGCCGCAGTGCGTAATGCCGAAGACTTGAGGTCAAACGGGCCGGCAAAGTCTATACCGGTAACCTGAAACGGTAAAGATAAATTGCACCTTTCTGGAGGTAAAGGTGCCATGAGTTGACTACATGCTTGCTGTTTGTAAACAATGCAAGTTTTGCAATGTCGTATTACCTTTTTCACTCGGGGTTTGAGTCGAGAAAGGTAATACTCAATTTGTACCATTCGGCACATCTGACTTATTTCTGCATGACAGAGAAATTCATGCGGATGAGTTAAGTACAGGTGGCAACATCGGGAGTTGCCTGGCAATATCATTGGGTATTTTTCATTATATGGCAGCGACGATTGAGCTAGCCTGCCATTGACCCTCATAACCGAATTTGTATCGAGAAATGGGTTTAGGGTTTTTAAAGGACTTTTTTTTGCTATTGGTTGCGATTCTAGCAAACATTGGTACTCTTCATGAAAAATTGCCCTTTGTGTCAATGCAAGCAATCTTACCTTGACATGGTTCATCTCCTTTAAAGTTATGTCCTGCGTACTTGGGGGTATCTCCGGCCTGAGTTTGGCCGCGACTTTGTTAAAAAATTTGAAGACATATATTATCACCCGAAGAGTCCTCGTATTTGATGAAAATCGGTTAAGAATATCATCTTCTTGTTGAACCTCCGCCAACAGCGTATGAACCTCAACTGGGGTATCAATTACTTGCAACGGCTTTCGCTTCGGCCATTCTGACATTGGTTTATGCAACCATGGGGGTCCGTACCACCACTGCATGTGGTTTACCAGTTCCTGCGACTTGCAGCCACGTGTACCCAGGTCTGCGGGGTTTGTATGTGTTGGAACATGCCGCGGTGAATCTGAGCAATTCTGTTTGCCACGTAGGTCTCCCATGTTGACGGTGGTTTCGAGAGCCAGTCCAGTACTATTGATGAATCCGTCCACAGAAAAGTTTCATTATTAGTGAAATTAAGTGCGGTCTGAACGTATCTTATCAGATTTGCTAATAAAACTGCACCGTTCAGCTCCAAACGGGGTAAACAGACAGTTTGTTTAGGGGCTACTCTTGACTTCGCCAGCATTAAATTTGAAAAGGTGGTATGGGACCCAGTTTGGCAGCGAATATACACTGTGGCGCAGTATGCTGCCTTTGACGCATTACAGAACCCATGAATCTGTACCTCGTCTTCAGGGGTGTACTGGATCCACCGACTAATTGAAATTTCTTCAATTTTTGAGAGATCTGCAACCAACTCCTTCCAGCTTTGCATGGATTCTGCAGAAATTTCTTCATCCCAATCCAACCCTTCTAACCACAGTCGCTGCAAAAGTAATTTTGCCCTGATGACTATGGGTGTAAGCCATCCTGCAGGATCAAACAGTTTAGCAACTGATGACAAAATTTGCCTTTTTGTTAAATTTGTGAACTTTTCCACAGGATCAAAACAGTAAGTGAATGCATCCGATAGTGCATTTCACTTAATCCCAAGGGTCTTGGTGGAGCTTTCCCCGTGAAACCTAAGAAAATTGGAATCATATAAATCTTCCGCCGGTAAATTAGGGAGCAACTCACTACTATTGGACGTTATCTTTTTTAAGGGAAGTCCAGCGGATTTCAATGCACTGATAAGTTGCGCCCGAGCTGAAAGGGGTTCTTCAATATGTCGTCTACATATGTCTGGGTACCCCTATTCACAGTGTCAAGCCGAGACTGACCCTCGAAAAAGATGAGCAGAACATCTGCGTATGCGCACAGCCTGAAAGAATCCGCAAGTGACCGCAACAGAGTGTCCATCATTATGTTCCAAATAAATGGACCCCTGAGGACAGCCTCTCGCAACAACCTTCCAAACCGTACCACTGGCACGTACTACACAAGCGTTCCTACTGGCAAAATAACTTCGCCAAAACCTAATCTCACGAAAACCAATCCTTTCTAACCCATCAATAATAACCCCCCATTCTAAATAATTAAATGCACCTCTAAAATCAACCAATATGCCCAAGACATATTTGGGAGTAGAGATATCTACTAGGGTATTCATTTAATCGGGATTTTGCTTTAATCGGTTAATCGCTCGATTAATTAACCGAGGTTTTGGTTTAATCGGTTAATTTTTTTTTTTTGATCGGTTAACCTATTAATACAGTTTTTTTTATTAAATTAAGTTTATCAATATATAAAAAAGCATAAATTATTTATTATTTGGAGTTAATCAGTAAAAAAAACCAATAACATACCAAACATAACAATTCTTGAACTAAAAACAAAAGAATATTTCATAAATATGTAATACATCATTTTTAATTAATACATATTTTGTATTAACTAACAAATAAACTGTGAGATAATTTTATTAGTTATTTCAATAGTTTAGGAAGATCTTATAAATTAATTTTTTAATTAGTATTGTGGTTATTTTGTTGAACTATTCATGGTTTTTAATCCAAATTTTTACTATTTAATTAGGCTTAAGTTCATTAAATTTAATTTTCATTAAATTATTTTTATGAAGAAAGGAATTTTTACAACATGGAAGATTAATTAAAATTGTTATTGATAATTTTCATTCTTGACTGACCTGGGATTCGAAGCCAGGCTGGCTGGCGTGTGATTCGAACCCAGGCGGCTGGTTACCCTGACATGTTTCGACCTCAACCACTAGGTCTTCTCAAAGGGATTTGCCGTCTTACACTCGCAGCCATCGATGACTGCTGACGTCAGTAGTCAAACATCAATCCTTAAACCAAATTGTATTTTAACCTTTGGTAGATCGAAATTTGCTTATTGAATGATTATCCATTTTTTAATTGATCTCACATGTTTTTCCTTTACTTCTGTTTTTCCGTACTTTTGTCAAGAATTCTTCTTGAAGTCCAAAGTACATTTTTTGTTTATCATGTTTTTTGTCTTTCTTTTTTCTTGTTGACATTTTTCAGCACAACTTGAAGGACAAATGAACACATAGAGCTTGTGCCTTAGCTTTAACAATAATTAGTATTGTGGTTATTTTGTTGAACTATTCATGGTTTTTAATCCAAATTTTTACTATTTAATTAGGCTTAAGTTCATTAAATTTAATTTTCATTAAATTATTTTTATGAAGAAAGGAATTTTTACAACATGGAAGATTAATTAAAATTGTTATTGATAATTTTCATAATTGACTGACCTGGGATTCGAAGCCAGGCTGGCTGGTGTGTGATTCGAACCCAGGCGGCTGGTTACCCCAGGTCAGTCAAGAATGAAAATTATCAATAACAATTTTAATAAATCTTCCATGTTGTAAAAATTCCTTTCTTCATAAAAATAATTTAATGAAAATTAAATTTAATGAACTTAAGCCTAATTAAATAGTAAAAAATTAATTTTTTATACAAATAATTTGGTTTAAATGTTATGGTTTTATGGTTTAAGCGTTTATTTTCTTAAGTTTTGATAAAACTTGACTTGGAAAAAATTCTTTTATTAATCATAGATTTTGGAGAAATCAAAAGCAACCCATAATAGAGAATATCTAATTTCTCAGTCCTCTTCCTGGATTTTTCTTAACATATAAAATCTACCATAACGTCATTAGAGTGCTGTTTTTATTTATTTTTTTTTAACACTTCTAATGACGTTCTCGAAACAAGATACAAAAAGTTTCAAGAAATATATCAGGAGTTAGGCGAATCTAAAAAGTCAAAAGAAGCATATAAATTATGCTTAATGCAGAAAATAATATTTTAGTGCTCTTGAGCTTTTAGCAGAAAGCTCAAAGGAATCAATACAACAACCAATTAACATGGGTATAAGAGAAACAGAATATTCCAGCTCAACACATTTGGGGAAAATTAAAATTCCAAAATTTAATGGCGTTTAATATGAATGGGCATCATTTCATGATTTATTTAAGAGTCTTGTGCATGTTAATATATATCTTTCTAATGTAGAAAAGATGTAAAGGCTAGCAACAACATTAAAAGGCGAAGCCAAAAAATTGGTACAACATTTAAAAACCACAGCAATTATCAAGCAGCATGCGAGATTCTCAAACAAAGATATGAGAATCGTCGATTGCTATTTACAAAGCAAGTAGATAAAATACTTGACCTACCAATGGCAAACAGAGAATCGTCCGCAAGTTTGAAGCATCTCTTAGACACAACTAACAGTTGCATTTATGCCCTAAAAAGTATGGATCTTAAATTAAAAGATGCTAAGCCATTTATAGTTCGTATTGTAATCAGAAAATTTGATTAAGATGGTTTACGATATTAGAAACAAACCGTCAAGAAAGCAAAATATATTCAAAATCGGAAGGACCTTATAAGCTTTTTGGAACCACAACTTCAAGCTTTAGAGGCAGTCTCAAATAGAAAAGAAGAGAAAATAAATAAAAAATCAAAGGAATCAAGAAAAGTTTCGAATGTACAGTATTTGATAAAAAAAAAATCTTGTTTACATTGCAGTATGTATAACATTACAACAGCCAATTGCAGAACATTTTTAACGTTGCCAATTGAAGAGAGAACAAAATAAGATAACAACAATAAGTGATGTTTCAAATGTCTAGATCACAAAAATGATAAGTGGTGTTCAAATAATGTTAAGTGTAGTCATTGTAATAAAGGTTAGAATAAAATTCTACATCTAAGTGAGAAAACAGAATCATAGCCTAGCAGTTTAGTTCTAGCAACTGCACAAATAAAGGTGAAGGCGGCAAATGGAGAATTAGTAACGTTAAGAGCGTTAATCGATCAGGGTTCTCAGATAACAACTTTGTCGGAAGCAGCTGCACAGATTTTAGCATTGCCACGCATCAAAATCATTCGGTTGAAGCAGAAGCCCTAATTTTGCCAAAGTTAACGGGGGCACATCCGAGCCAATCATTTGAAATAAATATGGAAAATTGGAACAACTTTAATCTTGCGGTCCCATCATACCACAAATCGGATATAATAGATGTTGTTATTGGAGGCGAAATCATTCCTCACCTAATGCAAAAAGGTATACGCAAAAAAGGTAATATTTTGGCACAATCTTGTGTCATTAGCAAGAAATCAAAACCCACAAAAGTATTAGCAGCATTTAAAAATCTACAAAGATTCTGGGAGCTTGAAGAAATAACAACAGAATCCGATACCTATGAGGAAGAGAAATATTGCATTGATTTTATTAACAAAACAACAATAATATATGCTGACAATCAGATAGTTGTAAAACTACCAGTTAAAAAAGGATGATTATGAGCTTGGCAATTCAAAAAAACAAGCTTTAGCAAGATTTCTATATCATGGGAGAAAATTAAAAGCTAACAACGAATTACGGACAGAATACGTTCAATTCATGGAAGAATATCTTAAACCGGGTCATATGAAAAAAGCAGATGTTGACACAGGCAAATATTATATGCCTCACAGAGCGGTTATCAGAGAGAAAAGTCTGACAACAAAATTGAGAGTAGTGTTCGACGCATCAGCAAGACCAACGATGTGATGTACACAGGACCTAAACTGCACAAAGATATTTTTGACATAATTTTGGAAATATGTCATCATGGCTGAGGTGGAAAAAATTTACAGGCAAGTGAATGTGTCAGATACAGATCACACAAAAAAATAGTTTGATTTAAGAAAAAGCAATAATCAGCTTATTGAAACTTTTTTGTTCTTCACTCATTTGAATGCAACTTAAAATTTTGCACTAAATTTACAAACAAAAAACTTATTTTTTTATGATTAATGGCCAAGAATTATTCCGTTCTTGACAAAATGTCTTGTTGTTTAATTTCCTTTGCTTATGCATATCATACAAAAATCAAAAACTAAGCGCATAGTGCCCTTTAAGGCACTACAAACTCTTAAGAAATTCTAGCATTTCTTCAACCTTAAAACAACAACATTCCGGCGGAATCAACGATATGGAAAAAAATCATCAGTTTTATTTATTAAAACACCAAGAATTAAAAAACAAAATTGAAGAAATTAAACAATGTCATGAAACGTTTCAAATTGTGATCGACGAATTGACAAATATTTCATACAAAAAGCCTGTTCATATTACTACTCGTTTTTATAATGCTGAAACAAAATAATTTGAAATATATAATCCTGGATAACTTGCAACTTTTTAAATATATGGTTGAAGTCCACTTATTCATATATAGAATTTTCAGTTTAAATAACACCTTTTTTAAATTAAACGAAAGCTTTTATAAAATAATATAAACAAAAATAATATAAAAAATAAAGTAACCGAAACATTTTTCAAAACAAACGAAACTATTAACATACAGTTAAACATTTTTAAAAATAAATTAAGTCATTCTTAAAATTTTGTAGGGAATTTGTTTTTTGCTTCTTCACTCGCCGCTTTAGGCTACACTAACTATGTTACGATCAGTGGTAAAATAACGTAATAATGATTGGGTATGAAATTTTAACTTTGCAAATGTCTTCTCTATCGGGTTCAGCGTAGGAGAATAAGGTGTATTGTCCACCATATGTCATATTACTTGGGATTTATGGATTCTGGCATTATCCATAATTAAAAATGAGTTTTGTAGCCTTGGGCTGCTTTCAATTTTATCTAAGAGCTCTAGAAGAAATACTTGGAAACGGGCCGAATAACTTCATGGTAAACAATGCCAGTATTATCAGTCGTAAAAAAAATAAATCCTTACAAGATTTAAAAAATTGTTAAATTTAATTTGAAAAAAGTTTAACTGTATTTGAATAAAGTTTCGTTTAATTTGAATAAAGTTTTTATTAGTTTTGAATAAAGTTTCGATTATTCTGAAAAATTGTTCGTTGAATTTCAAAAAGGTTTCGTTTATTTTGAAAAAGGTTTTATTTAAACTGAAAATGCTATAGACATGCTTAACCACCAGCAAATTAAAACTCATTTAAAATAAATTTGGGAGAATATCTCAAAAAATAAATTTATTAAAATCCTATAATTTTGTATTTGCTTTTGCAAAACGTTTGTCAAGATCAAACATCATATAACAGTTTCTAAATTCCATTATACAATTATCTACTTACAAAAAAAGTTTAGTAAATAAAGTGTAATTGTAAAAAATAAAGCTAAAGTTTGATCGATTTACTGTTCACTTTTCTTGGATTTGTTAGGTCTTAAGTCATATCTATGTATGAATTTTGTTGGATCCTTACTTCTGTGAATTAATTGATTGTGATAATTGATCTCCCTAATTATAACGCATTACATTTTTCGCAAAAGTGTAGAACCCAGATAGAACCCAGAGGAGCACACAGATCGATAGATCTGTTCAATTTACCACATTTATTTTTGATGTTGTGATATACGACAAGATAACTTCGGCATGACGATTTGACAATCTGACTTCAAACACGGCGAAAAACACTGAACAGCAGGCCTAGTGAGCCCACCTACTTATTCCATCATGCGACAGAGCTTGTAAAAAATATGTATATTAGGGTGCGTCTTATAACGTCTTGTAACGCCCTCAGAATGTTCTTCCCATCAAAAAATTACATATCGGGAAGACGTGGAGCACCGTTTTTCATTTGTTTTTGAGTCCAACTGTTACAGTTTTTGTAAAAATTTTGCAAATTATTAATTATTTCTTTTGCAGTTAAATGTAAAAGAATCAAAATGTGTACGAAATTATCGAGAATATAAAAAAAAATTTGGTTAAAAAATTTCAAGTTATTAAAATTTCTTCCGGCCATTAACGTGTATCAGGCCACTTGAACAAGAAATGTAGGAAATTAATTACATATTTTAAGATATATTTGAATAAGAGCTAATTAATACTTGTATACGAGTTTTTGTCTTCGTAGGATACCAATACTATATACTTCATAGGGTCTAGGATCAAGCAACAAACGAAATTATAAAGTTATTTGTACCCTTTTACCTTCGGTGAAGGGTACACAAATTAACAATCATTATCGCGAAATCATGTGACTGCAATCAAATAAATTGCAATCTTTTACAGCTCGGATATTTATAAAGTAAAAAATGAGAACTTAATGCCTGTATTTCGATGACAAAAAAATAACTCGTTCGTCGTGATTATTTTATATTATTCCTTTAACTTACATATAAAACAAAGTTTTGACACTTGTTGTTGTTTGAAATGAAAGTTATAGCAATGAATTCTTCATCATTTGTCATTGAAAAGGAGGCAGCTAAATACAATCAGTATACTGTATACGGATTTGTCTTGTCGGTTTTCCTTTAAATATTCACCCCTATCAGAAAAGTCGACGTCGACATGAGTCGACGGCACCGAAACAGTAATTGTATTTTCTGAGTCGTTATTGACAATAATCGATTACTATTGACAGTCACTTGATATTTTCTATGGCGCTTTTAAGTCGACGTCGAGGTGAATTGTCTCGGTTTTAATCGACAGGAAATTTTGCGACGACTCAAGTGAAAGTCAAAGAAATTTTAAGTGGAATGTAAAAATATTTATTTAATACGTTAAAATAAAAAATGAAAAAATAAATAAAAGAAAAAATTAAAAAAATGCAAATTTAAAAGAAGTTATGGGCACAAATTTTATTAATAAATTAAACGCGAAAATTCGGAAAAGTTTGCTAAAATAGTGAACATTTTTAATTTAAGACGATTGCCTCAAAGAGCAACAAAACTACACGAAATTGCGAAAATGTGGAAAAGTTTTTTCTACCAGCGGCATGATAGCAAATTCTTATATTTATTAATAATCGTTAAACCTATAAAGAATCAGAAAACTTACAGTAAAAAATAGCTCTTATAGCGAACATGACAGAAATTTCGCGAAAAATTCAAATCGCTAAATCGGTTAAAAACTAAAATGTCTGAAAATAGCATAAATACCGTTAAAAATTCGCTTTAATGATGAAGAGCAAAAATAATTGGATGGAATTTTTTTTCCAGATTTTAGATAACTAGTCGACGTCGACACAACTTTCTTATAAATTACTGTCGAAATGATGTAGTCATCGACTTGATGTGACAACAAATACAAATTAATGTCGACGTCGATAACGCCTTACATAGGGATAAATAAATTCATACTTATTTTATAATTTTTTAAATATTTTGAATTTGCTTAAGCACGTTTTATTCGCATATTTTCCAATATTAAATGCATAAAAATCGAGCCCCACTAATATTTCGATTACAAATCATATAAAATAATTAAGTGTAAAAAAAATTGCACTCACCTTTTTGGTAAACGATGAAAGCGGAATATTTCCCTCCGTTGTATTTAACAACACATGTCTTGTCCGGCAGTTTTTTTTGTATATTTGGATTGAGCAATTGACAACTTTTCATTGTGAAACTTTACAAGTGATAACATCTAAAACAAATAAAAACAAAATTAGTGTGATTAAGTGAACTACATATATTGAAAGAACAATAAAATTCAAAAATTTGTTTTGGTTTTCAATATAATCTCACACAAAATAATATCCTCTTTTCTTAAATCGGGCACTTAATACGGCTAAAAAAATCAAATTACTAAAATTATTAATATTATCAGTTAAGGGTAGTTCTTCAACATTTGGATTCATAACTCTTCTCATACTTTTTTTGTTTATCAAGAAAGATCTATTCAAAAGCTTCAAGATGATACCAATATTGGCCATAGACGTTGAGAAATGTAGTGGAAAATCGCATATGTATATGCATATATAAAAACTTAAGAGGTTCATAACTCAAAAACTGTACGTTTCTATCATCCTAGGTACATACTAATTTCATTTTTTTATTTGTAGCTGCGCCGTTAAACCATATTTAAGAAAAGAGAAAATATCGCTATTTTTTAAGTGGTTAGAGTAAAGCAAAAAATTTAAACGCGTTTATCTCAAAATGAATTTTTTTCGAGTCATGTCACTATTGTTTTTTTTTTTTGACTTGGTCAACGTTTGAAGTCCCATATTTCGTTTAAAAACTGCGTAGTCTTTCAATAAATAATTCATTTTTAATATTTTGAATTTCTTCTTTTACGTCTCCTATGACGGATAAATTTTCCTGTTAAGCACACAAAACAGAATGGATCAATACACTCTTACCACCTTATGCAAAAAAAGTTAAAGTTCACATTGAATTGGCTTAATGTGTTGGTTAACTAATGTGAACTCTAACTTTTTTTGCATAAGGCATTTTGAGTTTTAAGGTTATCTCTCACCATAAGAGCGTTATGCTTTTTAAATTTTTTTTTTGGCATTTTCCAATAAATCATTACCAAGAAGAAAACATTTAGGCCCTAATCATGTAAAACGCAGCGCAACGCCAAAGAATAACATTGAAAGCACAAAAAATGTCATAAATATTTTGTTATTTTGTTGCTGCTTTCTACAGAAATTCACATTTGCTGCAAATAGAGTCATAACTCAAAAACCCAAACATGTGAGCTATCGTATTTAATTCTTTAATTCCCAGTGCAACATAGGTCTGTCTACTAGCTAATATTGTGGAGTTAATCGCCATATCGTTTCTTCATGTTGTGTAAAAATTTCATACAAATATCTTATATACTCAACTCTAGAAAGAAGAGTTAAATTTTACGGTGCTAGAAAATTTAAATTTGAGTTATGAATCTGTTGCAGCAAAGGCTCGATATGTATTATTGTGTAATTGCAAAAATAATTAAAAACGGTGCATACTTCTAATTAGAATTAAATAAAATTAAATTAAAGAATACATTTTTAGCTAATATGTACTTACTTTTACGCTTGAAACCTCGTTCACACGATTATTGGTTTTACGCACCGGTACGACTCTTAGTACAACGAACACCGATCAAGGTTTGTCAACTCAGCAACACATGTTCTTTGGGTCTATCTGCTCCAGCAACAACGCTTAAAAATTACGAATATGGATTTAAATACTATCCTGAAAATTGGACATTAATTAATTAAATTAAAAAAAGTCTGACATTTTAAAGGAGAAAACACGTAATTAAGCTTTATTACATGCATTCATATACAGCCCAATTATGAATATAAATTCCTTGGGAGTTGTTTTTCCAATTTTACAATTGAATGTGAATAAGAAAAATGAGAAAATGAAAAGAACTCCCGGGGAATTTTTATTAATAATTGGGCTGTATATGAATGCATGTACTAAAGCTTAATCACGTGTTTTCTCCTTTAAAATGTCATATACGTATGTATGCATTATCCGATATTTTTTCAAATATCATACCTACATATATATGTTAAGTAATATACAGCTATATACATATCGTCATATAAAATGCAAAAGGGCCTATCATCATTTTAAAAAATTCAGAAGAAATAAAAAAACATGATAAAAAGGCAACTTTTATGATTATAACAACGATTTATTCTATTTAGTATCGTTTCTATCCTAAAAAATTGTTTGTTATCACAGTATTTTGCTTTTATTTTCTTATCGCTCCTGGAAATTTTTTAAAAAAGATGATAGACCCTTTTGAATTTTATATGACGATATTCATCAACATGCCATGCCAACTTACCTTTAAAATGCTTGGAGGGTATTCTAACCTATAAATGCAAGAAATCTGAAATTTTATTTTTAAAAGCTATATTTTAAATTTAAATAATGTATATGTATGTTACATGCTAAGGCTAGAGTTCACTGAATGTATAAAGCCATATGCGAATATGGTTCTCATATTCCGTGTACTCTAGGATTTATATGTATATAAAAACTTACCTTAAATGAACACCCCAAATATGTAGCCAAAGCGTCACTTCTATCCTGAAAAGACAACATAATTTAAACATTCAAATTGGAAAAATCCAGAATGTTTAAATAGGAATACATGTAAATAAAATAAAACAATTGTACATATAATTAAAAAAAATGGATATTAAAATTTCAACTGCTACCAAAGACACGTTGTCTCAAACTACTGCACAACAAAACTCGTTGTTTCCAACTAACTAATTTTTTTATTGAAATGCAAGCAATTATTATTTTACCGTTAGACTAAGTGCTACCACACTTTAAATTAAATTTATGTGCTGCCATATAATTTATAAACAAGTATATTGGATTGATTTTGTAATCAGAGATTTACATGTGACGATAAATGTTTGCGTTTCCGAACGTGCCTTTTTAAAATGACCCGAAATATTTAATAGATAAAACTTAAAAAATCATGCATACATATTTATGTATATAAAAATTTAAAGAAAACGTGTTAGTTTATGGACATATTGTGATTAGTTATAAGAATTCGAACTTGTTACATAAAATGTAGTTAATAATACTTACATATCTACAAAATTATTTATTTTGGTTAGGTAATTGTATTTAAGGCCAATTTTAACAAGTTCAGTTATATTTAATAATCAGTTCAAATGCAAAGTTAAAGTAAAAGAAAGTTTTAGCTGAACTTGGTGAAACTGGCCATTAAAAGTATTAAATAAACTACTTAAAAATAGAGACTTCTAACAAATTGGCGACAGTACTTAGTACACACTACATCTTGAAAAGTTTGTCTTTTTGTCTACTACTAGAACAACATGCATCCTACAACTAAACAAGCAAATCGATTTGAAAGTAGTTCTTATACAAAATTTTATCCTTTAGTTATGACTGAGGTCTGAGTAACTTTTACTGCAAGATAAAGGATTTTGAACGTTAAATTTTATAGAAAATATTATAAGAACTGAGTTTTCCATAAAGTTTTCTGTGCTAACCTTGAACGTTCGAATTTTTTTTTTACTTACTGCTTCTACGTTTTTTGTCAGACGATGAACTCGTATTTTTAGATTTGTTAAATACATCGTTTGGACCATCATTTTCTTCCTTATATACATCGTTTGGACCATAATTGTCTTCCTTATATACATCTAAATCTCCGTTGCCATTTTTAATACCTTCGTCTTCCTCGTTTTCATCTTCTACTACATCGCCTATGGCCGCCATTAAAAGCTTCGATACACATGTAATTTCGGCAAGAGGAATCGACATTCTATAGATGCCTTTATGAATATCCTTATGGTGCCCCATGAAATTTGCAAGCCTCTCAACAGATGCCTCTTCAAGATTAAGCAACGATGTGTATGTCGCTATGTGCTTTCGAAGCGTTGTGCCTCTTAGGCTTTCTGGCATTTGTGCACCACATTCTTCTGAAAACTTTTTTAACAATGGGCATGCCCTATAGTAAGCTTTTGCCAAATTTGAAGTTGTTGGCTTACTGAATATGTATTTGTTTTTAGTCGTTATCCCTGCATCTTTTATAAACTTCATAATCAGTTCAATTGCTTGTATACACATAGGGCACAACAGAACGCTTACGGTTCTACCTAGTTTCCTCGCAAAGAAATTCTAACAAATTGTTTGGCAAACCTTAAGGACTCCTCTGAAAAATTATTTAATATGTCTTCATTCATAGTGCTGGTACTTATTTCTTTATTATTGTAATTTTCAATAGTTAGGCGCTCGATTTCTCCAGATCTTCTGCGATTAAAAATTTGTATATAAATTAGTGTTGCTTCAACCAAATCTGTCCAACTGTATAAACAAAATTCTTGTAAAAGCTTATTTATAGCATGGAAAACTTTCTCTTTTAAATACGTATGCAATATTTTTTGTCTTCTTTTGACGGTAAAATAACTTGTTTTGTTCTTTTTTTATTGGCTTGGTCCTCCACAGCTTTTTTGTTTATTAAAGTTGGAATTTCCTCCTCCCACAACAAAAGAACATTTTCTAATTCCTCTTTAAGATCATTACGTTCACATTTTACTAGTTCTGCCCTTTGCTTTTTGCCGCATTTTTTTATTAGGCAGGTCAAGTTTTGAGCCACTGCAGGTGTATTAAAGCCCATTTCTATTTCGTCCCAGTTAGCAACAGTGCGAAGTGCCGTGACACATTTCCCAAACAAACTTGGTTTGAAAATATCTTTTAGTTCCGTTACAGTTGGTTCTAGTTTTTTAACTTCAGTTATATAGCGGCCAAGCAATCTTAAATTTGCCCTTATCATGTCATGGTGGTGTTCAGAGGAGTATTTTTCCGACAATTTATGTCATCGTTTCGAAGAACAGGAAAAATTTTTGTTTTCATTGCTTTATTTGCTGCCTTATGAATATATTGCGTTAACATGCGCCCATCAATTAAATTGCTGCGTTTACTTTTAGAACCAACACAAACTGAAGCGTGAATACGAATGGTTTTTTTGGAAAAGAAGCCCTTAAATTTTTTGCAGCATACGTAATCATCAGCATTGCTCTTACACTTTCTTTGTTGCTGTCTACTAACAATTAAAATTCCGGAATTGTGACTTGCAGAAGTATTGTGCTCAAAATCTCCTTGTTTCCTTAATTTTTCTAAAATTTTTAAACGGTCTTTACACTTTGCAGGCATAGGCAACGCCTTTTTAACTTCAACCTCTTTCTTGTGTTGTTAAAGCAAATGTCTTTCTATTTTAGACTGTAATTTCTTACAAAATGTGCAAAAATGTTGCTTTGCTTTACCTTTTGAATAAGGAACGATGATGCTTTTCACATTTATAGGATCATCTACAACATTTAAACTTTCATCTTGATCTGCAACACCTTTACTTGTTTCTGCCGAGAGGTCTGGAATATATGCTGAAATGTTATTTTCAAACGTCGTAGTTAAGTCAACTAAACTTTCAGAAGCGTAACTATTTGCTGAAATTGCTGTACTGTTGAGGGCGATCTTTGGCTTTTTTGCATTACCATTATTTTTATTACAGTTTAAAGATTTAAAAGAAATAACATCATCAGCTACAGAAAATTCAATATTATTTGTTGAAGACAAAAGATGCGAACTAGTACTGTTGGGACTACATTCAGGAAATATAATTGGAAAAACAGTATCTGGCATAGATGTAGAAGGTAAATCCAAAGGGAGAACAGAAGTTTTTGGTAATAATTCATTTTGATTAAATTGGTTAACGGTTTCAGAAGATGTCATTTCAAAACTTTTAATTTCATGAGATTCAATGTCTTTAGAAGTTGTTTCTTTACATTTTGCTATATTCGCTTTTGATGTTATAGAACTGTTGGGGTTACTTTCAGGGTATGTAATTTGAAAAACAGTACCTGACTTAGAAGTAGAAGGCAAATCCACAGTGAGACCAGAAGAAATAGTTTTGAGTAATAATTCATTTTGATTAAAATGGTTAACTGTTTCATGAGATGCCATTTGAAAACTTTTAATTTCATGAGATTCAATGTCTTTAGAGGTTGCTTCTTTACATTTTGCTATATTCGCTTTTGATGTTATAGAACTGTTGGGGTTACTTTCAGGGTATGTAATTTGAAAAACAGTATCTGACCTAGAAGTAGAAGGCAAATCCACAGTGAGAACAGAAGAAATAGTTTTTGGTAAAAATTCATTTTGATTAAATTGGTTTACTGTTGCAGAAGATGTCGCTTCAACACATTTAAGTTCGTGGGTTTTAGTATCCTTAAGAGTCGTTTCTTTAAAGTAGACTATATCAGACTTGTTTTTTCTGGCATTACCTTTGGTAGCTTTTAATGATTTATGAGATGTTTCTGTTACGTAAACATTTGAGGTAGAAGACGAAATATAAGACGATTTAACAGGAAAACCATTTTTATTTTTGAATTTCGGCGAGCTGGAAAACTTTTCCTCAATTTTCTGTTTTTGTTTAAGAAGCTTTGACTTATCATCTACAATATATAAATGGACAACGAAAATAAATTAAATTGCTTTATTGAACATGATTTTTTAATAATAGATTTATAAATATAAATAAATTCATTTAATAAAGTTATAAACTTCAATTATTTATTGATCATATGCAATTAAACGTATACAAAATCAATTATAAAAAATTAATCCCAGGGGATTTAAGCTAGAGTGATAAAGATATTCACGTATAATTTTACTTTCTATATTATATATTCAAATTTTCTATTGTATGAATACTTTTTAGGTAAACTGTTATAATAATGTTTGTAATGAACATGGTAAAAAACTTTTGCATGTAAAGAATCAGGGTTGTCAACTTTTTCTGATCAAAAAGTGTCGCGCCCATAATCAAAAAGCGCTAAATAGAATTTAAATAAAAATCTTACAAGAAATGGTTGGCAAAAAATTGTTTTAAACAAAAATATATAATTCAGCATATTTTTATATTTCGAATTTATTCGATGGTGCCTAAAAATTGTAAATTGTTGTTTACACAAAAAGTACTTCATTGCTATCCAAAGGATATCTAAGGTAAAATGTAACAGGAAGATACAAGATAATAGTCAGGTAGTGTATAAAGTCATTCCTAAAAATTTAAGGAATAGAATTATTACAAAAATCTTTATAAAATACACATAACTGAAATTTAGCTCATAGAATAAATTCGAAATATATAAAATATAAAAGTTTTTAGAGCGCTAAATTCAAATCCGATTTTAGACTTGCCTATCATGTGTAGTTTTTTTTATGGTCTAGACTTATGTATACTTGGCCCGAAATAAGGCTCCTTTGAGTCATCTAAATAATATTTTTCTTATTTTCAAAATTAACACCACTAATTCAGAAATTAGTTTTCATAAACTCATAAAAAAAACAAGTTAGAGTGCTATATTCGGCTGTGTCAAATCTTTGATACCATCCACCGACAGGAGTGCGCTTTGTTTGATAAATACATATATATTATTAACTAAGCTTCACAAAAACGAACGTCAGAATTAAAATTGATTGCGGTTTAAACTTATATTAAATTATTGACCGACAATAAGAAAGTTTTGTGCGTTTCTTGTTAGAACTTTGAACTGAATGATTGCGTAAAATATCATGATTCATAACAGTTTTAGCCGAACTAAAATGATTTTTAGGAGGGTAATTTGTATAGGACCTATGGTAAATTATGGACCAATCAATTCTGAAGACTGATTTCTGGTATTACAAAAAAAAAAAAAAAAAAAAAATAGAATAAATTTCAATAAGTTTTAGGAGTACTAAATTGTTTAACGCTAGTATGGTTTATATGGGGCTTATGGTCAATTATAGACCGATCTTCACGAAATTTAACAGTATTTTTTTAACAGATTTGCAGCCATATAAAGCGAATTCGTGCAAAATTGTATATCATTCCGTGCATTATTCCACCACTAATGTTAGTTTTTGTAACAACATTATCAATTTTTTAAGGTTGGTGGTTGGTGCTGAAATTCAATCCCAAACTGCTTAGGATAACAAGCAATGTGAGACCGAGTTTGTTCTTTTCTTTTGCGTTTTTTGACTCAAGGAGCCACTTTATGGGGTCTTACATGTTTAATACACGGAATGACAAACTTAGTATACCCTCATTCACCACTAGTAGTGGTGGAGCGTATAAAAATTATTAGGACAAAAATTTTAAATTTTTATCATTTATCAGAAATCAAGGTATATTACGAACATAGATGGGGGTAGTGCACTAATTTTGCAGTTTCAACTCACAGTTAGTGATAGTGCAAAATTATTGCAATCATTTAGTTGATGTTGAGTGATGAATTGAAAATTACCAGCCTCACAAAACATGAGCGATAGTGATGTTAAAAATGTGGCACACAAAAAAATAGTTTGATTTAAGAAAAAGCAATAATCAGTTTATTGAAACTTTTTTGTTCTTCACTCATTTGAATGGAACTTAAAATTTTGCACTAAATTTACAAACAAAAAACTTATTTTTTTATGATTAATGGCCAAGAATTATTCCGTTATTGACAAAATGTCTTGTTGTTTAATTTCCTTTGCTTATGCATATCATACAAAAATCAAAAACTAAGCGCATAGTGCCCTTTAAGGCACTACAAACTCTTAAGAAATTCTAGCATTTCTTCAACCTTAAAACAACAACATTCCGGCGGAATCAACGATATGGAAAAAAATCATCAGTTTTATTTATTAAAACACCAAGAATTAAAAAACAAAATTGAAGAAATTAAACAATGTCATGAAACGTTTCAAATTGTGATCGACGAATTGACAAATATTTCATACAAAAAGCCTGTTCATATTACTACTCGTTTTTATAATGCTGAAACAAAATAATTTGAAATATATAATCCTGGATAACTTGCAACTTTTTAAATATATGGTTGAAGTCCACTTATTCATATATAGAATTTTCAGTTTAAATAACACCTTTTTTAAATTAAACGAAAGCTTTTATAAAATAATATAAACAAAAATAATATAAATAATAAAGTAACCGAAACATTTTTCAAAACAATCGATACTATTAACATACAGTTAAACATTTTTAAAAATAAATTAAGTCATTCTTAAAATTTTGTAGGGAATTTGTTTTTTGCTTCTTCACTCGCCGCTTTAGGCTACACTAACTATGTTACGATCAGTGGTAAAATAACGTAATAATGATTGGGTATGAAATTTTAACTTTGAAAATGTCTTCTCTATCGGGTTCAGCGTAGGAGAATAAGGTGTATTGTCCACCATATGTCATATTACTTGGGATTTATGGATTCTGGCATTATCCATAATTAAAAATGAGTTTTGTAGCCTTGGGCTGCTTTCAATTTTATCTAAGAGCTCTAGAAGAAATACTTGGAAACGGGCCGAATAACTTCATGGTAAACAATGCCAGTATTATCAGTCGTAAAAAAAATAAATCCTTACAAGATTTAAAAAATTGTTAAATTTAATTTGAAAAAAGTTTAACTGTATTTGAATAAAGTTTCGATTAATTTGAATAAAGTTTTTATTAGTTTTGAATAAAGTTTCGATTATTCTGAAAAATTTTTCGTTGAATTTCAAAAAGGTTTCGTTTATTTTGAAAAAGGTTTTATTTAAACTGAAAATGCTATAGACATGCTTAACCACCAGCAAATTAAAACTCATTTAAAATAAATTTGGGAGAATATCTCAAAAAATAAATTTATTAAAATCCTATAATTTTGTATTTGCTTTTGCAAAACGTTTGTCAAGATCAAACATCATATAACAGTTTCTAAATTCCATTATACAATTATCTACTTACAAAAAAAGTTTAGTAAATAAAGTGTAATTGTAAAAAATAAAGCTAAAGTTTGATCGATTTACTGTTCACTTTTCTTGGATTTGTTAGGTCTTAAGTCATATCTATGTATGAATTTTGTTGGATCCTTACTTCTGTGAATTAATTGATTGTGATAATTGATCTCCCTAATTATAACGCATTACATTTTTCGCAAAAGTGTAGAACCCAGATAGAACCCAGAGGAGCACACAGATCGATAGATCTGTTCAATTTACCACATTTATTTTTGATGTTGTGATATACGACAAGATAACTTCGGCATGACGATTTGACAATCTGACTTCAAACACGGCGAAAAACACTGAACAGCAGGCCTAGTGAGCCCACCTACTTATTCCATCATGCGACAGAGCTTGTAAAAAATATGTATATTAGGGTGCGTCTTATAACGTCTTGTAACGCCCTCAGAATGTTCTTCCCATCAAAAAATTACATATCGGGAAGACGTGGAGCACCGTTTTTCATTTGTTTTTGAGTCCAACTGTTACAGTTTTTGTAAAAATTTTGCAAATTATTAATTATTTATTTTGCAGTTAAATGTAAAAGAATCAAAATGTGTACGAAATTATCGAGAATATAAAAAAAAATTTGGTTAAAAAATTTCAAGTTATTAAAATTTCTTCCGGCCATTAACGTGTATCAGGCCACTTGAACAAGAAATGTAGGAAATTAATTACATATTTTAAGATATATTTGAATAAGAGCTAATTAATACTTGTATACGAGTTTTTGTCTTCGTAGGATACCAATACTATATACTTCATAGGGTCTAGGATCAAGCAACAAACGAAATTATAAAGTTATTTGTACCCTTTTACCTTCGGTGAAGGGTACACAAATTAACAATCATTATCGCGAAATCATGTGACTGCAATCAAATAAATTGCAATCTTTTACAGCTCGGATATTTATAAAGTAAAAAATGAGAACTTAATGCCTGTATTTCGAAGACAAAAAAATAACTCGTTCGTCGTGATTATTTTATATTATTCCTTTAACATACATATAAAACAAAGTTTTGACACTTGTTGTTGTTTGAAATGAAAGTTATAGCAATGAATTCTTCATCATTTGTCATTGAAAAGGAGGCAGCTAAATACAATCAGTATACTGTATACGGATTTGTTTTGTCGGTTTTCCTTTAAATATTCACCCCTATCAGAAAAGTCGACGTCGACATGAGTCGACGGCACCGAAACAGTAATTGTATTTTCTGAGTCGTTATTGACAATAATCGATTACTATTGACAGTCACTTGATATTTTCTATGGCGCTTTTAAGTCGACGTCGAGGTGAATTGTCTCGGTTTTAATCGACAGGAAATTTTGCGACGACTCAAGTGAAAGTCAAAGAAATTTTAAGTGGAATGTAAAAATATTTATTTAATACGTTAAAATAAAAAATGAAAAAATAAATAAAAGAAAAAATTAAAAAAATGCAAATTTAAAAGAAGTTATGGGCACAAATTTTATTAATAAATTAAACGCGAAAATTCGGAAAAGTTTGCTAAAATAGTGAACATTTTTAATTTAAGACGATTGCCTCAAAGAGCAACAAAACTACACGAAATTGCGAAAATGTGGAAAAGTTTTTTCTACCAGCGGCATGATAGCAAATTCTTATATTTATTAATAATCGTTAAACCTATAAAGAATCAGAAAACTTACAGTAAAAAATAGCTCTTATAGCGAACATGACAGAAATTTCGCGAAAAATTCAAATCGCTAAATCGGTTAAAAACTAAAATGTCTGAAAATAGCATAAATACCGTTAAAAATTCGCTTTAATGATGAAGAGCAAAAATAATTGGATGGAATTTTTTTTCCAGATTTTAGATAACTAGTCGACGTCGACACAACTTTCTTATAAATTACTGTCGAAATGATGTAGTCATCGACTTGATGTGACAACAAATACAAATTAATGTCGACGTCGATAACGCCTTACATAGGGATAAATAAATTCATACTTATTTTATAATTTTTTAAATATTTTGAATTTGCTTAAGCACGTTTTATTCGCATATTTTCCAATATTAAATGCATAAAAATCGAGCCCCACTAATATTTCGATTACAAATCATATAAAATAATTAAGTGTAAAAAAAATTGCACTCACCTTTTTGGTAAACGATGAAAGCGGAATATTTCCCTCCGTTGTATTTAACAACACGTCTTGTCCGGCAGTTTTTTTGTATATTTGGATTGAGCAATTGACAACTTTTCATTGTGAAACTTTACAAGTGATAACATCTAAAACAAATAAAAACAAAATTAGTGTGATTAAGTGAACTACATATATTGAAAGAACAATAAAATTCAAAAATTTGTTTTGGTTTTCAATATAATCTCACACAAAATAATATCCTCCTTTCTTAAATCGGGCACTTAATACGGCTAAAAAATCAAATTACTAAAATTATTAATATTATCAGTTAAGGGTAGTTCTTCAACATTTGGATTCATAACTCTTCTCCTACTTTTTTTGTTTATCAAGAAAGATCTATTCAAAAGCTTCAAGATGATACCAATATTGGCCATAGACGTTGAGAAATGTAGTGGAAAATCGCATATGTATATGCATATATAAAAACTTAAGAGGTTCATAACTCAAAAACTGTACGTTTCTATCATCCTAGGTACATACTAATTTAATTTTTTTATTTGTAGCTGCGCCGTTAAACCATATTTAAGAAAAGAGAAAATATCGCTATTTTTTAAGTGGTTAGAGTAAAGCAAAAAATTTAAACGCGTTTATCTCAAAATGAATTTTTTTCGAGTCATGTCACTATTGTTTTTTTTTTTTGACTTGGTCAACGTTTGAAGTCCCATATTTCGTTTAAAAACTGCGTAGTCTTTCAATAAATAATTCATTTTTAATATTTTGAATTTCTTCTTTTACGTCTCCTATGACGGATAAATTTTCCTGTTATACACTCTTACCACCTTATGCAAAAAAAGTTAAAGTTCACATTGAATTGGCTTAATGTGTTGGTTAACTAATGTGAACTCTAACTTTTTTTGTATAAGGTGGTTTGAGTTTTAAGGTTATCTCTCACCATAAGAGCGTTATGCTTTTAAAATTTTTTTTTTGGCATTTTCCAATAAATCATTGCCAAGAAGAAAACATTTAGGCCCTAATCATGTAAAATGCAGCGCAACGCCAAAGAATAACATTGAAAGCACAAAAAATGTCATAAATATTTTGATATTTTGTTGCTGCTTTCTACAGAAATTAATGTACCGTTTTAACATTTTCGACGCCACAAGCTATGCAGGGTTTGAAATTTTATAACGCAATGTGAATTTCTGTAGAAAGCATCAACAAAATTACAAAATATTTATGACATTTTTTGTGCTTTCAATGTTATTCTTTGGCGTTGCGCTGCGATTTATATGATTAGGGCCTTAACATTTTTCAGTCATCGTTTATTAAAACTTAACCCGATGCATTATCTTTTTGTTTTGTTAAAAATTTCGATATAAGAAAATGCATATGTTTAAAGAATAGGACCGATTACATATCGAGCCTTTGCTGCAAATAGAGTCATAACTCAAAAACCCAAACTTGTGAGCTATCGTATTTAATTCTTTAATTCCCAGTGCAACATAGGTCTGTCTACTAGCTAATATTGTGGAGTTAATCGCCATATCGTTTCTTCATGTTGTGTAAAAATTTCATACAAATATCTTATATACTCAACTCTAGAAAGAAGAGTTAAATTTTACGGTGCTAGAAAATTTAAATTTGAGTTATGAATCTGTTGCAGCAAAGGCTCGATATGTATTATTGTGTAATTGCAAAAATAATTAAAAACGGTGCATACTTCTAATTCGAATTAAATAAAATTAAATTAAAGAATACATTTTTAGCAAATATGTACTTACTTTTACGCTTGAAACCTCGTTCACACGATTATTGGTTTTACGCACCGGTACGACTCTTAGTACAACGAACACCGATCAAGGTTTGTCAACTCAGCAACACATGTTCTTTGGGTCTATCTGCTCCAGCAACAACGCTTAAAAATTACGAATATGGATTTAAATACTATCTTGAAAATTGGACATTAATTAATTAAATTAAAAAAAGTCTGACTTTTTAAAGGAGAAACACGTGATTAAGCTTTATTACATGCATTCATATACAGCCCAATTATGAATATAAATTCCTTGGGAGTTGTTTTTCCAATTTTACAATTGAATGTGAATAAGAAAAATGAGAAAATGAAAAGAACTCCCGGGGAATTTTTATTAATAATTGGGCTGTATATGAATGCATGTACTAAAGCTTAATCACGTGTTTTCTCCTTTAAAATGTCATATACGTATGTATGCATTATCCGATATTTTTTCAAATATCATACCTACATATATATGTTAAGTAATATACAGCTATATACATATCGTCATATAAAATGCAAAAGGGCCTATCATCATTTTAAAAAATTCAGAAGAAATAAAAAAACATGATAAAAAGGCAACTTTTATGATTATAACAACGATTTGTTATATTTAGTATCGTTTCTATCAAAAAAACAAGCTTTAGCAAAATTTCTATATCTTGGGAGAAAATTAAAAGCTTACAACGAATTACGGACAGAATACGTTCAATTCATGGAAGAATATCTTAAACTGGGTCATATGAAAAAAGCAGATGTTGACACAGTCCTCACAAAGCGGTTATCAGAGAGAAAAGTCTGACAACAAAATTGAGAGTAGTATTCGACGCATCAGCAAGGCCAACGATGTGATGTACACAGGACCTAAACTGCAGAAAGATATTTTTGACATAATTTTGGAAATATGTCATCATGGATGAGGTGGAAAAAATTTACAGGCAAGTGAATGTGTCAGATACAGTTCAGGGATATCAGCACATATTATGGCGATCAAACAAGAAGGAAGTAATAAAAGAATATAAATTAACAACAATCACATACGGCACAGCGTCTGCCTCGTTTCTTGCTGTAAGAGTACTATTTTATATTGCAGACAACTGTTCCAGTGAATAAATGTAACAAGAGAAGATTTTTACATGGATGATCTTATTACTGGTGCTGACACAATAACGGAGTGCAACGAAATTCTTTATCGTGTTCAGAATCAGCTTAGTAATTACGGTTTCAATTTGAGAAAATGGTCATCAAATAACGTAGAAATCATAAAAGATGTATGCATTTCCACAAAAAACGCACTAATTCAAATTAAAGATGACGAGTCATCCAAAAAGCAGATAACTTAAAGTTCGAGTTAAATTTCACGAATACCAATAATCTAACCAAAAGACAGGCGCTATCAGAAGTGGCTAAAATCGTTGATCCATTAGGATGGTTGTCTCCAATAATACAAAAATAACTATTAAATTTCTCCAATCACCCAATTTATTCCAAATTTATAATATCAAGCAAACAAGAAAATTAAAAATTGTATTTTGATTTAATTAACATTTTAGTTGTTCTGAAATAAATTTTCAATTAAAATTTTAATTAAATAACAAAAAATTTTAATTTACTTTTTTCATTTAAAATAAAATAATTTAAACATGTAGAATTGTTGTTGGGAATTGTCAATATTTATTTAAATAAATTAACACATTGTTTAAAATGGCAAAGTTTTTTGATCACTTTTTTAATTAAAATTAAAAATATAATTTATTGAAAATATTTTTTTAAAATTTTTAGTAATCAATATAATTATTTTGGTAATAGGTGCAAAATCAACAACTTGTTTGCTTGATATTATGAATTTGGATTAAATTTGGTGATTGCAGAAATTAAATAATTTTTTCTGTATACGCATGTGCGTTAACTCATTCATATAAACGACCCTTATTATTTATACCTACATCAGTTTTAAGATTTGTTAAGTTAGCTCTTAAGGTTTTTAATTTGTAAATAAATTTCAGTGTTACAAACATTCAAGTTGAACCTTTGTTTTATAAAAATTAGGCTGAAGATAAGTATTCATATATGATAATTTTTTCCATTTCCACGTTTCTGTTAGTAAAAATTTTTTAAAAAACATGCATATTGATAGTTTAAGTAAGATGTGCTGACCCAATTTATGAATTCAGAAATAAGAGTTGATGTCGGTATGATCATATAAGTTTGGTTCCTTAAGTTTGGATTTAAAAAAAACTTATTATGAAATAAATTCGAATGCGAATAAACATATTCAGCATATCCTCGTGTTTCAGACCGTCGCAACATAAAAATGGCGTTTTTTGATGAAGGCAAACTCGATGTCAATACATATTAAATAAAGACTCGAATTTGTCTTCCAATTGTTGTAGGCAATCCACAAGCTGTTGCGGAGGTTGAACCAAGTTGCACTTGTCGAACGGATATTTGAAAGTAAATAAAAATGCGGAGGAAATGGTTGTACAATCGAAATGGGGTATAAGAAGCTTGCACTTATAAATATTATAACGCTTTAGGTAAAAATAACCAGAAACGTACACAAAGGCACATTTATTTAGAAATTGCTTTCCATTTAAGGAAACTTATCTTTAATCCGCAGCTTCAACTTGAAGAGTAAGATTAGGCAAAGAATTAAATTATTTCCAAATGCTATGGTTTATAGCAGAATACGCTTCATCCACAATAGAAAAATCGATCATAGAATTGTTTGGCGAAATAGCTCCGCAGTTTCCGTTGACAACAACGTATATGTAGTGGAGTCCCCAGCGTTTTTGAAGTGAATTGGGAAAATGTCAAGCTGTTACTGAAACATAATTCGCATATCCTTTTCGAATTTGGCCAAGAAATGTTCAAGAAGGTCTTGCGTTAACCTGTGTGTTTTAAGACATTAAAAGCCTTCCTGATTAAGATAGCACCAAAGAGATTTTAAGGCCGAAATATTTAATAGCCACTCATTTATAAACTTGAACATATTTGTTACTTCGGACCCCTTTTCATCATATATTTTAATGGACTTTAGTTTTTGCAAGGCAGCTCTTAAAAACTCTAGTTGTTCTTTAGAAGCGCTGAAGGCAAAAAGTGCACTACCAGAACTAAGATTAAAAATATCAAATAATTCATTAAAAAACTTAAGGTATTCAGCTGTATTGAGGAAGATTAAAGAATTCGATGAATCTATTTTTCCTGACTGATGGAGAATGCGCATCGCGGTAGAAACGGTCTTACTTAAAACTTTGGATGCTAAGCTAACGCGCAGGCGTGGAAAATTATATGGATTTATGTGTTCCTTTCTTATCTTAAGAGCACATCTTAATTTATTTTAAGAGTCTACATGATAGAAATGACGTTATCATTCCATGATATAAATTTATTAAAGATTAATGAGGATTGCACCGGCTACTTTTGAAAAATTTTGGAAATTTCAACCTTGGTCGCAAGCGAACTGGCAAGGATATAAGCCTATTGCTTCTAACTGCTAAAGATATACTTTTTCAGTAAAGAGCACAGACAATTACCTATTACTACAGTAGTAGCTAAATTATAAGATCCATTTTCGTCACCGAAATCATGAAGGCCAATAATACGATCTTTGTTGCTATCATAATCCAGGAAGGTTTTCAGTGACATATAATCGCAGGAAGCACTAACAAATTTCTGGTCTTAAGTGAAAGTTTGAGATCGAACTCGAAGCGCTTCAAAACTTCAGTCAAAATTTGCAGGAGACTTTGGCCACTCCTCTACAATTCTCTGTAGAGTCCTAACTTGGGGCCAGTCCAACGTTGGAGCTAAATGACGATACACCGTTCGGGACAAAAATAATACAACTAACGTAATGAATTTTGTTGCCTGAATGAGACAGACCAAGTTGGTTTGAGAAACCTACGAAGACAAGTTTTGTTTTTAATTCCGCTTCTAAGCATTTTTTTTTTGGTTAGGACCAGCACTCAGGGGATAACCCATACAAATTTTTTAATACTTTATTTTTAGATCCTTGAAACCTTGAATTGGAGTCTCGCTGCCTACATCACCTTGTGCCTCCTGCTCAGATGGCATTTGTGCCGATTGTGGGCGGTTGCTATAATTCCCAGCTGGTGGATGGTATGGTAGATAAACAACCGGAACTGGTTGGTAATTGTTAACTGGTTGCTGGTAAAAATACATAGGTTGCTGGTAATAATTACCAACCATAGGAGGCTGGTAATAATTACTAACCATAGGTGGCTGGAAGTGATTACCAACCATCGGTGGCTGGTAATAATTACAAGCCATTGGTGGATAGTAGGTAAAGCAAACAGAAGGTGGATACTGAATAAAGCCTTGTCATATGCTAAAAAAAAAAGAAACTGAGAGATTCAATTAAAAAAGATAAACTAATAAAAATAAAACAAAAAAATTGTTCTTTTATTTATTACCTGTAGGTTCCGGGCCTCTTCGCTGCGCCCACGTCTAGCACTTTTGCGTTCACGTGTACGACGTCGTCCACGCTCACGGCTATCGCTTTCAATTGTTAACATTAACAATTTCTGAAAAAAAAATTATTAATTTTGATTGGACATGACACATATGTATTGTATATATTTATAATTGAAATTTGCAGCTGATATTCGTCTCTCACCAAATAAACCACTAATACGTGATTTTTTTTTAAATTAAAAAGTTTAGGGGTTAAAAAGGGGTAAAAACGGTTAAATTCGCTAACTAACCTCATATCTCTATACTAAAAGAAATACAAAAATGGTACTTTTGAAATGGTACTTTTTTGAAATGCGGCCTTTTTGGAGAGTAAAAAACAAGAAAATGTAAAGGGAAAAAAGGCGCAAACTCCTAATTTTCGAGTTATGGACGTATATACAGCTACAGTAGTATTTGATAGTATTTGTATGGGAGCTTTGGTCAAATATGGACCAATTCCAATATACGTAAATCAAGGGATTACTGTATATGGACATATACATATATACATGCGATTTTCCACATTTCTGAACTAAAGCATTTTTGGCCGGGCGCAAGGATTTTCTCCTCTATAGTATAACATACACCGGCTTCGCTAACTTAAACTTTTCTCATTTCCCAGAAATGAAAATAGCTTGCATATATTCATATATCTGTATGTATGTATATAATTCGAAAACAGAGTTTGTGCCACTTTTTTCACTTTTTTTGGTCTACGTCGTAAAACTTAATTTAAAAAATAACTTTAATAAATATGAATTTTTGCTCAATTGAAAACCAAAAATTCAATGGGTATGTAAACAAACAAAATTGCCGCATTTGGCACAAAGAGCAACCTGAAGAGATTCAAGAACTGCCACTTCATCCAGAAAAAACAACGGTTTGGTGTGGTTTGTGGGCCGGTGGAATCATCGGTCCATATTTCTTTAAAAATTATGCCGGTGACGTAACCGTCAATGGCGACCGTTATCGTGCCATGATAACCGACTATTTGATGCCTGAAATTGAAGCTCGTGATCTCGGCGAAATTTGGTTTCAGCAAGACGGCGCCACTTACTACACATCGCATCAATCAATGGATTTATTGAGCGAACACTTCGGTGAGCAAAACATCACGCGTGTCATTTGCCAGTTACCAGTCGAAATGCTCAAACGAGTCATCGAAAATTGGACTCAACGGATGGACCATCTGCGACGTAGCAACGGCCAACATTTGATAGACATAATCTTCAAAAAATAAATGCCAAAGAATGGGAAGTGTTATTAGTAAATAAATTTAAATTATCTTTTTCAAACAAAGGCTTCTCATATAGTGATTTATTGTTTAATTCTGATTTGTTGCATTCATTAATACACAGTAATGGTGTAATACTATCAGAATCCATAATTAAATTGCTGTTAGTAACTGTTTGCAACGAATTATCAATAATTATACATGGTTCTTTCGATAACAAAGAACTGTTTTTCTTAACTCCCAAAACATCCATATCATCCAATAATGCTGTCAAATATTCTTGCTCCATTGAACAAATTTCCAATTCTGTGTATTTTAAATCGCACTCTAATATTTCAGCATTATTGCACAAGCTATCAAATAAAAAGAAGTTCTTTAATTTGTAAATCTTTTAAATTTTTGATATATATTTTACCATCTGATAAAATATGATTAGTTAATTTTTTATCATATTCTGATATTTTACCATTTCCTAAATTTTCCATTTTGGCTTTTTTAATCATAAGAGTGTCCAAATTAGTTTTATTTTTTTTTTAAGCTTATCCAGCAAGTATTTTGCCATTCTAGAAATTCGTTTTCTATTTTTTAAATTATTTCTTATTTTATTGTATTTACTTCTTTTGCCCTTTTAATTCAAAGGATCTATATTACTTTGAAATAATTTACTATTATTTTCAGAAACATTCTGTAAATGGTGTAAAAACGAGCATTTTAATAGTATGGACAATTAGTCATTTGAACTGTAATTTTACTCACGTTTAATCTTCATTTTGAAAGCTGCACTTCTAAAAGTCTAGAGCAAATAAAAATTAATTAAAAATGTTACAAGTAAGACCTGAGTGTTTTAAATTCTTATTCATTTTATGGTCTTACCAGTATAATATTTTTAGCTTTTCTAAAGTGTAATATTTTTAGCTTTTAAAAAGTTTCCTGACGAGCTGGCCTAAGCAACCAGCGAAAGGCGCATAGAAAATAGCTTTCCCACAACAATAAATTTCAGTGTTTTTAATCATAAATTGGGATTATTAGCACATCATTAATAAATGAATTAATTAATAATAAATATCTCATTCCCGAAAATAATTTTTGATAAAAATGTTAATGTTAAGGAACAAATGCCTGTTTTTGTAATAAACATTTTATTTGCTGATTTTAAAATAACAAAAAGTTTTTCCTTATATTTGACTGATTACTATATTTTGAAATATTATTATTGTGGAAATAATTATTTGACTAACTGTATGTTCTATATACAAAATAAATATATTCTTATGCAGCTCCTACACGTTGCGACTTGGTGTACAATTAAATCAAGTTGTAAAGTCAATTTTTAGGATAATGGTGTGGTTGTTGGCCAGTTAAATAAAAAATTTAAGAACAATTCAATTTTCATTGAACTTAGTTGTAGGACCAGTTGCAACGTGTAGGGGCCGCAATTTATATATTAAACATACTAATCTTACTTTTTTATTTAAAGTATAAATTTAATCATCAAATGCTTTTTGGTACGCCAGTTTAACACATTTAAGTGAGCTGGACAAAGAAACATATGCATGGCATACATATGTAGAACTTTTTATGTTTAAAATCTACTCTTTAAAAAAAACGAAAATAGATTAATTGTTATTATCTTTATTAAAAAATACAGAAAATAATTCAATAATTGCTGCTAAATTTATATTGTATTACCTTTTTCCTGTTTTGCAGAAACACTCAAATTTTTGCGCTTTCGTCTCCTGCAATTAAAGGTTTAAAAATTATTATTTGCACACAGTTGCTAAAAGACGTTTTTTTTTTAAATACGTCTAAAAAAGGTCATTGGCGGGTAATGGGTTAAGCGACGTGGGTTTATATGAAGTTAACATGTACTGCATGTATGTAAGTATATGTTGGTTTTTACTCAAACTTATATAAAAAACTAAGCGATTATAAAAATAAAGGTTTATGTGTTGTTTTCACAACACAAGTGATTGAACGTGTAGTTGTTGTGAAAACAGCCCTGCAAACAATTTCGATCGAAAAATAATCTAAATAGTTTCCCCATTTAGCAAAAACCTATCGCTTTTGCTATTCAATTCTTATTGATGTAGTTACATCGTTCGGGAAGAAGTGTCCCACTATGGTAATATTTACTTTAAGAATCCACTTAGTGTCTATTATATGACGAATTAGACCGCTTTGGAAGTTTATTATCAATTAAATTTAGTAGTATCGCTGTTGGCTCCAAAAAGTACTCTTTTTCTTATTGCTCTTTATAATAAAAAAGTGGGTAATTTTACTGTTTATCTTTGTTTGATTTTGTAAGGGAAATCTAAGTAAAATATAAAAAATGAGCTTAAAGTTAAACAAATATTAAAAAATCTACGTTACATTTAATCAAAATAGCTGTTAATGTTTTAAAGTTAAAAACCTAATGTGGACAAATTTTGTTAAAGAAAACTACACAAAATCACAAATTTGTTCAAACACTAACTTTGTAAACTTTCATCATATTATAACTAGCATATCTTTTATTTACAAACTTTCTTTACTCAAAGTTATTGTTGATCTTCACTAGAAAAATTTAACAAAAACACTAATTGTCTCGCTAAAATTTTTAAAGTCATTAAATAAACAGACAGTTTAAAAAAATCACTAATATCCTTTAAAAAAGATAATTATCAAATTATTATTTTCAATTTCATTTGCTCTAAAAAAAATATGCATGAGAAATTATTAAAACTTTAACCAATCTAACCGAAGAATAAGTTTGGGCAGTTTTGTGCACTCATTTATACGTGAACATTTTTTTTTCGGTAACATTTGGATTCCGCGGAGTACCAATTTTAAGTACAATACTATAACTTAATTTTATTTATTAATATTATTTTACATGCACGTAGTACCGATCACATGGCAACTTAAATACAAACTGTGCTCTTTTACGTATTTTGCTTTTGTAATATTCACTATTAAACAGCAAATCGTTGCGAAGAAGTCAATGTAATATGTGAAATATTCAATTGTGCCATTGTTGCAGTTGTATAACTGTTACAATTATCTCAACAACTCACTAAAGTGACGAAAAAGTATAATTTAAGAACTCATAATGCGATTTTACCGTATTTTGTTGTTGTTTAATTCCGAAAAATCTACTGTTTAACTACCAAATGTGACGAAGTAGTTAAAATTCGTAGACAATCGAAAAACACTCTACCAATTGCTTGGAGGGAGCACATTAATAAAAAATTTTGTATTAATATTTATGTGTAAATATATATATATTTTTTTATTAAATTTACTTATGGGTACTTTTCACTATCACACAAGTCTTACGTATTTTGAGGAAAACACAAAACCGTCATGTTAAGTTGGTTTTGCTTTTTGAAAATGTTCGAACAATAACTACATCAGACATGTATTTTTGTCAAAATACGTAAGACTTGTGTGATAGTGTAAAACAGCCTTTAAGAACACTTCTAAAAACCAAATTTACAAATATACAGTCGGTATAAGCCAAACTCGTACAGCTAAATTTTTATTTTTTTAATATTAAACTGCAGCTAATTTACAAATGATGGAAACAATGCATGGACTGTTTATTGGGTAACTGTCCACCATAGAATAATTCTGTAACTTGAACAAAAAATACATCATCAAAAATTACACAACTAAAAATTATTAAGTATCTAGTGTATAAATATTAAAAAAAAACTTTATATCATAATCTGTATGGATTTTTACTAAATGATCGAAAGGTTTTGTTTTTAATGTGCTGTTTTCACAACACAAGTGATTGAACGTGTAGTAAAATTTATATGAAAAGCACTTAGTTTTTTGAGTGTTTTTCATATAAATTTTACTACACGTTCAATCACATGTGTTGTGTAAACAGCACATAAGTATTTTTAAATAGGTAAAAACAGTTTTTTCGCTTTCTGAAAATTTCTGAAGTTTTTTGAGTTGATTCACTTTTGAACTAGCTGTGCGATATGTATCAATATTGCTCCAAATGGACAACAAATATTGAAGATACAATGAAACGAAATTTTTTTCAACACCTTGAGGTTCAAACTAGGGAAATATTTATTTCCGTGTTTATTTCGAACTCACAGCAAAAAGTTTATTAATACAAATAAAACTGGTTTATAAAAGGTTTGTGAGACGTATTTTGTATGAAAATTAGTTTAACAAATCTGTTTTACATGCATATCTCTAACTAAGGTAAACTAGATTTCAGCCAAATTAATGTTTGGGATACTTACTTGGCTTTTATTATAGACTGTCTACGGTTTTTATGCAAGCCGTACTTTTTCGCCACTAGTTGCTTCTTAACTTAGTTTTCGGCACCTTGTTAAAATACATATACAAAACATAATTTATATTAGAAAACAAAATTATATTTGCAATTGACAAAAAGAAGAAAAAAAATAATGAACGCATTCACAGGAAAAAAACACCTACCGTAGTGATGCCACACTATAAAGTTTTACCACTATGAGTAATGCCAAATTTACCTTCAATGTTCTAAAAAATGTTGCCAGTTAATCAATTAATGCAAAAAAAAAAATGTTTACCAAAATATATAAAATTTGGTGCTTTAAGTTTTGACTTGTGAATAAGAATGAGAAAGAAAAATATTAAACACCGGCACACACGATAAAACATTGTGCTTAGGAACATAAGACATTTATTATATTGTTATATAAAAATCTGGCATCTTTTTGATCATTGTTCAAAAAATACAAAATATCTGGTATCTTTGATATTAAAATAAAAAATAGCGTTACTTTTAGGAAAACGCGTGCAAAATTTCATTGTACAAGCTAATTTAAACCACAGACAACGTTTAAACCTCGAATTATCAAAATGGTAAGTAAGGTTTTAATTTTTTTAATGATATTTTTTTTATATAGACATTCATATACATATGTTTATGTATGTAGTTATGTATGTTTTTTGTATATTCAGAACGCTCAATGTAAATGCCCAAATTGCGGTTGCCATTTAAAGGCATTTATTAAAATAAAAAAGAGTCAGACTATACGAGCACCTTCGCCAAATTTAAACCAACAATATTTTATAGCACCCTATCCGGAAGACCATAATCAACATTATGCGTCACACCAACCACAATATTTCCAAACCCCAGGAAGATACCAGCAACAGCCGCAATTCGGTTATCAACCACAGCCTTCTCCACAACCACCTTTGCCAAATTTAGTACCAGCTCAACCACCAATTCCATCTCCGCAACCACCTACACCCAATTTACCACCAGCCTAATAACGACAACACAATATTTTTTCCTATTAATTTTTTTTTCTGAAATTTTTTTTTTTAATTAAAATTTAATTTTAATTTTTTTTTAATACATATACATATATGAATACATACATATTTATCTAATTTTTGTTTATTTTAAAAAATTTCAAGTTATTTTATAAATCCTTTTATTTTATTTTGACAAATTACTATATAGGCATTTCCATAAGTATATCATGAGTACACATCGAGCCATTAGCGCAAATACAAAATTTTACAGGAGAAGGTTTTTTTTATTATCGGGAGTGTTCTGACAATCGCACGATTTGAAATCGCAAAACTATCTGCAAAACGCCAGATTTATTTTAAGGTGTTTTGAAACTCGCGCGTTTTACTTGCGATCTGCCATTTATCGATTTTCTTTTCGAAAAACTAAAACATATGTTACAGTAATACAAAACAAAAACATCAATAATAAAAGTACAAAAAATTAGACGGCAAAATGCCAGCAGCTTTTTTATTAGGTATAATTGCGTTGAAAAAATTCCAATCCAGAAAAAAATTAATTAAAAAACGTGTCCTAAGGGATTTTTCTAATTAGACGTTACGGAGCAAGCGTAAGAAAATGCAAAGATTAATGCCCCGATTCTGTTAGACAATTATGTATGTAGTATTGTCTAAAGAAGAAAAGTAGTCGAATTAACGATTCATATAGACAATAAATTTTTTTCGTCTAGGTTATGTGATTTGTGTAAATGATAAACCGTATTGTAATGTTATTACTGCCAAGATATTTATTTTTTGATATTTGAAAATTTTTGTTCTGCTTTTTGATTTTAATTTAAATATTTTAATCGTTTGGCAAAAATGTTTTTATAAAATTTGACACAAAGATAAATATAAAAGTTAAAAATTTAAAAGAATATTTTAAAATAATGGAAGATGCTACTAAAAAAAGAATGTACGCATAATATTGTGTTTTAAATCCAAATAAATTTTTTCTAAATGATTTTTTTTACAGATTAAAGATAACAACAGCCGAGCAATTTGAATTTCTTTGTAAGGAAATAAAAAAATACCCTGAAATTGCACTTAACAAACCCGTGTTTGGAGCAAATAAGCTTAAGACTGAGGGTATATGGGCAGACATTTCGAAGATTACTTTTGATTATTTTTTTTTTTTTTTTTGTAAAATTATGGCAATACTGTTTAATGTAAGTTTTTTTTTTCATTTTTGTTATTATTATTGATGTTCATCGATTTGATAATTGATAACCTGTTTGCATTCTTCATGGTTCTGCATTCTTCTTATTTATCACGGGTTTGTGCTCTATTTGTAAAAAGTATATATTTCTATTGCGTATATTTTTTTGGTGAGTGTTATGTTACACTTTATTTACTTCTTATACTGTTATGTTACACTTAATGTTATTTATACTTGGTAATATAAATTGTGAGTTTAACTAGCAAAAGGAAAACATTAATTGTGAACTATTGTAATAGTGAGTATTAAACATAATTGTTGTAAACTTTTAATAATAAAATTTATTTTTAGGTCAAAATAAAATGTCTGATTATGTTTTCGAAACCGATTTTTCCGCAGACGACAGTATTGAAGATCCGGACGTTAATCCTACTGGAAGTAAACGAAAGAGCTCAATAAGTGAGGAATCAGGACCGACCATAAAAAAGTTCGGTGTGAATTCACAAAAAATAACTTTCAAAGAAGAATTTTACACAGAAGTAGAAAAAGTTCTTCTCCACAAGAACAGATTAAAGTTGACCAACGATCCGCAATAAAACATCAGTTCGCCAGCAGTCCAAGGCGGCAATCATTGCCTGATTTTTCTTTTGAAAAATTAGTTGTAATGAAAGCCAATTGTAAATATATGTAAATTTTTTTTTTTGTGAATTGAATGTATTCTGAATGTATTTGTTTTCTTTATTATTTTTCCTCGTATTTTTCGCTTTTTTGTTGATTTAGGAAGTACTTAAATTGTTATTGGTTGTTTTGTTATTGAAGTGAGACCCCTTTCAGACAAGCAAGGTTTACTTTGCAAAGTAGATTATACCTGAAGTTGGCTGCAACTTTATATTTATATACAGCGTTACCAGAATCTTTGGAAGGAAAATTGTCATATGGCGAAAGAAATCTTATTTTGAAGAGGAAAATCTTAAATTTTTTTTTCTTAATTTCAATTTTTTAAAACAAGGGCAAAATAGTAAGAATTATTAATTTTTTATAAAAACATACTTCTTATTATTTAAATTGAAATACATAAAAACATAATTCGTCAGTATATGAAACTTTATAAAAATACATTTTTTCTTTTCACAAATATTTTTTTTATCAATATTCTAACTGCCTATTTCCGATGTGCGAAAGAATTATTTACTTCATACAAATACATTTAAAACAAAAACAAAGTTTTTTGAATTTGTTTTTGTTTTAAATGTAGTTATTCGAAAGAAGGAATTCTTTCGCACATTGGAAATAGGTTATAATATGCCTTTTTTAATATTTTTATGTCCAGAAATAATGATGCAATTTTATGTATTCTAGATACTGGGTACAAAAGTGTGTAGCACCAACACACATCAAGCTGATGCAAAACTTCATCGTTTTAAAAATTGACTGTTTAAATAATCGTGTATTTTCTATAAGCAAAATTAAAGTAAAAATCAGAATTTCTAAAAATAAAAATCATCATTTGAGATAAAAATCTTTAATCATATTTTTGTTAAAAAAAATAATCCAAAATATGATAAAATCATCATTCTGGCAACGCTGTTTATATATTATATTCAAACAAGAGAAAACAAAAATTTGTCAAATTAAACTTTGTGTGTCTGAGCACCAAACAAAGTTTAAAAGAGAATTCAACAGACTTTGTCAAAGTAAACTTTGCCTGTCTAAAAGGGGACTGAATATACCTATATTTTGTATACAAAAACTATCTAATTTGGTTTTATTTGTTCACAATTTTTTTACGTTTTAAATGCAAATTGTTCAAAATGAAATGTATGTATAAAATGATGCGCATTCTAAATTTTTAAAAACTAATCGAAAATAATCCTTGAAAGTAGTTTTTTTTTTTGATTACTTTTGATTATTTTCTCGTAATCCTAACTAATCTTAATTATTTTTGGATTATTTGTAATGATAATTAATTAATAATCAGGCATTGTTAAAAAGAGATTTATGTAATCAATACCATCCTGTACTTAACTTCAAACCCGTACTGGTAAGACGTACGACAGTTCCTTTTTTTTTCCTATTTAATAGCAAAATAAAGGCAAAATAAGAAAAAAAGAAAGATATAAAAAAAAAGCTAAGGTAAATTACATTGGAATTCCGGGTAAATACTCGTTGGTGTCGTTTGCATTCCGCGGGGAAAGTTATTGTGAAACCACGCGTGCGCGACCAGTTAGGGAGAGCTCTCGCCAACTAGGATTAATTAAAACGGAGATTGTTGAGTTATCCGGTAATTAGGTGTAGTTTCCCTTGAAACAGAAAAAAAAAAATTAATAGATAAAGGAAAAAGGAATCTTTAAGTTAAATGTGTTGTTAATACTGGGAATTACGCGGACCCCTGGACACAATACGGACGGACAGGAAAACCACTATCACCCCTGCTTTGTGCTTTTCACCTGTGCCTGAATGAATAAAAATTTAAAAATTGATCGGAGTTGCCCCGTCTAAATTAATTTCTTAGGAGTGAGAAGAGAATCGTGAGCAAGATCTGTGCTGGAAAGAAGAATTGATGAAATAAAAACTCAACCATTTCTGGCCGTACAAAATTATTTATTGAAGAAAATTTGAAATTGTAGAATGAAACTAGCAAAGAAACTAAATCTCGTAAAATTCAGCTTAAGGCTAAAGCTTAAATTTAAATTTGTGAAATTGAGAATTCAATAATTTAAATCAAGATAAAATTAAATTAAAAATAACATTAAGAATTTAATAACTTGAATTGCAAATTACAGTAAAGTAAATTTAATCAAAATAACATTAAAAATTTAGTAAGTTGAAGTTAAATTTAAAACTTGAAAATCATTTTACCTTTTTTGTTTTTTTGACAAAATAAGTAGTGGATCGTACTTAATTTTAATACAATTTTTAATAATAAAATAAATTATGAATTGTGTAAATTTAAAATGAATTTGGCAAAGTTTATCATTAAAACATGAGTGAATAATTACAACAATAGGCAGTAAGTAGGGAAGATAAGGATTTGCAGGAAACGTTTGGGTCATCCTTAAACCTGGATGTCATGGCGGGATCATCCATCCCGAGTGGGAGGGTAAACGCTGGCGCAACACCAGCCAGCCAAATTGTTCGCTAGGTAGTTTAGCAGGGAGACAGAAATAACCTACTCGGTGCCTGTTTCCTTTTTATTATCCTAAAAAAAAAAATTTGCTGATATGATTTTTTGTGTGTGTGGGCATGTAGGTCCAGAAGGGTAGCAAGAACCACCCCCCATCCGGCGAGCTCCAAGCCCGGCAAACGCGAGCATATCAGCGCCGCTTCCCCTCTGGCAACACTCGTCTTTGTTTTGTTTTGGTATTGCTTCGTAATACCATAAACCACCACCGCACCACACACGACAATGTTTCGTTTTTAGTGTAATCGTCTGTGGTAAAAACTGAAACATAAATAATAACACGTGTTTTGAAAAATGTTGCATCGTCTGTGGGTAGTACAAAAATGTATAGTCCGGTATCACTTAAATGAAACTATTTTATAATTGTTTTCTTCTTTTTCAGGTAAGTAAATTCAATTAAATTCTTTTTATTTATATAACATATCTAGGTGAATTCATTTAACAAATTGTTTAGGGTACATATTCCGGCTTAAATCTAGTTTACCGACGCAGCTCAAAATAAAAAAAAAGTACCTAGGGTGACAGCAAATGGAAAAATAAAATAAGAAAGTTGGCGCAAACGCTTCGCTTTCGAGTTATGGACGTTTAAAGTTTTCATATAAAAATGCGATTTTCCACTACATTTCCAAACGTATATGGCTAATATGGATATCATTTCAAAGCTTCTCACTAGATCTTTCTGGACATACAGAATTTATTTGAATATTTTTAGTTGATTAAGAAGTGGGACGCGTTTGCCAAAATACAAAAGTTTTTAGTAGTCATAAAAACAAATTTATTAATTTTTTTCTAATTGTTTATTGTATGTGTATACTGCATACTAATTTAAAATACAAGTAAAACCTTTATGTTTATGTTATACTAATGAGGAGAGAATCCTTGCCCATGGGCAAAGGCCGTCTATGCAGAGCAGCTTTAGTTAGTGCAGCCATTGCTCGTTATACCATGGAGGAGAAAATCTTTTAGCCCGGGTGAAGGCCGGCTATGCAGATAAGCTTTAGTTAGCGAAGCCAGTGCAAGTTATATCATGGAGTAGAAAATCCTTGCGCCCGGCCGAAGGCCGGCTATGCAGAGAAACTTTAGCTAGCGAAGCCGGTATTAGTTATACATAAGGGGAGAACATCTTTGCAACGGCCCAAGGCCGGCTATGCAATGAAGCTTTAGTAAGTATAGAGAAGATCCTTGCGTCCGGCTAAAGGCTGGCTATGCAAAGAAGTTTTTTTGCGATGCTAGTGTTCGTTATATAAAATTTATATTACACTTTTATTTAAATAAACTACATTCCTTCCTAGTGCACTTCCGTAACATTTCGACGTATAATGAAAAAACTGTAATTTTGAAATAAATTATGTATGTATATTCAGAAAAATCTATTCAAGAGCTTTAAAATGATACCAATATTGGCCATATATGTTTAGAGTTGTAGTGGAACATCGCATATTTATATGAAAGCTTTAAACGTCCATAACTCGAAAGCTAAGCGTATGCGCCAACTTTCTTATTTTAATTTTTTTTTATTTTTCCATTTTATATCACCCTGGGTACTTTTTTTTTCATTTGGAGCGGCGTCGGTAAACTAGATTTGTTCCCATATTCTTTTTCTGCTTAAATATAAATAACAATCTATATACAACATATAAAATTGTAACGTTACTGACTGACTCACTGACTGATTCAGCATCGCACAGCCTAAACGCCTGAAGCTAAAAACTTAAAATTTGGACCAGGGGTTGGTCTCTTCCCAGATCGATCCACTAAGACGGGATTTTAGGAAATTCGAATGTTTAGGGAGTAAAAAAGGGTAAAAACGAGTAAATTCGATAACCTTATATCTCTAAACTAAAAGAGATAAAAAAAAAATTTATTACTTATCGTTGTTCTTTAAAAAAAATAAGCGGACAGGTGTCTGGTACTCTTTGGAAATTTAGCCCTTTAAAGGAGAAAACGGGTAAACCCTGTATTTTGGTACTGTTTCGCCACCCCATCTATCTTTTAAAGCCATAAACATAGAAATAAGGGTTATATCACATTTGAAACTTATCTAAAAAATTCGAATACGGATTTGGTACTTTTTCGAAATTCGGACGTTTAAGGGGTAAAAACCGTTACTATTTTTGGTACTTTTTTACGCAACAGTTTTTTTATTCATTGACATATACGTATTAAATTTTGGGCTCCCACTACAATATTGAAATTTTTTGTGCTTCAATGTGGAGAAAGAAGGTACCATGTCCTGAGTGGACAAGAATCTATAAGAGGGAAATAATATCAATGTATATAAGTACATATATACTATAGCTTCACTGTTAACCAAAGGATGGCTTAAGCAAAAAGTATGTGAAATATTGTGGGAATAAAACTATTGTAAGAGTATTTAAATTTTTACTCACAATTAATTTATATATTTTTATAGGAGACTGCTACACCAGGACTGGAAGTTGGAAGCTGTAAGTTTTTCCTTAAAAAAATATAATTTATTCAGGTATGTGAAAAACGATTGTTTGAAAATCGATCGATTTCCATCACAAACCTGTTTGTATAAATAAAAATCCATGGAAATGGTGATTTAAAGTAATTTCCTTGCTATAACCTGATGATATGAAATGTCATGGTATTTTGTTAAAAACGTAAATAATAATATATCGTTTTGTTTTAATTATAAGTTACAATATATAAGTTTTAAATGTATGTAACATTTAACATTTATATTTTCAAATAAAAAATCACTATATAATTGTAATTAAGAAAATGTTTTTAATTTTTTTATTTGGGCGTTATAGGGACACAAGATGAAGGTTAAGGTTAAGTTAAGTAACTTAGATATAAGTAGAGTTCTTTTGAACTATTTACATTTAGAAAAACTGAAAAGTTATTCAAAAAAACATGAAATTTATTTTCAAAATGTTGTAGATCTTGTAAATAAAAACGGAAGCAAATATAACAGAGTAAAAAGTAATGCAAAAACTTGCAAACGTATATCTGTTATTGCAAGACGTATTTTAAAATCAAGAAATGTAATAAATTCTAGTTTAAGAATTTCTGAAAATAATGCAACTTCTTTGGATTCAGAAAGTTTTCCAATGGAACAAGCTTATATTTCAGCTTTATTGTCTGATCTTGATGAAAATCGGGAAACTAAATTTGAACAAAAATTGCATTTAAATGAAAGGAATAATGTAAATAATGTATCTGATCATAGAAAACAGAATTTTGAGGTTTGTGATAACTCTATATTGGAAACGAATGTATTTAATATCGATATGCTCAAAAAAAAATTTAAATAAAATAATGCATGACTCCTTTAAGCAATTGTCGGATAAATTTTTCGAACAATTTAAATCTGTTGCTTGTAATTTTTCAAACAGCGAGTCAAATTTAAATGACATTAAAGCCTGCCTAAAAGAAATTTTAATGAACCTCCAGGATAAACAAAATTTAAATACGGATGAATTTGTTTCCAAAAGTACACCATGCATTAAAAAACCGGTTTGTGATAAATTGGAAAGTAGTAATAAATTAATAATTGGGAATAAAAATCGAGAACTTACTCTAAGCCCATTTGAAATAACAGATGAGTCTCTAAATATATATATAAATATAAAATAAAGAAAAGAACCAAATCCGAATGAAAAATGCAACAGAAACGTAATACTTTCGAAATCAAAGTGCAATAAACCTATGAGAGAATTTAAAGGAAATATTTTTGATTGCTCTTTTACTGTTAATTTAGATACCGTAAAAATGGGAACTACAGACAAAATAACACAAAAGAAACTTCTTGCAGATATTATTAGAGAAGAATATTTAAAATATAACAATGTTTGTATTTTATGTTTCTATAATATAAAATATTGCATTAAACGTACGTTATTGTATGCGTATTGTAAATTTAACGATTGCACTACTTTTCGATTTACGATAAAACCGCAAGGTCATGTAAATGTTTACAGAACAACAGAGTTGCATCATGCCGAAAATGAGATAAAAGTTGGTCAAATAAGAGGAGTAAAAAGACATGTATTTAAAAATAAACTCAAGGGAAAGAAAGCATATTTATTTAGAAAAGAACAAATTTTAAATGCCGCTGATAATATTGCGGAAAAGGGAAATATTGAAAAATTAGAAACTTATAGAAAAATAAAATCTGAAGGATACATTGAGAGATGTTATCACAAAGATCCATTCTATGCTCTTTACTTAATGCAAATGGGTCCATATAAAAACTATATTCATAAGCTTTCTTCTCCCTTTGTTGTTTACACATGGGAGAAATACACATTTTAGACAATCTCAAGCAATAATAAAATCCTTGAAGACTTAAAATTTACATTGCACTTAGATGCTTCAGGCGAAAGTGTAAAAACTTTAAATTGTGCTAAAGAAAGAATTTTAACATATAAAATAGTCCTGCGAAATTGGAAGTTAAAAAAAATTCTTCCTATCGCTGAAGATATTCTCTCAGCACATACAATGAAGCAAATATGTGACTATTTAGATAATTTGAAGCTATTTTTAAAAGAGCACAAAGTAAAATATCAATTCAAATGGCCTTACTGCAAAAGAGTTTGCACTGACGTTAGTGCTGCATTATATGGTGCCGTGTTAAAAAGTTTTAACAATCAAACATTAATAGAATACCTAAATGCTTGTGCCGAATTTTTAAATAAATTTGAAATAAATCCGAATTTAGAACCTAACTTTGTTGTATTGCAGTGGTGTAAATGCCATTACATTCATATTATTTGCAAAGATTTAGACGCAAGGTTAGGAAGGAAACATATTTTAAGGCCTCTATTAAAGAATGCTTTAATAGCTGCTTTTAGTTTAAGTACTCTTGACGAATGCCAACGATGGTTTAAACGTATTTTTACTGTTTTGCTTACACCATATGAGTGTCATAACTTAGAAACCAGCTTTGAGATATTACGTGAATGTTTAATAGAAGTTGATGATCAAAACGTAGAAAATGAATATGACAAACCTGATGATGAAAAAATAGATCCATTAGAATCAATTGCATCTAATAGTCCATTTCGTAAAATGTTTCTTTTAATTTATCAAGAAGTTGAAAGAGATATTAAAAATATTAATAAGGGACAAAATTTAAATAAATATCGTTATGATGAAATGTGTAATTTTATTTTAAATAAATTTTGCCCAGTTATTGTTCTCTGGACAAATATTATAGGTATTCATGTCGATTCATCAGGAGAACATATAAGTAATGCTCCTGTAGAATTCACTTACTTTTTACAAAAACATATAATTCTTCCAGAAAAATCTGTTAGAGCCGATGTGTTTGTAAATAAAATTAGAATTGATTATCTCAGTTCGCTGAAGGAATTGCGTTATAACTACAGAATGTTTGGATCAATGGACAAAGAAATTGAAGATACAATAACTAGTTTAAATCAATACGATGAAACTGATAATTATGAAAGGATAAACAAAGAACATTCTTATATTACTTCACCGCCTATCGAAAAAAAGATTGATAATTCTAAGAGTTTCAGTGTTAAAGTAATAGAAAAAGATCATAGTTATAACAAAGTTACCATAGATTCTGATCCAGAAGAAGAATGGGGAAAAATAGATTTAGATAAAAAGCAAGCCATTCGACCCAAAATGATGTTTGAGTCAAAAGCAACTAAAGCAGTTATGCAAATTCGAAAAAATAAAACAAAAAGAAATGAAATAAATGTCAATAAAGAAAATGTATTTCTTTTTAAACTTGACTTACTTTTTCTGAAATTAATAATGTTACAGATCCAATTAGTTTCGGATTCTATGATTATGTAGAAACTTCCGACTATATATATAAATTAGTACACATTTTTTTAACTTCATATTGATGAGTGAATCCAGTTACTAGGATGATAATCATGGCCATATTGCCGAATTCCAAAATTGTTATGAAGACATTATTTAATGGCCAAACGACATGGTTTTTCGCAGGCAGATGTAGAAGATTTCTAATTCGTATGTTTGTCTTGATGATATATTTTCGTTTTTAATAAGTTATGAATGTATGTGTTTTCTAATTTGTAGTCTTGATAAACAGATCAATATGTACCGTAATGTTCGTATTGTTCTTTTATATTAAAAGGCTTAATGGGTTAATCTTTTCTTAAAATGCAAAATATGTATTTAAACGTTATAGATTATCGGAATATTCATGTGTTTCAATAATTTGCATACACCAAAGATATAATTTTGCTACCAAAACTGCGTAAATTCAAAAATAATTTTCAAAAAGGGCTCATCTCCGGAAACTGAATTACAATTTACTTCTTAAAATATTACTTAAACCCATTTTTTGTTTTTACTATTAAAACATAAACAGATGCTTAAAATTTTAGAAAAAAAATCTGCTTCAAAATTTCAAATCATTTAAGAGATATTCAGTTTTTTGTGTATCCTGAAAACTTTCTATTATTGCACCTAAGCCCTTTTCGAAATAAATGATTCAATTATTGTATGGGTATTAAAGTAGGGACAGTTGTGAAAATATTTAATGCAAAACCCGATGCAGACTAGTTACCCAAAAGCATTCCAGATAACACTGTTTGTGCAGTTAATGCTGCTTCCTTTTCGGGCAATAGTTTTACATGTATTAGGGTATTCATTTAATCGGGCTTTTAATTTAATCGCTCGATTAATTAACCGAGGTTTTGGTTTAATCGGTTAATAATCGGCCTGGAAGAAATAGTGACCTATTTTTATATTACCTAAAAAATTAAGTATAAACGTTCTTTAGTCCTTAAAATTAAAATATGCGTATTGTATTCAATGCAATGAATTAACTCAAATAGTAGAAAGCAATATTTGAGACAGACGTCTTTGCCTTTGTGGCTTTTAAGTAGGTAACCATATTTGAAAAAATTAGTCAAAAATGTATTTGTAAAAAAAAAATTGGTTTCTTGTTGCGCATATATATATTTTATCGGTTTTATTTTGATTAAATTTAAAAATTGCATTGTTTTTGTTTTTAAAATATGTATGTTTGTATTGTTTTAGTATTTTTAATTTAAAAATTATGATAATTATTTTTGCTTTGTAAACAAAAACATTTAACATTTTTTTTTTAGACGTGCCGAATGGTTCACTTTAGGTGTGAAATCTTTAGTGAAGCGCTTATTTGCATGCAGTCGGCATTTTTCGGAAGAGTTTCTCTATGGCAAGAAAACATCAAAATTTGCAATACCAAAATATGAAAGTGTTGAACTAAAAGCAAATGTAGGGCATATTGATAATGATAATTCAACTCCAATTTCAATCACTGAAAATAATAGAATTGATTTAGTGGAATCAGGTAATATAGGGGACAAGGACGTACAAACAAAAGACAATACGAGACAAAAAAGTGTAGGTTTTCAAATAGGTAGTGACATAATGGTAGTTGACTCCAATAAATCTGACAGTAAGAGTAAAGAAATGGACATAGGTGACTTAGCAATGGGCGGGAATGACGTTAGTACGAGTTTTTCGGCCGAATCAAGTAAACGTACGTACGCTTCTTCTAAATTAAGAACACTTAAGACTGCACTTGACCATTACAGGACAAAATATTTAGCAGAAAGACGGATTAAATCTAAGTTAAGGCTTAGTAATGTTAGATTAGTTAAACAATTAGATAAATATAAGGACAGGGTAGAGAAATTGGAATTCGAGTTGAAGAAAAAAATGACGTATCGTCAAAAAAATCAAATTCCTTATCGGTATGTCTTGAAAATAGTTTAATTAGTCACAATCGTGATGCCAAAAACCGTCGGTATAGCATTGATGTAAAATTAATTGCTTTAGCGGTACTTTTTCGTACTTACTTAGTTTATCGATATTTAAAAAGATTATTAGATTGGCCAGATATTAGAACTGTAAAAGGGTTTGTAAAGGAATGGCCAAAAGCCCCAGGTAATTTGAATGGTACGTTTGAAGCTTTAAAATTACGCGCGCGTGATTGTTCTAAGGAGGAGAAATACATAAGCGTTTCTTGTGACGAAATGTCCCTTAAAAGCTTTCTTGATTACGATAAGTTTAAAGATAAAATAATAGGCCACAGGATTTCGGGGACGAAAATCGTTCACGGACTAGCGCTATGGTTATTATGGCAAGTGGTATAGGAGGCAATAGTTGGTCACAAGCAGTTTCATATTTCTTTATTCAGGGAAGTTACGAAGGCAATATAATGAAACAATACATTTATGATGCAATTTCTAAATTACAAGCAATGGGCTTGAAACCTTGCCAGTTTGTTTGTGATCAAGGTGCCAATTTTGTTAATTTTTCAAAGCTTGTTGGACTCAGTCAACAACGGCCGTATTTCAAGGTTAATAGTGAAAGGGTATTTTTCATGCATAATTCTCCTCATTTATTAAAAAGTTCGCGAAATTGTCTGCTTAATCAGGACTATAAAGTTTATTTTGATAATAAACAAATTTCTTGGAATGATGTCGTTCATTTTTACAACTTATATTCCAATTCAATGGGGACTACATTATGTTAATGTTGTTATAAATGGTAACTGTGAGGATATTTCTCCTGACGATCAAATCCTAGATTTTTCAATAATAGTAATACCCAGTGGGAATTATTTAGTTCGCTTCCAAACCCTACCCCGTCCACTAATGACAATGACAAAGACGATAGACAGCTGGACAGAGGAGAAAGAGGAGTTTTAGAAAGAAATGCGTTTGTTTACATTTGCGGCTATTTCTACCTAAAACTGCATCGAGTGCATGTGTGCGCCTCTCCTCTTCCAACTTTCGATCCGAACCAACAGGTCAAAGAAGACTTTTTTTTTACACACGAGAAGCAGTTTGACAATTGCCATTTGGTGAAACCTCCTCAAGGATTTGTTGACTACTTTACAGTGTTAAGCCAAGTAGTCTGTTCCAATTTGTGAAAAATGTTCTACAACATCTATTATTTCATACGAAAAATTTGACATGTATCAATGTTACCTATTTCGAGAGTTTGCACAATTTGACGTTTTTAATCTTTTAAAGTAAGCTTCATTGTTTTCCGTATGTAAACAAAACCTACATGTATTTTACTAAAAAGTTTTTTTTTTTTTTTGATAAAAAATTAAATAAAGTAGAAAGTAATTTTCAAAAGACATTGCTAGTTGCTGATAATCTTTTAAATAATTTTTCTGAAAGAGCGGGAAAAATGAATCAACAAATAATTTTAACAGCTTGTGTTGCGGCACAAGAATTAGTAAACATTATTACTGCCGCAGAAGAGCCTCTGGAAGACAAGCGTTCCCCAACTAGTCCATAACTCAGAGATTGGCTAATGTTGTCATAATATCCGTGACCTTAGAAACACCAGCCCTCATTTCATTAAGGCACACATTTTTGGTTGAATCTGTTGTATTTTTCTGAAAGAATCATACAATAAGTACTTCACCATAAATATGTTAAGTATGCATAACTTTCATCGAAATACTTACATAGGAATATTTTGGTCTGCTTGAGTCAGCTGACGGACTCTTTGTAATATCGGAAGACTGTACACCTAGAATATCGGGAGAACACACAAGTTGGGTCGAGCTTGTTCTAAAATTATAATTATGAAAATGTTTATACATGCATGTTTATGCATTATAATTATACATATGTTCTTAAGTCTGATGTTTCAGTCAAAAAACTAAGATCTTTCGAAAATTCCCATTCGGATTCGTCTTGCATGAGCTCCAAATCGCACCCGCTTCCTGATTTTTTTTTTTGCATTTTTGCTTCTTTGGCAATAAAACCTTTTGCTATCAAGAATACTTTTCCAGTTGTGTCGACATGTTTCGTCTGGAAAACATATGTATGCATAACAATAAATTTAAAGTTATGGCTATGGGAGCTATACTGTTGTAGGAACTGCCCGTAATGTGTACATAAATATATGTATGTATTAATTTTTTCTTACCGGGTTTGCCAATTTCTTTGGAAATTTCTTGCCAAGCCGCTTTCATGGCATTTCTATTACTATGCATCTTTTGGGCTTTATCCCAGATGATGTTTTTTACGATTGAAATAAGTTGCCTCTTCTCCACATCACTCAACTTAATTTTTTCCATTTGTTTTTTTTTTTATTATTTTAACACTTTTTTACTTTATAACTTTATGTATAGCTGTCAAAATTCCGTATGAAATAAGGAGCATTTGCTTTATTTCACAGTTGTAAAAAATGTTGCCAGAAACATTTCACAACTTTTTCACAAAATTAACAGAGTACTACTCTATCAACATTATTTCATAGATATTCCGTACAAGTTTTTTTCATATGAGTTTTGAGACAGCATTTCACGTGAAATGTTGAACAGAGTATCAGGCTTTAGAGAGGAAGTTTCACCCTATATTTAATCAGCATTGTCATCGTATTGGACTACGTAAAATTATTTTCGACGTCCTTGTCAAGGAAACTCCCTACCTTTGTTGTGATAAAATAACACATGAGGCTGTTTTAGATCTTTATATTCGCATCAGAATATATTTTGTACTTCGATTTTTCAATGCTGAAATGAAAGAGCCCAATTTCAAAACTAAAATTTTATGCGTTTCCCATAAGTAGGTCTATGACAGTTTTTATTTTCTCTAGCTAAATGATCCACATTATTTTTTATTAACAATATTTTTAAGAGCATAATTGAATTTGTTTTAGTTTTTATTATTTATTTCATTTTTTATTTCATTATTATACTTATCCTTACTAGCACAACACTGACAAAGCATACATATAACAAAAGTACCTGATTTTGATCTCAATATACATATGTAAATATATGTTTGTAAATAATAGATTTGAACACATCACACCATACATTCACAATTCAAAAATTTTGTAAAATAAACTTATATATTATAGACTTATTAATGCTTTAATACTTTTATTTAATTGAAGAATGTGAATTGTATTTTTTATATTAATTTAATTTTAATTCTGTGTTTAAAATCTAATATGTGCATATACATTAGAGCGGGTCGATTTTTTTTTCGAAAAATCGCATATGCGGAAAATGTTCTACGGATCATTTTGAGAAACTTTGCTTAAGAAAGTATGGGTCTAAAACCGATTTGGATGCCGCGATTTTTAAGGGGAAATTTAGTTTTAGGTAGTATAAAAAATTGTATCAAATATGTTTACATAGAAGTAAATTACATGTACAAAACTTATATTTTTAGCTTTTTGACAATAATTGGAAGGTTTAATTTTTTGAAAAGTGGTACAGTGGTTTCCCGGTATTACGAACGATATGACACATTCGATTTTTACGATCGTAACATCAGTGCAATCAGCGAGTAAAAACCTTGAAGAGTGTAAAAAAAAAATTTCCTCTGTATATTAAATTAATGAAATTTTCGCATTTGAAAACGCAAAAATGTAATATTTATCAATTCGCAAACTTTAAGAGTACTTTTATTTTGAAATAAAATTTTACACATGTTTTTTCTTTAAAGAAATTGAAAAACTTTTTTGAAAACTATTCTGAAGTTTTAAAAAAGAAATCGCTTCCAGCGTTAACGAAAAGTAAGACCAGAGTAGAAAAAAATTTAAGAAAAAAGTGTTAATAGATAGGCTCGTTCGTTAAATTAAAAAATCGCTTGAACAAGTGGTGCCTTTTTAACGTTTTTATTTTTATTAAAAACAGTGCAGTTGCAATTTTTTTCTAACAGTCTAGTTTTCGTTGATAAAATTTTTTAATTTTTATTCAGTAAATTTTTAAATTCATAAATAAGTTTTTATAATCAATAAACGTTTGAATCTTTAAATTTATATTCAATAAAAGGAAAACAAAACATTGTGATAAGTACTAAGATTTGTGTGATTTAAGTTCAACTACGCGAGTGAAAAAATAAAACGTTCCGCTGTTCGGCTTTTTTATTGGCTATTCCATTTTGCATTTTAAATTTATAATCTAGTAAAATGGAAAATAATTTTTCATCTTCTTCATATGAATCTACCATATCTCATATGGCTTCCCCAGATATTTGCATTTTTGGACCACCAGCAGATTTTAGTGGCCTTAACTTACCAAGCAAGCGTGATGTATTAAAGTATTATTTCTTCTTGGGTTACCAGGCAAAAAAAGAAGGAAAAAAGTGTGCTTACAAGAACTTCACTGCTGACGTGTTAAATAAATTAACTGAAATATGGAATCGACTTTTTATTGATCTTATGAATGAAAAAAGCATTTTACTAAAACTAAACCAGTTCATTGAAAAGTACCAAAGAGAAATAAAAAGTAAAAGTAAATTAAATCGTTTTGTGGAATCGATTGATGATTTGTTTTTCATTGGAAAATGCAAATGTAATTTAAAAGTACATGAATGCAAATGTGGAGAAATTCCAAAAAGGTTGACATTTTTTATGCTAGATCAACACAATGATAGAAAACTGACTATTCCAGAGAATCATTCTGACCAAGTATCAACAATAGCAACCTTCCTACCAGTGAGTCATGATTCGACATATCAACCAAGCCAGTTAAACATGGAGGTGGAGGAGCTTATAGAGCTAAGTGCACCATCTGAGGATGTATTAATTTCACCGAAACCACGAGCTTATACCAAAAGGTACTCGGCTTTAAATTTCGCGATGATGTGCGACAGATTCGGCATATCTGACAGAGTAGCTTCAGGTTTAGCGACAGCTCTATTTAAGGATATTGACTATAGAGATGAAACTGGAGACCTAATAATTATGGATAAAAATAAAGTCGCCAGAGAAAAGATGAAGGGACGGGAAGCAGTACGCAAGAGTCAAGCAGGAGACACCAACCTATGCTACTTTTCATTTGATGGCAGAAAAGATGACGCATTAACAATGGAAAAAATTGACGGCAAATACCACCAAAGCATGGTTAAAGAAGCACATTTAGTCGTCCTTAAAGAGCCGAACTCGAAACTATTAGGATATGTTACAGTTCAAGCTGAAGATGCTTTAACAAAGCAAAGGCAGCTTAGCGAGTTTTTCAGCAAAAAAGGTTTCAGTTTTAATAATTTAATTGGTATTTGTAGTGATGGAGAAAACACTAACACAGGCGTTTCAAATGGCATAATACGGCGTTTCGAGATCGCATTGGGAAGACCATTGCATTGGTTTATATGTCTCCTACATTTTAATGAATTGCCTTTTCGTCACCTATTCGAATTTCTGGATAATTCGAAAACGAGCGGACCAAGAACTGCCAGCGGCTTAATTAGTAAACAAATTACGTGCTGTGAGAAAATGGTGGGAAAATAATTTTTCCAGAATATTTTTTTTAACATTTATTAAAAAAAGTTTAAAATTTTTTCAGAGGGTTGTTGAATTTACAGCCATTCCGCTAGAGAACATGCCACCTTCTTCATCAGACGAATGGAAGCTTGATTTATCTAATGACGTAAAGTATTTGCTTCAAATGGCTTCAGCAATATCGAATGGTTTTATTTCTGTTGACTTAGCTAACATAAAGCCTGGACCTGTAGCGCACTCCCGTTGGTTAACCAAGGCCAGCAGAATTTTACGATTGTACGTCGCAACAAGTTCACCCACTAGTTACTTAAAAACTCTAGCAGAGTACGTAATAAGAGTTTATGTTCCCATGTACTTTAACATCAAATACTACAATTCTGTTATTTACGGCAGTACGCTTTTATTTAAGTTTATTCGCCTCACACAGTTTCTTCCCTTGAATGTGCGGCAAATTGTTTACTCTGTAGTTCAAAATAACTCATACTTTGCTCATCCAGAAAATGTTATGCTTTCAATGCTTTACGATGATCGTAAATCAATACGCGACCAGGCAATACAAAAAATTTTGTACTACCGTAACAAACTTTGCGATGCAGAAAAACTTAGAGAGTACAAAAAATGTAAAATTAATTTTGACTGCTGCAATTATTTCAATATGATAGATTTAGATGATGACAGTATTTTATCAGAACCACCAATTACAAGAGATATTCCGTATGACTATTTGAAGGAATATTTAGAATTTCAAGATCCACCACTTCCTGACCCACAAGTTCCATGCCACATTCAAGGAACTGAACGATGCGTTAAACTTTTAACCAGTGTTTCTCGGCGCGTAACGGAAAAAAATCGTGAAAGTATTATGGCTGTGACTGATGTTAGTCGAAAAAAAAATCCACGCTTTGAAAGCAGGCAGGACTTAAAAACTTAGTTATTTAGTTCTTTTTTCAAATCTAGAAACTAACTTTGTATTAATAACAATACACTTAAAATTTATTTTATTCTTTCTGATTTTATTGCTAAATTAATAACTGCAAATAAAACAATAAATCGTAGAAAACTTAAAGGATAATTTTAGTTTTATTTCAATATATGGTCAACAAACAAAAGTATACCTTTCCCTCGATTAACACCTTAAAAAAAGTATTGTGTAAATCGAGGGATAAGTGTACTTTAAAAATAAGAAGTAAAAACAAAGGGTTTAGAAGAAAACTTAGCGTTTTTTTAACCTCAGTGGGTCCCTCACACTCATAAATAAGCTATCTGTTTAAGTTTTTCTAACAAAATTTTCTATAACCTGAATATGAAACTTCCCTTTAAAAATCGCGGCATCCGAATCGATTTTACACACATAGTTTCTTAGGCAAATTTTCTTAGAATTGTTCGTAGATTACTTCCCGCATATGCGATTTTTTCATTTTTTCCGTCCCATACAAATTGACCCGCTCTAATATACATTCATATATTTTCATTCCTATGCTTATTTTCATTTATGTATAAGTTTCAATTGTAGTATCGCAGTAAACATAAAATATCATAAAATATATGGATGTTATTAATTCGAACGTAAAACGTTTTAAATAGAATGAATTATTTGTTCCATATTGAAACCTTTAAACTTTTTTTGTTTAATAATTCATTTTATGTTTGCTGGGAAGGCATCAAGGATTTTTTTAAGCAGTTCTATTTAACTGCTATCCAGGACTGAGTGTAGCGAATATACAATGCATCTGCATTACAGCTTCTCCTCACTCAAGACCACCATGCGTGGTGTAAAGCCACATCCTACACGAGGTGATGCTGTTTATAGCAAAACATGATGGATCTAGACCAGATAAGGTCGAAAAAAAATCTTTTATTTCCACACTATTTTTAAATTTTTTTTTTACAAAATTTGCCACAAAAATGAATTTGTGGTCCTTAAAAGGACCCATTGTTTGAAAATACCGATCCTGGAAATAATTCAGCCACTATTTCCAATTTCCACAGGTTAGTATGCCATACACCATCCATCTAACAAACTTGACAAAAACGACAGTCTGAAAAGACAAAAAAAAAACATAAAAAACTTTTAATAACTTTTATATTTTCAGGTACTTGAGGATACTTACCAAGGATCCCGGGAAGGAATCGGCCACCAAAATGGAATTGATGCAGTTTAGTATGTCGTACTAAAGAATTAACCAAAACGACAGTATGAAAAGAAATTGAAGATACAATAACAAGTTTAAATCAATACTATGAAATTGATAATTATGAAAGCATGCAGTCGGCATTTTTCGGAAGAGTTTCTCTATGGCAAGAAAACATCAAAATTTGCAATACCAAAATATGAAAGTGTTGAACTAAAAGCAAATGTAGGGCATATTGATAATGATAATTCAACTCCAATTTCAATCACTGAAAATAATAGAATTGATTTAGTGGGATCAGGTAATATAGGGGACAAGGACGTACAAACCAAAGACAATACGAGACAAAAAAGTGTAGGTTTTCAAATAGGTAGTGACATAATGGTAGTTGACTCCAATAAATCTGACAGTAAGAGTAAAGAAATGGACATAGGTGACTTAGCAATGGGCGGGATTGACGTTAGTACGAGTAAACGTACGTACGCCAGGGTTAACCTTGAACACAAAATTTTTATATGCAAGAAGCATGAAAAGGTACGAAAATAAACGCATTGGCAATAATGTTGTTTAACGATAGAAAAAAGCTCTATTTATGTCAAACATGAATAGACGAAAGCTTTTAAATGTTTTTTAAATACCAATTTTAAAACGCTTTCGTTTTAATACGAAAACTTCAAGTGAGAACACTAGTGTTTTACAAAAACAGGCTGTAAGTCAATAGTTTTTGCAGAGGCGGTCTAGAAGTACGCTGACATTTCTTCAAATTGGCAAACACAGATGCCTTTACCATATTTCGTAGAATATTACTTTCCATATAATCAGTTAAGTTTTCTTTATTTTAATAGCTGCTTATAGTTAATCTGTAGATTTCTGTTGCCCTCCTCGTATTAAATGTTTGATTAAGTATCAGAGAAGATTTTACCAATTCCATCCAGTTGTCCAGGTCAAACTCAGTTTCTAAAATACATATTGCACCAATCATTTTATTTTTAAAGTACTGGTACAATTTTTTTATGTTCCTTGGAAAGTATCATAAGCTTTTTTCTCGCTTTTGTGAAGATTGGATATCACTGGCTCTTTTATTATGCAATCGAAATAGTTGCATTCTCTTCGTACAGATCCAAGAAGTTTTTTAGCTATTTTTTCTAATCTTTGGATTAATTTTAAATTATTTTTTTATTATTATTCTTACACTTAATCCCGCGAAGCTTTTTGCTTGTCTGCAGGAGACCAGAGTCTCTGGCGGGAATCGAACCTGCAACCCCGGTACTGATAGACTAGCTCACTACCAGCTAGCCTACCGGGGCACCCCCTTAATCGTGCTCTGCGTTTGTTATTAATGATGTTAAACTATGTGCATAAGCGGGGGTCCTAAACCGCATTAAATTTTCATCCCAGTTCGCAACGATACGTAAAGATTTCACGCATACAACAAATAAAGCAGAATGGTAGATATGCTTGAGTTCTTTGATAGTACCGTATAATTAATTAACCTCGATTAACAATTTTCCCAACACACAGCCGAGCACGTATCATCCATGTTGATGAGTAATTTTTCAGTCATCCAGTTGCTCCATTTAATTACACTGCGCTAGAATTTAATACTTTTTTCTGTCGAATGGGACACCTGGCGGGTTAACCTAATGTGCACTAGTTTTTTTTTGTTATCAAATTAATAAATAGTTTGAAAAGTAAATCAGTTAATTAAATAAATTTTTGCGTTAAAAACCCATAATATTTGAACATATATTTAGGGATATATATATATATATATATATATAAAATAAACGTTGAATTATAATCACTAAAAAAGTCAAATTGTTATATATGCAGCCTTGTTGCAGTTGTCGTTGTCGTATACGACTGCGTCGTTTTTTTGTAATACATTTAAGTAGCATACAGCCTCTGATCTTTAATTTACTACAAAATACGACACGGTCGTATGTGACAACCGCAATAAGACTGATTAAATATAATAAGTAAAATTAGACAGAGTTGGCTGGCACTGGTGCCAATTGCGACTGGTGCTACTAAAAAAATATCTGGTGCTGTTGCTGGGGAACCAACTGGTGCTGACTAAACGTTCAATCAATTGTGTTGTAAATACAGCACATTAAATTTACTTACCATCCTGGCGTGCAAAATTTGTGGTTGGTCCTCACCTACTGATGTTTGTTTTATTTCTAAATAAAACTTAAGGCCATGTCAGAAAAAACTTTTGCTTCGCGTTGCGTTACCGATTCGCTTTGACATCTAAGATAAAATATACATACTTATACGAAACATTTCACATAAAGTACTTTCAAAGCGGAGCGAAGCAAAAAGTTAGCCAACTCTCATCTTTTTGCGCGCTTTGACAATTGGCTAGTATAATTTTGTTTTTTTTTAAATTTTTTTTGCCAAATTCTATTCCAAAACACCGCCCAATTAAATATTTAACTTTTATTTTTATAACAAATAATTAAATGCACAAATTACCAACTGCTTTTATAAGTAAACAAGCAATGCGTGAGTGTTGTCAAAGTTTTCATTGTGTCATACACCTTTTGCTTTGCGTTTTTCTGCCAAAGGTAGAAACGTCACGTAAAGCGACAAAGTTGTATCTGACACGGCCTTTACGCTTACTTTTTGCGTCATTACTTAAAAGTGATGCTAGGTTTGTGTATTTTTAGTACAAGAATATGCTTGGGTGAGGTACCAGATTTGTTGTATTAACGATATGTATATTACGCTGTCCACAGACGTTGCAACATAAGTTGAAACATGCGTTACTACTCATGCTTCAGTTTTACCAAAAACCAGTGTTTGTCATACCACAACTGCATAGGTATTAACTAGGGCTTCCAATCGGGAACTCCAGGGTTTTCCGGGATTCTCGGGATTAAAGATATTTAATCCCTAATGAAAATAATAAGTATATATTCATGAAATATGTATTTTTAATGGAAAATTAAAATATTTTTATGTATTGGGTATAAATAAACATAATAATTAAAAAAAAATACCAATAATTTTTTTAAAATCCTGTGAAATATATTCTTCAATCCCGAACCCCGGGAATCAGTAAACCAATCCCGATTGGAAGTCGTAGTAATAACATAGTACACTTCCGTAACATTTTGATGTAAAAACTGTACTTCTGTATTTAAGCTGTTACATAATTTGTATCTAACATTGCAAAAAAAAAAGTGTTTTTAATAAATAAAATTTTGGCTACTTTCTATTGCATTTGGTTTCTTCATTTTTACATTTAGGTAACAAACATGTTTTGGTTGTGGCAACACTGTCCATAAACACACAAACCAGTGATTTTAGTTCGTTTGTATAATGTTAATAAGGTGTTGTTTTGTTCGTTGTTCTTATTACTATTTATTTTCGTTTGGTATAAAAGAAAATACTTTTATTCTCTACACAAGTCTCACTTAGTTTAGTAATTTTGGTACTTAAGTAATTTAAGTTTGCAGAGGTATAGTTATCGCTTCTCGGCCTTATGGCTAAGATCAAAGTGTAGTATCTGTTCTTATCAGCTTAACATCTGATAGATCCTCCATCGGAGGACAACAAATGTTAAACTGATTTTTGGAAACAGACGGGACGTTTAGGGGCTTGCTCCACTCCTGTCACGGGTTGGCCCGGTATTGCAGTACCTCCGGGATTTCGGCCCAAATTATTAATAAATTTCAAGATTTTCTTAAAATTGTACGCATCTATATACTGGGCCGTCAGTGCGCCAGATTATAAACGTTTTTACAGGTAACTTAGCATTTACACATGCCACTGCCATTTCGAAAAACTCAATACACTCACGATTTTTTACTAATACACTCCCATTTTTCGCAATGGCAGCTCCAGTGGCAGCAAAAATTGCATGCGAGTGGAAATTTGGCACTTGCATGCCACTAAATGTCAAAGCGATTAGCAATGTTACATTGTTCAAAATTTAATGCAAATCGACTGGATTGTTGTCGAACTGTAATTAAAGTTTTAACTGTTAAATATATTTTTATGATTAATTTGTAGAAATGGGCGTTAAAATAATTAAGTTTCCTAATTATAGAGCATTAATTTTGCTAAAATAATGCTAATATAAATAAATGTAAACTATCTGCCCAAAATTAAAACTATGTGATGAAATCGGTAACTCTTTTTTTCTTTTCCGGTACTTTTTTTTATTTGAGAAGTAAACAAATTATCTCAAGTTGACGCTTCGACGACATTTTAAAAATGAACTGGCCGTGGCATGTGTAAACAGAAAAGCAAATGGCATGAGATTCGACTATTTCGAACACTTTTTCCTTAATAATATATATAGAACAGTGGCATGCCACTACTTGCATATGTAAAGGCAACGTAAATCCAGTCATGTTGTTATCAACTCGTTTCGTTTCGCACCCAGAGTTACCGTTTGCCCGACTAAAGTCGCAATTTTACCCTTTTTTAACTGCCTACCCTTGTATCACACGAAGACAAATACTGTAAAAATGGAGGGTAACTTTTAAAGATTTTTTTTACCGAAGTATGTTTTTAACTGCATTTTAAAGTTTTTAACTGCAAATTTGTTTGGTTGCATTTAAAAACATGTTGCCATGTACTAGTAAAATGCAACAGGCGTTTATGAAAGCAGCCTTTTTGTGTTCATGACGAACAAATTTTTCTTACAAAATGTTCTTGCAAAATTAAAAGCCTTCAAGTTACAGTACATCAAAATCAGATTTTCTGTGAAATTATAGTTTTTCCTAAATTTGAGCGGGCTTGAGGCACGTTCTAACGCTAAGCTATTCACATGAAATTTTGTCAAAGTTTAAAATATCTGGCTTTTATTTATTTGTTAGAGGTTAATATCTGGTGGTACACAGTGGTCTAGTAATGACACTGTGTACAACTTATTAAGGTATTTACTTTTTGAATATTGTCTATCGGTTTTCTGGCTACAATTGAGCCATCAGGAAATGATATCTCCTTATACCAATATAAAGATCTTTTATAAATACTGTCACCAGCACGTCCAGACATTTTATTTGGCTCTTCTTTTTAACTTGTCTCTTTTCCTTTAAGATTGTCAGATTTTCCTATTAATGCCACATCATTACATATCACCTTATATACTTTTTATCGCAGGTACTCATTTTAAAATGTATATGCTTTAATTAGTTTCTGGCGCAATTTTCATTGTTTGATAAAATGCCTTAATTTTAAATAAAAACTAAACATACATATATAAAGCTAATTACTTTTGACAAATAAAGCATATAAAGGGTTGAGATGTTTTAGTATTCTGTGTTTTATTGAAATATTTTAAACCACCTTCATCCGTAGCACGTTTAAATTTTATGCAATTAGCAACAGATGGCATTACATTTCTACATTTTCACTATGTATGCATTTCATGTTCCGTACTTAACTGAATCATTTTTTATTATTATTCGATATTTATCAGGAGTTATTATGCCCGTAAGAGATTGATTTGTTAGTAAAAGCTTCCATTAATTGAAGGTACAATATTCCACAGTTATATGAATCAGTTTGCTTATATTGATTTAATTCTTTTAAATTCCATTTATTTGTATCATTCAACAAATTTCAAAATGTATTAAACTTATTTTTTGACTCAGTGTGTTTGATACTGTTAGATGTATTTGATTTATATTTGTTATTGATTTATTATTAAATACTCCCATTCCTATTTCAATAGGAAGGAAATCGCAGTTAAGTATTTTATGCTTAAAATATAATAGGAATTAGATTTTGTATACCTTATAATGCAAAATTCGCTAAAAATAAGGAAAACGCACTTCAACCTTTGAAGTTACTTCCACTTTTTGTAACGTGCGTCACAAAACTTTGTGATCAATTATTTCGCAACAAATACCTGCTAAGAAATTATGATATATGCCAATATAAGTTGAAGCTATCTCTTTTGAAAGACCAAAAAATGTTTATATAACAATCAGAAAACGCGTACGAATGTAGCGTTCGTCACGCAGGATTTGCCCATATGTTGTTGTTAATATTATTTAATTATCTACAATGTGTGTGCACATGTACGTGATAAGAGAATAAAAGAGAAAACGCGGCGCCCTAAATTTGCCGATCGCAGATTTACAATGACAAAAATCGGACATGGTAAACGGTCAAAAATTTAAATAATATGAAAACAAAAATCTGGCAATAAAATAAAAAAACGAGATATGGTAACTTTAAATTTGGTGAATTTTTTCATGTTAATTGTAAAAATGGACGCCACTACAAAGGTAAGGGAAAATTTTAAAAATTTGAAAAGAAATTTTATTTTAAAAATTTGTATTCTTTATTTCAGAAAATTATAATGATGCTCCTAAAAAAAAAAGAAAGTGGACGGCGAGGAAGAGGAGCTGGTCAACGAGGTGGTGGTGGACCGAGCCGTGGAGTAGCTGGGAGCAGACGTCTACGTCTTCAAGATGTAGGTCCTCAAAACCAACAGGTAAGCAATATTTGAACCGATTTTGCAGATTTATCGTTCTTAAATCTGGCCAATATTGGAAAAAATTGCAGTTTTCAGAAGATATTACTGGATATACAAAATTAATTTATAATATGTGTATGTATTTATATCAGGGGTGTTCTGGAAATCGAAAACGCAAGAATTTTGAAGTTCTTTTTAATAAACTCTTAATCCAATTTTTTATGATTTTCTTATGGAATTCTGTTTAATAGAGAAATATTTGTATTGTATTTCTTTTACTACAAAAATCTTATTAAAAAAATTACTTTTAAATTCTTGCGTTTTCGATTTCCAGAACACCTCTGATACAGAGGATGTATTTTTTTGCGGAATTTCATTTAATGTTTTTTTATTAATATATAATTGGTATAAAGTTATAATTATTTTTTCTTTTCAGGCACAGCGCATACATAATCACCCACAGGTTGGTAATTATTATCAGCCTGAACAGGTTGTTAATTACCAGCCGGTACCGGGAGGTTATTACCAGCCTGCGCAGGTAGGTTATTACCAGCCTGCACAGGTTAGAAATTTTCAACCTGCGCAGGAACAGGTTAATAACAATTACCAGCCTGTGGAAGGTTCTGAGTCATCGGCGCAGGACACCACCACCACCGAAGTTTTGGCGGCGTCTTCGGCTGAAGCCGAAGAGGAGTCGTCCGCACTAGCGTAAAATAAATATATAACCAGCTGCCGTTCTGAAGACTGATTTCTGGTATTACAAAAAATAAATTACAATAAATTTTAATACAGCAGTGTAATTAGTTTAAGCGTTAACAGTGAATCTCACAAAATTGCATATTTTTTTTGGCCATGTGAATTTAACAGGGCTGTTCTGGAAAGCGAAAACGCAAGAATTTAAAAGTCATTTTTTTAATAAGATTTTTGTAGTTAAAAAAATACAAATACAATACAATACAAATATTTCTCTATTAAAAAGAATTCTTTAAGGAAATTATGAACATGGGTACGTTCGTAAATGCATTACTGCCCTGCATCAGTGATTTCAAATCTTAATATATATATATATATATCAATGAAGTAGATGTGGACTAAAAAATTGTCAAATACTCCACAAAAATAATAGTCACACAATAAAAACAATTTTTAATTACATTTTTATCGGCATTAAAAAAGTTTGCTTTTCTGATGCAGCGCAGTGATGCATTTACGAACGTACCCCATATCTTTTTTGTCATATTTTTTCGAAATTTATTGTAAAGGACTTAGGTATTCAAAAAATTCAATTTATTAACTTCCAATATACTGAATTTTGTATGCAAATTTGACGGGTTTAATGTGTTGTTTTCACAACACAAGTAATTGAACGTGTGGTAAAATTCATATGAAAAATAATCAAAGAACTGAGTGCTTTTCATATAAATTTTTCTACACGTTCAACATATTTTTGGAATTTTAACGTTCTCGTTTTTCACCAGTTCTTACTGAAACTAACAAGCTTTTAAATACAAAATAAAATACCATATTCACACGTATACTCAAGTATTTGTCTCAAATATACAAATTTATTCGGTATATATAAATATTACAAATTATTCGTTATCAAAACAATAAACCAATATTTAATTTTTCTTTAGTTTCTCCAAAAGTTCTGAGGCTTTTTCCAAGTTTGCTTGTTCTTTTATAAAACAATAACGTACGAAATTTTCACCCAAATGTTTATGTGATTCACTGTAAAAAGCACTGGGTGGTATGCCTTGAATACCCATATTCTTGGTCATCCATTTGGTGAACCTGTAGTCACGGTATTTATCAGGTTCGGCATTAGTCGATTTCTTCCAAAAAGGAAAAAATAAAAATTTTTAGTTTATACTCTTGTTGATCAAGTGCTATATATATTTTCATTTAAATCATAGTATTATAAGTTCAAGTTAGGTTCAATAGGGAAAGTTGTTATTACTTACCCATGTCATGTGAAATTAATTTATTTTCATTTTTGACGCCTGTTTTAATTTTTTTTCCTTATTTTCTTTTGTTTGTAAACGTAAATTTTGTTTTGAAACATCCTATAGTACTAATTTTGTTTTAGAGAAGTAAATAAAGAACTTATAAATGAGTTTTCGCAAAATTTTTAATTTGCTAGTTGTATGTTTTAAAATAAGAAGTCCGTTTATTTGAATAATTATATGTATGTTATTTATTGTAGTAAATTGTTACTATTATAACTTTTTTTCTTTAGGCTTTTGAAGACATCTCATCCGAGTTAGAAACTCCTCCAACAAAACGTAAAGAAGTAAGTAGCATTAACACATATCTTCATAAGTATATCGTAACCTGAAACGCAAAAGGGCCTAACTTACCAAAAATTTAAAATCGACTTTTTCATTGATTGCGATGCATTGCATCAATACAAATTTCCACATTTGAATCTTCGACAAACAAGAGGTCCTATCTACAAACGAGTATACGGTAAATGCTAAAAAACCTAACTAATAGTTTGCTTAAAATGCAACATTGTCAATTGTCAAACAACTGGTAGGTTTTACAAAAAAATAGAAGTAAAATAAATGATTACCAGTTTTAGGCGATTTATCAATTTATCATTTTAAATAGATTGTGCTTCTCCTGGTCCTTTGGCGTTTTAGGTGTCGATATATCGTTGCTTTAATTTAGATAAGGCTTATCTGACATATACAATTTTTTTTCTGTTTGAGACAAAAAGACCACAACTGGTTTCTTAACGATTTATTTTGCAAATTTTCTTTCCTTTATATATCTAGGCAAGGAAATAAATATTATTAAACAACTTTCTGTAATTTTAGGTTAAAGGAGAAATGAATTACTTAAGTAATGACATTCCAACTGCAGATGATGCTTTGAAAAAGTGTACTGATTTTCTGCAAAAACTTTCTGAGGCAGAACATTCAGAAGATGATGGGACATCTAATTTCTTTCGTATTCAGCTAGGCGAAATAACAAACAAGGACTTAAAAGATGAAGCTATGTATTTCTAAAATCATGTTGTTTCTATTTGTATATAAAAAAAATAGAGATTTAGCTGCTTAAACCATTTTTCATATCTATATAAATATATTTATATAGAACTCTTGTTCCTTTTGATATACTTACGTATGTGCCTAAAGATATAGATTATAAATATATTTATAAAATTGTTCCTTATTATACATATTTAATATGTATATAATATATTATACTTACGTAAATGCCTGAATTTTAGACTGACAAATTTTTAATGAAATGCCATTTAAATATTTTTCCTTTTTTTTATTTTAAATAATATTAAAATGACTATGTATATACCATGGTATAAACTAAATATTTAAATATGTAATTTTTCCAATAAAAATAAAAATAAATTGAAATATAAATCCGAAATTTAAAAAAAAAATATTCAAAAAAATTTATTTACAACAAGAAAAAGTACTATATTCGGTTATGCCGAATCTTCTATCCCCTTTACCATGGTTGTGAAAGAACAGAAGTTTATATATGTATATATATCGCACTTATCTCTCAAGAGAATCAACTTACTGTTGTCATTGCGAAGTCCGGCGAATGAAGTTTTTTCTCGTTGCTATCGACTTCCCTTAAAGTTTTTAATGGAAGCATTGATGCGACTTCATTTAGGGCATGATTCACGGCTTATCCCGTCATGCGGCATACCGACTGCTCAACCTTCCTTATGGACACCTTACATTCTATTACGATTTTGTTTTCAGCCACAAACTTAGCTTTCGAAAAATACTGTAAAAAGTTGAAAAAAAAAATTAAAAAAGGGAATGTGGAAATGCTATATATGTATAAGTACTTACATTTGTTGAACAACACTCTAAGTTGCCAGCAATGTTGACCTGGTTGGTTGCAAGAGTGGCCTGCCCGTTGCTCAGCTATCCCTGATTGGCCAGTATAATGATTTGCTTTATCATAATAAAATACGACTTGCACGGAAAAGAAGGAGATTGTTTCAAGTTTCTTAAATTTTTTTAAGTTTTAAAAATTAGTTTTATTGTTTCTTTTATTTGTATTTTTGTAATTTATTTGTTTTTATTGTCTTTTTCCACTGTTTATATTTTGAATTGTTTAGTTTTTTTTTTTATAAAGTTTCAAGTTTTTTAAGTTTTAAAAGTTACTTTTTTGTTTTTGTTGTTTCTTTAATATATTTCATTTGTTTTTTATTTAATTTGCTTGTTTTTTAAGTTTATTGTCTTTGCAACTGTTTAATTTCTGATTTGTTTTAAAGTTTTTTTATATAAAAAATAAAAATTTTTAATTTGACAATTTGATTTCAGTACGCGGGGATTCACAATAATTAAAATGACATGCAAGTTAACATGCAGTTGTCTTTCTCATACTTATTAATGTTTCACCTTTATGAATCAGCGTTGCCATTTCGTTATATTTTTTCTTAACATAATCTTGCTGCAAAAATCCCCACAATTCCGTAAAATATAACTTCAAAATATTCTGTGTTACACGTTTTTTCATTGTTTTTTTTTTTATTTTTCATTTTCTTTTTTAAGATTGTTATTTTCCATTATTAATGTATTATTTTCAACAACTAAACTATTAATTTTTGATTCTAAATTTTTAATATAACTAAAACTACATTTACAATTTTGGTTAGAGGTGTTTAAAATATTGGATGGACAACTTTTTTTTATGGGAGGGGAATATTCATTTGAATTTTGATTAGGTATTGCCAATTTTGTTAAATGTTTGTTAGCGAACATGGAAGGCGAAAAATGATTTGAGCATAACTACGACTTTTCTCGGCATTTTTCTATATTTAAAATTGAAATCCATTGACTTCTCCTAAAAATAATAATTAAAATTTTATTATACAAACAAGGATTTAAATAAATTAAAAGCTACAACAAAAAAACGAAAAATTAACTAATTAATATAAAACATTTGTTGAGCACCCATATACATATATGTGATAGCGCATAGAGAAAGGGACCAGTAAGGTAAAGGGAACAGTAAAAACCAACTACACAAAACAAGAGGTAGGGACGACCTATGCGCGTTTTCAAGGTTTACCAACACGTTTCTGACGTCATGAGATGTGTCGCTTTCAAATGAGACCAATACCAACACGCTCAGTGATGGTACACCAAATATACACGTATTTAAATCTTTAAACTGGCTCTCCTGAACAAAACCCTTAGGTACCTTTCTATTTTGCGCGTCACATACATATACATAGATATTTGTAATTCAGGGTTTTTGGTGTCATTTTATTGGTTTTCTGTTCAAATCAGAATAGGGATCGGAATATGGTATCAGTTTTACAATTTGTTTTTCTTTTTTGTTAAAAACAAACCGATCAGATTGTAGCTGTTAAATTTTAAATTGTATTTGGTTAGCTTTTTGATTTAAGCGGGTAAATATTAACGTATAATGTAAGTCAAATAAAATTGGCCCCTTATTTTTTAAATACTTCACCTTAAAAAGTATGGGTACGTTCGTAACTGCGCTGCATCAGAAAAGCAAACTTTTTTTAATGCCGATAAAAATGTAATTTTAGCTTTTTTTATTGTGTGACTATAATTTTTTAAGAGTATTTCATAATTTTTTATACAACATCTGCTTTATTGATATATGTATATATTAAGATTTGAAATCACTGATGAAGCGCAGTGATGCATTTACGAACGTACTCACTCTATTTTTAAAGACATTTTTGAAAATTTTACAAATGTAATATGCAAAATTTTTAAACACAAAACAAATAAATGCTTTAATGTATTTTTTAAACAAAATAGGAGAACACATCAGAACAGAAATTCAGGGATTAAATGTGAGTTTGGCACTGTTGTATATTATCGGTGGAATCGTTTACAACTACTTTTTCATAACTAAGATAATTCTGCAAAAAAAAAAAAAAATCATGTTCCACTGTGGTTTGGTGATAAAATCTGAATGTAATAAAATATATTATAAAACTTTTAGAACGTGTTTATTCACAATTTTGCAAAATGAACCGTTTTTGTGCGTAACAATTTTAAAATATGAAATCTTAAACATATATCAATACGTACCTTACGAGATCGACGGGAAATTGAAACAAATTCTCATAACTTTTGCAACCCATTACACATGTGCGCGGCATTTTTAAAACCAACTTAATTGCATGGAAACTTGAATTGTATAACATACACATCAGCCTTTATATTATAACGCACAAAATTGTTTTTAAATAAACTTTTTTTCAACAAATTTGAAACAATTTTTTTTATAAATTAAACTTTTTTTACAAGTAAACTTTTAAAATTTATTTTAAACAATTTAATAACAGCTATTGACATTTAAATGGTGAATGTATTTCTTGTGGTGTAATTGCTCAATTGTAATATCAGTGTTGCATTTGTAAGATGAGAAAATTATAAAATATATGAAAATTAAACACTTTTAAGTGACAAAATACACATTATTTCGTTAAAAATTGTTATATACTTTATTTTATTACCAAAAAATGGAGAATATCAACACACTTATATAAAAAAAATATATGTAAATACAACTATGCAAAAAAAAGGTGTGGTGACTTTTTTTGCTTTTCACAAATACTACTACACAATTATTTACTAATACATACATGAGTTAGGTACCACTGATATTTGAGTTATGTACCTGTCAAAGAGTCGGCATACTAGTTCTATACTATGCCTTGACCTATCTACTAACATTGTTGTCATTGATTTTAATTGGCAGGACTTTTTATTACTGTCCTCCTCCTGTAAATTAGAAATAAAAAACCTGGATCTTTTATTATAACAAAAAGTAGTACGCCGATTGTGTATAGTGCTCAGAACAAGATTTGCAATATAAGAGCAATCGATATGCAAAAACTTCTTTAGTTTTTTTTAACTGTTATAGCAAATCTATAAAAAATGAAATTAGTAATATTGAACTGAGCTGTTCTCAATTGTAATGGAAATTTAAACATAATAATTTAGTTTTTATTACTTAAGGACTAGTAATAGACAATTTAACATATTTTCCTGTAAGAACAATTAAACTTGTATTTTGTTATAAATAAAAAAAAAGAATATACTATGAATGTATATTAAAAAAAATGTAGGATATATATTTTATATTTTAAATTTACTCTTTATTTGTGAAAATTTCTAAAAACATATACTACATATGAATGTATGTACATATGTATATACGATTTTAAATGGACTCTTTTAAAATACTAGTAAATTTTGCGAAAATTTACTATTTATAGGATTTTGAAGCACATTTTGCGTAAATCTAACTATGTATTTATAAATTTGTTTTCCTTTGTTTTTCTTAAAACTATAAAGTGCGAGGTGAAACGTAAAGCGCACTAAAAGCAAACAAACAAACATGGCCTGTTGGTCTTTAAAATATAACGACAAAGACGCGCGAGCTGCTTTCCTGGCCAGAGTTACGAATGGTAGAAGCTTTTGCGACAATTTACTATTTATATTTTCGAACGTTTAAGGGGTGAAATCGTACCTAATTTTGTTATTTTTGTTTCAAAACATTTTTCTTCATCTACCTATATAATATAAAAATGTAAAGTTACTGACTGATTCATCATCGCACGTCCTAAACGCCTGAAGCTAAAATGTTGAAATTTGATCGGGAGGTTGGCCTCTCGCTAAATCGTTTCCCTAGGATGGGAGTTTTGAAAACTTATTTTTAGAGGTTAACAAAGCTAAAAACGGTTAAATTCCCTAACCTCGTGTTCATCAAAAAAATAAGCGGATGGTGTCTGGTACTTTTTTAAAATTCGACCCTTTTGGGGAGTAAGCGGGTAAAACCTGTATTTTAACTTTTTTGCCACGCAATCTATCTATTAAACCAATAAACATTGAAATAAAAAAATATCACATTCGTAACGTATCTAAAAAATACAAATAAAAATTTGGTACATTTTCGAAATTCGAACGTTTAAGAGGTGAAAATAGTACCTATTACAAAGTAGCGGGTTAAAACCTAGAAACATAAACTTTGGCGTAAAAAAATGTCCACGAAAGAAAAGGAGACGCTAACGAAGTAGCCGGTTAAATGCTAGTATATATATAAAAATATAAAAAATATAAAAATATAATATACATAAAAAAATATAAAATAGATATCGAATGCCGTAATTTGGCCCCTAGGTTTTTGGTAAAACTGAAACACGAGTAGTAACGCATGTTTCAACTTATGTTGCAACGTCTGTGGGCGGCATAATATACATATCGTTAACACAACAAATCTGGTACCTCACCCAAGCATATTCTTGTACTAAAAATACACAAGCCTGGCATCACTTTTAAGTACAGATGCAAAAAGTAAACGTTATTTTAATTTAGAAATAAAACAAGCTTCAACGGGTGAGGACCAACATCATAGACCAACATAGAGGACCAACCACAAACCAGGATGGTAAGTAAATTTAATGTGATGTATTTACAACACAAGTGATTGAACATTTAGTAAAAAGAGTGCTTTTAGTTTAAATTATACTGCATGTTCAATGACTTGTGTTGTGAACTAATTAAAATATCTAAGAATTAACCTAAAATATTTTTTTTAGAATTACAAGTGCCCACATTGCTCTGGCAGCCTTTTTTTGAACACAAAAATAAAAAAGGCACGTGAGCCAATTAAACAGCCGGTGGCGGCTCAATATCCACCATGTGTGCTTTATTATGCACCACCACCGGCTCACACAGCACAACCGCTACCGCAACCTCACACAGCACAACCGCCACCTCAGGCTAATGTGCAGTCGACCGTACAAATTATGCCACCGTGCCAGCCACCAGCCCAATAGTAGGTAAGAATTACATATTTTTATGTAAGAATAAATATTTTTTAATTATTCCTAACGTTTTTTAACATCCGTGTGAAGAGATTATTTAATCGCTGTTGTGGGAAAAATTGTGCCAATTAGTTAGCCTACCATCCAAAAAATAACAAGTATTAATTTGTTCTTTTAATTATACTAAATAAAATAATTAAATAATATTGTTAACTCAGGTTCAAAAATAATTTGTGGCGAGATAACAAATTAAAAAATTGTATTAAAGGTAATGTGATGGCGCTGAAGCCAGGAAAAATAATAGTTTTCGTCTCATGTAGCTCCCCTGTGTCCTCCATCAAGAAGGCACAACCATATTATGGTTGCGCCCGAACATGCTTTGATCAATTATAACTAAAATATGTTTAACACTTATAATAGCATGGTTGGTTTTCAACCATAGCTTGTTGCTCTTGGAGAAGAGGAAAATTCTATTGCTAATTTAAAAACAAATTATTGTCATATTTAACCATAACATGTTCAGAGGCAACCATAATATGGTCGGGCGCCAAATAAAAGATCAGGTCGAAAAACCTAAGGAATCGATCTTAACTAAAAGCGCAAAAAGTCCACATACGACATTTAAATAATCAACCGACGATGTGTCAATTTACCAAAATAAAACAGTTGCCGAAACTATCTTTCTTTTTCTCTCACTCAGCAAATTCATTATTTTATAATACATACGAAAAAAACACTCACGTTTTGCAGTATTAAATCGTATTAAATAAAACAGTGTTTTACATTTAATACAAAGGGTGAAAACCGCTAATTTAACGTATTAAAACAAAAAAGCAATGTGAATGAATCTAAAGTGAAAAAAATGAAATTTTTAGTCAAATTTTATATAACAAAAAAATTAAAATACAAATTAGAAACATATATTTATTTAAATATTTTATTTTTATTAATAGTTATCATTTTTGTATTTATTTTTTTTTATGTCGTTATGAGTTTTTGAAATTTTAAATAACAAAATACTGAATAACTTATTTATTACTTCTTATGTTTAATAAAATTAAGTTAATATTTTTGAAAGTGAACTAAAAACTGGTATTTATTAAAAAAATTAATTAGAAATTGATTGGGCGCACTCTGCATAAACGTCCAACTGTAATCTGCAAGTCCTCCAGTGGAACCAGCAACACACCAGAGCACTAGCAAGACCAAAACTCACGTGGAGGCGCACATTAGAAAAATATATAAAACAATTGGATATTCTTTTAACGAAGTGAAAAATATAGTTTATTTTTTTAAACAAACTTCGGTAAAAAATTTAACAACACAAAAGAATGACAACAATTTCTTAAAAATTCATAAGAAAAAATGCAAAACGTCCATATTGTTTGGGTGTATATGGGTGTATATTGTTTGGTTAAGAAATGGTAAGTTATTAGCAATATACTCCAAAAATGGTCTAAAAAGCATCAAAATTTTTATAAAAACTAAAATTTTATAGCTGTTATATGACCTATGGATACGTCTTATATATCAAAAGATCGATTAGTAGAACATATTTGCTGAAAAACTCGGAAAAATCGGTTCAGATACAAAAAAGTTATTACCAAAATATAATTTTTTTTAAGAAAAATACCGTAGACCTTTTCGAGTCCAAGTTTTATTACCAATGTAAATGGTTATAAAACCTAAAGACGTCGGTGTAGAAATCTATCAAATCGATTGGAAAATGCTCGAGTTATGACCAAATTACTGAAATACCAATATTTACTTTTTTTTATATAATTAGTTAACATATAAATCTATTATGTGATACGCCCACTTCTCCAATCCCGCCCACATTTTATCGAATGGTGTGTATTGATAACTAAGATGCTTTACCTTGTTCGAAAACCTTGGCTCTCCAGATAAACAGAAAAAAACAAGAAAATTTTATGCGTTTCTTGTTAGAACTTTGAACTGGCTTGAGTAAAATATCATGATTCGTAAAAGTTTTAGCCGAACTAAAATAATTTTTCAGGAGCTTAATTTGTATTGGACCTGTGGTAAATTATGGACCACAAAATTCTGAAGACTGATTTCTAGCATTACAAAAAATAAATTAGAATAAATTTCAATACAGCAGTGCAATTAGTTTTAGCGTTAACAGTGAATTTCACAACATTGCATATTTTTTCTGGCCATATGAATATAAGAAAGAAATTTTACCGCAATATCTATATCTGTGATGCTTTTAAGCAAATTTAATTATTTTTCCAAAGTGAGCTTTATTTGGTTTTAGTTTCCTGAAAAGAAATTAAAAAATAAATAAATATGCATGTAGTAATATAAAAACCATATCCAATTTTATTTTAAAATTTTCCAAATGAATTGGCAACAAATAATTATGAGATCAAAAAGCGTTATTTACAAAAAAAAAAAAACAAACCAACAAAAGGACCGGTGGTGGCTGCGGTGCTGCGGGAGCCAGTGGAGCTGCGGGAGCCGGTGCAGAGAGAGTCGGCGGTGCGTAGTAGCACATATACGCCGGATATTGAGCCGCTACCGGTTGATACGAGTTCTGCTCGCGACCCTTTTTTATTTTTAAATTTTAATATAAGCTGCCGGAGCAGTGAGGGCACCTGTAAGTATTCTGTAAAAAAAAAAATAAAAACAAATTAATAATTTATTTTTTTAAGTTTTAAATTAACTTACCATCTGAAACAAAAAACACAAATGTACCTTAAATTTATCGCAAAACTAACAACCCACAGAACCAACACTAAACCACAAATCACAAATGCAACTACCACTCGAATCTGATTCTTAAATGGCATCAGTATATAACAGTGATGCCAAGTCTGTGTATTTTTAGTACAAGAATATTCTTGAGGGAGGTACCAGATTTCTGAAATAAAGTCAAACAAGACCCTACAAGAAATGCATAACCAAAACTAAAATACAATTTTTTACTTGGAACAATTTTTCATTTAACTAATAAGTTAGAGAGAAACATAACGAGTTAGAGAGAGAGGCAAAATCACATATTAACGTTTTGGTTTCTCAAATATCAAAAATTTTTGATATTTTATGTTTCCAAATGCAATGTTTCATCGTGTGTGGCGATGTTGACTGTTTTTTCTTTCTCATTTTGTTGAGAGCAGTTGTTGAGCGAGGTGCTTTTGCTACTCTCGAACAAATAAATAAGAAGAAAGAAATCGGAAAATGGCAACAATTGCAAATTGTGAGTGTTGGAAAAAAATTATAAATTAATATAAAATTTTTCCAAATTTATGGGACATAAAATATGCTAGGCATACAAAGAAAATAAATAAATTTTTCCTTTTTTTGTAGTTGTATATTCAAAAAACACGCAATACTGATGTTTCGTTTTTAGTGTAATCGTCTGTGGTAAAAACTGAAACACGTGTTTTGAAAAATGTTGCATCGTCTGTGGGTACCATAATAGTACAAAAATGTATAGTCCGGTATCACTTAAATGAAACTATTTTATAATTGTTTTCTTCTTTTTCAGGTAAGTAAATTCAATTAAATTCTTTTTATTTATATAACATTTCTAGGTGAATTCATTTAACAAATTGTTTAGGGTACATATTCCGGCTTAAATCTAGTTTACCGACGCAGCTCAAAATAAAAAAAAAGTACCTAGGGTGACAGCAAATGGAAAAATAAAATAAGAAAGTTGGCGCAAACGCTTCGCTTTCGAGTTATGGACGTTTAAAGTTTTCATATAAAAATGCGATTTTCCACTACATTTCCAAACGTATATGGCTAATATGGATATCATTTCAAAGCTTCTCACTAGATCTTTCTGGATATACAGAATTTATTTGAATATTTTTATTTTATTAAGAAGTGGGACGCGTTTGCAAAAATACAAAAGTTTTTAGTAGTCATAAAAACAAATTTTTTAATTTTTTTCTAATTGTTTAATGTATGTGTATACTGCATACTAATTTAAAATACAAGTAAAACCTTTAAATTTATGTTATACTAATTTTTTTTTTTTTTTTTGCAGAATCTTTGTTGAATCTTCATATATTAAATATGAACTAACAATAACTAATCAAATCTTATCCTAATATTTACTTAATGTCCTGCCAGTGCCAGACAAAAAGATTTAGTCATCACGGTTTCTGTTCACATATGTAGGTGTTTATCACTCATCTGATTGGGTGAGTGCTGCAGTGTCTCTTCTCCTTAATCGAGTGTGGCCGCCATAATTTAAAATATTTCGAGCTAAGGGATTTGGGTGCAGTTCCAGCCTTTTTAAATATTTTACTGCATATTTCGTTATCATAGTTTTTACCAATGGCACATTGAGATCCTTGTGGATATTTGAGTTTTTGACATACCAGGGAGCGGCTGTTATTATTCGAAGAAGTTTATTTTGGCGCCTTTGAATTTTTTCGATATTTGAAGCCGAGGCAGTGCCCCATAACTGAATACCGTAGCACCAAATTGGCTTTAAGATAGAGTTGTAAAGTAGAAGTTTGCAATCGAGACTAAGAACAGAATTTCTTCCAATGAGCCAATTAATTTGAATTGCTTTTAGTTTCATTTGAGTTAATTTTGCTTCTATGTGCCATTTCCACGTTAAACGCCGGTCTAGATGTATTTTACATGCGAGTGTTGGGGTATTATTTGATTATTGATTTTAATAGGGGGGCATGTTTCCCGACGCAATGTGAATGTTATATGTGCGCATTTTTGCTCATTGATCTTTATCCTCCATTGTTTTAACCACCTTTCCAGTTCAAATATGTGATCCTGTAAGTAACGAGATGCTTCTTGACAGTTTTCATGTACGCTTAGGAAAGCTGTGTCATCCGCAAATGTTGAGGTTTGTGTGTAGCTGTTTGTTGGCATGTCCGAAGTATAAATTAAGTACAATAGAGGGCCCAGGATGCTGCCTTGTGGGACTCCAGCGTTAACTGGCTGAGGAGAACTTAAAAAATCGCCTTCTTTAATAATAAATTGACGACCGACTAAGTAGCTTTCTAACAGCTTGTGTATGTTTGCTGGCAAGTTTTGCTGCAATTTCAGTAGTAAACCTTCATGCCAGACTTTATCAAAAGCTTGAGACACATCGATGAAGAGTGCAGAGCAATATTTTTTTTCTTCAAAGGCTTTTCTTATTACATTTACTATTCGATGAGTTTGTTCAATTGTGCTATGCTTTCTTCTAAACCCAAATTGATGATTAGGAATACATCTATTTTCATTTAAAATCGGCGTTAATTTTGCCACTAGTAGTTTCTCAAATAGCTTTGAAATATTAGATAATAAGCTAATAGGCCTATATGACTCAACTTTTGTGTGATCCTTTCCTGGCTTTGGTATCATGGTTACTAAGGAAACCTTCCATTTATGAGGGTAGTATTGAAGGCGTAAAATAGCATTAAAAATAAAAAGAATAATTTTCTTTGCTGTACTTGGTAGCTCCAAAAGCATTTTATTACTGATCTTATCAATACCGGATGCCTTCTTGGTGTTTAAATTACAAATAGCCTTTTCGATTTCTCTAAACTCGAATCTTAGGGGAATAGCTGCTCTAACATTTACAGACGGTAAATCGACTGCTATATCGTGAAATATATTATGGGTAAATACATTTTTCAGATGATTAGCAAACAGATTTCCTTTTTCAATATCATTTCTTGCCCAACTTCCATTCAAGTTTCTCAATGGTGGCTTAGAGATAACTGGTCTATTGAGGCTTCTAGCTGCACGCCATAATGAGTAATCTGATTGTGGAGTTGCATCAAGTCCCTTGAGATATTTTTCCAGGGAAGCCGTTTTCTGAGACTGCAGTTACTTTCTCAGCCTTTTTGTGCACTCTTTTAATAAAGTCTTAAGTTGGGGGGATCTGTGCAATTGCCACTCTCTACGAACTCTCCTTTTTTCAGTCAATAGACGCTCGACATCTGTAGAATATATGATTTTGTTTTTGCTTTTTTTGAGTGTTATGCTGGAATGTTGAACAGCTAGTTTGAGATAACTGTCAAAATTAACAATAGCGAGATCCACGTTCTCCGGTGTGCTAAGCGGAATATTTTCTGTGCAATGGGCACTCAGATATTTTTTATATTTTAACCAATTTATTTGTGAGGCTGATGTCGATAAGTAACCAGACGGAGATACGATTCTATTTGGATTAATTATAGTAACAATTGTAGGTGTGTGATCTGAAGATAATTCTAGGGACGCTTCCACATGAATCGTGTCTATGGGGATGTTATTAACCACGCCAAAATCTATGACATCTGGAACTTTTTGCTGATCAGTAGGCCAATATGTTGGTTGTCCGCTCGCGACCACATTTAGGTCCATTTTACAAATTGTGTTAAACAAAACACGACCCTTAGGTGTAATAAGTCGTGACCCCCAGAAAGTGTGTTTAGCGTTATAATCGCCAGCAGCCAGGAAGCAGGGTCCTAATGATTTGAAATATTTATTATATTGGCTTTCTTATATTGAAAATCTAGGTGGGGAGTATAATGATGAAATTACTATGTTTCGAGATAATTCCTCAACGCAAATGCTCGTTGCTTGGCGATAATCTTCACGATGATCGCACATTAGGTAGTGTTTTACTCGGTTTTTTATCAAAATGGCAGAACCTCCACAAGCTCTACCTCGAGGGTCCTTGGTATCATATAATATATAACCATTGACTTTAAACGTGTTTCTTGAGGTCAGATGGGTTTCAGAAACCATCATAACATAAATTTGTTTATTTTTAAGGAAGTATTCTAGTTCATTTTTATGTTGGCGGATGCCGTTTGCGTTCCAAAAGCAAATTTTTAAACAGTTCATGGCTTGTTTAGTACAGCTTGCAATAACATCGATTGCATTCTTAAAATTTCCTGCATCATATTACCCATTGTGTTTGTAAAGTTATTTACTGTTTGTTATACTAATGAGGAGAGAATCCTTGCCCATGGGCAAAGGCCGTCTATGCAGAGCAGCTTTAGTTAGTGAAGCCATTGCTCGTTATACCATGGAGGAGAAAATCTTTTAGCCAGGGTTAAGGCCGGGTATGCAGATAAGCTTTAGTTAGCGAAGCCAGTGCAAGTTATCATGGAGGAGAAAATCCTTGCGCCCGGCCGAAGGCCGGCTATGCAGAGAAACTTTAGCTAGCGAACCCGGTATTAGTTTTACATAAGGGGAGAAAATCTTTGCGACGGCCAAAGGCCGGCTATGCAATGAAGCTTTAGTAAGTATAGAGAAGAAGATCCTTGGGTCCGGCCAGAGGCTGGCTATGCAAAGAAGTTTTTTTTGCGATGCTAGTGTTCGTTATATAAAATTTATATTACACTTTTATTTAAATAAACTACATTCCTTCCTAGTGCACTTCCGTTCTTATAAATAATAAAAAAAAAATAATATATTTAATAAATACGTACTCATAAGTGTCTTATTAGTGACCTCACTTTAGCCATATTAAGGCTATGTTCACATTATGTGTATTTGTCATGTGGAATAAGGCTTTTTAATTTTCATACTCAAATGTTGGTATGTAAAGTACATGTGACATAACCAATCTAAAAGCAGCGGAGTGGTTAAAGGTACAAAAATTTAATTGAAATTTGTTATATTTTGTTATAAATTGTTATAAAAAGAAATACGTACATACTTACTTTTGCTAATTCCTTTTAATAGCCTATTTCCGATGTGCGAAAGAATTCTTTCTTTCGTATAACTACATTGAAAACAAAAACAAATTTTTAGACTTTGTTTTTGTTTTCAATGTAGTTATGCGAACGAAAGAATTCTTTCGCACATTGGAAATAGGCTATAAATTTTTCCCTCCACTTTAAATAATTATTTGTGTATTGTTTTATTATTAATTTTCTATTAGTATTTATATATGATAAAGTTTCAATTAATTTTTGCCGCCACAAACAATTTTGTTAATACGATCCAGCTAACATAGACAATGAATAGACGCGACACGGGAAAAAAAGTGTGGCCAAATTACCACGTTAATATGAAAGGGACAGCAAATTTAGTTTTTTCATATACAACTGTCTTTTTCATATTATCTTGGTAATGGCATGTTCAAGGCGAATTCAACTACAGGTGGTGTCGAAACTACAACAATCCAAAAACAACAGAAACAACATAGGGTATTTTGCATTGCATTGTTAGTGTTTACGGTCCAAAATGTCAACCATTCCTAACAAAACACTAACAAATCAAAACAAATTGGCTTGAACTGTCAAAATCAGATGGCGTTTCGACACCACCTGTAGTTGAATTCGCCTTGGGCATGTTTTTAGTTACATTTGTGAAATTTTTCATTGTTTTTTTTTTCTTCTAATTTTGGCGCAATTTTGTGGAGTCATTTCTCCCATTTGCAAATGTGCTTCATATGTGCGTGGATGTGTTTTTTTCGTGGTGAAAAACAGATAAAAAAATGTAAGTATCAATTTTTATTTAATAAAATTTTTTTGTTTTGTTAAATATTTTGTTGTATTTTAGGAGTCGCAAATGTGTAATGGGTTATCTACCAGGAGAGAAGCTCCACAACTTTCCGAAGGATCCGACCAGGGAAGTGTTTTTTACATTCGGCGCCTACAAAAAAAATTAAAAAATAAGAAAATGTGTGAAAAGGTTGTGCCCTAAAAGTTTCCACTAGATTTCTGATCGTATGTGGCCAATGTAAGCATTATTTAAAAGCTTGTGAATATATCTTTCAGGATATACAAAATTTATTAAAAAATTGTTATCTCTTTAGTTCGCAATACAGTTTTTACAAATTTAAATGTTACGGTTGTGTCGTAGATGTATTAAAAGCACAGATTACTACACAGATATGTCACGAGACGGAAGATTTTGCGTTTTTTTTGTCTCTTTCTACGAATGCTGCCCTTTTTGCATTTCTCTTTGCATCATCTTTGTGGCGCAAACAATGAACACAAAGCAAAATCGAACAACGATTTTTCATTGTTTTCTAGATTTTGTGACGGTAAGTAAAATTTTTTGGGTAAATATTAAATATTTTAAAAGAATTTTTTATTTTTCATTATTTATTTTTATTTATTTATTAAAACAAATATTTTTCCGTTGTTTTCATGTAGATTTCAACAGAAAACGTTTTATTTGGCATTAAAAAATGTAAGTACTTACATATAATGGGCCAGAAGAAAATTTTAAGCAAATTTTAATTTTTTTTCTTCTTTTCCGGAGCCCTAAGTGTATTAAAGGATGTCCTCCCGGAGAAAAGCTGCACATCTTTCCCAAGGATCTGAAGAGGTAAGTTATTGTGTATTTAATTATTTAAGAAAAAGTGAAAAATAAGAAAAAAAAATAAAATAAAAAAATTGGCGCAAACGTTTAGTTTTCGAGTCATGGACGCCCAGCGGGCCTTTTTAAAGGCATTCTTAAAAGTTTTTTTAATTAAACTACTATTATTATCTAAGTGCTAAAGAATGTCTCATAGAAGGCCTTCCACACTCGCTTCTATGAGAAGCGAGAAGAGAAGGAGTAACATTTTGTGTTTTGTTTTTTGCACAAGCAAAAGCAAAAAAATTCAGATCCCGTTATAAAAACTAAGTTTCATACATACATATTAAAATACCAAATGAAAACGACATAAATGAAAACTTGAACAATAATAAAGAGCAAAAAATTTTCTTCAGTGTACCATACATCCCTGGACTTACAGATAATAAAAACATAAGAAATTCAATTGAAAATAAAAACATAAAGTTTGCCTACAAGGCCAATACCACATTAAACACAATATTTACAAAAACAAAAACTATTATAAGGAAGCAACAACAAAACAATGTGATATACGAAATAAAATGCAAGGGAAACGAAAACAACAAGTGCGATAAGATTTACATAGGAACAACAAAACGAAACTTGGAAACCAGAATAAAGGAACATAAAAATGACATCGAAAAACACAAACATTCAACAGCCTTGGCACAACACATATTTGAAAACAACCACACAGCTGACTTCGACAATATACGAATTTTAGACAAAGAAAAAACAGAAAGGAAAAGATATACATTGGAAAGTCTACGAATTCAACAGAAGAGAGAAAAAACAATGAACACGAAAGAAGATACGGACAAAATAAGCGCAAGTTACAGGGTGGCAATAGGATAATTTAATACAGATCTTGATCTTGACATTACACAAATTTAAAAAAATAATGACAATTATAAATTTAATAATTAAAATTTATTTCTTTTATTTATACTTTAATTAATGTAATATCTATACACATTAAAAGTAAGTAAAAGTGCAATTATACAAAAAAAAATGTTTATAACTAGGTTATTAATAAAAATATTTAAATAGATATTCCCCTGAAGAAGTCAACAAAAAATTGACGAAACGTTGGGAAAAAATTGTAATTAAATGTGTTTTTAATTTACAATGGAAAAAATTTAGGCCCTATTAGCTTACTAAAATATCTAAAACTTCAAATTTAACACCTTGGCCAAAAAATAAATAAATAAAAAACAATAATGTAAATCATTTTAGTTGAGTTTTGTTCATTAAAGAAGATAGGTACTTGTGCTAAATAATGCAAATGTTATGTAGTATGTATTAATTATGTATAGAGCAATTCCATATGAAAACGACCAAAATTGGCAAATTTTTGGACGACCCCTCTCCGATTTTAAAATAAATAGTCTCAATCGATTGCCCAGCAAAAAATAATGTACCTACATATTTTTTTTTTTTTATAGTGACTGGTTTAGTGGTGGTGTACACCACTGTCATGTGACAAAATTGAAGAATTCTTCATAAGGGACCTCATTGAAAGTTGTTTTTTTGAGTGTGTGAAGTATTTATATTTATTTTTTGGTAAAAAATAGGTAAAAAAAAATAAGCGATATTTGCTTTTCTTTAATAGGAAAATTTGCGTGAACTACTGGTCATTGCATTGTTTTTGTTTTTAAAATATGTATTTTTGTATTGTTTTAGTATTTTTAATTTAAAATTTATGATAATTATTTTTGCTTTGTAAACAAAAACATTTAACATTTTTTTTAGACGTGCCGAATGGTTTTGCACTTAAGGTGTGAAATCTTCAGTGAAGCGCTTATTTGCATGCAGTCGGCATTTTTCGGAAGAGTTTCTCTATGGCAAGAAAACGCTATACATGTCTTAGAAGCCTTAATCACCTCTTCTAAAAAGTCAAGTCTCTGCTCTTCTACATTAGGGGAATAACGTTTGATGCATTCATCTTTGTTTTCACCGTACTTTTTATTTTGACCAAATGATTTCAATATAAGAAACATCGGTGCAGAATTATAAACTTGAATTATTTTCTTTTTGGTTTGCGACAAGTAGGCTTTTGAAAATGCGTACATACATATGTCGCAGTAATGCAGGTATGAATTTAAAATTAATATTTTATTTGAACGAACAGCATGGAGTTTAAAGACACTTGTGTTATATGTTTATTAAGCATGGCGCGTGGTAAAATAAAACGACTCATTCCGTGTCGTCACTTATTTCACGAAAAATGTGTAACACGGGTTATAATGAATTGCCCCATATGTAGAAGTGAAGTAGAAGGTAAGTGTGAAATGTAATATAATGGATAACAATATGTACATATTTTTATATGTATAAATATACACACAGAAAAAAAAGTATGTAGTTATCACAAATACTTTTTGCACTTGACCGATTTTTATTTGTCGCAAATGAAAAATAGTTGATTCAAATGATATTGTATTTGCCACAAAAAGTTTCGGCGAATGCGCTGCATTTATCGCAACAGTAAAATTGCAGTTGACAAAAATCAAGAGCAAAATTATTTGATCCAAATTGGATTTTTATTAAATTAAATGTAATTGCATTTGAAAATGAGTGTCAACAGCAATTAGTAAAATTAAATGGTTTTTTATTTGAGATTACATGAAAAAATTATTTACGCCAAATGCTGATCGTTGTTGTGTTAACAGTAGTTTTGTCTTTTCAAATGCAATCCGCAGTTAATTGTTTTGTGTTGTTTAAGCGTTGTCTATCGTTCATTATCATCTAGTTTGTGATAATAAAACCACGTGTGTGAGAAAAAAATGGAAGACCTCCCCAATGTAGTGGAAATTTTTCAAGAAAATGTCTTGGAACTAGAAATACTTGATGTAGTAAAGGAATGGGGTGTAAGTGACGAAACGGTATTGCATTTAGTAGAATGTGGTGTAAACACATACGAAAAATTAAAAATGATGGAACTTAGTGACATCAATGAAGTATTTAACAAAAGAAGCCTAATTGGTGAAAAAATTATTTTTCGGTACAATCTCAATAAGTGGCGCATGGAAAATAAGGTAAGTAATTTTGTGTGTGTGTTTATACATGTGCAAAAAAAATTCTTAAAACATAAAAAAGTTAATTACATAAAGCCTATTTTCTGCAAATATACATAATTTGCGTTCTTAATTTAATTGAAACAACAACAACAGTAATATGTACATGCACAAACAAATTTAGTTAAACCAAATACTTTTTGCAGTTGTGCAATTGTATTTGTCCCAAAAAAAAAGTTGTTAATTTAAATCATATTGTATTTATCACAAAAAAATTCGGCGAATGATCTGCATTTATCGCAACAGCAAAATTGCAGTTGACAAAAATCAAGAGCAGAATTCGATTTACAAATGCAATTACATACGCTGGAGTTCAAAACAATAAACATACTTTGTAAGTGGGTAAGTAATGCGGTAAGTAAGTGGCTAAGTAAGTAAGTGGCTAGGTAAGTACGTGGGTAAGTAAGTGGCTAACTAAGTAAGTGGGTTAGTAAGTGAGTAAGTGGGTAACTATGTAAGTGGACAAGTAAGTAAGTGGCTAAGTAAGTAAGTAAGCAAGTAAGTGGGTAAGTAAGTTGGTAAGTAAGTAAGTGGTTAAGTAAGTAAGTGGCTAACTAAGTAAGTGGGTAAGTACGTAAGTTTGTAAGTAAGAAATTGGGTAAGTGAGTAAGTAAGTATGTGGGTAAGTGGTTAAGTAAGTAAGTAAGGGGGTAAGTGAGTAAGTAAGTGGCAACGTAAGTAAGTGCGTAAGTAAATAAGTGGGTATGTTAGTGGATAAGTAAGTGGGCAACTAAGTAAGTGGGTAAGTGGCTAAATAAGTAAGGAGGGGGTAAGTAAGTGGGTAGTAAGTAAGTGGCTAAGTATGTACGTGGGTAAGTAAGTGGGTAACTGCGTAACTAAGTAAGTGGCTTAGTAAGTCGGTATGTAAAAAGTGGGTAACTAACTAAGTGGGTTTGTAAGTGGGTAAGTGCGTAAGTAAGTAATTGGGTGTGTAAGTCGGGAAGTGGCTAAGCAAGTAAGTGGGTAAGTAAGTAAGTCGGTAAGTAAGCGGTTAACTAAGTAAGTGGGTAAGTAACTAAGTGGGTCGGTAAGTAAGTGGGTAAGTAAGCAAGTGAGTAAATAAGTGCGTAAGTATATAAGTAAGTGGGTAACTAAGTAAGTGGGTAAGTAATTGAGTGGGTAAGTATGTTAGTGGGTAAGTAAGTAAGTGGGTAAGTAAGGGGGTAAGTAAGTGGGTAAGTGTTAGTAAGTGGGTAAGTAATGCGGTAAGTGGGTAGGTAAGTAAGTGGCCAGGTAAGTACGTGGGTAAGTAAGTGGGTAACTAAGTAAGTGGGTTAGTAAGTGAGTAAGTAAGTGGATAAGTGGGTAACTAAGTAAGTGGGTAAGTAAGTGGGTAAGTCGGTAAGCAATCAAGTAAGTGGGTAAGTAAGTTAGTGGGTAAGTAAGTGGCTAAGTAAGTGGGTTAGTAAGTAAGTGAGGTGACTGGGTAAGTAAGTGGGTAACTAAGTAAGTAAGTGGGTAAGCAAGTAAGTAAGATAGCGGGTAAGTAAGTATGTGGGTAAGTATGTGGGTAAGAAAGTGGGTAAGTGGGTAAGAAAGTAACTGGGTAAGAAAGTTGGTAAGTGAGTAAGTGGGTAACTAAGTAAGTGAGTAAGTCAGTAAGTGGGTAGGTAAGTAAGTGGGTAAGTTAGTAAGTGGGTAAGTGGTTAAGTAAGTAAGTAGGTAAGTCGGTAAGTGGCTAAGTAAGTGGCTAAGTAAGTGGGTAAGTAAGTTGGTAAGTAAGTGGGTAAGTGAGTAAGTAAATAGATAAGTGAGTAAGTAAGTGGGTAAGTAAGTAAGTGGGTTAGTGGTTAAGTTAGTGGGTAAGTAAGTAAGTAGGTAAGTGGGTAAGTAAGTTAGTGGGTAAGTAAGTAAGAAGGTGGGTAAGTGGGTAACTAAGTAAATGGGTAGGTAAGTGAGTAAGTCGGAAAGTAAGTAAGTGGCTATGTAAGTAAGTGGGTAGGTAAGTAAGTAAGTGGGTATGTAAGTTGGTAAGTGAGTTAGTGGGTAAGTAAGTAAGTGGGTAAGTGGCTAAGTAAGTGGGTAAGTAAGAAAGTGGAAAACTGGGTAAGTAAGTTGGTAAGTTAGTAAGTGGGTAACTAAGTAAGTAGGTAAGTAAGTAAGTGGGAAAGTCAGTAAGTTGGTAAGTAAGTAAGTGGGTAAGTGAGTAAGTGGGTAAGTGGTTAAGTAAGTAAGTAAGTAAGGGGATAAGTCAGTGGGTAAGTAAGTGGCTACGTAAGTAAGTGCGTAAGTAAATAAGTGTGTAAGTTAGTGGATAAGTAAGTGGGCAACTAAGTAAGTGGGAAAGTAAGTGTGTAACTGGGTAACTAAGTAAGTGGCTTAGTAAGTGGGTATGTAAGTAAGTGGGTAACTAACTAAGTGGGCTTGTAAGTGGGTAAGTGGGTAAGGGATTAAGTAAGTAAGTGGATAAGTAAGTGTGTAAGTGGGAAAGTAAGTAAGTGGGTAATCGGCAAAGTAAGGGGGTAAGTAAGTGGATAGGTAAGTAAGTGGTAAAGTAAGTGGATAAGTAAGTGGGTAAGTAAGTGTGTAACTGGGTAACTAAGTGGCTTAGTAAGTGGGTATGTAAGTAAGTGGATAACTAACTAAGTGGGTTTGTAAGTGGGTAAGTGGGTAAGTAAGTGGGTAAGGGATTAAGTAAGTAAGTGGATAAGTAAGTGTGTAAGTAAGTAAGTGGCTAGGTAAGTAAGTGGATAAGTAAGTGGGTAATTGGGAAAATAAGTGGGTAAGTGAGTAAGTAAGTAAGGGGGTAAGTAAGTGGGCAAGTGGGTAAGTATGTAAGTGGGTAAGTAAGGAAGTGGGTAAGTAAGTAAAGGGGTAATTGGCTAAGTAAGTAAGTGGGTATGTAAGTTGGTAAGTGGCTAAGTAAGTAAGTGGGTAAGTAAGTGGGTACGTAAGTGGCTATAAAAGTAAGTGGGTAAGTAAGTTAGTGGGTAATTAAGTGGGTAGGTAAGTAAGTGAGTAAGTAAGAAAGTGGGTAAGTGAGCATGTAAGTGGGTAAGTGAGTCGGTAAGTGGCTAAGTAAGTAAATGGGTAAGTGGCTAAGTAAGTGGATATGTAAGTAAGTGGGTAACTAAGTAAGTAAGTAGATAAGTAAGTGAGTGGGTAAGTAAGTGGGAAGGTAAGTGGGTAAGTAACCAAGTGGGTAAGTAAGTGGGTAAGTAAGTTGGTAAGTAAGTATATAAGTAAGTGGGTAAGTAACTAAGGGGGTAAGTAAGTGGGTAAGTAAGTCGGTAAGTGGCTAAGTAAGTAAGTGGGTAAGTAAGTAAGTGGATAAATAAGTAAGTGAGTATGTAAGTTAGTGGATAAGTGGGTAACTAAGTAAGTGGGTAAGTAAGTAATTAACTGGGTTAGTAAGTGGGTAACTAAGTAAGTGGGTTAGTAAGTAAGTGGGTAATTAAGTGGGTAAGTAAGTGGGTAAGTAAGTAAGTGCGTAAGTAAGTTAGTGGGTAAGTAAGTGGGTATGTAAGTAAGTGGGTAAGTAAGTAAGTGGATAAGTGGGTAAGTGAGTAATTAAGTAAGTGGCTAAGTGAGTAAGTAAGTGGGTAAGTAAGTCGGTAAGTGGCTAAGTAAGTAAGTGGGTAAGTAAGTAAGTTGGTAAGTAAGTGGGTAAGTAAGTAAGTGGATAAGTGGGTAACTAAGTAAGTGGGTAAGTAAGTAATTAACTGGGTAAGTAAGTATGTGAGTAAGTGGGTAACTAAGTAAGGGGATAAGTGGGTTAGTAAGTAAGTGGGTAATTAAGTAAGTGGGTAATTAAGTGGGTAAGTAAGTAAGTGCGTAAGTAAGTTAGTGGGTAAGTAAGTGGGTATGTAAGTAAGTGGGTAAGTAAGTAAGTGGGTAAGTAAGTGGTTAACTAAGTAAGGGGGTAAGTAAGTAAGTGGGTAGGTAACTAAGTTTGTAAGTAAGTATATAAGTAAGTGGGTAACTAAGTAAGTGGGTAAGTAATTGAGTGGGTAAGTATGTTATTGGGTAAGTATGTAAGGGGGCAAGTAAGTGGGTAAGTAAGTAAGTAAGTAAGTGGGTAAGTAAGTAAGTGGGTAACTAAGTAAGTAAGTAAGTAAGTGGGTAAGCAAATAAGTAAGTAAGTAAGTGGTTAAGCAAGTAAGTAAGTAGGTAAGTAAGTGGGAAAGTGAGTAAGCAAGTGGGTAAGTAGGTTAGAGGGTAAGTGGCTAAGTAAGTGGGTAAGTAGGTGAGTGGGTAAATAAGCAAGAGGGTAAGTAAGTGAGTGGGTTAGTAAGTGTGTAAGTAAGTAAGTGGGTAAGTGGGTAACTAAGTAAGTGGGTAAGTAAGTGGGTAGGTAAGTAAGTGGGTAAGTAATTAAGTGGTTAAGTAAGTTAGTGGGTAAGTAAGTAAGTAAGTCGGTAAGTGGTTAAGTTAGTGGGTAAGTAGTTAAGTAAGTGGGTAAGTAAGTTAGTGGGTAAGTAAGTGGGTAAGTGGCTAAGTAAGTGGATAACTAAGTAAATGGGTAAGTAATAGGGTAAGTCGGTAAGTAAGTGGGTAAGTAAGTAAGTGGGTAGGTAAGTAAGTGAGTAAGTGGGTATGTAAGTGGGCAACTAAGTAAGTGGGAAAGTAAGTGGCTAAATAAGTAAGGAGGGGGTAAGTAAGTGGGTAGTAAGTAAGTGGCTAAGTAAGTACGTGGGTAAGTAAGTGGGTGACTGCGTTACTAAGTAAGTGGGTAAGTAAGTGGGTCACTAACTAAGTGGGTTTGTAACTGGGTAAGTGGGTAAGTAAGTAAGTGGCTAGTAAGTAAGTGGGTAGGTAAGTGGCTATAAAAGTAAGTGGTTAAGTTAGTTAGTGGGTAATTAAGTGGGTAGGTAAGTAAGTGAGTAAGCAAGCAAGTGGGTAAGTGAGCATGTAAGTGGGTAAGTGAGTCGGTAAGTGGATAAGTAAGTAAGTGGGTATGTAAGTAAGTGGGTAACTAAGTAAGTAAGTAGATAAGTAAGTGAGTGGGTAAGTAAGTGGGTAAGTAAGTGGGTAAGTAACCAAGTGGGTAAGTAAGTGGGTAAGTAAGTTGGTAAGTAAGTATATAAGTAAGTGGGTAAGTAAGTGGGTAAGTAAGTCGGTAAGTGGCTAAGTAAGTAAGTGGGTAAGTAAGTAAGTGGATAAATAAGTAAGTGGGTATGTAAGTAAGTGGATAAGTGGGTAACTAAGTAAGTGGGTAAGTAAGTAATTAACTGGGTTAGTAAGTGGGTAACTAAGTAAGTGGGTTAGTAAGTAAGTGGGTAATTAAGTAAGTGGGTAAGTATGTAAGTGCGTAAGTAAGTTAGTGGGTAAGTAAGTGGGTATGTAAGTAAGTGGGTAAGTAAGTAAGTGGGTAAGTAAGTGGGTAAGTAAGTAAGTGGATAAGTGGGTAAGTGAGTAATTAAGTAAGTGGATAAGTGAGTAATTAAGTAAGTGGCTAAGTGAGTAAGTAAGTGGGTAAGTAAGTCGGTAAGTGGCTAAGTAAGTAAATGGGTAAGTAAGTAAGTTGGTAAGTAAGTGGGTAAGTAAGTAAGTAAGTGGATAAGTGGGTAACTAAGTGGGTAAGTAAGTAATTAACTGGGTAAGTAAGTATGTGAGTAAGTTAGTAAGTGGGTAACTAAGTAAGTGGGTAAGTGGGATAGTAAGTGGGTAATTAAGTAAGTGGGTAATTAAGTGGGTAAGTAAGTGGGTAAGTAAGTAAGTGGTTAACTAAGTAAGGGGGTAAGTAAGTAAGTGGGTAGGTAAGTAAGTTTGTAATTAAGTATATAAGTAAGTGGGTAACTAATGCGGTAAGTAAGTGGGTAAGTAAGTAAGTGGCTAGGTAAGTACGTGGGTAAGTAAGTATGTGGGTAACTAAGTCAGTGGCTTAGTAAGTGAGTAAGTGGGTAAGTAAGTAGGTGGATAAGTGGGTAAGTAAATGGGTTAGTTAGTAAGTGGGTAAGTAAGTAAGTGGGTAAGTCGGTAAGCAATCAAGTAAGTGGGTAAGTAAGTTAGTGAGTAAATAAGTAAGTGGATAAGTAAGTGGGTAAGTAAGTGGGTAACTAAGTAAGTAAGTAAGTACGTGGGTAAGTTAGTGGGTAAGTGGATAAGTAAGTGGGTAAGTAAGTAAGTGGGTAAATAAGCAAGAGGGTAAGTAAGTAAGTGGGTTAGTAAGTGTGTAAGTAAGTAATTGGGTAAGTGGGTAACTAAGTAAGTGGGTAAGTAAGTGGATAGGTAAGTAAGTGGGTAAGTAATTAAGTGGTTAAGTAAGTTAGTGGGTAAGTAAGTAAGTAAGTAAGTCGGTAAGTGGTTAAGTTAGGGGGTAAGTAGTTAAGTAAGTGGGTAAGTAAGTTAGTGGGTAAGTAAGTGGGTAAGTGGCTAAGTAAGTGGGTAACTAAGTAAATGGGTAAGTAATAGGGTAAGTCGGTAAGTAAGTAATTGGGTAAGTAAGTAAGTGGGTAGGTAAGTAAGTGAGTAAGTGGGTATGTAAGTGGGCAACTAAGTAAGTGGGAAAGTAAGTGGCTAAATAAATAAGGAGGGGGTAAGTAAGTGGGTAGTAAGTAAGGGGCTAAGTAAGTACGTGGGTAAGTAAGTGGGTGACTGCGTTACTAAGTAAGTGGCTTATTAAGTGGGTAAGTAAGTGGGTAACTAACTAAGTGGGTTTGTAACTGGGTAAGTGGGTAAGTAAGTAAGTGGGTAAGTAAGTGGCTAAGGGATTAAGTTAGTAAGTGGGTAAGTGTGAAAGTAAGTAAGTGGGTAATTGGCAAAGTAAGTGGGTAAGTGGGTGACTAAGTAAGTGGCTTAGTAAGTGGTTAAGTAAGTAAGTGGGTAACTATGTAAGTGGGTAAGTAAGTAAGTGGCTAGGTAAGTAAGTGGATAAGTGGGTAATTGGGAAAGTAAGTAAGTGGGAAAGTGGGTAAGTGAGTAAGCAAGTAAGTGGGTAAGTCAGTAAGTGGGTAAGTTAGTAAGTGAGTAAGTAATTAAGTGGCTAAGTGAGTAAGTAAGTAAGTGGGTAAGTAAGTCGGTAAGTGGCTAAGTAAGTAAGTGGGTAAGTAAGTAATTGGGTAAGTAAATAAGTGGGTATGTAAGTAAGTTCGTAAGTAAGTGGGTAAGTAAGGAAGTGGGTAATGAAGGGGGTAAGTGGCTAAGTAAGTAAGTGGGTATGTAAGTCGGTAAGTGGCTATGTAAGTAAGTAAGTGGGTAATTAAGTGGGTAGGTAAGTAAGTGGGTAAGTGAGTAAGTAAGCAAGTGGATAGGTGTTTAAATGGGTAAGTAAGTCGGTAAGTGGCTAAGTAAGTAAGTGCGTAAGTGGATAAGTAAGTGGATAAGTGGGTAACTAAGTAAGTAAGTGAGTAAGTAAGTAAGTGGATAAGTGGGTAAGTAAGTAAGTGGGGTAGTTAGTTAGTGGGTAAGTAAGTAAGTGGGTAAGTCGGTAAGCAATCAAGTAAGTGGGTAAGTAAGTTAGTGGGTAAGTAAGAAAGTGGGTAAGTAAGTAAGTAAGTGGGTAACTAAGTAAGTAAGTAAATAGGTAAGCAAGTAAGTAGGTAAGCAAGTAAGTAAGTAGGTAAGTAAGTGGGCAAGTGAGTAAGTAAGTAAGTGGGTAAGTGGCTAAGTAAGTGGATAAGTAGGTAAGTGGGTAAACAAGCAAGTGGGTAAGTGGGTAAGTTGGCTAGTAAGTGTGTAAGTAAGTAAGTGGGTAACTAAGTAAGTAAGTGAGTAGGTAAGTAAGTGGGTAAGTAAGTAAGTGGGTAAGTGGGTAAGTAATTAAGTGGGTAAGTAAGTTAGTGGGTAAGTAAGTGAGTCGGTAAGTGGCTAAGTAAGTGGGTAAGTGGATAAGTAAGTGGGTAAGTCAGTTGGTAAGTAAGTGGGTAAGTAAGTTAGTGGGTAAGTGAGTAAGTGGGTAAGAAAGTGGCTTAGTAAGTGGGTAAGAAAGTGGCTTAGTAAGTGGGTAAGTGGCTAAGTAAGTGGGTAAGTCAGTTGGTAAGTAAGTGGGTAAGTAAGTTAGTGGGTAAGTGAGTATAAGTGGGTAAGAAAGTAAGTGGTTAAGTTAGTGGGTAAGTGGTTAAGTAAGTAAGTGGGTAAGTAAGTTAGTGGGTAAGTGGCTAAGTAAGTGGGTAACTAAGTAAATGGGTAAGAAATAGGGTAAGTCGGTAAGTAAGTAAGTGGGTAGGTAAGTAAGTGAGTAAGTAAGTAAGTGGGTATGTAAGGGGGTAATTAAGTGGACAAATAAGTTAGTGGGTAAGAAGGTGAGTGGGTAAGCCAGTAAGTGGATAACTGGGTAAGTAAGTTGGTAAGTAAGAAAGTGGTTAAGTAAGAAAGTGGGTAACTAAGTAAGTGGGTAAGTAAGTGGGTAAGTAAGTAAGTTTGTAAGTAAGAAAGTGGGTAAGTGAGTAAGTAAGTATGTGGGTAAGCGGTTAAGTAAGTAAGTAAGGGGGTAAGTAAGTGGGTAAGTAAGTGGCTACGTAAGTAAGTGCGTAAGTAAATAAGTGGGTATGTTAGTGGATAAGTAAGTCGGCAACTAAGTAAGTGGGAAAGTAAGTAAGTGGGTAAGTGGCTAAATAAGTAAGGAGGGGGTAAGTAAGTGGCTAAGTAAGTACGTGGGTAAGTAAGTGGGTAACTGCGTAACTAAGTAAGTGGCTTAGTAAGTGGGTAACTAACTAAATGGGTTTGTAAGCGGGTAAGTGGGTAAGTAAATAAGTGGGTAAGTAATTAAGTGGGTAAGTTAGTCGATAAGTAAGTAAGTTGGTAAGTGGCTAAGTAAGTAAGTGGGTAAGTGGCTAAGTAAGTGGGTAAGTCAGTTGGTAAGTAAGTGGGTAAGTGAGTAAGTAAATAGGTAAGTAAGTAAGTGGGTAAGAAAGTAAGTGGTTGAGTTAGTGGGTAAGTGGTTAAGTAAGTAAGTGGGTAAGTTAGTTAGTGGGTAAGTAAGTAAATGGGTATGTAAGTGGGTAATTAAGTGGACAAGTTAGTGGGTAAGTAAGTGGGTAAGTGGCTAAGTAAGTGGGTAAGCAAGTAAGGGAGTAACTGGGTAAGGAAGTTGGTAAGTAAGAAAGTGGTTAAGTAAGTAAGTGGGTAACTAAGTAGGTGGGTAAGTAAGTAAGTGGGTAAGTTAGTAAGTTTGTAAGTAAGAAAGTGGGTAAGTGGTTAAGTAAGTAAGTAAGGGGGTAAGTAAGTTGGTAAGTAAGTGGCTACGTAAGTAAGTGCGTAAGTTAATAAGTGGGTATGTTAGTGGATAAGTAAGTGGGCAACTAAGTAAGTGGGAAAGTAAGTAAGTTGGTAAGTAAGTGGGTAAGTAAGTAAGTGGGTAACTAAGTGGGTAAGTAAGTAATTAACTGGGTAAGTAAGTATGTGAGTAAGTTAGTAAGTGGGTAACTAAGTAAGTGGGTAAGTGGGTTAGTAAGTAAGTGGGTAATTAAGTAAGTGGGTAATTAAGTGGGTAAGTGCGTAAGTAAGTTAGTGGGTAAGTAAGTGGGTATGTAAGTAAGTGGGTAAGTAAGTAAGTGGGTAAGTAAGTGGGTAAGTAAGTAAGTGGTTAACTAAGTAAGGGGGTAAGTAAGTAAGTGGGTAGGTAAGTAAGTTTGTAAGTAAGTATATAAGTAAGTGGGTAACTAAGTAAGTGGGTAAGTAATTGAGTGGGTAAGTATGTTAGTGGGTAAGTAAGTAAGGGGGTAAGTAAGTGGGTAAGTATGTAAGTAAGTGGGTAACTAATGCGGTAAGTAAGTGGGTAAGTAAGTAAGTGGCTAGGTAAGCACGTGGGTAAGTAAGTATGTGGGTAACTAAGTCAGTGGCTTAGTAAGTGAGTAAGTGGGTAAGTAAGTAGGTGGATAAGTGGGTAAGTAAATGGGTTAGTTAGTAAGTGGGTAAGTAAGTAAGTGGGTAAGTCGGTAAGCAATCAAGTAAGTGGGTAAGTAAGTTAGTGAGTAAATAAGTAAGTGGCTAAGTAAGTGGGTAAGTAAGTGGGTAACTAAGTAAGTAAGTAAGTGGGTAAGCAAGTAAGTAAGTAGGTAAGTAAGTGGGAAAGTGAGGAAGTAAGTGGGTAAGTAAGTTAGTGGGTAAGTGGCTAAGTAAGTGGGTAAGTAGGTAAATAAGCAAGAGGGTAAGTAAGTAAGTGGGTAGGTAAGTAAGTGGCTAAGTAATTAAGTGGTTAAGTAAGTTAGTGGGTAAGTAAGTAAGTAAGTAAGTCGGTAAGTGGTTAAGTTAGGGGGTAAGTAGTTAAGTAAGTGGGTAAGTAAGTTAGTGGGTAAGTAAGTGGGTAAGTGGCTAAGTAAGTGGGTAACTAAGTAAATGGGTAAGTAATAGGGTAAGTCGGTAAGTAAGTAATTGGGTAAGTAAGTAAGTGGGTAGGTAAGTGAGTAAGTGGGTATGTATGTGGGCAACTAAGTAAGTGGGAAAGTAAGTGGCTAAATAAGTAAGGAGGGGGTAAGTAAGTGGGTAGTAAGTAAGTGGCTAAGTAAGTACGTGGGTAAGTAAGTGGGTGACTGCGTTACTAAGTAAGTGGCTTAGTAAGTGGGTAAGTAAGTGGGTAACTAACTAAGTGGGTTTGTAACTGGGTAAGTGGGTAAGTAAGTGGCTAAGGGATTAAGTTAGTAAGTGGGTAAGTGTGAAAGTAAGTAAGTGGGTAATTGGCAAAGTAAGTGGGTAAGTGGGTGACTAATGCGGTAAGTAAGTGGGTAAGTGGCTAAGTAAGTGGGTAACTAAGTAAATGGGTAAGTAATAGGGTAAGTCGGTAAGTAAGTAATTGGGTAAGTAAGTAAGTGGGTAGGTAAGTAAGTGAGTAAGTGGGTATGTAAGTGGGCAACTAAGTAAGTGGCTAAATAAGTAAGGAGGGGGTAAGTAAGTGGGTAGTAAGTAAGTGGCTAAGTAAGTACGTGGGTAAGTAAGTGGGTGACTGCGTAACTAAGTGGCTTAGTAAGTGGGTAAGTAAGTGGGTAAGGGATTAAGTTAGTAAGTGGGTAAGTGTGAAAGTAAGTGGGTAAGTGGGTGACTAAGTAAGTGGCTTAGTAAGTGGGTAAGTAAGTAAGTGGGTAAGTGGGTAACTATGTAAGTGGGTAAGTAAGTAAGTGGCTAGGTAAGTAAGTGGATAAGTGGGTAATTGGGAAAGTAAGTAAGTGGGAAAGTGGGTAAGTGAGTAAGCAAGTAAGTGGGTAAGTCAGTAAGTGGGTAAGTGAGTAAGTGAGTAAGTAATTATGTGGCTAAGTGAGTAAGTAAGTGGGTAAGTAAGTAATTGGGTAAGTAAATAAGTGGGTATGTAAGTAAGTGGGTAATTAAGTGGTTAGGTAAGTAAGTGGGTAAGTGAGTAAGTAAGCAAGTGGATAGGTGTTTAAATGGGTAAGTAAGTCGGTAAGTGGATAAGTAAGTAACTGCGTAAGTGGATAAGTAAGTGGCTAAGTGGGTAACTAAGTAAGTAAGTGGGTAAGTAAGTAAGTGGATAAGTGGGTAAGTAAGTAAGTGGATGAGTGGGTAAGTAAGTAAGTGGGTTAGTTAGTTAGTGGGTAAGTAAGTAAATGGGTAAGTCGGTAAGCAATCAAGTAAGTGGGTAAGTAAGTTAGTGGGTAAGTAAGTGGCTAAGGGATTAAGTTAGTAAGTGGGTAAGTGTGAAAGTAAGTAAGTGGGTAATTGGCAAAGTGAGTGGGTAAGTGGGTGACTAAGTAAGTGGCTTAGTAAGTGGGTAAGTAAGTAAGTGGGTAACTATGTAAGTGGGTAAGTAAGTAAGTGGCTAGGTAAGTAAGTGGGTAAGTAAGTGGATAAGTGGGTAATTGGGAAAGTAAGTAAGTGGGAAAGTGGGGAAGTGAGTAAGCAAGTAAGTGGGTAAGTCAGTAAGATGGTAAGTGAGTAAGTGAGTAAGTAATTAAGTGGCTAAGTGAGTAAGTAAGTAAGTGGGTAAGTAAGTCGGTAAGTGGATAAGTAAGTAAGTGGGTAAGTAAGTAATTGGGTAAGTAAATAAGTGGGTATGTAAGTAAGTGGGTAATTAAGTGGTTAGGTAAGTAAGTGGGTAAGTGAGTAAGTAAGCAAGTGGATAGGTGTTTAAATGGGTAAGTAAGTCGGTAAGTGGATAAGTAAGTAAGTGCGTAAGTGGATAAGTAAGTGGGTAAGTGGGTAAGTGGGTAAGTAAGTAAGTGGATAAGTGGGTAAGTAAGTAAGTGGGTTAGTTAGTTAGTGGGTAAGTAAGTAAATGGGTAAGTCGGTAATCAATTAAGTAAGTGGGTAAGTAAGTAAGTAAGTGGGTAACTAAGTAAGTAGGTAAATAGGTAAGCAAGTAAGTAGGTAAGCAAGTAAGTAGGTAAGTAAGTGGGCAAGTGAGTAAGTAAGTAAGTGGGTAAGTGGCTAAGTAAGTGGCTAAGTAAGTGGATAAGTAAGTGGATAAGTAGGTAAGTGGGTAAACAAGCAAGTGAGTAAGTGGGTAAGTTGGCTAGTAAGTGTGTAAGTAAGTAAGTGGGTAACTAAGTAAGTAAGTGAGTAGGTAAGTAAGTGGGTAAGTAAGTAAGTGGGTAAGTAATTAAGTGGGTAAGTAAGTTAGTGGGTAAGTAAGTGAGTCGGTAAGTAAGTGAGTCGGTAAGTAAGTGGGTAAGTGGCTAAGTAAGTGGGTAAGTCAGTTGGTAAGTAAGTGGGTAAGTAAGTTAGTGGGTAAGTGAGTAAGTAAATATGTAAGTGGGTAAGAAAGTAAGTGGTTAAGTAAGTGGGTAAGTGGCTAAGTAAGTGGGTAACTAAGTAAATGGGTAATAAATAGGGTAAGTCGGTAAGTAAGTAAGTGGGTAGGTAAGTAAGGGAGTAAGTAAGTAAGTGGGTATGTAAGTGGGTAATTAAGTGGACAAATAAGTTAGTGGGTAAGAAGGTAAGTGGGTAAGTGGCTAAGTAAGTGGGTAAGCCAGTAAGTGGGTAACTGGGTAAGTAAGTTGGTAAGTAAGAAAGTGGTTAAGTAAGTAAGTGGGTAACTAAGTAAGTGGGTCAGTAAGTGGGTAAGTAAGTAAGTTTGTAAGTAAGAAAGTGGGTAAGTGAGTAAGTAAGTAAGTGGGTAAGCGGTTAAGTAAGTAAGTAAGGGGGTAAGTAAGTGGGTAAGCAAGTGGCTACGTAAGTAAGTGCGTAAGTAAATAAGTGGGTATGTTAGTGGATAAGTAAGTCGGCAACTAAGTAAGTGGGAAAGTAAGTAAGTGGGTAAGTGGCTAAATAAGTAAGGAGGGGGTAAGTAAGTGGCTAAGTAAGTACGTGGGTAAGTAAGTGGGTAACTGCGTAACTAAGTCAGTGGCTTAGTAAGTGGGTAACTAACTAAATGGGTTTGTAAGCGGGTAAGTGGGTAAGTAAATAAGTGGGTAAGTAATTAAGTGGGTAAGTTAGTGGATAAGTAAGTAAGTTGGTAAGTGGCTAAGTAAGTAAGTGGGTAAGTGGCTAAGTAAGTGGGTAAGTCAGTTGGTAAGTAAGTGGGTAAGTGAGTAAGTAAATAGGTAAGTAAGTAAGTGGATAAGAAAGTAAGTGGTGGAGTTAGTGGGTAAGTGGTTAAGTAAGTAAGTGGGTAAGTTAGTTAGTGGGTAAGTAAGTGGGTAAGTGGCTAAGTAAGTGGGCAACTAAGTAAATGGGTAAGTAATAGGGTAAGTCGGTAAGTAAGTAAGTGGGTAAGTAAGTGGGTAGGTAAGTAAGTGATAAGTAAGTAAATGGGTATGTAAGTGGGTAATTAAGTGGACAAGTTAGTGGGTAAGTAAGTGGGTAAGCAAGTAAGTGAGTAACTGGGTAAGGAAGTTGGTAAGTAAGAAAGTGGTTAAGTAAGTAAGTGGGTAACTAAGTAAGTGGGTAAGTAAGTAAGTGGGTAAGTAAGTAAGTTTGTAAGTAAGAAAGTGGGTAAGTGGTTAAGTAAGTAAGTAAGGGGGTAAGTAAGTTGGTAAGTAAGTGGCTACGTAAGTAAGTGCGTAAGTTAATAAGTGGGTATGTTAGTGGATAAGTAAGTGGGCAACTAAGTAAGTGGGAAAGTAAGTAAGTGGGTAAGTGGCTAAATAAGTAAGGAGGGGGTAAGTAAGTGGCTAAGTAAGTACGTGGGTAAGTTAGTGGGTTAGTAAGTAAGTAAGTGGGTAACTAAGTAAGTAAGTGGGTAACTAACTAAGTGGGTTTGTAAGTGGGTAATTGGGAAAGTAAGTAAGTGGGAAAATGAGTAAGTAATTAAGTGGCTAAGTGAGTAAGTAAGTGGGTAAGTGAGTGGGTAAGTAAGTGGGTAAGTAAGGGGGTAAGTAAGTAAGTGGCTAAGTAAGTACGTGGGTAAGTAAGTAAGTGGGTAACTAAGTGGGTAAGTAAGTAAGTGGGTAACTAAGTAAGTGGGCAAGTAAGTAAGTGGGTAAGTAAGTGGGTAAGTAAGTGGGTAAGTAAGTGGGTAAGTAAGTGGGTAAGTAAGGGGGTAAGTAAGTGAGTAAGTATGTAAGTGGGTAAGTAAGTAAGTGGCTAAGTAAGTAAGTGGCTAAGTAAGTACGTGGGTAAGTAAGTAAGTGGGTAACTAAGTGGGTAAGTAAGTAAGTGGGTAACTAAGTAAGTGGTTAAGTAAGTGGGTAGGTAAGTAAGCAAGTAAGTAAGTAGGTAAGTAAGTGAGTAAGTAAGTGGGTAAGTGGTTAACTTAAGAAGTGGGTAAGTGGGTTAGTAAGTGGGTAAGTGGTTAAGTAAGTAAGTAAGTGGCTAGGTAAGTACGTGGATAAGTAAGTGGGTTATTAAGTGAGTAAGTAAGTGGGTAAGTAAGTATGTGGATAAGTGGGTAAGTATGTAAGTGGCTAGGTAAGTAAGTGTTTTAGTAAGTGGGTAAGTAAGTTAGTAGGTAAGTAAGTTGGTCAGTAAGTGGGTAACTGGGTAAGTAAGTGGGTAAGTAAGTAGGTAACTAAGTGGGTAAGTAAGTAAGTGGGTAAGTGAGTAAGTAAGTAGGTAAGTGAGTCAGTAAGTAATTGGGTAATTGGTTAAGTAAGTTAGTGGGTAAGTGGCTAAGTATGTGGCTAAGTAAGTGGGTGAGTAAGTTAGTGGGTAAGTAAGTGGGTAAGTAAGTGGCTAGGTAAGTAAGTGGGTAAGGAAATGGGTAAGACTGTAAGTAAGTCGGTAAGTGGATAAGTAAGTAAGTGGGTAAGTGGGTAAAAGAGTAAGTGGATAAGTGAGTAAGTAAGTAACTGTGTAAGTAAGTAAGTGAGTAAGTGGATAAGAGGGTAAGTAAGTGGGTAAGTAAGTGGGTAAGTAAGTCGGTAAGTGGCTAAGTAATTAAGTGGGTACTTAAGTAAGTGGGTAAGTGGCTAAGTCAGTAAGTGGGTAACTAAGTAAGTAAGTAAGTAAGTAAGCGGGTAAGTTTGTAAGTGGGTAAGTAAGGAAGTGGGTAAGTAAGGAAGTGGGTAAATAAGTAAGTAAGTGGGTAAGTAAGTTGGTAAGTAAGTGGCTAAGTAAGTAAGTGGGTAAGTAAGTAAGTAAGTGGGTAAGTAAGTGGGTAAGTAAGTAAGTAAGTGGGTAAGTAAGTAAGTGGGTAAGTGGGTCAGTAAGTGGTTAAGTAAGTGGCTAAGTAAGTGGGTAAGTAAGTTAGTGGGCAAGTAAGTGGGTAGGTAAGTATGTGGGTAAGACTGTAAGTAAGTCGGTAAGAGGATAAGTAAGTGGGTAAGTATGTGGGTAAAAGAGTAAGTGGGTAAGTGAGTAAGTAAGTAAGTGTGTAAGTAAGTAGGTGAGTAAGTGGGTAAGTAAGTGGGTAAGTAAGTGGGTAAGTAAGTTGGTAAGTAAGTAGGTAAGTAAGTAAGTAAGTGGGTCAGTAAGGGGGTAAGTAAGTAAGTAAGGGGGTAAGTAAGTGGGTAAGTAAGTAAGTAACTAGGTAAGTGGGTAAGTAAGTGGCTAAGTGGGCAACCAAATAAGTAAGTGGATAAGTAAGTAAGTGAGAAGTAAGTAAGTGGGTAAGTAACTAAGTAAGTGGGTAAGTGGCTTATTAAGTAAGTGGATAAGAGTGTAAGTAAGTGCGTAAGGAAGTAAGGAAGTAAGTGGCTAAGTAAGGGGGTAAGTAAGTAAGTAAGTGGGTAAGTAAGTGGGTAAGTAAGTGGGTAAGTAAGTAAGTAAGTAGGTAAGTGGCTTATTAAGTAAGTGGGTAAGACGGTAACTAAGTAAGTAAGTGGGTAAGTAACTAAGTGGGTAAGTAAGGGGGTAATTAAGTTGGTAAGTAAGTAAGTCGGCAAGTAAGTAGGTGGGTATGTAAATGGTTAACTAAGTAAGTGGGTAAGTAAGCAAGTGGGTAGGTAAGTGGATAGGTAAGTGGGTAGGTAAGTGGGTAGGTAAGTGGGTAACTAAGTAAGTGGGTAAGTCAGTGGGTAACTGGCAAAGTAAGCAAGTGGGTAAGTAAGTGGGTAAGTAAGTTGGTAAGTAACTAAGTGGGTAAGTAAGTAAGTGGATAAGTAAGTGGGTAAGTAAGTTAGTGGGTAAGTAAGTAAGTGAGTACGTAAGTAAGTGGATAAGTAAGTAGGTAGCTGGGTAAGTAAGTAAGTGGGTAAGTAAGTGGGGAAGTGGGACAGTAAGTAAGTGGGTAATTGGAAAAGTAAGTAAGTGAATAAGTAAGTAAGTGGGTAAGTAAGTATATAAGTGGGTAAGTGAGTAATTATGTAAGTGGCTAAGTGAGTAAGTAAGTGGGTAAGTAAGTCGGTAAGTGGCTAAGTAAGTGAGTAAGTGGGTAAGTGGGTAAGTAAGTAAGTGGATAAGTAAGTGGGTAAGTAAGTGGGTAAGTAAGTAAGTGGTTAAGTATGTAAGCGGATAAGTAAGTGGGCAACTAAGTGGGAAAGTAAGTGGGTAAGTGGCTATGTAAGTAAGGGGGTAAGTAAGTAAGTGGGTAAGTAAATAAGTGGGTAAGTGAGTAAGTAGGTAAGAGGGTAAGTAAGTTAGTGGGTAAGTAAGTAAGTGAGTACGTAAGTGGGTAAGTAAGTGGCTAAGTGAGTAAGTAAGTGGGTAAGTAAGTCGGTAAGTTGCTAAGTAAGTAAGTGGGTAAGTTAGTAAGTAAGTGGGTAAGTAAGTAAGGGGTAAGTAAGTGGGTAAGTAAGTAAGTGGATAAGTAAGTGGGTAAGTAAGTTAATAAGTAAGTAAGTGGATAAGTAAGTGGGTAAATAAGTGGATAAGTGCGCAAATATGTAAGTGGGTGAGTAAGTACGTGGATAAGTAAGTAGGTAGCTGGGTAAGTAAGTAAGTCGGTAAGGAGGTTAGTAAGTGCGTAAGTAAGTAAGTGGGTAAGTGGAAAAGTAAGTTAGTGTGTAAGTGGGAAAGTAAGTAAGTGGGTAATTGGAAAAGTAAGTAAGTGAATAAGTAAGTGGATAAGTGGCTAAGTGAGTAATTATGTAAGTGGCTAAGTGAGTAAGTAAGTGGGTAAATAAGTCGGTAAGTTGCTAAGGAAGTGAGTAAGTAAGGTGTGAGTAAGTAATTGGGTATGTAAATGGGTAAGTAAGTAAATAGGTAAACGAGTAAGTAAGTGGGTAAGTAAGTAAGTGGGTAAGTGGTTAAGTTAGTGGGTAAATGGGTAAGTAAGTAGATAAGTGGGTAAGTAAGTAGATAAGTGGTTAAGTAAGTTAGTGGGTAAGTAAGTAACAAAGTGGGTAAGTGGCTTAGTAAGTGGGTAATTAAGTAAATGGGTAAGTAAGGGGGTAAGTCGGAAAGTAAGTGGGTAAGTAAGTAAGTGGGTAGGTAAGTAAGTAAGTAAGTGGGTATGTAAGTGGGTAAGTAAGTGAGTAAGTAAGTTAGTGGGTAAGTAAGTAAGCGGGTAAGTGGCTAAGTAAGTAAGTCGGTAAGTGTGTATGTAAGAAAGTGGGTAAGTAAGTGGGTAAGTAAGTGGGTAAGTAAGTGGGTAAGTAATTAAGTGGGTAAGTAAGTTAGTGGGTAAGGGGCTGAGTATGTGGGTAAGTAAGTTGGTAAGTAAGTGGGTAAGTAAGTAAATGGGTAAGTGAGTAAGTAAATAGGTAAGTGAGTAAGTGGGTAAGTAAGTGGTTAAGTTAGTGGGTAAGTGGATAAGTAAGTAAGTGGGTAAGTAAGTAAGTGAGTAAGTAAGTAAGTGGGTAAGTAGGTAAGTGGCTAAGTAAGTAAGTAGGTAAGTAAGTGGGCAAGTCAGTAAGTAAGTGGGTAAGTGGGTTAGTAAGTGTGTAAGTAAGTAAGTGGGTAAGTAAGTAAGTAAGTAAGTCGGTAAGTGGTTAAGTAAGTAAATGGGTAAGTATGTGGGTAAGTAAGTTGGTAAGTCAGTGGGTAAGTAAGTAAATGGGTAATTGAGTAAGTAAATAGGTAAGTGAGTAAGTAAGTAAGTGGGTAAGTAAGTAAGTGGTTAAGTTAGTGGGTAAGTGGGTAAGTAAGTAAGTGAGTAAGTAAGTTAGTGGGTAAGTAAGTGGGTAAGTGGATAAGTAAGTGGGTAACTAAGTAAATGGGTAAGTAATAAGGTAAGTCGCGTAAGTGCGTAAGTTTGTAAGTGGGTAAGTAAGGAATTGGGTAAGTTGGTAAGTAAGGAAGTGGGTAAGTAAGTAAGTAAGTGGGTAAGTAAGTGGGTAAGTAAGTAGGTAAGTGGGTAAGTGGGCAACTAAATAAGTAAGTGGATAAGTAAGTAAGTGAGAAGTAAGTAAGTGGGTAAGTGGCTTAGTAAGTAAGTGGGAAAGAGGGTAAGTAAGTGGGTAAGGAAGTAAGTGGGTAACTAAGTAAGTAAGTGGGTAAGTAACTAAGTGGGTAAGTAAGGGGGTAATTAAGTTGGTAAGTAAGTAAGTAGGCAAGTAAGTAGGTGGGTAAGTAAATGGTTAACTAACTTAGTGGGTAAGTAAGAAAGTGGGTAGGTAAGTGGGTAGGTAAGTGGGTAACTAAGTAAGTGGGTAAGTAAGTAAGTGGGTAAGTAAGTGGGTAAGTCAGTGGGTAACTGACAAAGTAAGTAAGTCGGTAAGTAAGTAAGTGGGTAAGTAAGTGGGTAAGTAAGTTGGTAGGTAACTAAGTGGGTAAGTAAGTAAGTGGATAAGTAAGTGGGTAAGTAAGTAAGTGGGTAAGTATGTAAGTGGATAAGTGGATTCTGTCTCTCGCGCTCGTTGAAGATAGACGTGTTTTCTAAGCTCGGCATACGGTTTATTTTTTAATTTTTAAAACGTGATTATTGATTTGTGTATTTAAAAAGTAAATACAAGAAAAAGAAAAAAAAAAAATACATGTATGTACATACATACATAAACACACATTTTTTATTCTCGGTGTTGATAAACAATAACAACATAATAATAAGAGCACAACTGTAAACAGTAAAAAAAAAAAAAAAAACTCTTATGAGTGCAAACAGTAGAAATGCATATATCACAGTGAGTGTTAATGAAACAAATGCAGAAATAAAAAAAAAGAATCGATGATAGCAAATACCTAACGGCTAAACCTATTACTCGCACGCGATCCCTCTCGCCGTCTGTATTTGGTAACACGGTTGATACAATAACAGATATAAAACCTGCTAGCGTTGCCTCAACAACAAAAACAATTTTAATAAGTGATGTAAATATTAACCCCCAATCAGGCATAATAGAAAACTCAGTATCACCTTCGGTGTCTAATAATACGGTTGATATTAATACAATAAAAAATATAAAACCTGCAAGCGGTGCCTCAGCGGCAAAAACGATTGTAATAAGTGATGAAAATATTACCCCCAAATCAGGCATGATGGAAAACTCAGCTCCACAAGTAAAAAGTGGTCATAAGCCTCCAGTACAAGTAGGTATTGATAGGTACATAACAGTGCTTAAACGGGGTCGCAGCCCAACCTCTTCAGCAGTTGCTTCGGTCTCAAAAGTCTTAAAAGATGGTACAGCTGATAAAACAAGTTCTCAAAATCGTTTTGCAATGATGAGGAATCTCCGGAAGCACAAAACGTTATCAAATCTTCTAAGCCACCGCCGATATATCTTAGGGAGCAAAACTCAAATGAACTAATAAAGAATATGATCTCGGTAATAGGTGAAAATTCTTTTTATGTAGTTGCAATTAAGCGGGGTAGTATAAATGAGACAAAAATACAAGTTAATCGTGAAGATGACTTTCGTAAGGTAATTACGAAATTAGAGGCACTAAAAAAAAACTTTTATACATACCAACTGAAGAGCAGTAAAGGTCTCCAGGTAGTGATAAAGGGCATTGATTCATGCGTAGACCCAAGTGAGATAAAAACGTTTTTAGAAGAGAAGGGCTTCAAAATAAAAAACGTAATAAATATTAAAAATAGAGAAAAAAATCCCCAGCCACTATTTCGAGTGGAGTTAGAACCCGGCGACGTTAAGCTTAAAAAAAACGAAACGCATCCCATTTACAGTCTGAAATATATCCTGTATAGGAAAATAACGATAGAGGAGCCGCACAAAAGGAACGGTCCCGTGCAATGTTTAAACTGCCAAGAATTTGGTCACACTAAGGCATACTGCCATTTAACCCCTGTTTGCGTTGTATGTGGAGAGTTGCATGGTACAGCTCTCTGCGATAAGTCTAAAAACGACCCCAATGTAAAAAAATGCAGCAACTGTGGTGGTAATCACACTGCCAACTATAGAGGATGCCCTGTATACTCTATAGTCAAGCGCTCGGTTGGAACGAAACCTAATCCCCCTCATATGCAGGTATCACATCAAGTTAACACTAATGACATTCAAGTGCCGCAGCCTAGTAATAACAGAACTTCCTGCGCAAACGTCCTAAAATCAAACCATATTCCAATTCAAGGTGATTTGCCAAATAATGATGAGACTCCAGTTTCTAATTTAAGTCGTCTAGAAAAAACCATGGAAACACTAGTGCAAACAGTAACTACCTTTACGAACACAATGGGTAATATGATGCAGGAAATGTTAAGAATGCAATCGATGTTATTGCAGGCTGTACTAAACAAGCCATGAATTGTTTAAAAATTTGTTTTTGGAACGCAAACGGCATTCGCCAACATAAAAATGAACTAGAATACTTTCTTAAAAGTAAACAAATTGATGTAATGATGGTTTCTGAAACTCATTTGACCTCAAGAAATACGTTTAAAATTAATGGTTATATATTATATGATACCAAGGACCCTCGAGATAGAGCTTGTGGAGGCTCTGCTTTTTTGATAAAAGCCCGAATCAAACACTACTTAATGTGTGATTATCGTGAAGATTATCTGCAAGCAACGAACATTTGTGTTGAAGAGCTAAATCGAAACTTAGTACTTTCATCATTATACTCTCCACCTAGATTTTTAATATCAGAAAGCCAATATTATAAATATTTTAAATCATTAGGACCCTGTTTCCTAGCCGCTGGCGATTACAACGCTAAACATACCTTCTGGGGGTCACGGCTCATAACACCAAAGGGTCGTGTTTTGTACAATATAATGTCTAAAATGGATTTAAATGTGGTCGCGAGTGGTCAACCAACTTATTGGCCTACTGATCAGCAAAAAATTCCAGATGTCATCGATTTTGGCGTGGTTAAAAACATCCCCGCAGAAGCGATTCATATTGAAGCTTCTTTAGAATTATCTTCTGATCACACACCTACACTTCTAACTATAGCAAACCCTAATAGAATTGTATCTCCGTGTGGATACTTAGTGACGTCAGCAACACAAATAAATTGGTTAAAATATAAAAAATATCTCAGTACCCACTGCACTGAAAATATTCCGCTTAGAACACCGGAGAAAGTGAAACTTTCTATTGTAAATTTTGACAATTATCTCAAACTAGCTGTTCAACATTCTAGCATAGCCCGCAAAAACATCAAAAATAGTAAAATATATTCTACAGATGTCGAGCGTCTCTTGACTGAAAAAAGGAGAGCTCGAAGGGAGTGGCAATTGCACAGATCCCCTCAACTTAAAAATTTACTAAAAGAGTGCACAAAAAGGCTAAGAATCTTACTGCAGTCTCAAAAAACGGCTTCTCTGGAAAAATATCGTAAGGAACTTGATGCAACTCCTCAATCTGACTACTCATTATGGCGTGCAGCTAGAAATCTAAAAAGACCAGTTATCACTAAACCGCCATTAAGAAACTTAAATGGAAATTGGGCACGTAATGATATAGAAAAAGGAAATATTTTTGTTAATCATTTGAAAACCGTATTTACCCCTCATACATCTTTCGATACTGCGGTCGAGTTACCACCTGTTGCTGTTGGATCAGCTGTTTCACTAAGTTTTGAGATAAGAGAAATCGAGAAGGCTATTCATGATTTAAACCCCAAGAAAGCCCCTGGTTTTGATAAGATCAGTAACAAAATGCTGTTGGAGCTACCCAGCATAGCAAAGAAAATTATTCTACTAACTTTTAATGCTATTTTACGCCTTGAATACTACCCACAAGAGTGGAAAGCATCCTTAGTTACCATGATACCTAAACCAGGAAAGGATCCAACAAAAGTTGAGTCATATAGACCTATAAGCTTTTTGTCTAATATATCAAAGCTATTTGAGAAACTGCTAGTGTCAAAATTAACGCCGATTTTAAATGAAAACAGATGTATTCCCAATCATCAATTCGGTTTAAGAAGAAAACACAGCACAATTGAACAAACTCATTGAATAGTAAATGTAATAAGAAAAGCCTTTGAAGAAAAAAATATTGCTCAGCACTCTTCAACGACGTGTCTCAAGCTTTTGATAAAGTCTGGGATGAAGGTTTACTACTGAAATTGCAGCAAAACTTACCAGCAAACATACACAAGCTGTTAGAAAGCTACTTAGTCGGGCGTCATTTTATTATTAAAGAAGGCGATTTTTTAAGTTCTCCTCAGCCAATTAACGTCGGAGTCCCACAAGGCAGCATCCTGGGCCCTCTATTATACTTAATTTATACTTCGGACTTGCCAACAAACAGTTACACCCATACCTCAACATTTGCGGACGATACAGCTTTTCTAAGCGTACACGCAAACTGTCAAGAAGCATCTCGTTACTTACAGGATCACATATTTGAACTGGAAAGGTGGTTAAATCAATGGAGGATAAAGATCAATGAGCAAAAATGCGCACATATAACATTCACATTGCGTCGGGAAACATGCCCCCCTATTAAAATCAATAATCAAATAATACCCCAACACTCGCATGTAAAATACCTCGGTATACATCTAGATCGGCGTTTAACGTGGAAATGGCACATAGAAGCAAAATTAACTCAAATGAAACTAAAAGCAATCCAAATTAATTGGCTCATTGGAAGAAATTCTGTTCTTAGTCTCGATTGCAAACTTCTACTTTACAACTCTATCTTAAAGCCAATTTGGTGCTACGGTATTCAGTTATGGGGCACTGCCTCGGCTTCTAACATCGAAAAAATTCAAAGGCGCCAGAATAAACTTCTTCGAATAATCACAGCCGCCCCCTGGTACGTCAAAAACTCAAATATCCACAAGGATCTCAATGTGCCATTAGTAAAAACTATGATAACGAAATATGCAGTAAAATATTTAAAAAGGCTGGAACTGCACCCAAATCCCTTAGCTCGAAATATTTTAAATTATGGCGGCCACACTCGATTAAGAAGAAGAGACACTGCAGCACTCACCCAATCAGATGAGCTGTAAACACCTACATATGTGAACAGAAACCGTGATGACGAAATCTTTTTTGTCCGGCACTGGCAGGACTTAAATCAAATATTAGGTTAAGATTTGATTAATTATTGTTAGTTCATATTTAGTATATGAAGATTCAATAAATAAATACTGAGAAAAAAAAAAAAAAAAAAAAAAAAAAAAAAGTGGATAAGTAAGTGTGTAAGTGGGAAAGTAAGTAAGTGGGTAATCGGAAAAGTAAGTAAGTGTATAAGTAAGTAAGTGGGTAAGTAAGTGGATAAGTGGGTAAGTGAGTAATTATGTAAGTGACTAAGTGAGTAAGTAAGTGGGTAAGTAAGTCGGTAAGTGGCTAAGTAAGTGAGTAAGTGCGTAAGTAAGTAAGTGGGTAAGTAAGTAAGTGGCTAAGTAAGTGGTTAAGTAAGTAAGTGGTTAAGTATGTAAGCGGATAAGTAAGTGGGCAACTAAGTGGGAAAGTAAGTGGGTAAGTGGCTATGTAAGTAAGTAAGGGGGTAAGTAAGTGGGTAAGTAAGTAACTAAGTAAGTGGGTAAGTGGCTTAGTAAGTAAGTGGGTAACTAGGTAAGTAAGTGGGTAAGTAACTAAGTGGGTAAGTAAGGGGGTAGTTAAGTTGGTAAGTAAGTAAGTCGGCAAGTAAGTAAGTGGGTAAGTAAATGGTTAACTAAGTAAGTGGGTTAGTAAGCAAGTGGGTAGGTAAGTGGGTAGGTAAGTGGCTAATTAAGTAAGTGGGTAAGTAAGTAAGTGGGTAAGTATGTAAGTGGGTAAGTAGGTAAGAGGGTAAGTAAGTGGATAAGTGGGTAAGTAAGAAAGTAAGTGGATAAGTAAGTGGGTAATTAAGTAAGGGGGTCAGTGGTTAAGTAAGTAAGTGGCTAAGTACGTAAGTGGGTAAGTACGTAAGTGGGTAACTACGTAAGTGGATAAGTAAGTAGGTAACTGGGTAAGTAAGTGGGTAAGTAAATAAGTGGGTAAGTAAGCAAGTGGGTAAGTAAGTAAGTGGGTAAGTAAGTGGGTAAGTAAATAAGTGGGTAAGTAAGTAAGAGGGTAAGTAAGTTAGTGGGTAAGTAAGTAAGTGAGTACGTAAGTGGGTAAGTAAGTAAGTGGCTAAGTGAGTAAGTAAGTGGGTAAGTAAGTAAGTGGCTAAGTGAGTAAGTGGGTAAGTAAGTCGGTAAGTGGCTAAGTAAGTAAGTGGGTAAGTTAGTAAGTAAGTGGGTAAGTAAGGGGTAAGTAAGTGGGTAAGTAAGTAAGTGGGTAAGTGGATAAGTGCGTAAATAAGTAAGTGGGTGAGTAAGTACGTGGATAAGTAAGTGGATAAGTGCGTAAATAAGTAAGTGGGTGCGTAAGTACGTGGATAAGTAAGTAGGTAGCTGGGTAAGTAAGTAAGTGGGTAAGTGGGAAAGTAAGTAAGTGGGTAATTGGAAAAATAAGTAAGTGAATAAGTAAGTGGATAAGTGGGTAAGTGAGTAATTATGTAAGTGGCTAAGTGAGTAAGTAAGTGGGTAAGTAAGTAAGTGGTTAAGTATGTAAGCGGATAAGTAAGTGGGCAACTAAGTGGGAAAGTAAGTGGGTAAGTTAGTAAGTGGGTAAGTGGCTATGTAAGTAAGTAAGGGGGTAAGTAAGTAGGTAAGTAAGTGGGTAAGTAAGTAGGTAGGTAAGTAAGTAATTAAGTAAGTGGGTAAGTAAGTACGTGGATAAGTAAGTAACTAAGTAAGTGGGTAAGTGGCTTAGTAAGTAAGTGGGTAAGTTTGTAACTGGGTAAGTAAGGAAGTGGGTAAGTGGATAAGTAAGGAAGTGGGTAAGTAAGTAAGCTGGTAAGTAAGTGGGTAAGTAAGTAAGTAAGTGGGTAAGTAAGTAAGTAAGATGGTAAGAAAGTAAGTAGGTAAGTGGGTAAGTAAGTAAGTGGGTAAGTGGGTCAGTAAGTGGCTAAGTAAGTAAGTGGGTAAGTTAGTGAGTAAGTGGGTAAGTAAGGGGTAAGTAAGTGGGTAAGTAAGTAAGTGGGTAAGTGGATAAGTGCGTAAATAAGTAAGTGGGTGAGTAAGTACGTGGATAAGTAAGTGGATAAGTGCGTAAATAAGTAAGTGGGTGCGTAAGTACGTGGATAAGTAAGTAGGTAGCTGGGTAAGTAAGTAAGTGGGTAAGTGGGAAAGTAAGTAAGTGGGTAATTGGAAAAATAAGTAAGTGAATAAGTAAGTGGATAAGTGGGTAAGTGAGTAATTATGTAAGTGGCTAAGTGAGTAAGTAAGTGGGTAAGTAAGTAAGTGGTTAAGTATGTAAGCGGATAAGTAAGTGGGCAACTAAGTGGGAAAGTAAGTGGGTAAGTTAGTAAGTGGGTAAGTGGCTATGTAAGTAAGTAAGGGGGTAAGTAAGTAGGTAAGTAAGTGGGTAAGTAAGTAGGTAGGTAAGTAAGTAATTAAGTAAGTGGGTAAGTAAGTACGTGGATAAGTAAGTAACTAAGTAAGTGGGTAAGTGGCTTAGTAAGTAAGTGGGTAAGTTTGTAACTGGGTAAGTAAGGAAGTGGGTAAGTGGATAAGTAAGGAAGTGGGTAAGTAAGTAAGCTGGTAAGTAAGTGGGTAAGTAAGTAAGTAAGTGGGTAAGTAAGTAAGTAAGATGGTAAGAAAGTAAGTAGGTAAGTGGGTAAGTAAGTAAGTGGGTAAGTGGGTCAGTAAGTGGTTAAGTAAGTAAGTGGGTAAGTAAGTTAGTGGGTAAGTAAGTGTGTAGGTAAGTAAGTGGCTAAGTAAATGGGTAAGACTGTAAGTAAGTCGGTAAGAGGATAAGTAAGTGGGTAAGTGAGTAAGTAAGTGTGTAAGTAAGTGGGTAAGTAAGTGGGTAAGTAAGCCGGTAAGTGGCTAAGTAATTAAGTGGGTAATTAAGTAAGTGGGTAAGTAAGTAAGTGGATAAGTAAGTGGATAACTAAGTAAGTGGGTAACTAAGTAAGTGGGTAAGTAAGTAAGTGGGTAAGTAAGTGGGTAAGTAAGTAAGTGGGAAAGTAAGTGGGTAAGTGGTAAAGTAAGTAAGTGTGTAAGTGGGAAAGTAAGTAAGTGGGTAATTGGAAAAGTAAGTAAGTGAATAAGTAAGTAAGTGGGTAAGTAAGTGGATAATTGGGTAAGTGAGTAATTATGTAAGAGGCTAAGTGAGTAAGTAAGTCGGTAAGTGGCTAAGTGAGTAAGTAAGTAAGTAAGTGAGTAAGTAAGTAAGTGGGTAAGTGGGTAAGTAAGTAAGTGGCTAAGTAAGTGGGTAAGTAAGTAAGTGGTTAAGTATGTAAGCGGATAAGTAACTGGGCAACTAAGTGGGAAAGTAAGTGGGTAAGTGGCTATGTAAGTAAGTAAGGGGGTAAGTAAGTGGGTTAGTAAGTGGGTAAGTAAGTAGGTAGGTAACTAAGTAAGTGGGTAAGTAAGTAAGTGGGTAAGTTTGTAAGTGGGTAAGTAAGGAAGTGGGTAAGTGGCTAAGTCAGTAAGTGGGTAAGTAAGTGGCTAAGTAAGTGGGTAACTAAGTAAGTGGGTAAGTAAGTAAGTGGGTAAGTTTGTAAGTGGGTAAGTAAGGAAGTGGGTAAGTGGGTAAGTAAGGAAGTGGGTAAGTAACTAAGTGGGTAAGTAAGGGGGTAATTAAGTTGGTAAGTAAGTCTCAAAGTAAGTAGCTGGGTAAGTAAATGGTTAACTAAGTAAGTGGGTAAGTAAACAAGTGGGTAGTTAAGTGGGTTGGTAAGTGGATAACTAAGTAAGTGGGTAAGTAAGTAAGTGGGTAAGTATGTAAGTGGGTAAGTAAGTGGGTAAGTCAGTGGGTAAATGGCAAAGTAAGTAAGTCGGTAAGTAAGTAAGGGGGTAAGTAAGTAAGTGGGTAAGTAAGTTGGTAAGTAACTAAGTGGGTAAGTAAGTAAGTGGATAAGTGGGTAAGTAAGTTAGTGGGTAAGTATGTAAGTGAGTACGTAAGTAAGTGGATAAGTAAGCAGGTAGCTGGGTAAGTAAGTAAGTGGGTAAGTAAGTGGGTAAGTAAGTGGGTAAGTGGGTAAGTGGTAAAGTAAGTAAGTGTGTAAGTGGGTAAGTAAGTAAGTGGGTAAGTAAGTGGGTAAGTAAGTAAGTAAGTAAGTAGGTAAGTGGGTAAGTGGGCAACTAAATAAGTGGATAAGTAAGTGAGAAGTAAGTAAGTGGGTAAGTAACTAAGTAAGTGGGTAAGTGGCTTAGTAAGTAAGTGGGTAATAGGGTAAGTAAGTGGGTAAGGAAGTAAGGAAGTAAGTGGATAACTAAGTAAGTGGGTAACTAAGTAAGTAAGTGGGTATGTAACTAAGTGGGTAAGTAAGGGGGTAATTAAGTTGGTAAGTAAGTCGGCAAGTAAGTAGCTGGGTAAGTAAATGGTTAAATAAGTAAGTGGGTAAGTAAGTCGGCAAGTAAGTAGCGGGGTAAGTAAATGGTTAAATAAGTAAGTAGGTAAGTAAGCAAGTGGGTAGGTAAGTGGGTAGGTAAGTGGGTAGGTAAGTGGGTAGGTAAGTGGGTAGGTAAATGGGTAGGTAAGTGGGTTGGTAAGTGGGTAACTAAGTAAGTGGGTAAGTAAGTAAGTGGGTAAGTAAGTAAGTGGGTAAGTAAGTGGGTAAGTAAGTAAGTAAGTAAGTAGGTAAGTGGGTAAGTGGGCAACTAAATAAGTGGATAAGTAAGTGAGAAGTAAGTAAGTGGGTAAGTAACTAAGTAAGTGGGTAAGTGGCTTAGTAAGTAAGTGGGTAAGAGGGTAAGTAAGTGGGTAAGGAAGTAAGGAAGTAAGTGGATAACTAAGTAAGTGGGTAACTAAGTAAGTAAGTGGGTATGTAACTAAGTGGGTAAGTAAGGGGGTAATTAAGTTGGTAAGTAAGTCGGCAAGTAAGTAGCTGGGTAAGTAAATGGTTAAATAAGTAAGTGGGTAAGTAAGTCGGCAAGTAAGTAGCTGGGTAAGTAAATGGTTAAATAAGTAAGTGGGTAAGTAAGCAAGTGGGTAGGTAAGTGGGTAGGTAAATGGGTAGGTAAGTGGGTTGGCAAGTGGGTAACTAAGTAAGTGGCTAAGTAAGTAAGTGGGTAAGTAAGTAAGTGGGTAAGTAAGTAAGTGGGTATGTAAGTAAGTGGGTAAGTAAGTAAGTAAGTGGGTAAGTAAGTAAGTGGGTAAGAAAGTGGGTAAGTCAGTGGGTAACAGGCAAAGTAAGTAAGTCGGTAAGTAAGTAAGTGGGTAAGTAAGTAAGTGGGTAAGTAAGTGGGTAAGTAAGTTGGTAAGTAACTAAGTGGGTAAGTAAGTAAGTGGATAAGTGGGAAGGTAAGTTAGTGGGTAAGTATGTAAGTGAGTACGTAAGTAAGTGGATAAGTAAGTAGGTAGCTGGGTAAGTAAGTAAGTGGGAAAGTAAGTGGGTAAGTGGTAAAGAAGTAAGTGTGTAAGTGGGAAAGTAAGTAAGTGGGTAATTGGAAAAGTAAGTAAGTGAATAAGTAAGTAAGTGGGTAAGTAAGTGGATAATTGGGTAAGTGAGTAATTATGTAAGAGGCTAAGTGAGTAAGTAAGAGGGTAAGTAAGTCGGTAAGTGGCTAAGTGAGTAAGTAAGTGAGTAAGTAAGTAAGTGTGTAAGTGGGTAAGTAAGTAAGTGGCTAAGTAAGTGGGTAAGTAAGTAAGTGGTTAAGTATGTAAGCGGATAAGTAAGTGGGCAACTAAGTGGGAAAGTAAGTGGGTAAGTGGCTATGTAAGTAAGTAAGGGGCTAAGTAAGTGGGTAAGTAAGTGGGTAAGTAAGTAGGTAGGTAAGTAAGCGGCTAAGTAAGTACGTGGGTAAGTAAGTAACTAAGTAAGTGGGTAAGTGGCTTAGTAAGTAAGTGGGTAAGTAAGTAAGTGGGTAAGTGGATAACTAGGTAAGTAAGTGGGTAAGTAACTAAGTGGGTAAGTAAGGGGGTAATTAAGTTGGTAAGTACGTTAGTCGGCAAGTAAGTAAGTGGGTAAGTAAATGGTTAACTAAGTAAGTGGGTTAGTAAGCAAGTGGGTAAGTAAGTAAGTGGGTAAGTATGTAAGTGGGTAAGGAGGTAAGAGGATAAGTAAGTGGGTAAGTAAGTGGATAAGTGGGTAATTAAGTAAGGGGGTCAGTGGTTAAGTAAGTAAGTGGCTAAGTACGTAAGTGGGTAAGTACGTAAGTGGGTAACTGCGTAAGTGGGTAACTACGTAAGTGGGTAACTACGTAAATGGGTAACTACGTAAAAGGCTAAGTATGTGGGTAAGTAAGTGGGTAATTAAAAGGGAAAGTAAATGGGTAAGTAAGTGGGTAACTGGCAAAGTAAGTAAGTGGCTAAGTAAATAAGTGGGTAAGTGGCTAAGTAAGTGGGTAAGTTAGTTAATAATTAAGTAAGTGGGTAAGTAAGTGGATAAGTAAGTAGGTAACTGGGTAAGTAAGTAAGTGGGTAAAGAGGAAAGTAAGTGGGTAAGTAAGTAAGTGGGTAAGTAAGTGGGTAAGTAAGTAAGTGGGTAAGTAAATAAGTGGGTAAGTGGGTAAGTAAGTAAGAGGGTAAGTAAGTTAGTGGGTAAGTAAGTAAGTGAGTACGTAAGTGGGTAAGTAAGTGGCTAAGTGAGTAAGTAAGTGGGTAAGTAAGTAAGGGGTAAGTAAGTGGGTAAGTAAGTAAGTGGGTAAGTGGCTAAATAAGTGGGTAAGTAAGTGGGTAAATAAGTGGATAAGTGCGTAAATAAGTAATTGGGTGAGTAAGTACGTGGATAAGTAAGTAGGTAGCTGGGTAAGTAAGTACGTGGGTAAGTAAGTAAGTGGGTAAGTAAGTAAGTAGGTAGCTGGGTAAGTAAGTAAGTGGGTAAGTAAGTAAGTGGGTAAGGAGGTTAGTAAGTGCGTAAGTTAGTAAGTGGGTAAGTAAGTGGGTAAGTGAGAAAGTAAGTAAGTGTGTACGTGGGAAAGTAAGTATGTGGTTAATTGGAAAAGTAAGTAAGTGAATAAGTAAGTGGATAAGTGGGTAAGTGAGTAATTATGTAAGTGGCTTAGTGAGTAAGTAAGTGGGTAAGTAAGTCGGTAAGTGGCTAAGTAAGTGAGTAAGTAAGGTGTGAGTAAGTAAGTAAGTAAGTGGGTATGTAAATGGGTATGTAAATAGGTAAGTGAGTAAGTAAGTGGGTAAGTAAGTCAGTGGGTAAGTAAGTAAGAAAGTGGGTAAGTGGCTAAGCAAGTGGGTAATTAAGTAAATGGGTAAGTAAGTGGGCAAGTCGGAAAGTAAGTGGGTAGGTAAGTAAGTGGGTAGGTAAGTAAGTAAGTAAGTGGGTATGTAAGTGGGTAAGTAAGTGGGTAAGTAAGTTAGTGGGTAAGTGGCTAAGTAAGTCGGTAAGTGTGTAAGTAAGAAAGTGGGTAAGTGGGTAACTAAGTAAGTGGGTAAGTAATTAAGTGGGTAAGTTAGTGAGTAAGTAGGTAAGTAAGTAAATCGGTAAGTGGTTAAGTAAGTAAGTGGGTAAGTGGCTAAGTATGTGGGTAAGTAAGTTGGTAAGTAAGTAGGTAAGTAAGTAAATGGGTAAGTGAGTAAGTAAATAGGTAAGTGAGTAAGTAAATAGGTAAGTGAGTAAGTGGGTAAGTAAGTAAGTGGTTAAGTTAGTGGGTAAGTGGATAAGTAAGTAAGGAAGTGGGTAAGTAGGTAAGTGGATAAGTAAGTAAGTAGATAAGTAAGTGGGCAAGTCAGTAAGTAAGTGGGTAAGTACGTAAGTGTGTAACTACGTAAGTGGGTAACTACGTAAAAGGCTAAGTATGTGGGTAAGTAAGTGGGTAATTAAAAGGGAAAGTAAATGGGTAAGTAAGTAAGTGGGTAACTGGCAAAGTAAGTAAGTGGGTAAGTAAGCAAGTGGGTAAGTAAGTAAGTAAGTGGGGAAGTGGCTAAGTAAATAAGTGGGTAAGTGGATAAGTAAGTGGGTAAGTCAGTTAATAATTAAGTAAGTGGGTAAGTAAGTGGATAAGTAAGTGCATAAATAAGTAAGTGGGTGAGTAAGTAAGTGGATAAGTAAGTAGGTAACTGGGTAAGTAAGTAAGTGGGTAAAGAGGTAAGTAAGTGGGTAAGAAAGTAAGTGGGTAAGTAAGTAAGTGGGTAAGTAAGTAAGTGGGTAAGTAAGTGGGTAAGTAAATAAGTGGGTAAGTAAGTAAGAGGGTATGTAAGTTAGTGGGTAAGTAAGTAAGTGAGTACGTAAGTGGGTAAGTAAGTAAGTGGCTAAGTGAGTAAGTAAGTGGGTAAGTAAGTAAGTGGCTAAGTGAGTAAGTAAGTGGGTAAGTAAGTCGGTAAGTGGCTAAGTAAGTAAGTGGCTAAGTTAGTAAGTAAGTGGGTAAGTAAGTAAGTGGGTAAGTGGATAAGTGCGTAAATAAGTAAGTGGGTGAGTAAGTACATGGATAAGTAAGTATGTAGCTGGGTAAGTAAGTAAGTGGGTAAGTAAGTAAGTGCGTAAGTGGGAAAGTAAGTAAGTGAATAAGTAAGTGGATAAGTGGGTAAATGAGTAATTATATAATTGGCTAAGTGAGTAAGTAAGTGGCTATGTCAGTGGGTAAGTAAGTAAGTGGTTAAGTATGTAAGCGGATAAGTAAGTGGGCAATTAAGTGGGAAAGTAAGTGGGTAAGTTAGTAAGTGGGTAAGTGGCTATGTAAGTAAGTAAGGGGGTAAGTAAGTAGGTAAGTAAGTGGGTAAGTAGGTAGGTAAATAAGCGGCTAAGTAAGTACGTGGGTAAGTAAGTAACTAAGTAAGTGGGTAAGTGGCTTAGTAAGTAAGTGGGTAAGTTTGTAAGTGGGTAAGTAAGGAAGTGGGTAAGTGGGTAAGTAAGCAAGTGGGTAAGTAAGTAAGTAAGTAAGCTGGTAAGTAAGTGGGTAAGTAAGTAAGTAAGTAAGTGGGTAAGTAAGTGGGTAAGTAAGTAAGTAAGATGGTAAGAAAGTAAGTAGGTAAGTGAAAAATAAGTAAGTAAGTGGGTCAGTAAGTGGTTAAGTAAGTAAGTGGCTAAGTAAGTAAGTGGGTAAGTAAGTTAGTGGGTAAGTAAGTGGGTAGGTAAGTAAGTGGGTAAGTAAATGGGTAAGACTGTAAGTAAGTCGGTAAGAGGATAAGTAAGTAAGTGGATAAAAGAGTAAGTGGGTAAGTGAGTAAGTAAGTATGTAACTAAGTGGCTAAGTAAGTGGGTAAGTGGCTAAGTAATTAAGTGGGTAATTAAGTAAGTGGGTAAGTAAGTAAGTGGGTAACTAAGTAAGTGGGTAAGTAAGTAAGTGGGTAAGTTTGTAAGTGGGTAAGTAAGGAAGTGGGTAAGTGGCTAAGTAAGGAAGTGGGTAAGTAAGTAAGTAAGTAAGTGGGTAATTAAGTAAGTGGGTAAGTAAGTAAGTGGGCAAGTAAGTGGGCAAGTAAGTGGGTAAGTAGGTAAATGGGTAAGTAAGTAAGTGGGTAAGTGGGCAACTAAATAAGTAAGTGGATAAGTAAGTAAGTTGGTAAGTAAGTGGGTAAGTAAGTGGATAAGTAAGTGGGTAACTAAGTTAGTGGGTAACTAAGTAAGTACGTAAGTGGGTAAGTTTGTAAGTGGGTAGGTAAGGAAGTGGGTAATTGGCTAAGTCAGTAAGTCGGTAAGTAAGTGGCTAAGTAAGTGGGTAACTAAGTGGGTAAGTAAGTGGCTAAGTAAGTGGTTAACTAAGTGGGTAAGTAACTAAGTGGGTAAGTTTGTAAGTGGGTAAGTAAGTAAGTGGGTATGTAAGTGGGTAAGTAAGTAAGTAAGTGGGTAAGTAAGTGGATAAGTAAGTAAGTGAGAAGTTAGTAAGTGGGTAAGTAACTAAGTGGGTAAGTGGCTTAGTAAGTAAGTGTTTAAGGAAGTAAGTGGGTAAGTTGGTAACTAAGTAAGTGGGTAAGTAACTAAGTGGGTAAGTACGGGGGTAATTAAATTGGTAAGTAAGTCGGCAAGTAAGTAGCTGGGTAAGTAAATGGTTAACTAAGTAAGTGGGTAAGTAAGCAATTGGGTAGGTAAGTGGGTAGGTAAGTGGGTTGGCAAGTGGGTAACTAAGTAAGTGGGTAAGTAAGTAAGTGGGTAAGTAAGTGGGTAAGTAAGTAAGTGGAAAAGTAAGTAAGTGGGTAAGTAAGGGGGTAAGTAAGTGGGTAAGTAAGTGGGTAAGTAAGTGGGTAAGTCAGTGGGTAACTGGCAAAGTAAGTAAGTCGGTAAGTAAGTAAGTGGGTAAGTAAGTAAGTGGGTAGGTAAGTAAGTGGGTAAGTAAGTTGGTAAGTAACTAAGTGGGTAAGTAAGTAAGTGGATAAGTGGGTAAGTATGTAAGTGAGTACGTAAGTAAGTGGATAAGTAAGTAGGTAGCTGGGTAAGTAAGTGGGTAAGTAAGTAAGTGGGTAAGTAAGTGGGTAAGTGGTAAAGTAAGTAAGTGTGTAAATGGGAAAGTAAGTAAGTGGGTAATTGGAAAAGTAAGTAAGTGAATAAGTAAGTAAGTGGGTAAGTAAGTGGATAAGTGGGTAAGTGAGTAATTATGTAAGAGGCTAAGTGAGTAAGTGGGTAAGTAAGTCGGTAAGTGGATAAGTGAGTAAGTAAGTAAGTAAGTGGGTAAGTTAGTAAGTGGGTAAGTGGCTATGTAAGTAAGTAAGGCGGTAAGTAAGTAGGTAAGTAAGTGGGTAAGTAAGTAGGTAGGTAAGTAAGCGGCTAAGTAAGTACGTGGGTAAGTAAGTAACTAAGTAAGTGGGTAAGTGGCTTAGTAAGTAAGTGGGTAAGTTTGTAAGTGGGTAAGAAAGGAAGTGGGTAAGTAAGGAAGTGGCTAAGTAAGTAAGTAAGTTGGTAAGTAAGTGGGTAAGTAAGTGGGTAAGTAAGTAAGATGGTAAGAAAGCAAGTAGGTAAGTGGATAAGTAAGTAGGTGGGTAAGTGGGTCAGTAAGTGGTTAAGTAAGTAAGTGGCTAAGTAAGTAAGTGGGTAAGTAAGTTAGTGGGTAAGTAAGTGGGCAGGTAAGTAAATGGGTAAGACTGTAAGTAAGTCGGTAAGAGGATAAGTAAGTAAGTGGGTAAAAGAGTAAGTGAGTGGGTAAGTAAGTGGGTAAGTAAGTCGGTAAGTGGGTAAGTAATTAAGTGGGTAATTAAGTAAGTGGGTAAGTAAGTAAGTGGATAAGTAAGTGGATAACTAAGTAAGTGGGTAACTAAGTAAGTGGGTAAGTAAGTAAGTGGGTAAGTTTGTAAGTGGGTAAGTAAGGAAGTGGGTAAGTAAGGAAGTGGGTAAGTAAGTAAGTTGGTAAGTAAGTGGGTAATTAAGTAAGTAAGTGGGTAAGTAAGTAAGTGGGTAAGTAAGTAAGTGGGCAAGTAAGTGGGTAAGTAAGTGGGTAAGTAAGTAAGTAGGTAAATGGGTAAGTAAGTAAGTGGGTAATTGGGCAACTAAATAAGTAAGTGGATAAGTAAGTAAGTTGGTAAGTAAGTGGGTAAGTAAGTAAGTGGATAAGTAAGTGGGTAACTAAGTAAGTGGGTAACTAAGTAAGTGGGTAAGTAAGTAAGTGGGTAAGTTTGTAAGTGGGTAAGTAAGGAAGTGGGTAAGTGGCTAAGTCAGTAAGTGGGTAAGTAAGTGGCTAAGTAAGTGGGTAACTAAGTAAGTGGCTAAGTAAGTAAGTGGGTAAGTTTGTAAGTGGGTAAGTAAGGAAGTGGGTAAGTGGGTAAGTAAGTAAGTGGGTAAGTAAGTAAGTGGGTAAGTAAGTAAGTAAGTGGGTAAGTAAGTGGGTAAGTAAGTAAGTAAGTGGGTAAGTTAGTGGGTAAGTAAGTAAGAAAGTAAGTAGGTAAGTGGGTAAGTGGGCAACTAAATAAGTGGATAAGTAAGTAAGTGAGAAGTAAGTAAGTGGGTAAGTAACTAAGTAAGTGGGTAAGTGGCTTAGTAAGTACGTGGGTAAGAGGGTAAGAAAGTGGGTAGCTAAGTAAGTAAGTGGGTAACTAAGTAAGTAAGTGGAAAAGTAGCTAAGTGGGTAAGTAAGGGGGTAATTAAGTTGGTAAGTCAGTCGGCAAGTAAGTAGCTGGGTAAGTAAATGGTTAACTAAGTGGGTAAGTAAGCAAGTGGGTAGCTAAGTGGGTTGGTAAGTGGGTAGGTAAGTGGGTAAGTAAGTGGGTAAGTAAGTAAGTAAGTGGGTAAGCAAGAGGGTAAGTAAGTATGTAAGTAAGTAGGTAAGTGGGTAAGTAAGTGGGTAAGAGAGCAACTAATTAAGTGGATAAGTAAGTAAGTGAGAAGTTAGTAAGTGGGTAAGTAACTAAGTAAGTGGGTAAGTGGCTTAGTAAGTAAGTGGGTAAGGAAGTAAGTGGGTAAGTGGGTAACTAAGTAAGTGGGTAAGTAACTAAGTGGGTAAGTACGGGGGTAATTAAGTTGGTAAGTAAGTCGGCAAGTAAGTAGCTGGGTAAGTAAATGGTTAACTAAGTAAGTGGGTAAGTAAGCAAGTGGGTAGGTAAGTGGATAGGTAAGTGGGTAGGTAAGTGGGCTGGTAAGTGGGTTGGTAAGTGAGTAACTAAGTAAGTGGGTAAGTCAGTAAGTGGCTAAGTAAGTGGGTAAGTATGTAAGTGGGTAAGTAAGTAAGTGGCTAAGTAAGTAAGTGGGTAAGTAAGTGGGTAAGTAAGTGGGTAAGTAAGTGGGTAAGTAAGTGGGTAAGTCAGTGGGTAACTGGCAAAGTATGTAAGTCGGTAAGTAAGTAAGTGGGTAAGTAAGTAAGTGGGTAAGTAAGTAAGTGGGTAAGTAAGTGGGTAAGTAAGTTGGTAAGTAACTAAGTGGGTAAGTAAGTAAGTGGATAAGTGGGTAAGTAAGTTAGTGGGTAAGTATGTAAGTGAGTACGTAAGTAAGTGGATAAGTAATTAGGTAGCTGGGTAAGTAAGTGGGTAAGTAAGTAAGTGGGTAAGTAAGTGGGTAAGTGGTAAAGTAAGTAAGTGTGTAAGTGGGAAAGTAAGTAAGTGGGTAATTGGAAAAGTAAGTAAGTGTGTAAGTGAATAAGTAAGTAAGTGGGTAAGTAAGTGGATAAGTGGGTAAGTGAGTAAGTAAGTGGGTAAGTTAGTAAGTGGGTAAGTGGCTATGTAAGTAAGTTAGGGCGTAAGTAAGTAGGTAAGTAAGTAGGTAGGTAAGTAAGCGGCTAAGTAAGTACGTGGGTAAGTAAGTAACTAAGTAAATGGGTAAGTGGATTAGTAAGTAAGTGGGTAAGTTTGTAAGTGGGTAAGTGGGTAAGTAAGGAAGTGGGTAAGTAAGTAAGTAAGTAAGTAAATTGGTAAGTAAGTGGGTAAGTAAGTAAGTGGGTAAGTAAGTAAGATGGTAAGAAAGTAAGTAGGTAAGTGGATAAGTAAGTAAGTGGGTAAGTGGGTCAGTAAGTGGTTAAGTAAGTAAGTGGCTAAGTAAGTCGGTAAGTGGATAAGTGAGTAAGTAAGTAAGTGGGTAAGTTAGTAAGTGGGTAAGTGGCTATGTAAGTAAGTAAGGGGGTAAGTAAGTAGGTAAGTAAGTGGGTAAGTAAGTAGGTAGGTAAGTAAGCGGCTAAGTAAGTACGTGGGTAAGTAAGTAACTAAGTAAGTGGGTAAGTGGCTTAGTAAGTAAGTGGGTAAGTTTGTAAGTGGGTAAGTAAGGAAGTGGGTAAGTAAGGAAGTGGCTAAGTAAGTAAGTAAGTTGGTAAGTAAGTGGGTAAGTAAGTGGGTAAGTAAGTAAGATGGTAAGAAAGCAAGTAGGTAAGTGGATAAGTAAGTAGGTGGGTAAGTGGGTCAGTAAGTGGTTAAGTAAGTAAGTGGCTAAGTAAGTAAGTGGGTAAGTAAGTTAGTGGGTAAGTAAGTGGGCAGGTAAGTAAATGGGTAAGACTGTAAGTAAGTCGGTAAGAGGATAAGTAAGTAAGTGGGTAAAAGAGTAAGTGAGTAAGTGAGTGGGTAAGTAAGTGGGTAAGTAAGTCGGTAAGTGGGTAAGTAATTCAGTGGGTAATTAAGTAAGTGGGTAAGTAAGTAAGTGGATAAGTAAGTGGATAACTAAGTAAGTGGGTAACTAAGTAAGTGGGTAAGTAAGTAAGTGGGTAAGTTTGTAAGTGGGTAAGTAAGGAAGTGGGTAAGTAAGGAAGTGGGTAAGTAAGTAAGTAAGTAAGTTGGTAAGTAAGTGGGTAATTAAGTAAGTAAGTGGGTAAGTAAGTAAGTGGGTAAGTAAGTAAGTGGGCAAGTAAGTGGGTAAGTAAGTGGGTAAGTAAGTAAGTAGGTAAATGGGTAAGTAAGTAAGTGGGTAATTGGGCAACTAAATAAGTAAGTGGATAAGTAAGTAAGTTGGTAAGTAAGTGGGTAAGTAAGTAAGTGGATAAGTAAGTGGGTAACTAAGTAAGTGGGTAACTAAGTAAGTGGGTAAGTAAGTAAGTGGGTAAGTTTGTAAGTGGGTAAGTAAGGAAGTGGGTAAGTGGCTAAGTCAGTAAGTGGGTAAGTAAGTGGCTAAGTAAGTGGGTAACTAAGTAAGTGGCTAAGTAAGTAAGTGGGTAAGTTTGTAAGTGGGTAAGTAAGGAAGTGGGTAAGTGGGTAAGTAAGTAAGTGGGTAAGTAAGTAAGTGGGTAAGTAAGTAAGTAAGTGGGTAAGTAAGTGGGTAAGTAAGTAAGTAAGTGGGTAAGTTAGTGGGTAAGTAAGTAAGTAAGTAAGTAGGTAAGTGGGTAAGTGGGCAACTAAATAAGTGGATAAGTAAGTAAGTGAGAAGTAAGTAAGTGGGTAAGTAACTAAGTAAGTGGGTAAGTGGCTTAGTAAGTACGTGGGTAAGAGGGTAAGAAAGTGGGTAGCTAAGTAAGTAAGTGGGTAACTAAGTAAGTAAGTGGATAAGTAGCTAAGTGGGTAAGTAAGGGGGTAATTAAGTTGGTAAGTCAGTCGGCAAGTAAGTAGCTGGGTAAGTAAATGGTTAACTAAGTGGGTAAGTAAGCAAGTGGGTAGCTAAGTGGGTTGGTAAGTGGGTAGGTAAGTGGGTAAGTAAGTGGGTAAGTAAGTAAGTAAGTGGGTAAGCAAGAGGGTAAGTAAGTATGTAAGTAAGTAGGTAAGTGGGTAAGTAAGTGGGTAAGAGAGCAACTAATTAAGTGGATAAGTAAGTAAGTGAGAAGTTAGTAAGTGGGTAAATAACTAAGTAAGTGGGTAAGTGGCTTAGTAAGTAAGTGGGTAAGGAAGTAAGTGGGTAAGTGGGTAACTAAGTAAGTGGGTAAGTAACTAAGTGGGTAAGTACGGGGGTAATTAAGTTGGTAAGTAAGTCGGCAAGTAAGTAGCTGGGTAAGTAAATGGTTAACTAAGTAAGTGGGTAAGTAAGCAAGTGGGTAGGTAAGTGGGTAGGTAAGTGGTTAGGTAAGTGGGTTGGTAAGTGGGTAACTAAGTAAGTGGGTAAGTAAGTAAGTGGGTAAGTAAGTGGGTAAGTATGTAAGTGGGTAAGTAAGTAAGTGGCTAAGTAAGTAAGTGGGTAAGTAAGTGGGTAAGTAAGTGGGTAAGTAAGTGGGTAAGTCAGTGGGTAACTGGCAAAGTATGTAAGTCGGTAAGTAAGTAAGTGGGTAAGTAAGTAAGTGGGTAAGTAAGTAAGTGGGTAAGTAAGTGGGTAAGTAAGTTGGTAAGTAACTAAGTGGGTAAGTAAGTAAGTGGATAAGTGGGTAAGTAAGTTAGTGGGTAAGTATGTAAGTGAGTACGTAAGTAAGTGGATAAGTAATTAGGTAGCTGGGTAAGTAAGTGGGTAAGTAAGTGGGTAAGTAAGTAAGTGGGTAAGTAAGTGGGTAAGTGGTAAAGTAAGTAAGTGTGTAAGTGGGAAAGTAAGTAAGTGGGTAATTGGAAAAGTAAGTAAGTGTGTAAGTGAATAAGTAAGTAAGTGGGTAAGTAAGTGGATAAGTGGGTAAGTGAGTAATTATGTAAGAGGCTAAGAGAGTAAGTAAGTGGGTAAGTAAGTCGGTAAGCGGATAAGTGAGTAAGTAAGTAAGTAAGTGGGTAAGTTAGTAAGTGGGTAAGTGGCTATGTAAGTAAGTTAGGGCGTAAGTAAGTAGGTAAGTAAGTAGGTAGGTAAGTAAGCGGCTAAGTAAGTACGTGGGTAAGTAAGTAACTAAGTAAATGGGTAAGTGGCTTAGTAAGTAAGTGGGTAAGTTTGTAAGTGGGTAAGTGGGTAAGTGGGTAAGTAAGGAAGTGGGTAAGTAAGTAAGTAAGTAAGTAAATTGGTAAGTAAGTGGGTAAGTAAGTAAGTGGGTAAGTAAGTAAGATGGTAAGAAAGTAAGTAGGTAAGTGGATAAGTAAGTAAGTGGGTAAGTGGGTCAGTAAGTGGTTAAGTAAGTAAGTGGCTAAGTAAGTAAGTGGGTAAGTAATTTAGTGGGTAAGTAAGTGGGTAGGTAAGTAAATGGGTAAGACTGTAAATAAGTCGGTAAGAGGATAAGTAAGTAAGTGGGTAAAAGAGTAAGTGGGAAAGTGAGTAAGTAAGTGTGTAAGTAAGTGGGTAAGTGGGTAAGTAAGTCGGTAAGTGGCTAAGTAATTAAGTGGGTAATTAAGTAAGTGGGTAAGTAAGTAAGTGGATAACTAAGTAAGTGGGTAACTAAGTAAGTGGGTAACTAAGTAAGTGGGTAAGTAAGTAAGTGGGTAAGTTTGTAAGTGGGTAAGTAAGGAAGTGGGTAAGTAAGGAAGTGGGTAAGTAAGTAAGTAAGTAAGTTGGTAAGTAAGTGGGTAATTAAGTAAGTAAGTGGGTAAGTAAGTAAGTGGGCAAGTAAGTGGGTAAGTAAGTGGGTAAGTAAGTAGGTAAATGGGTAAGTAAGTAAGTGGATAACTAAGTAAGTGGGTAACTAAGTAAGTGGGTAAGTAAGTAAGTGGGTAAGTTTGTAAGTGGGTAAGTAAGGAAGTGGGTAAGTAAGGAAGTGGCTAAGTAAGTTGGTAAGTAAGTGGGTAAGTTAGTAAGATGGTAAGAAAGCAAGCAGGTAAGTGGGTAAGTAAGTAGGTGGGTAAGTGGGTCAGTAAGTGGTTAAGTAAGTAAGTGGCTAAGTAAGTAAGTGGGTAAGTAAGTTAGTGGGTAAGTAAGTGGGAAGGTAAGTAAATGGGTAAGACTGTAAGTAAGTCGGTAAGAGGATAAGTAAGTAAGTGGGTAAAAGAGTAAGTGAGTAAGTGAGTAAGTAAGTGTGTAAGTAAGTGGGTATGTAAGTGGGTAAGTAAGTCGGTAAGTGGGTAAGTAATTAAGTGGGTAATTAAGTAAGTGGGTAAGTAAGTAAGTGGATAAGTAAGTGGATAACTAAGTAAGTGGGTAATTAAGTAAGTGGGTAAGTTTGTAAGTGGGTAAGTAAGGAAGTGGGTAAGTAAGTAAGTAAGTAAGTTGGTAAGTAAGAAGGTAATTAAGTAAGTAAGTGGGTAAGTAAGTAAGTGGGTAAGTAAGTAAGTGGGCAAGTAAGTGGGTAAGTAAGTGGGTAAGTAAGTAAGTAGGTAAATGGGTAAGTAAGTAAGTGGGTAATTGGGCAACTAAATAAGTAAGTGGATAAGTAAGTAAGTTGGTAAGTAAGTGGATATGTAAGTAAGTGGATAAGTAATTGGGTAACTAAGTAAGTGGGTAACTAAGTAAGTGGGTAAGTAAGTAAGTGGGTAAGTTTGTAAGTGGGTAAGTAAGGAAGTGGGTAAGTGGCTAAGTCAGTAAGTGGGTAAGTAAGTGGCTAAGTAAGTGGGTAACTAAGTAAGTGGCTAAGTAAGTAAGTGGGTAAGTTTGTAAGTGGGTAAGTAAGGAAGTGGGTAAGTGGGTAAGTAAGGAAGTGGGTAAGTAAGTAAGTGGGTAAGTAAGTAAGTAAGTGGGTAAGTAAGTGGGTAAGTAAGTAAGTAAGTGGGTAAGTTAGTGGGTAAGTAAGTAAGTAAGTAAGTAGGTTAGTGGGTAAGTAAGTGGGTAAGTAAGTGGGTAAGTGGGCAACTAAATAAGTGGATAAGTAAGTAAGTGAGAAGTAAGTAAGTGGTTAAGTAACTAAGTAAGTGGGTAAGTGGCTTAGTAAGTAAGTGGGTAAGAGGGTAAGTAAGTGGGTAAGTGGGTAACTAAGTAAGTGGGTAACTAAGTAAGTGGATAAGTAACTAAGTGAGTAAGTAAGGGGGTAATTAAATTGGTAAGTCAGTCGGCAAGTAAGTAGCTGGGTAAGTAAATGGTAAACTAAGTAAGTGGGTAAGTAAGCAAGTGGGTAGGTAAGTGGGTAAGTAAGTGGGTAAGTAAGTAAGTAAGTGGGTAAGTAAGTGGGTAAGTAAGTAAGTAAGTGGGTAAGCAAGAGGGTAAGTAAGTATGTAAGTAAGTAGGTAAGTGGGTAAGTAAGTGGGTAAGAGGGCAACTAATTAAGTGGATAAGTAAGTAAGTGAGAAGTTAGTAAGTGGGTAAGTAACTAAGTAAGTGGGTAAGTGGCTTAGTAAGTAAGTGGGTAAGTGGGTAACTAAGTAAGTGGGTAAGTAACTAAGTGGGTAAGTACGGGGGTAATTAAGTTGGTAAGTAAGTCGGCAAGTAAGTAGCTGGGTAAGTAAATGGTTAAATAAGTAAGTGGGTAAGTAAGCAAGTGGGTAGGTAAGTGGGTTGGTAAGTGGGTAAGTAAGTAAGTGGGTAAGTAAGTAAGTGGGTATGTAAGTAAGTGGGTAAGTAAGTAAGTGGGTAAGTAAGTAAGTGGGTAAGTAAGTAAGTGGGTAAGTAAGTAAGTGGGTAAGTAAGTAAGTGGGTAAGGGGGTAAGTAAGTGGGTAAGTAAGTGGGTAAGTCAGTGGGTAACTTGCAAAGTATGTAAGTCGGTAAGTAAGTAAGTGGGTAAGTAAGTGGGTAAGTGGTAAAGTAAGTAAGTGTGTAAGTGGGAAAGTAAGTAAGTGGGTAATTGGAAAAGTAAGTAAGTGAATAAGTAAGTAAGTGGGTAAGTAAGTGGATAAGTGGGTAAGTGAGTAATTATGTAAGAGGCTTAGTGAGTAAGTAAGTGGGTAAGTAAGTCGGTAAGCGGATAAGTGAGTAAGTAAGTAAGTAAGTGGGTAAGTTAGTAAGTGGGTAAGTGGCTATGTAAGTTAGGGGGAAGTAAGTGGGTAAGTAAGTAGGTAGGTAAGTAAGCGGCTAAGTAAGTACGTGGGTAAGTAAGTAACTAAGTAAATGGGTAAGTGGCTTAGTAAGTAAGTGGGTAAGTTTGTAAGTGGGTAAGTAAGGAAGTGGGTAAGTAAGTAAGTAAGTAAGTAAGTTGGTAAGTAAGTGGGTAAGTAAGTGGGTAAGAAAGTAAGTAGGTAAGTGGATAAGTAAGTGGGTAAGTGGGTCAGTAAGTGGTTAAGTAAGTAAGTGGCTAAGTAAGTAAGTGGGTAAGTAAGTTAGTGGGTAAGTAAGTGGGTAGGTAAGTAAATGGGTAAGACTGTAAGTAAGTCGGTAAGAGGATAAGTAAGTAAGTGGGTAAAAGAGTAAGTGGGAAAGTGAGTAAGTAAGTGTGTAAGTAAGTGGGTAAGTAAGTGGGTAAGTGGGTAAGTAAGTCGGTAAGTGGCTAAGTAATTAAGTGGGTAATTAAGTAAGTGGGTAAGTAAGTAAGTGGATAACTAAGTAAGTGGGTAAGTAAGTAAGTGGGTAAGTTTGTAAGTGGGTAAGTAAGGAAGTGGGTAAGTAAGGAAGTGGGTAAGTAAGGAAGTGGGTAAGTAAGTAAGTAAGTAAGTTGGTAAGTAAGTGGGTAATTAAGTAAGTAAGTGGGTAATTAAGTAAGTGGGTAAGTAAGTAAGTGGATAACTAAGTAAGTGGGTAACTAAGTAAGTGGGTAAGTAAGTAAGTGGGTAAGTTTGTAAGTGGGTAAGTAAGGAAGTGGGTAAGTAAGGAAGTGGGTAAGTAAGTAAGTAAGTAAGTTGGTAAGTAAGTGGGTAATTAAGTAAGTAAGTGGGTAAGTAAGTAAGTGGGCAAGTAAGTGGGTAAGTAAGTGGGTAAGTAAGTAAGTAGGTAAATGGGTAAGTAACTAAGTGGGTAATTGGGCAACTAAATAAGTAAGAGGATAAGTAAGTAAGTTGGTAAGTAAGTGGGTAAGTAAGTAAGTGGATAAGTAAGTGGGTAACTAAGTGGGTAACTAATTAAGTGGGTAAGTAAGTAAGTGGGTAAGTAAGGAAGTGGGTAAGTGGCTAAGTCAGTAAGTGGGTAAGTAAGTGGCTAAGTAAGTGGGTAACTAAGTAAGTAGGTAAGTAAGTAAGTGGGTAAGTTTGTAAGTGGGTAAGTAAGTGGGTAAGTAAGTAAGTTAGTAAGTAGGTAAGTGGGTAAGTAAGTGGGCAACTAAATAAGTGGATAAGTAAGTAAGTGAGAAGTAAGTAAGTGGGTAAGTAACTAAGTAAGTGGGTAAGTGGCTTAGTAAGTAAGTGGGTAAGAGGGTAAGTAAGTGGGTAAGGAAGTAAGTTGGTAAGTGGGTAACTAAGTAAGTAAGTGGGTAAGTGGGTAACTAAGTAAGTAAGTGGGTAAGTAAGGGGGTAATTAAGTTGGTAAGTCAGTCGGCAAGTAAGTAGCTGGGTAAGTAAATGGTTAACTAAGTAAGTGGGTAAGTAAGCAAGTGGGTAGGTAAGTGGGTTGGTAAGTGGGTAAGTAAGGAAGTGGGTAAGTAAGTGGGTAAGTAAGTAAGTGAGAAGTAAGTAAGTGGGTAAGTAAGTAAGTGGGTAAGTAAGTAAGTGGGTAAGTAAGGGGGTAAGTAAGTGGGTAAGTCAGTGGGTAACTGGCAAAGTAAGTAAGTCGGTAAGTAAGTAAGTGGGTAAGTAAGTTGGTAAGTAACTATGTGGGTAAGTAAGTAAGTGGATAAGTGGGTAAGTAAGTTAGTGGGTAAGTATGTAAGTGAGTACGTAAGTAAGTGGATAAGTAGGTAGCTGGGTAAGTAAGTAAGTGGGTAAGTAAGTGGATAAGTGGGTAAGTGAGTAATTATGTAAGAGGCTAAGTGAGTAAGTAGGTGGGTAAGTAAGTCGGTAAGTGGATAAGTAAGTAAGTAAGTAAGTGAGTAAGTAAGTGGGTATGTGGGTAAGTAATTAAGTGGCTAAGTAAGTGGGTAAGTAAGTAAGTGGTTAAGTATGTAAGCGGATAAGTAAGTGGGCAACTAAGTGGGAAAGTAAGTGGGTAAGTTAGTAAGTGGGTAAGGGGCTATGCAAGTAAGTAAGGGGGTAAGTAAGTGGGTAAGTAAGTGGGTAAGTAAGTGGGTAAGTAAGTAGGTAGGTAAGTAAGTAACTAAGTAAGTGGGTAAGTGGCTTAGTAAGTGAGTAAATAAGTAAGTGGGTAACTTGGTAAGTAATTGGGTAAGTAACTAAGTGGGTAAGTAAGGGGGTAAGTAAGTTGGTAATTAAGTTAGTCGGCAAGTAAGTAAGTGGGTAAGTAAATGGTTAACTAAGTAAGTGGGTTAGTAAGCAAGTGGGTTGGTAAGTGGATAATTAAGTAAGTGGGTAAGTAAGTAAGTGGGTAAGTATGTAAGTGGGTAAGTAAAAAGAGGGTAAGTAAGTGGGTAAGTAAGTGGCTAAGTGGGTAAGTAAGAACGTAAGTGGATAAGTAAGTGGGTAATTAAGTAAGGGGGTCAGTGGTTAAGTAAGTAAGTGGCTAAGTACGTAAGTGGGTAAGTACGTAAGTGGGTAACTACGTAAGTGGGTAACTACGTAAGTGGGTAACTACGTAAAAGGCTAAGTATTTGGGTAAGTAAGTGGGCAATTAAAAGGGAAAGTAAATGAGAAATTAAATGGGTAAGTAAGTAAGTGGGTAACTGGCAAAGTAAGTAAGTGGCTAAGTAAATAAGTGGGTAAGTGGATAAGTAAGTGGGTAAGTTAGTTAATAATTAAGTAAGTGGGTAAGTAAGTGGATAAGTAGGTAACTGGGTAAGTAAGTGGGTAAAGAGGTAAGCAAGTTGGTAAGTAAGTAAGTTGGTAAGTAAGTAAGTGGGTAAGTAAATAAGTGGGTAAGTGAGTAAGTAAGTAAGAGGGTAAGTAAGTTAGTAGGTAAATGGGTAAGTAAGTAAGTGGGTAAGGAAGTAAGGAAGTAAGTGGGTAAGTTGGTAACTAAGTAAGTGGGTAAGTAACTAAGTGGGTAAGTACGGGCGTAATTAAATTGGTAAGTAAGTCGGCAAGTAAGTAGCTGGGTAAGTAAATGGTTAACTAAGTAAGTGGGTAAGTAAGCAAGTGAGTAGGTAAGTGGGTAGGTAAGTGGGTTGGTAAGTGGGTAAGTAAGTAAGTGGGTAAGTAAGTAAGTGGGTAAGTAAGTGGGTAAGTCAGTGGGTAACTGGCAAAGTAAGAAAGTAAGTGGGTAAGTAAGTAAGTGGGTAAGTAAGTGGGTAAGTAAGTTGGTAAGTAACTAAGTGGGTAAGTAAGTAAGTGGATAAGTGGGTAAGTATGTAAGTGAGTACGTAAGTGAGTACGTAAGTAAGTGGATAAGTAAGTAGGTAGCTGGGTAAGTAAGTGGGTAAGTTAGTGGGTAAGTAAGTGGGTAAGTGGTAAAGTAAGTAAGTGTGTAAATGGGAAAGTAAGTAGGTGGGTAATTGGAAAAGTAAGTAAGTGAATAAGTAAGTAAGTGGGTAAGTGAGTAATTATGTAAGAGGCTAAGTGAGTAAGGAAGTGGGTAAGTAAGTCGGTAAGTGGATAAGTGAGTAAGTAAGTAAGTGGCTAAGTTAGTAAGTGGGTAAGTGGCTATGTAAGTAAGTAAGGGGGTAAGTAAGTTGGTAAGTAAGTGGGTAAGTAAGTAGGTAGGTAAGTAAGTAACTAAGTAAGTGGGTAAGTGGCTTAGTAAGTAAGTGGGTAAGTTTGTAAGTGGGTAAGTAAGGAAGTGGCTAAGTAAGTAAGTAAGTTGGTAAGTAAGTGGGTAAGTAAGTAAGTAAGTGGGTAAGTAAGTAAGATGGTAAGAATGTAAGTAGGTAAGTGGGTAAGTAAGTAGGTGGGTAAGTGGGTCAGTAAGTGGTTAAGTAAGTAAGTGGCTAAGTAAGTAGGTGGGTAAGTAAGTTAGTGGGTAAGTAAGTGGGTAGGTAAGTAAATGGGTAAGACTGTAAGTAAGTCGGTAAGAGGATAAGTAAGTAAGTGGGTAAAAGAGTAAGTGAGTAAGTAAGTGTGTAAGTAAGTGGGTAAGTAAGTCGGTAAGTGGGTAAGTAATTAAGTGGGCAATTAAGTAAGTGGGTAAGTAAGTAAGTGGATAAGTAAGTGGATAACTAAGTAAGTGGGTAACTAAGTAAGTGGGTAAGTAAGTAAGTGGGTAAGTTTGTAAGTGGGTAAGTAAGGAAGTGGGTAAGTAAGGATGTGGGTAAGTAAGTAAGTAAGTAAGTTGGTAAGTAAGTGGGTAATTAAGTAAGTAAGTGGGTAAGTAAGTGGGCAAGTAAGTGGGTAAGTAAGTGGGTAAGTAAGTAAGTAGGTAAAAGTAAGTAAGTGGGTAATTGGGCAACTAAATAAGTAAGTGGCTAAGTAAGTAAGTTGGTAAGTAAATGGGTAAGTAAGTAAGTGGATAAGTAAGTGGGTAACTAAGTAAGTGGGTAACTAAGTAAGTGGCTAAGTAAGTAAGTGGGTAAGTAAGTTAGTGGGTAAGTAAGTGGGAAGGTAAGTAAATGGGTAAGACTGTAAGTAAGTCGGTAAGAGGATAAGTAAGTGGGTAAAAGAGTAAGTGAGTAAGTGAGTAAGTAAGTGTGTAAGTAAGTGGGTATGTAAGTGGGTAAGTAAGTCGGTAAGTGGGTAAGTAATTAAGTGGGTAATTAAGTAAGTGGGTAAGTAAGTAAGTGGATAAGTAAGTGGATAACTAAGTAAGTGGGTAATTAAGTAAGTGGGTAAGTTTGTAAGTGGGTAAGTAAGGAAGTGGGTAAGTAAGTAAGTAAGTAAGTTGGTAAGTAAGAAGGTAATTAAGTAAGTAAGTGGGTAAGTAAGTAAGTGGGTAAGTAAGTAAGTGGGCAAGTAAGTGGGTAAGTAAGTGGGTAAGTAAGTAAGTAGGTAAATGGGTAAGTAAGTAAGTGGGTAATTGGGCAACTAAATAAGTAAGTGGATAAGTAAGTAAGTTGGTAAGTAAGTGGATATGTAAGTAAGTGGATAAGTAATTGGGTAACTAAGTAAGTGGGTAACTAAGTAAGTGGGTAAGTAAGTAAGTGGGTAAGTTTGTAAGTGGGTAAGTAAGGAAGTGGGTAAGTGGCTAAGTCAGTAAGTGGGTAAGTAAGTGGCTAAGTAAGTGGGTAACTAAGTAAGTGGCTAAGTAAGTAAGTGGGTAAGTTTGTAAGTGGGTAAGTAAGGAAGTGGGTAAGTGGGTTAGTAAGGAAGTGGGTAAGTAAGTAAGTGGGTAAGTAAGTAAGTAAGTGGGTAAGTAAGTGGGTAAGTAAGTAAGTAAGTGGGTAAGTTAGTGGGTAAGTAAGTAAGTAAGTAAGTAGGTTAGTGGGTAAGTAAGTGGGTAAGTGGGCAACTAAATAAGTGGATAAGTAAGTAAGTGAGAAGTAAGTAAGTGGTTAAGTAACTAAGTAAGTGGGTAAGTGGCTTAGTAAGTAAGTGGGTAAGAGGGTAAGTAAGTGGGTAAGTGGGTAACTAAGTAAGTGGGTAACTAAGTAAGTGGATAAGTAACTAAGTGAGTAAGTAAGGGGGTAATTAAATTGGTAAGTCAGTCGGCAAGTAAGTAGCTGGGTAAGTAAATGGTTAACTAAGTAAGTGGGTAAGTAAGCAAGTGGGTAGGTAAGTGGGTAAGTAAGTGGGTAAGTAAGTAAGTAAGTGGGTAAGTAAGTGGGTAAGTAAGTAAGTAAGTGGGTAAGCAAGAGGGTAAGTAAGTATGTAAGTAAGTAGGTAAGTGGGTAAGTAAGTGGGTAAGAGGGCAACTAATTAAGTGGATAAGTAAGTAAGTGAGAAGTTAGTAAGTGGGTAAGTAACTAAGTAAGTGGGTAAGTGGCTTAGTAAGTAAGTGGGTAAGTGGGTAACTAAGTAAGTGGGTAAGTAACTAAGTGGGTAAGTACGGGGGTAATTAAGTTGGTAAGTAAGTCGGCAAGTAAGTAGCTGGGTAAGTAAATGGTTAAATAAGTAAGTGGGTAAGTAAGCAAGTGGGTAGGTAAGTGGGTTGGTAAGTGGGTAACTAAGTAAGTGGGTAAGTAAGTAAGTGGGTAAGTAAGTAAGTGGGTATGTAAGTAAGTGGGTAAGTAAGTAAGTGGGTAAGTAAGTAAGTGGGTAAGTAAGTAAGTGGGTAAGTAAGTAAGTGGGTAAGTAAGTAAGTGGGTAAGGGGGTAAGTAAGTGGGTAAGTAAGTGGGTAAGTCAGTGGGTAACTTGCAAAGTATGTAAGTCGGTAAGTAAGTAAGTGGGTAAGTAAGTAAGTGGGTAAGTAAGTGGGTAAGTGGTAAAGTAAGTAAGTGTGTAAGTGGGAAAGTAAGTAAGTGGGTAATTGGAAAAGTAAGTAAGTGAATAAGTAAGTAAGTGGGTAAGTAAGTGGATAAGTGGGTAAGTGAGTAATTATGTAAGAGGCTTAGTGAGTAAGTAAGTGGGTAAGTAAGTCGGTAAGCGGATAAGTGAGTAAGTAAGTAAGTAAGTGGGTAAGTTAGTAAGTGGGTAAGTGGCTATGTAAGTTAGGGGGAAGTAAGTGGGTAAGTAAGTAGGTAGGTAAGTAAGCGGCTAAGTATGTGGGTAAGTAAGTAACTAAGTAAATGGGTAAGTGGCTTAGTAAGTAAGTGGGTAAGTTTGTAAGTGGGTAAGTAAGGAAGTGGGTAAGTAAGTAAGTAAGTAAGTAAGTTGGTAAGTAAGTGGGTAAGTAAGTGGGTAAGTAAGTAAGATGGTAAGAAAGTAAGTAGGTAAGTGGATAAGTAAGTGGGTAAGTGGGTCAGTAAGTGGTTAAGTAAGTAAGTGGCTAAGTAAGTAAGTGGGTAAGTAAGTTAGTGGGTAAGTAAGTGGGTAGGTAAGTAAATGGGTAAGACTGTAAGTAAGTCGGTAAGAGGATAAGTAAGTAAGTGGGTAAAAGAGTAAGTGGGAAAGTGAGTAAGTAAGTGTGTAAGTAAGTGGGTAAGTAAGTGGGTAAGTGGGTAAGTAAGTCGGTAAGTGGCTAAGTAATTAAGTGGGTAATTAAGTAAGTGGGTAAGTAAGTAAGTGGATAACTAAGTAAGTGGGTAAGTAAGTAAGTGGGTAAGTTTGTAAGTGGGTAAGTAAGGAAGTGGGTAAGTAAGGAAGTGGGTAAGTAAGGAAGTGGGTAAGTAAGTAAGTTGGTAAGTAAGTGGGTAATTAAGTAAGTAAGTGGGTAATTAAGTAAGTGGGTAAGTAAGTAAGTGGATAACTAAGTAAGTGGGTAACTAAGTAAGTGGGTAAGTAAGTAAGTGGGTAAGTTTGTAAGTGGGTAAGTAAGGAAGTGGGTAAGTAAGGAAGTGGGTAAGTAAGTAAGTAAGTAAGTTGGTAAGTAAGTGGGTAATTAAGTAAGTAAGTGGGTAAGTAAGTAAGTGGGCAAGTAAGTGGGTAAGTAAGTGGGTAAGTAAGTAAGTAGGTAAATGGGTAAGTAACTAAGTGGGTAATTGGGCAACTAAATAAGTAAGAGGATAAGTAAGTAAGTTGGTAAGTAAGTGGGTAAGTAAGTAAGTGGATAAGTAAGTGGGTAACTAAGTGGGTAAGTAAGTAAGTGGGTAAGTAAGTAAGTGGGTAAGTAAGGAAGTGGGTAAGTGGCTAAGTCAGTAAGTGGGTAAGTAAGTGGCTAAGTAAGTGGGTAACTAAGTAAGTAGGTAAGTAAGTAAGTGGGTAAGTTTGTAAGTGGGTAAGTAAGTGGGTAAGTAAGTAAGTTAGTAAGTAGGTAAGTGGGTAAGTAAGTGGGCAACTAAATAAGTGGATAAGTAAGTAAGTGAGAAGTAAGTAAGTGGGTAAGTAACTAAGTAAGTGGGTAAGTGGCTTAGTAAGTAAGTGGGTAAGAGGGTAAGTAAGTGGGTAAGGAAGTAAGTTGGTAAGTGGGTAACTAAGTAAGTAAGTGGGTAACTAAGTAAGTAAGTGGGTAAGTAAGGGGGTAATTAAGTTGGTAAGTCAGTCGGCAAGTAAGTAGCTGGGTAAGTAAATGGATAACTAAGTAAGTGGGTAAGTAAGCAAGTGGGTAGGTAAGTGGGTTGGTAAGTGGGTAAGTAAGTAAGTGGGTAAGTAAGTGGGTAAGTAAGTAAGTGAGAAGTAAGTAAGTGGGTAAGTAAGTAAGTGGGTAAGTAAGTAAGTGGGTAAGTAAGGGGGTAAGTAAGTGGGTAAGTCAGTGGGTAACTGGCAAAGTAAGTAAGTCGGTAAGTAAGTAAGTGGGTAAGTAAGTTGGTAAGTAACTATGTGGGTAAGTAAGTAAGTGGATAAGTGGGTAAGTAAGTTAGTGGGTAAGTATGTAAGTGAGTACGTAAGTAAGTGGATAAGTAGGTAGCTGGGTAAGTAAGTAAGTGGGTAAGTAAGTGGATAAGTGGGTAAGTGAGTAATTATGTAAGAGGCTAAGTGAGTAAGTAGGTGGGTAAGTAAGTCGGTAAGTGGATAAGTAAGTAAGTAAGTAAGTGAGTAAGTAAGTGGGTATGTGGGTAAGTAATTAAGTGGCTAAGTAAGTGGGTAAGTAAGTAAGTGGTTAAGTATGTAAGCGGATAAGTAAGTGGGCAACTAAGTGGGAAAGTAAGTGGGTAAGTTAGTAAGTGGGTAAGGGGCTATGCAAGTAAGTAAGGGAGTAAGTAAGTGGGTAAGTAAGTGGGTAAGTAAGTGGGTAAGTAAGTAGGTAGGTAAGTAAGTAACTAAGTAAGTGGGTAAGTGGCTTAGTAAGTGAGTAAATAAGTAAGTGGGTAACTTGGTAAGTAATTGGGTAAGTAACTAAGTGGGTAAGTAAGGGGGTAAGTAAGTTGGTAATTAAGTTAGTCGGCAAGTAAGTAAGTGGGTAAGTAAATGGTTAACTAAGTAAGTGGGTTAGTAAGCAAGTGGGTTGGTAAGTGGATAATTAAGTAAGTGGGTAAGTAAGTAAGTGGGTAAGTATGTAAGTGGGTAAGTAAAAAGAGGGTAAGTAAGTGGGTAAGTAAGTGGCTAAGTGGGTAAGTAAGAACGTAAGTGGATAAGTAAGTGGGTAATTAAGTAAGGGGGTCAGTGGTTAAGTAAGTAAGTGGCTAAGTACGTAAGTGGGTAAGTACGTAAGTGGGTAACTACGTAAGTGGGTAACTACGTAAGTGGGTAACTACGTAAAAGGCTAAGTATGTGGGTAAGTAAGTGGGCAATTAAAAGGGAAAGTAAATGAGAAATTAAATGGGTAAGTAAGTAAGTGGGTAACTGGCAAAGTAAGTAAGTGGCTAAGTAAATAAGTGGGTAAGTGGATAAGTAAGTGGGTAAGTTAGTTAATAATTAAGTAAGTGGGTAAGTAAGTGGATAAGTAGGTAACTGGGTAAGTAAGTGGGTAAAGAGGTAAGCAAGTTGGTAAGTAAGTAAGTTGGTAAGTAAGTAAGTGGGTAAGTAAATAAGTGGGTAAGTGAGTAAGTAAGTAAGAGGGTAAGTAAGTTAGTAGGTAAATGGGTAAGTAAGTAAGTGGGTAAGGAAGTAAGGAAGTAAGTGGGTAAGTTGGTAACTAAGTAAGTGGGTAAGTAACTAAGTGGGTAAGTACGGGCGTAATTAAATTGGTAAGTAAGTCGGCAAGTAAGTAGCTGGGTAAGTAAATGGTTAACTAAGTAAGTGGGTAAGTAAGCAAGTGAGTAGGTAAGTGGGTAGGTAAGTGGGTTGGTAAGTGGGTAAGTAAGTAAGTGGGTAAGTAAGTAAGTGGGTAAGTAAGTGGGTAAGTCAGTGGGTAACTGGCAAAGTAAGAAAGTAAGTGGGTAAGTAAGTAAGTGGGTAAGTAAGTGGGTAAGTAAGTTGGTAAGTAACTAAGTGGGTAAGTAAGTAAGTGGATAAGTGGGTAAGTATGTAAGTGAGTACGTAAGTAAGTGGATAAGTAAGTAGGTAGCTGGGTAAGTAAGTGGGTAAGTTAGTGGGTAAGTAAGTGGGTAAGTGGTAAAGTAAGTAAGTGTGTAAATGGGAAAGTAAGTAGGTGGGTAATTGGAAAAGTAAGTAAGTGAATAAGTAAGTAAGTGGGTAAGTGAGTAATTATGTAAGAGGCTAAGTGAGTAAGGAAGTGGGTAAGTAAGTCGGTAAGTGGATAAGTGAGTAAGTAAGTAAGTGGCTAAGTTAGTAAGTGGGTAAGTGGCTATGTAAGTAAGTAAGGGGGTAAGTAAGTTGGTAAGTAAGTGGGTAAGTAAGTAGGTAGGTAAGTAAGTAACTAAGTAAGTGGGTAAGTGGCTTAGTAAGTAAGTGGGTAAGTTTGTAAGTGGGTAAGTAAGGAAGTGGCTAAGTAAGTAAGTAAGTTGGTAAGTAAGTGGGTAAGTAAGTAAGTAAGTGGGTAAGTAAGTAAGATGGTAAGAATGTAAGTAGGTAAGTGGGTAAGTAAGTAGGTGGGTAAGTGGGTCAGTAAGTGGTTAAGTAAGTAAGTGGCTAAGTAAGTAGGTGGGTAAGTAAGTTAGTGGGTAAGTAAGTGGGTAGGTAAGTAAATGGGTAAGACTGTAAGTAAGTCGGTAAGAGGATAAGTAAGTAAGTGGGTAAAAGAGTAAGTGAGTAAGTAAGTGTGTAAGTAAGTGGGTAAGTAAGTCGGTAAGTGGGTAAGTAATTAAGTGGGCAATTAAGTAAGTGGGTAAGTAAGTAAGTGGATAAGTAAGTGGATAACTAAGTAAGTGGGTAACTAAGTAAGTGGGTAAGTAAGTAAGTGGGTAAGTTTGTAAGTGGGTAAGTATGGAAGTGGGTAAGTAAGGATGTGGGTAAGTAAGTAAGTAAGTAAGTTGGTAAGTAAGTGGGTAATTAAGTAAGTAAGTGGGTAAGTAAGTGGGCAAGTAAGTGGGTAAGTAAGTGGGTAAGTAAGTAAGTAGGTAAATGGGTAAGTAAGTAAGTGGGTAATTGGGCAACTAAATAAGTAAGTGGCTAAGTAAGTAAGTTGGTAAGTAAATGGGTAAGTAAGTAAGTGGATAAGTAAGTGGGTAACTAAGTAAGTGGGTAACTAAGTAAGTGGGTAAGTAAGTAAGTGGGTAAGTTTGTAAGTGGGTAAGTAAGGAAGTGGGTAAGTGGCTAAGTCAGTAAGTGGGTAAGTAAGTGGCTAAGTAAGTGGGTAACTAAGTAAGTGGCTAAGTAAGTAAGTGGGTAAGTTTGTAAGTGGGTAAGTAAGGAAGTGGGTAAGCAAGTAAGTGGGTAAGTAAGTAAGTAAGTGGGTAAGTAAGTGGGTAAGTAAGTAAGTAAGTGGGTAAGTAAGTGGGTAAGTAAGTAAGTAGGTAAGTGGGTAAGTAAGTGGGTAAGTGGGCAACTAAATAAGTGGATAAGTAAGTGGGTAAGTGGGCAACTAAATAAGTGGATAAGTAAGTGAGAAGTAAGTAAGTGGGTAAGTAACTAAGTAAGTGGGTAAGTGGCTTAGTAAGTAAGTGGGTAAGAGGGTAAGTAAGTGGGTAAGTGGGTAACTAAGTAAGTAAGTGGGTAACTAAGTAAGTAAGTGGGTAAGTAACTAAGTGGTTCAGTAAGGGGGTAATTAAGTTGGTAAGTCAGTCGGCAAGTAAGTAGCTGGGTAAGTAAATGGTTAACTAAGTAAGTGGCTAAGTAAGCAAGTGGGTAGGTAAGTGGGTTGGTAAGTGGGTAGGTAAGTGGGTAAGTAAGTGGGTAAGTAAGTAAGTAAGTGGGTAAGTAAGTGGGTAAGTAAGTAAGTAAGTGGGTAAGCAAGTGGGTAAGTAAGTATGTAAGTAAGTAGGTAAGTGGGTAAGTAAGTGGGTAAGAGGGCAACTAATTAAGTGGATAAGTAAGTAAGTGAGAAGTTAGTAAGTGGGTAAGTAACTAAGTAAGTGAGAAGTGGCTTAGTAAGTAAGTGGGTAAGGAAGTAAGGGGGTAAGTGGGTAACTAAGTAAGTGGGTAAGTAACTAAGTGGGTAAGTACCGGGGTAATTAAGTTGGTAAGTAAGTCGGCAAGTAAGTAGCTGGGTAAGTAAATGGTTAACTAAGTAAGTGGGTAAGTAAGC